>OY292485.1:1918406-3118406 GCA_958496325.1 Nomophila noctuella
GAAAACGACCCTTTGCTACTTTAACGAAGGTTATCTATTTATTTTTTTTGTACCTTTACTTCGTTCTACCTGAGAAAGGGCCCCGCTTTCAAGGTAGTGGGTGCGCATACCTTCTTAATAACACATTATACTAACAATCCTCAAAATTTCAGCTTTGCTAAAATGACGTAGGTCTGGGGGCTCTGGGATCTTACTCTAATATACATACATTAAAATCCCTTGCGTGCTTCATGTGCAAAAGCGCATGAACTTACTGATACACTTCACACTTATATAATAATTTTAGCAACTTTAGAATTTGACCAAATTATGCTGGCTCAGTCACCGCAGTAAATGTTTCAAGTTCCCATATATTCCCATTCCGATTGCGTCGCGTTGCGAGCCTATTCTAAAACGATTCACGTATGCAAATTGTTCATCAGCTATTCAGTGTTTGGACATTCGTTATGCGCGCCTGTGACGTCACGCAGTGTGACTGCAGCCGGAATATTGACACCCTGTATACATCAATAGATGGTTTCTTTACATACTTACGGAATAACTGCTGTTTTGTTGCATACTTACACCTATTGGTGTAAAAACTACACTACTGGACTTACCGAGTTGATACTAGTGTGTCATGTGCCATTTTATAAAACATGCTGTATTGGTTGTAAAATATATTTTTTGATCATCATGTTTCCTCGCGCATAGGCTGAAAATCATCTTAGCAGCAGCATGAATAAAAAATTATTACAAAATATGTCAAGATTTAACATATTTTTTTTACTTGAATAATGGAGAGTCTGTACCTGGGCTAACAACCAAAGTAATTGTTCTACACTTGTTTTTATTGTTCATCAGCTGTGACGTCATGCGCGCCTGTGACGTCACGCAGTGTGACTGCAGCCGGAATATTGACACCCTGTATACTTCAATTAGTTAGATGATTTCTTTGTGTTAGGATACAGTCAAGAAAGTTCGCTATTTATTTGAGGCTCAGAGTAGTACCATACCAGTGCGGCCTCGGAAAATTTTAAATGCTCTTCTAATTTTATCAAACTCAATCCTTACCCAACCCATCTAGCTACAGCCTCGCGTCTTCAATTTCAAAGGGCCGTTTGTTTACAGTTTAATTAAAGGGCCGAGGACAAAACAACAGGCAGTTGTATTTACGAATTCGATTAGCACTATTACGTATTGACTCCATTAAATGTAAGCGACCGGGCACTGGAGGGTTGGGTCTCTGCCCAATTACACGCGTTTTAGGGTTGATTGACGTGATTCTGTAAGCAGAGTGGTGGAGTGTTAACTCATCGGTTTGGGTTGAAGAGATTCTCCATTAAGATGATAATTAAATGTGTCCTTGGACGGTGCTATTACAAAACTTGTTTTAATGGGTGTCTTGTTTATTGGTTCATTAACATATTATAAAAGCAGCATTGAAAAGCTCGATGGCCAGTTGTTAGCGTTCTTGGCCTGCGATTGCTATGTTTCTTCTAACTTTCGCAGAGGCCAGTCATCAGATGGGTGGCCGAGAAATTTCGTCTCGAGCTCCTTCGTGCTCCGGAAGACACGTTAAGACGTTGCTCCTGCGCCTGATCTCTACGATCGTGTCAGATTGCTGTCCCACCGAACTGTGTATATGAGTGTGGGAACAGGGAGTGCCCCTGTGCTTGCGAACTCATTTGTGCACTAGTATAATATCCTACGTACCTGGTTGATCGTAAGATGGGCCGCCATGATCGAAAACGACCGGAAGGGTTATATTTTTATAAGAGCAGCTCTCTCTTCTCAGTGAGGTAGGCGTCGAACCGATGGATATATTTCGTAAAAATATCGCCGCCTATTTCACCCTATAGGTACCAATGTTAACTTTTAAACTTAGTCCAAGGAATCTCAAAACTTTGTACACATCTTTAATAATTCTTAGTAGGTACGAACATCCAAGATCTTCTTCTGCCACCCGGGGTCAGACTTTCAACATATGTACATTATGTAGATTCCACTCATAACAACCCATATTTCCCGGAAAATTAGTGACTCCCTCGGAACTGCCCGCGCAAGCTAAATGCCAGGTTGGGCGCATCTAAGTATTGGTGTCAGAGCTTTTCTTCATGAAACAGCAAACCCCTGTTAAAGGTTAGGAAAAATAATAACTTTTTAATAATACCTTCGCTAAGAAGGAATACCGCAAGATTACACAGAAAAACAAAATCAATCTATTTTTTGTAGCATAAACAATTTCTACTGTTGTCTGTTGGCAGTAGCTTCACTGTAATAACCAGACTCGCCAAATTCTAGATTATGGTTAAAGCGGACCCCGCATAGAAACGGGATAAACGCTAAAAGGATGGATGGTTAAGTGAACTATGGGTCAGTTTACCCTACACAAGCGATCCGTTTAAGGCCAGTATTTTCACTAAAAATTCCTAAAACACATCGCTCACTCCAATCATATTTCGGCTTTGGCACGGCGCCTTATCACGACGCGTTGCCTGCACGAATTAATTTTTGCGCCAACAAAACTCACACCTGCACCTTACTCCGAACAAATAAGGTTTAAATTGGTCTAGCAAGAGTCGAAACTCGTAACTTATTTGCCTTTAGAGAGCGTTATTAAAACTCCTCGCCGCATATTGCGCCGCACGGTGGGTTGCGACTTGAACTAATATCGTATATTACACGCTAGATTGTTCTGTAGTGCTGCAGCAGATACCGGGGTTCAGGTCTTTGTTTAGGCTTTCTGTGGATAGTTCAAATAAAATAAAATAAAATAAATTCGCTACGTGTGGTAAATGAAAAACCACTCGACCGATTTTGTGCAAACTTCAGCTATACTGAATACAATGAATTTCCAAAAATGATTCTTATTTCCTACAGGCTAAAAGCTGGAGATATTTATGCTCAAAACTTCGTTAAGTTGGTCAGCATTTTATTCCTCTTTGAACACGTACGTTTCCTGTCACACCAAGGAGTAGATTAAAACTTAAACCTAGCATCTATGCTTGTACATTCGTTTAATAAGCTGCTCTAACAATTCCGGTCAGATCCGATCAGTCTAATCGGAACATACTATGCTTACAAACAACGTTCCAATCGATTCCGAACATCAGACTAAACAATTCGAAAACCACCTAAAACTCCTCTACATTCAGGAACGCTTCGAATAAGACCATAGCTATCCACGGAACAAGTAGCTTCGCATCCAGGGAACAAGTTTATCAAACCGGTCCTACCGCGCGAACAATAAATGAACACATTTAAGTGAAACGGCTAACTCCACTCTGCAGCAGCTTTGTGAGTTATGCCCATACGTTTCGGACGGAGGGTGGTACCGTTGAAACTCGATTGGAACTCGGTTGAGTGTTTAACGGGGTATGAAACTATTTGATTTTATATG
Organism: Nomophila noctuella; assembly: GCA_958496325.1. Lineage (NCBI taxonomy): Eukaryota > Metazoa > Arthropoda > Insecta > Lepidoptera > Crambidae > Nomophila > Nomophila noctuella. The sequence continues at coordinate 1,921,789 of OY292485.1, forward strand.
GAGGTAAACAAACAACAGGGGATACCTGGACCACGGACGTCAACAACCTCCAAAAAAAGCTCCACTTAGGCTCGTATTAAAAAATCGCACTCAATTCTGAGCTCGATCTCGAGTGCGAACTTGATATGTCATTCTCATATAAATTAGCACCTCAAGTTCACGCTCAAGTTCGATTTCAGAGTTGAGTGCGATTTATTAATACGAACCTTAGTTCTACCCATCTTAAAGGACTGAAATAGAAGTCAGGTAGAGCTTTGTGGAACTTCCACTGGAGTGAGCCGCTCGTCTAGCAAAAGTAGCACTTCGTAACTGCTGTGCTATGTTTCTGCTGGTGAGTAAGGTCGCCAGAGCTTAGTTGGGGAGGGTATAGGGTGTTAAAGGCAGGCAACGCGTCTGCGTCCCTTGTGCGGTTGTTGATGTCAATGGGCAGCGGTGATCACTAACCTTGACGTGTGTTCGTTAGCCACCCTAACACGTAAAAAAATAGGACGAGATTTGAAGCTTTGTTCGAGTTTCCATAGTAACAAGGAGCATTAGATGCTGCATTAATCGTACCGCCAACTTTAATGTTCGTCGCAATAAACATTCGTCCGCCTCTGATGTGTTTATGTGTGCTACAAATCACATACTTAAATATTCCCCAAATGAGATTTACCCAAGTAGCAGCATAAGGGAACGGTGACCTGAAATATATCGCTGTAAATGTCGCGAACAGAGAATTTAGAAGTTGGTCATGGGCACCTAGGAATAGTAGTGTTTTAGAGTTAATAAAGTGCCGGCTTAGTATTGTACTACCCCTGTATAATAGTAATAAAAATATAATAATAGATCTTGCTTAGATCAAATGGTACAAAAAAGTCTGAGCGCTGTTAGCTTTGACCCCACACACGCTTCAAAGGAACGGGTCCACAGGGACCCGGGACTCTTAGGGAGATCTCTAAGAGTACCTTAAACTAATAAGTTCACTGGACCAACACACCAACTAAGCCTAGCGCCAAACTAAGCTCCAAGCTATGCTTTGCTAGGGAACGGATCATCGTCATCAACAGCCTATCGCAGTCCACTGCTCGAAATATCGGGATGAGTGGAGAGCCCTAGGACAGGGCGATCCTGGGCGACGGATGTACATACATAAATACTTTTATAAACATCCATGACTGCTTTTAGTAGCCAGGGTCTCTGATCACTAGACCATAGACCAACGGGCCCGTGGTGAAAAATCATTGAAATACATTGTGATAAAATATACTTTACCTTATTTTTGCGTTGAATGGAACTGAATAGTTTTATCACGTGCTCTAGATTGAACACTGGCACATTTGTTCCTACCAATTTTAAGAAAATGTAGAAGAGTTAAAAATTCTCATACCCAATTTTCCACGAACTGAATAAAGCATTGAGATCTTTAAGATACGTAAAAATATTCTGTGCTAAAAATCACCTCCGTATTTCCAAGAGGAAATTTCCGAGATCCGTGTAGCTCGCGACAGATGTTACGATGACGTGACTTTCCATGTGGCGCGTCTCCGCTTGAGTCAGATTTGCCAAATAATTTTATTGTTACAAACAAAAACTGTATATTGACTGGTCAAAACGCAACTTTCTATAACTCCTTTGCCCATAATAAATCAATGTTCAAATCGCATTTAATAAAAAAATATACTCATTACTCACATAACCCTCTTTGTTCAAATACGCGCCAAAATTATTGAAATACCGTGTTTCTACAGTTTTTAGTAAGATCAACGAATTTATGATTACATCTTGTGCCAAGTATAATACTCCAATTAACAAAACTTTTGAAGCAGCGAACATCTTTAATCTCAGGTTAAAATATTCTCTATTAAAAACTACCTCCGCATATTGAACGTGGAATTTCCTGAGATTCGTTCAGCTACCAACAGAAGTCGCGATGAGGTCACTCGCTCTGGAAAATGTTTCGCGTCTTCACTTGAGTCAGATTTGCGTATTAATTGTTGCAAATAAAAGTAAGTAATTAACAGATAAAGCACTTATTCATAAAGCAACATCCTATGTCCCTTTCTTCCCTCATACAATTTGTTAAACCACATTAATATTTTAAATCTTTAGTAACTCATTGCTTTATTCAGATGCGCGCATAACTAAATGAAACACCGTGTCTGTATGAGTCTTCATTAAGTGCAACGAAATTCTAACATTATTATCTTACGACAAAGTATAATGCTCCAATTCCCACATTTTTGAAGTAGCGAGAATCCCTTATTAGCATACGTAAAAATATTCTCTGTTAAAAATCACCTCCGCATTTCCAAGACGGAATTTCCGAGATCCGTTCAGCTCGCGACAGATGTCGCGATGACGTCACTAGAGCACGTGGCGCGTGTTAAGACAGATTTACCAAGGATGAGATGAAACAATTACTTCAAATAAAAATAACATTATGATATATCAAAACAAGTCGCCGAGGATCGGGCTAAATGGAGAGTTCAAAGAGAGACCTATGTCCAGCAGTGGACTGCGATAAGAAAATTAGAGGGTTTTTTTCCGAGGTGGACGGATCAATCAATAAAAAATTGGTACTAGCCTCGAATCAGCGGGACATAAATCGGAGCTCAGTGCATTACAAAAATATTGTACGTCCTAAGTTCCACTTCCCGAAAAACATGTCTGAAAGTTTAAAGTCTAGCTCACCTGCAGCTTGCTTGCGTAAGAACGTGTTTTTTTCCAAAAAGGTAGTCCTAGTATTTTATCTTGATAAGCCCTTAGTTATAATTTGGAGCAATAGGACCATGGTTACACGCGCAGTATGATTTATTCCGGATCTTTCGTAAACTTTCCTTTAGCCCCGAGCTATTGGTGAATTCGAATATAGATAAAATCTTTCGGCGTTTACAAGTTTGTCCTGTAGTAACTGCTACGAGTATTGGTATGAAAATGGTTTCGTAGCAGTTTTGTTGCATCATATGCTACGACAGGTTACGTAGCATTGTGGTTGTTGTATAACCGCCAGAGATCATTATTTTTCGAATAAATGAGTGACAGAAAACAAAATATAAATAATAGACAAAAGCAAAAATAAACAAATGAATTATCAGAAGCTTTCACTTGGATTATTGAATAGGAAATTTGGTTATTAGGCGACTTATATCGATAAATTGAAAATAGGAACCAAATGGATTTTCAATCGTAACAATTAACTATTTAAAACAAATCAAAATACTTCAATTTCAATAACGTTTTTGAAAAAAGTTTTTAATTTTTTTTTTAAAGTTAAGGGAAAGATATATATTCATTTTTTTATCAGATTTACTACGAAATTCTTTGGAACGTCACATTTGTAACCAACCAGTACTCCAACTTGATTGGCTTGCTGACAAGAAATACCGCAAGTAACTCATCAGTATTTTTTAAAAATAAATCAATCCTCAAACTGACTGACTGGAAAATACCCCCCCGATTAAATACCCTCGAACCCAATATATGGTATCCCAAGCATCACAAACTATAGCATAATTGAAGAGGTCCTGACAAACGATAGGCGGGTCCTATCGGTGTCCGACCGCGCTCGGGACCGCACTGTGACCGGAATATTTTCAGCTATTACTATACACGTGGGGGGAATATTTAAGAGGTACAAGTTTTAAGAGACGGGCGTATTGCAACGCTTAATCAGATACAGTCTTTTTTAATACTTATATTTTTAATAAGTATCATCTGAGATAATGTTTTCGTTACAAATATGACTTTTGGATTAGTCGCCACGTTTGACAAATGCGGGTTGGTGATCACAAACCCGGGCTATGTGCGGAAAAACCGACACAAAATTGGAAGCACTTGGGGGAAAACTTAAAAGCTACAAATTGTGGAAAATGGCGATGTTTAAATAAACTAATTTATATATTTAAAAATCTAAACTAAATGCCCAAGCTCATCTTACACTGGTGCAAAGAAACCAGTTAAAGATGAGCCTGGGCATTTTAAGTGGATAGGTGAAATACTTATAGTCTCAGTCGTTTTGAAGAAAATATGTTTACGCAACGCTTCTGCAGCCTTTGTACGATTTATGACGTCCATGGGCAGTAGTGATAACTTAAAGGTGACCTTTCTGCTCGTTTCCCTCCCTATTACATAAAAAAATACATTGCACGAATCGGAATTGTCCCTATGAAAAAGCGCACAAATCAGGTCATGAATTCATCATTTCTGTTTAGTTTTTGAAGTGGGAATCGTACCAACGGCTATTTTACTTATTAACTCATTCTTTCAAGTTTAAAATAGTGCTCTTTATGTTTTCATCAATTTTGATAACGCTTCCTCCCATGCCTTGACCATACGCGGCCGCTATTCATATTTTCGCACGCGTGAGATTGCCGAAAACGTGCGAGTCTTACGGCTAAGCAGTCTATGTTACAATAGTTTTTCCTCAGTTCCTCGGCTGGTTACACACTAATTCTGGTGAAGACGTGATCCAAGCCAACTTTCAGATTATTTAGTTTGATTCGAAATGTTTTGCGAGTTGGGATGTTGGAATGAGTTGGTATTTCTTGAGTTTCCTAATGAGTGTGTTGGTTGAGGTTTTTGGGGATTATAAAGGATCAAATAAAGGACCATTATCGGCTAATGTCACCTTTGATAATGTGTTCAAGTCCTGGAAATATTTAAATAAAATATTTACGTCAAACTTTCTTTCAGATTTACGCGACTTCTACTCATTAATGAAATAACGACGACAGGCAGAACGTCGGGTTTTGTAATTTCATTCATTATTTTGTACATTTGATATCAGTACCCCAAAAATGATCGAGCCAATAAACAATTTTGTTCATAAGAGATATCTTCAATAACAGATATTCAAAACGTCTTGAGCTCAAAAGGCGACTAATGACGTCACTTATCTCCTAAGCGGAACTAAACGGCAAAACGTTCCCTATAATTAAACCTTTGCCGAATAAAATTACGAAGGTCGTCTTTTGACGGCGCGCTAACTGTGACTTACGCCGCGATTATTGTGTAAAGGCCTCAATTTGTCTTACATCTGATACACACAGTCATACTGGATAATAATCTTAGTGAAAACTTTTTATAAAGAGTTCAAGAAGTTGATGCCAAGCGGCGATAAACCTGTAGCGTTATGATGATGATAATAACGACCATCTTTGAAATATTGTATAGATCAAAGATAGTCCATTGGGCCCGTGTTCCCGAGCCCTGCCAGCATTCCTCTAGCTAAGTAAAACACCCACATATGATTCGATCAAAAAATATATATATAGATTTTTTTTCAGACACTAGTAATAAAATTGCTGTCAACTAACATTTTACCCGTACAAAAGTAGGTGCAGTGGGAGCTAGCCTGTTTCATGGCTTAAGAGGAACATTTGTAATTTGTTATTTCTCTATATAATATAAAATCTTGGTATTGGTACATTCTACAAGACAATTAATAAAACAATTTTGTAAGCTACTTGAATAGCTGAGTCTATTCCCTGCAATTTTTTAGTGAGCTTTTTATTTAATATCTCTCGCAAGCTCGCCGACCCGTTTCTCAATATAATCAGCGTTGTACCTGCGTCCTTGAAGGCTGGAATCTCCGAATCTCCCAAAAGCCCAGGCTTGTTGGGCCCTTCATTTGTTATCATTACGCACGTCTACCGGTTTGCTATATAACGGTTATGGTTATATAACCGTCACTCGTTATACTCGTTATCTACTCGTGATTAAGGTTAGTTAACAAATGTTACGTTACGTCGAGTAGTTTAGTTGACATTATCGTGAATGGTGTTCAAGGTTTTGTCGTGTAGGGTGTTGTTTTGTTTAAGACGCTTATCTTTTTGGAGGAATGTAAGTTATGAGACGAACTTCTTAGCTATCCATGGATTCTCCGTGCGGGTGCCGGGTCCATCGCGTGGAACAGAGAGGAATGTCAGTCGGCGCCTGGGACTTGCGACCCAGCGTGTAGGTTTAAGGGGCCCCTTTATAGTATACTAACGATCACCTTCACCGATGACATTCCTCTCCCTTCCCAACCATATTTGGTATGAGCCGAGTAAAGCGGCTTTAGTTGCTCTTTCCAGTAACGAGCTAATATTAGATCTTGGTAATCCTAAGTCCTTCAGTAGGTTGTAGAGAGATTTCGCTGGTATACCTCTCGCACCCACTTCCACAGCATACAACCGTGCTATATAACCATTTTTAGTCATCTCGTTGGTTAGGTCATAATACTTATTTGTTTTAAACGCGTGATCTTTGGGAATGTTTGTCTCCCATGGAACAGTAAGTTCCACCAACAGTACGCGCTTAAGTTTTCTAGAATAAACGAAAAGGTCTGGTCTAGACGACGATAACACAATGTCTTCTGGAATAGTGTAGTGCTTTTCATACGTGTCCATCATGATCTTCCAATCTGGAGCTACACTAACAATGGAGTAAGGTTTGACTTTGGACTTCTTGGTAGATCCTTCCTTGACGAAGTTGATGTTCTTTGTATTCGTCGTCAAACCTTTTGCTGCTCTTGCTATTGAAAGGCTCACCGCTTCACGTATGATCTGCAACACTCCATCATGGCGGCGAGAGTAGTGACCTCTGTCTAGGAGTACTCTGCATCCCACCAACAGATGCCTCGCGGTACCTACGGCCTCGCCACAGAGTAAACATGTTTTGTCTACTGCCATTCCCCACCTTACAAGGTTGCTCTGATCAGGTAGGGTCAACTGAAAGGCATTCAGATAGAATTTAAGCAACGCCGGAGACCAATCGTACAGTATCGACCGCCACTTCAATGCTAAAGGGATACAAAACTCACCAAGGGACACCCACTCGTTTTGCATTTCGAGATTAAGCGCATGTACTCTATACTCATTATCTTCATCCATTCGCAGAAAAGACTTAATGATGTTCCGGTCATCCTCTCTTTCTCGACATCCCAATCCTACCCTGTTTGTTTGCGCTCCCACCATAAACTGCTTATGGAACCGTAGCCTAGACTCTAACTCACTCATATTCTTATCTTTTGGGAGTGTTGCCACTGCGTTGTCTTTCGATTTACCCAGAATGTGCATCTTGGTGACTCTAAGATGTTTGTAAAGCTCCGATGGCTTGTTTAGGTTCATCCCAAAACTATTTTTGCCCCTAAATAATGTAGAGGGGTCTGCCGAGTGGGCTAATCCAGTCCAAGACTTCAACGATTTCACAACAACGGCATCCAGTCGCGATAAAAGGGTAAGGGTTCATATTTAGAATTGTGTGCGTAATTTATACAACTTGAGGTTAAAATGTGGTTAAGGATGAAATTATTTATGTCAAGATAGATGAGCGAGCGGGTTGGTTACCAATTTTTTTCTATTAAATTTAACCCTGCTTGAAAACATTCACCGATCTTCCATGAACGTCATTTACTCCACAACTGTTTAGTGTTAGTAGTTTAGATATATGTATACGCACTTTCAATAAAATATTGTAATGTAAATGTAGGTAAACTTATGGATGAGAAAAGTAAAATAAAATATCCGACTATTTTCTCGACCCGATCGTCGAACTCTGAATCTCAACTTCTCACTTCCCGATACTTAACTATTAGATTATTAAGGCATAAACCATAATTTCTTTCAAAAAGTAATGTACAGGTAAACCTTTTCCCTTCTTGCCCTTACCACAGCTATAAATAGAGGCTCATCTCATTTTTTCCCGCAAATGAAAGCCGGTATAAATTGAACGAACTTCGGCCTCCCAATTACAAGAGGATCTCGGAGGCCTGCAGCGCCCGCGGCTTCCGAGGAATGAAAAAACTTCCCTCATCAGAACTTGGAGAGAGGCAAGGGTCAAGGTTCCGTTCTATCTAATTTTATGTTTGTATCTGATTTGTTTATGGGTTGAAACGCTTCGTTAGCTGAATGCTCGAAGTGTCTCGGTTTTATTAGATACTTTTTTATTTATATCGATTATTTTTATTGCTATTGACGCTTGGTGTAATGCTCAAGAAGTTGATTATTAGACCAAAAGGTCGCGGGTTCGATCCCCGCACAGGACGAAATAAAAGCTTACAACACATTTAGCTAGCGTTGTATTTTTTCCAGATATGGTCATAATAACACGTATATATCATCTCAAAATACATGGAAATCTATAAAAAATTAAACCATAATGTAACAGGTTAAAAAAAACAAATCTTTACACAAAATTACTATTTATTGACAATCCGATAACGGCTGTGTCAATCAACAAAACTAATAAAAAATAAAGTTATTTCGTAGAAAAAAATAACTTTCTTTAGTCCTTTCCTCTCCCCGTTAAAGCGTCATAAGTCGTCCACGTTTCCCCTCACGAGTTCTCGCAAAAACACTCAACAGAATAGGTGTGAGGAACTAGACTCGTAAACAGTTAAAGAGGCGTTACACCCGGCATTGTGACGCGGCACAAAGAACCAGGTAAGGTTGGGGTTTTAGTGAACGAACAGGGAAAGTTTGTAATTTCCTTTTAATGTATTAAGAACATCACTAGTAGTTTAACCACTGCTCGTAACCAGCAAGGGTCGCCATTGCCGAATACGGCTAGGAGGACTATCACATAGTTTGAAACAAAATCGCTTTCTTCTGTGTGTCCCTATGTATGCTTTATCATTTAATCTACGTCACTGATTCACTACGCCACACTGGTTATTTTTACCTCAAAATATAGTGATTGACAAGTGCGATGCCGGAGCGGGTCACTTGTATTAATTAAATGAGGAATGAAGAATGTGTTTGTTTGTTTGAACGCGCTAATCTCAGGAACTACTGGACCGATTTGAAAAAATATTTTTGTGCTGGATTGTCCATTTGACGAGGAAGGCTTTAGGCTATTGGAAATTGAAATCCATGCGGACGGAGTCGCGGGTGGCCTCTAGTTACATTATTTTTTTAAAGAAAAGGAATAAACAATATTTCTTTTACTTTGCCCTTGTGTTCGACTCGTTATTTTGTTATTAATATATTTTAAGCATTTGTTTATTTCTAACTTTTGTTCTCATTCGTTTCAGGTTGGGAATTGTGCAGCATCGGTGAGTACAGTTTGTTTAACTTGAACACACACACAACAGTTAACGACGAATACTCGCTATATTCGTCCAACAAAGACACAGCCTTATGCGTCGTCGGCGCCTTAACGAGAGAAGGCTTGGCCGGCGAGAGCACGTTTTGCAACGACGCTACTCACACACAACAGTATGCTTATTTGTGATTAGACCTACGAACGGGACAGACCGAGCATTCGCAACAGTTTTATTCACCTGGTGTTAAGCGCCAAATTTATTTTTGAATGAACTAGTATATGTGTATACTGGCTGATAATGTCGAGAAAGGCTAAACAAGTATGACACTATGCGAGCGGATACCGAAATCCATGCGGACGAAGTCGCAGGCGGGCGATAGTAACTTTATATTACTCTCTTTAGCCCCGTATATCGTTTGTCTGTGGTTTGAGTTTGGACCCTAGAAGAGTCCAAAAGAGAGCGTGAGTATTACTGATTCCTAAGTATTCGGTCATTACAAATTTTCAAGATTTTTTCTCCCACGAAAGAAATATCGCAAAAAATCCCCCCTCAGCATACTCTTTTGAAAAGTCACATTTTTCACCTAACACGTGTTATTTGTTATTCGCATACACTAAAGTAATAAATAATAAAGTGTAAGAATATGTTGTTAGGAGTCGAGGCACCCACGCGGTTAATGAGACACGACGAGGATTCACGGAAATATTCCGCCATTTATGTAACAACTCGCTTGTTCTTCATAAGAGTGCTATTGTGTATATGTGAAGGTGTTTGACGAGTCTATTATGTTAGATATGCTGTTTTTTTTTAATGGCAGCGGCGTATCCTGTCTAAGATCCCATACCCTCCCTAACTGAGCTCTAGGAACCTGACCACCAGCAGGAACATAGCACAGGAGTCACGGAGTGCTATTATGCGGTGGCGGTATTTCCCCAGGTGAGCGGCTCAATGAGTGGAGGTTCCACTAAGCTCAACTTCTCATGGATTTTGTCAAAGCTGTTTTTATCAAAAAAAAAATAATTGCTATATATAGTCTCGAAGATAACCGTTGCAGTCGAGGTCGATAGTTTTCTAGCATTAAATCTATTTAGAATACAATCTATGGCAAACAGTTAAAGTGGAGTGGAGTGGAGTCCATCGGATTAAAGGGGAAATCAAAGATTGCCTGATCTTATCAAAAATGGATTGGTGTAATTGTTTAAAATGCGAATATTTTACCTATTCTAGCTATTATCTTCTATCTATACTTATAATAAATCTGTAGAGACGTCAATTCTGTACATTAAATATTTTTTCAAAATAACTATCAGGGGGTGATTAGTGATCGATACTGATGCCAAAAATGCAATTAGTAAAATTTTTGTCTGTCTGTCTGTCTGTCTGTCTGTCTGTCTGTCTGTCTGTCTGTCTGTCTGTATGTTCTTTATAGAAACAAAAACTACTGGACGGATTTTGACGAAACTTGGTACAATTATTCTTTATACTCCTGGGCATATTATAGGATACTTTTCATCACGCTACAATAAATAGGAGCAGAGTAGTGAAGGGAAATGTGGGGAAAACGGGAGAATTTACTCCATTTCTTAAGCTTCAGTCGCGTGTGCAGCTTTAATGGTTAAAGTTACATCAAAATCATGTATGACGGAAATATTCTTCATAAAATGGCCTAAAAAATATCCCTTTACAGCATATGTCTATCTTTCATGGTTGACTCACAATAACACGTGTAATATCCTGATCCAGATTGGTTTGAACGCGCTAATCTCAGTAACAGTTAACGTCAATTTAAGATTAGTGCACATTTGGCATAACAGATGGCGGTAAGACATTGCGGAACGCGAGTTCGCCTTAACCGCGATGACGAGATTTTTTCTCGATTGTATAAGAGGTTTTAATGACCATATTCATGCATGGTTGGTCCACCTGATTCGTTTGTTTTACTTATAACTCAAACTCATTAGTGCGCTCGGAGTATTTTTAACAGTAATAACTGGTTCGATTCGAATTGACAAAATCTTTAGCAATCTATAGTCACACTGTGTACGGAAACGAAACCCATGCGGACGGAGTCGCTGGCGGCCGCTAGTTCAAAATATACTTGAACAATTTAAAAGGTCCCAAAAACCACACATTTCGATACCATCTCCGTTGCCCCATCTAAAACCTTTGGAAGCCTACGTCTTGTTTAAATGAGCCAAAGTACTAGCGGCTTCTTGTCAGGAAAGTGCCATAACATTTATCCAGTTATTTCTAGAAATTTCCAGATCCTTCTGGAAAAATTAGGATTCCTGCCCACGTGGTGTTTGCTAACGTTCACGTTGTGCCGCTTTGTATGGCTTTAGTCGCGATGAGTTTAGGGATTGTGCTCTTTGCGAGGTGATGAATGTGCATGGTACTGAAAATGCTGTATGTTTCTATGTTCCACTGACCAGACCGAAAGCAATGGATCCTGTGTGTGTTACAATGTTTGGAAATGTAAATGTATAGAACCCTTTAAAATAAGAAATATATTAGTCACATAAATTATTTATTTAACAAGAATAACACACCAATGGCCTAGCCCCTAACTAAGCTCGAAGCTTGGACTATAAAGCTAGATAAATACTTTTATAAACATCCATGACACGAGTACAAATGCTGATATTCATCACACAAAATTTCCCTAGCGGGATTTGAACCCGCCTTGGTTTTGTATGCAGGTTCTCAATGTGCAACGTCATCATTACATCTATCTATACTAATATAATAAAGCTGAAGTTTTCATTTGTATCTTTGAACGCACTAATCTTACGAACAACTGGTACTAATTGGAAAAATCTTTTGTGTTGGATAGTCCATTTGTCAGGAAGGCTTTAAGCTATAATGTAACATGTTTGCGGAAACCAAAATCCACGAGGACGAAGTTACGGGCGGCCGCTAGTTACGAATGTAGGGTAAGACAGGACTGAGACATAAGCGTACGTAAGAGACAATGCCACTGAAAGATCCAACTGTCTTCAACTCCGAAAATTGCTCATCTCCTTTATAACCTTAGACTCTCGCGAGAAATGTAAACTTTCGAAAAACAACGTCTCTGATTACATATTTTATTTCGCAAACTGTGAACGCGGTAAAAGGTCGAATCTGCATTCGAATGCTCGTTTAGCTCGCGTTCGTAATTTTATATCAAACTTTTTACGGGCAAAAGCTTTGCAGTCTAGACGTCATTTTGAATGACTGTATGACGCATTTGAGGAGGAATTGACTGATTGGATATGTAAATTCGCGTCTGAGGATGTGGAAGTTTTGAATTGCTGGTGGAATTTGTAGGAAAGAGCACGGAACTTCCACTTGGACTTCATCTTCTTAACTTTTTACGGCGGTGTCTTTTGTGTCGGTTTTGTAGACTGCGCACAGTTATAAAGATACTTGAAAATATTATTTATTTAAGTCATTCTCATTGGTCCTGCTCTGGTGTCCAAGCCCTCGGTTCGATTACTTGGTCAAAATAAGTGTTGATTTTTCTTAACACAGCCCGGGTTTGTAAACGCCTACCCGCATTTGTCAAGCGTGGTGATTAAGTCAAAACCCATCTTTGTAACGAAAACACGATTTCAAATGATGGAGGCCTTTCCCCTGCAATGGGACATAAATAAACTGATACTTGACATTCTTCTTAACTTCTGTAATTTCGCTAAGGGTTGCCGTATTTCCTTCGCCTTTTATGAATAGTAAAGTAAACATAGCAACACTGTTTTTACACAAATAAGGAAGCAACAGCGGCAATCTGTCGAAAGTGAATTTTCCGCAACATTAAGCAGGCCACGTGACTGCAGCGCAAGGAATAAACACAATCCCGCGTGAACTATTGCACTTGTGTGCAAATACATGGAATCTGCTTTGTAGATGTATAAGATGGTGGTGTTTTAGTAGCACGAGCTTCAATAATAGCTGTAGATTTGTCGGTTTTAACAATAATAAAAGTTTTCGTATTATTAAATTTTAGGCATAATTCATGCTAGGTATTACCACTATACATACTTTATTATCATACTTTTTAAAATTATAAACAAAGAAGAAAAAAAAGTGTCAATTTTCCGTTTTGATGGCGTTACTATTAAATTATCCTTACTAGTTTTTACCCGAGGCTTTGCCCGCGTTATCAAGATTGCAGTTTTGGGCAATGGGAGCGTTCAATCGGGATAAAAGTTATATTTTTAGGTAAAATAACGTTATCCTGCCTAAATACCATATTACATCAAAATTAGTTCAGTGGTTTCAGCGTTATTGACGGCCAAACATCCAAACAAACAAACTTTCGTAGGATAGGAAGTACGATACCAATTTTTTAACGTCGGTTGTTTATTATGTTAAAATTAATTAAATATGTTTCCTGACTCCCTTCTGACCCACGATACCACCGACCACACCCCTAAGTGGTATGGTTAGGGCATAAAGGCAAGAAACGAATCGGTGTAGGTACCACTCTCTGTTTCGCTAGCTAACCTCCAACTTACCTACATTAAAAATCAAAATCTACGTTACATTCAGGTAAATTACTTTGAGTTAAAAAGTAACGTAACGTTTTAAACTAAAAGGGAAACCTTTAAATTTCAACGTCATAACACGGTTTAGTAACCAAAGGCCGTCATTAGCCGTATGGAAATTTCAAACTCTTTATAAATCGTGTATGCCTTGCTTATAACATCTCAAAGTGTGCACGGGTGAGGGTTGGCAAAATGTCTTGTAGAATGCCGAAATTTAAAATAATATTACATAATTATGTATTAAGTATAAAAGTAAAGTATGAGCCTATTAATGTCCCATTGCAGAGCAAAGGCCTCCATCATTTGAAATCATGTTTTCGTTACAAAGATGGGTTTTGGCTTAATCACCACGCTTGCCAAATGCGGGTTGGCGATCACAAAGCCGGGCTGTGTTTAGAAAAATCAACACAAATTTTTGCCAGACCCGGGAATCGAACCCGTCCTGGAGATCACGGCCCGGTACCTAAACCACTAGACCATCGAGGCGTTCTTGCCTATTAAGGATAAGTATAAATAATTTATGTCAGTATAAGAATAGTACTCGTGCTAGAGATTAGGTGTCAATTCGGACCAGACTTGCTCGGACCAACTGTCCGAAGTGACAGTTTTTATCGGTGGGAACAATCGTTTTCACACTGGTTTAAAGCACTTAAAAATTAAGTGTTCTCATAGTTAATTAAAATTTTATCACCTTAAATCATCAGGACAGTACTTATTGATTAAATTATTGGCTGAAAGTTACGCAGTTCACAATTTGGTAATGATATTATTTTCATATTGCAACGTATAAATGCACAAATCTGCAACGCAATGGTACTAATTCGATAACCCTAACTCAGCCCACTGCACTTAACATTATTAAAAATGTAAACTACATGCAAAGGAGTTTTTTGCCGTTGCTCTCATAATGAAGTTAAGTTAAAATGTGCCTCTCTGTTACGAAGTTCAAGCCTATACGAAAGGCTTTGGTTGAAAAATGTAAAGTAATTTTTGCACTAAACGTGAGCACTTTTAAAGACTAAAAGGGAGTAACGAGATTATATTATGAAGCGATTTTGTTTGCATACGTTTTGCAGGGTTGACTTTAAAATTATACTTTTTCATCAGAATTTATTCGCAATAAGAAATTTTGTTTTTAGGTACAAGTTATATTCGAGTATTGGTGAAAGTTTCTACATAAAAAAAAACGACAAGAAATACGGGCTACATTGATTCGCTTTTCCAGGGTCTGTATGCAGAACCGCAAATAACTTATTGAGTATAAAATATCTATATAGCGAAAAAAAAATACCTTGAGAATCAAATTAATATAAAAATTTAATATCGTATCACTAAAAAACTTCACGAACTTACCTTTCAAGCCCTGCAAATGGATTTTGTCTTTCCATTTTCAACTTAACTACTCTTTTGTTCAGACAACGACATTACATAAATATATTTATACCTTAGCTTTGTAGTTAGCCCAAATACCGTCATACTCGTATATCTTGCGAAGCATAAAATAACATAGCGGCTAAACTTTCTGCGAGGGTCAAAAAGGGTAATTTAACTCGGCAATTTCACCGCACTCTAAAATTAAAGTCCTTGCATGCATCACGCAGGTGGCTAGGGGAATGCTCTTTAAAATTGCAGCTGAGCCAAAACTATGCACTTATGACGTCATTGTCAGTTATGCGTTTGTGTTTGAGCAAAATTATCGCAGGCATTTGTTAAATAAAACTCCTTTCATATGTCCATTTGGAAGGCAAAGTTGTATTGTTGAACTGTGTCTTGTTTACACTGGTTAAACTCGAAAAACTCACTGGTTATTTTACTCATGAGAAAAATTTATGTTGTGTTGGGCATGGATCTATTTCGTAGATCTGAGTCTGGCTTCTACCGATAAAGGCTGAATACCAAGCAATTCCAACTCCACAGGTCTAGTCTGCATTAAATTCTTTGAAAAGGCACAATAAGAGTTGTTGACTTTCAATAAATCACATACCTATATCCCAACTAATATTATAAATGCGAACGTAACTCTGTCTGTCTGTCTGTCTGTCTGTCTGTCTGTCTGTCTGTCTGTTACGCTTTCCCGCTTAAACCTCGCAACCGATTTTGATGAAATTTGGTACAGACAATCTTTAGACCCTGAGACAGAACATAGGCTAATTTTTATTTCGAAAAAAAGAAATCCACGCGGACGGAGTCGCGGGCGGCCGCTAGTGTACATATAAGAGTTTCCAGTCTACAACCCAACAATAGTAAATACCCTACCCTTCCTGCCGTTTTGCGCCCATGGCGGCCGATTTTACGATCAGACACGTTTGCAGGATAATTATTTTATAGTGAAAAAATGAGTGCGCAAGCACATGTGCACTACCACTTCCTTCATTCTCATAGTTCGGTGGGTTTCGGTGACCCATACGATGACTGGCCTCTGCGAAAGTTGCTTAACATTGCGATCGCAGGCCGATCGCGGTAACCACTGCGCCATCGAGCTCCTCAATAGATACAGAGCATTGGTCGTTGTATTTCCACGCTGAAAACAGTTGAAATGCATCAAATCCGAACACTCACATCTACCGTGGTCTGTAACGAGTTCTCTCAAAACAGCGCATTTTCAAAGCGCGCCTTTGTTTATAACTACAAGCGCCGCTCCTGCATTTTTCAGGTGAAAAATTTGAAAACTTTCTCGGGATTAACTGGTACTTTTAATGGAGTAGCCATTAGCTCCGCCGTAGCTTTTGCAGTTTTCTGATTCCGCGTTTTTTGGAATAGAATTTTCCTTGTATATTATTATGTCAGGTATGAATATTTTATTTGAGTGGATAATTATATTTGGGGAAATAAGGGGTTCAGAATAAACTATCATTATCAAGACGTTGGCTAGTCGGACTCGGAAAAAGTTATTACACTAACGAAAATTGGGTTGGAAGAGAGTCTCACTTGGTAGTAAGATCTCCTTTACTATATTCTGTCTTCTATTATTTGTCAGTTTGTGAATGAAAATGCATGGCAGGTTTCTGGCTGCACACTTAAATACAAATGCGTTCTTACCTCTCACGTTTTATCCAAGGGTATACAGGATGGCTTCATACTTCAAATTACTTAGTAACTATTGTGCTATGTGTCTGCTGGTTATAAAGGTGGCCAGGGGATAGTTAGGGAGGGTATGGGGTCTTTAATGCAGGCAACGCATCTACGACCCTTGTGCGGTTGTTCATGTCTATGGGCAGTGATGATCACTTAACATCAGGTGACCCTCTTGTCCGTTTGCCTCCATATATCATTACAAAAACCATGGGTCCCTAAAACATCGAAACCACCAAACATTTACACGTAACATTCCTTCCTCAACATCCACTCGACTTCCATTAATCTCCACGATCCAGCAGATGCAGCCATAGACCCTTGGCCCAAAAACCGGTCCAAAAACCGGTCCATTTGTCAGCTCGCGTGCATAATTACAGAGCAGCGCGTCCGCTGTCACCGTAACCCATTTGCACTGATCCATAAATCATAACTTCCTTGGCTGGGTAAGCTGTGGACTTGGAGATTTTTGCACCTGTCACTGGGATCTCTCATTTTCTATACATGGAGAGATTTTTTTAATTTCTGGGGAAAAATATTGAAAATTAGAAACCAGCATATGACATCTTAGAGGTCACAAAAGATTTCTTATATCGAGGATTTCGTAGTGTTAGATCTTGTTAGTCATTCAACATCTCCCCTTCTCTCTCATTGGTTCATCATCATACAATGCTCTGATTGGTTATTAACAATAGACATGCATTACTAATTCTTCATTCACTCACGGGCATAGTAAAAAGTCTATCACTCCCACATTTGTTAAAGTGAAGGGCAATATGTGACGGAGACGTATTAAAAAATTGCGTTTGTAATGTTGGAAAATTAGCAGCGTGAACGTGGCGGTTTGCCTAACAAGATACACTGACCTCACACAAAACTGATAATTAATTGCATAGTAGCCCAGTATATAAGGATTGTGCAAGTTTTTAATCCTTAATCTTGCAAAAGCCCAAAGTAAGGGTGTTTCAGAAACTTATCATGGTAAGCCAACTGATTATGATTAATTCTAGGTGCAATAAATTACACCAAAATTGCTCACTTTCATTACAAAAAATATTCGCATAAATCTGAATCACAAAACTGTTCAATTTGAATATAAATAGCGTAAATAAATAATTCACACCAATTTAGCAGACGTAACAAGTAAATCCCGTGACTGGATGATTTATTAATAGAAAATATGAAAAATGCTTCAATGAAAATACGCAAGTTTATCATTGGGACGTGAGAAATTCAAATAGTTCAATCATATTAAAGTGCTTAGTTTTAACAGTCGTAGAAAGGTTTTGAACTTTGAACTTTACGTGTCACAAGTGTTATCACACAGCAAAATGTGGTAGTCTTGGGTTTTTAATGATAATATATGGAATAGATAAATAAATAAATTCTTTAGACTAACACACCAATTGCCTAACCCCAAACAAAGCTCAATGCTTGTACTATGGATGCTAGGAAACGGATAGACATACTTAAATACGAATAAACATCCATGACTCGAGTACGAATGCCGATGTTATTACACAAACATTTGCCCCTAGCGGGATTCGAACCCGCGACCCTTGGTTTTGTAGCCAGGGTCTCTAGCCACTTGACCAACGGGCCCGTCCAAGATATAACTTAACTTAAAATAAAATCGAGCTTTATATATTATAGATTTAACAGTTAGTTCGTGGGTTGCTACTTAGGCCTAAATATAGGACAATCCTGTATTTCAGGTCAGGTTCAACACCCACAAAATCGGTCGGATATACAGACTTTGTTTGGGTGACAATAGCCTATCGTGCCCTATTTACGAAAATAGACAATAATAGCGATGTTCTATACAACAGAACCCAATTATAATATTTACTTTCAAAACAGACTCCGAAATCTATCCTAAGTCCAGAGGTCAATAAACTGTTGACTAGAAGAAACCAGGACTCCTTGAAAGCCGTGAAACGTGACTAGATTATCTACTGATGGATAAAGTTTTGACCTCACAAATTATTCATTGAAGTTTTCATTATGTAAAGGCTTGAAAACTTCTCCATATTTGTGTGGATGATTCCAATTCTTCTATTTGTAAATTTACAAGAAAATAAAGTCATATGTAAAATAGTTTGGAAAGTATCATACAGAATGCAAGTTGCAAGTGCAAAAAATACTAATTTTCGTTAAGAACTTTCTTAATGCGTTTCACTGGTTAATAGAACTATTTTCGACGAACGAATATGTAGTAATTTAATAAAGCTGAAGAGTTAGTTTGTTTGTTCGATTGTAAGAACGCGCAAATCTCAGGAACTACTGGTCCAAATTGA
This sequence comes from Nomophila noctuella, assembly GCA_958496325.1. Classification (NCBI taxonomy): domain Eukaryota; kingdom Metazoa; phylum Arthropoda; class Insecta; order Lepidoptera; family Crambidae; genus Nomophila; species Nomophila noctuella. The sequence goes on from OY292485.1 coordinate 1,940,691, forward strand.
AAAAAATAATTTTGTGTTTAATAGTCCATTTTTTGGGGAAGGTATTATGCTGTATAGAATAACAAACAAACACTATGTGTGCAGAAACCGAAATCCACACGGAGACAGTCGCGGGTGGTATAATTGTAGATAGCTAGAAAATGAACGGATTGCTAAATTCCCGCAATATCTATCTAAGTCCGTAGTTTTCGTGCTGTCACACCTTTGCGACAGATTTTAAAATGGATGACAAGTCGTGCTCCGCTGTGCGCCGCGCCTATGCACTATGCACTCCGCTCGCACTCGCGCACTCCATACCCCTCACACGGTAAGCTTTTGTGCCGAGATATCTGTTGTATACTTACTTGATACTACAATTGGAGCTAGTCGGATATAGTATCCATTAACGGATACAGTTTTCATTTTATAGCTGCAAATTTTTCTGTCAGTAATGTATTATCAACTTTTATATGGCAAGGGGGTTTTAAAGACCAAGTATATTTATTAGTGAATAGGGTGATATAAAACCTGGTCAACTGCTAGATGGCCGCTAATAAAAAAAAACTAAAGCATATGATTTTCTGTGAGCAGTATTAGTAACGTAACAACTTTGCGACAGATGTTAAAATGGATGACAAGTCGCGCTCCGCTGTGCGCCGCGCCTATGCACTCCGCTCGCACTCGCGCACTCCATACCCCTCAAACGGCGAGCTTTTGTGCAGAGATATCTGTTGTTTACTTACATCAGCTTGTACTATGGAAGCTAGGGAACGGATAGACATTCTTAAATATTTTATAAACATCCATGACTCGAGTACAAATGCCGATGTTCATCTCACAAACATTTGCCCCTAGCGCGATTCCAACCCGCGACCCTTGGTTTTGTTGCCAGGGTCTCTACTAGACCAACGGGTCCGTCAAAGCATTTAAGTATCGTTAAGTTATTGGCAAAGTTACAACTTTGCGACAGATTTTAAAATGGATGACAAATCTCGCTCCGCTGTGCGCCGCGCCTATGCACTATTCACTCCGCTGGCACTCGCGCACTCCATACCCCTCACACGGCACGTGTTTGTACCGAGATATCTGTCATATTCAAGCTTCTGTGCTGCGATATCTGTTATAATTATACATACTCGTAATTGTGTATTCGATAGGACAATTTGATCTATGTGGGTTACTAATGAAGGAAAGATATTTAGTCAGGGTTCGTGTTAGCTTTAGTTTAGATTTAGGATTAGAATTATTGATCAGTTTTTTCTCATGTGATTGTTTGCTTTGACTGAAATAAGTAGCTGCCTCAGTTTTATAAAGAAAACTGTATAAAACGCGTTACTTTCCAAACTAAGCCGTTTTAGCAAAGTGAAACCTTTACAACAGATTTTAAAAAGGATGATAACTCACCGCGCCAATGCACTATGCACTCCGCTCGCACTCGCGCACTCCACACCCTTCATACGGCTTTTGTACCTCGATAGCTGTCATATTCCGGCTAAACGACGTATGTAGATTGGGACACGATCGAATACAAGCTTTTATGGAGTTTGCGGGTTAGGCGGTTTTGACGAGTCGCCTTCGGTGTTGGACAATTCGGATTGAGATGGTATTTGAAGGAATAAGTAGAATAAATGTAGTGAAAATTGTAGTGTTTGATAGAAATATTTAATTTATTATTGAGAAAGCGCGTATATAGTGTTTGATAATAGTTATCTTAATTTTATTTTGTTAAGGTGGCGTTTACCCAATGGAAAAAACCTATAGATATTCGTTAACGATAATTTGTAAGATGAATTTTCTTTTTGATAATATGAAGGGCCTAACAGAATAGTGCTACCTTTAAAGCCTATTAAAAAGCTAACAATAGATTGATTTTGTGTGTGATTGACTTGGACTTATTATTTTATTATGAATCTATGTGTGAATTGTGGGTTGACAACCATTTACTGGATTGCACTATACAACCCTTAGACAATGAAACCATTTTATTAGTGAATCGGCAGTGGCCTGCACCTCAGCTTCACTTTTCCTTAAGCCTTTATTATCTAAGCTCCCAGATTGTCTAAGCTTACAGAAGTTTCAGAGAGTTAGTTGTTAAGTTAGAACCTACTAATTTACAGCATTTTCATCTCGTTACATTCCGGCCCAAAATTTATGAAATATATGTAGTTTGAGTCTCCTTTCGAAGATAATTTCGAGAAGAAATTGACATTTGACATCACAATTTGTGATTTCAAATGTCAATGTCAAGTGCCTTCTTTGCATGTATAGGTACTAAGTTAATCTATATCCTGCAGCGAACATCAACGCCATCTCATTACACAGACTGCAATTGGACACACACTAACCAAGCTCTAGTCCACTGCAGTTACACTAAACTCACAATCAATTTGCAGAGCTGGTCATTCATCTTGTTGCCCCATGTTTCTCCATTAACATTCCATCCCCGTTGACGCTCGTCCAATGACAGCCGACGACGTCGCTCGCACTGACAGTAGCTGTCATCGGAAAATTAAAATGGCCGCTTGAAGATGCAGGAGGGCGGGAAAATATTTTGTTTTGATGATGATAAATAAGATTTTATTAAGGCTATATATATCTGTATATGAAATTATATGAAACATTCTTCCGATCTTTCTTGCTATATCAGCTACTAGCGGCCGCCCGCGACTGCGTCCGCGTGGATTTCTTTTTTTCGAAATAAAAAGTAGCCTATGTTCTGTCTCAGGGTCTAAAGATTGTCTGTACCAAATTTCATCAAAATCGGTTGCGAGGTTTAAGCGGGAAAGCGTAACAGACAGACAGACAGACAGAGTTACTTTCGCATTTATAATATTAGTTGGGATAGTTACCAATTTAACATGGTGCCATAGGGAAGAAAAACAAATTAAAAAAAGTAATGGGTGTGCTTAGAAATGTGTTAATTTAGGGAATCAAGCTGTAAACAGGCATCAAAGCCATCCCTTTACACAGACTGCAATTGGATTCACACTAACCAAACTCCAGTCCACTGCAGTTACACTAAACTCACAATCAATTTGCAGAGCTGGTCATTCATCTTGTTGCTCCATGTTTCTCCATTAACATTCCATCCCCGTTGACGCTCGTCCAATGACAGCCGACGACGGCGCTCGCACTGACAGTAGCTGTCATCGGAAAATTAAAATGGCCGCTTGAAGATGCAGGAGGGCGGGAAAAGTGCAAAATATTTTTGTTTTGAACATAATTTTATTTTATTGCTTTAACAATATATATAGAGGCTTTAGTAGATAATCTGAACATAGTCACCGGGAAACATGGATCTACATGGGCTACATGGACCGGACCATTTTTTTTCAAAAATAATGTACCTTCTCGATACACTGACTAGGTAAATACTGCAATTTGCATTACACAAAAATCTAAAATATTTAAAATTGTTTATTTACATTTAATTATTCTGTTTCCATCGATTTCCATATTAACTTTGATGAACCAGATTTTGTAAAATTTCCAAAATTTCCTGGTATACATAACCAGGATTTTTTTGATTTTTGAATAAATAACAAACCATACCAATACAGGATAGGACTGCAAATTATTTACATAGAGCACTTGACGAGCTTAGTTAATGCAATGGACGGCTAGGGTTCCGTGGGTATACGTCAATGCTGCATGCGCCGGGGTGTGAATCGACTTGTGCATGATATAACAGCGCCGGGCTCCGCGACCGCAGTCTGACTGCGTTGCAGGGGTACAGCACCATTGGTTAATAAACTTTGTCGTTCGGACCTATTTTTTTTATATGCGAGCAATAGGCATTTGACCACTTAGATGTCTAATCAAAACGACGGGCAATGTGTAAAAATCTTCAGCATTTTTGTTTGACAGTAGGTATGCATACTGCATTAGGTACTCCTAATAACTGTTAAAAGACAATTCCATGATGAGATGCAAATAACATTCAACAAGCAATATTCTGTTCTGGACTCAATTTTTGTCATGTGTTTGCTTGGCATTATTTAGTTCTAGAGCTCTCAATGGAAGGCTTTGTTGCAATGTTGCCCCGAATTATTATGAAAAACACAAGGCCAAAACTCTATAACCCTAACACTTAATATCTAAAATGAAACCAAAATATCCACAAGCACCCCAAGTATTTGCGAAACGGTTTTCCACCCCTGCCGTATGTCCGAACTCACTTGACCATTCAAATTTATGTGTTGTCGTCGCGCCGAGCCGCCTATGTTTAAACTATGCCATTACTGCACGCAGACAAAGGCTGCCTGTGCCAGGATTATTCAAACGCATGCACCGAGCCTTCCTCAGAATCTTCTAGAATGTTTTCTATTCCATTATGCGCATCGTGGAGTGGTCATGTGGAAAAATGTTTAGAGCAACTGGAGAGTTTGCATTTATAGATTGCTAATGGAAATGCTGGATGCTAACGCCTTAACGCTAAAAATCTAAGAGATTAATAAAAACATGGACTTAAAAATAGAGCCTTATAAAAATATATTCTAATGTTTTATTGCAAGAGGAAAACAATGCAATATAATCAAGTCTCCCTAGATAAATGAAACGTTTCCATAAAGGAATCATAATAACACTTTCTATAAATAAACTCCGTAAAGACACCGCCCATTATAATCCCGCAGATTAACTTAACCCGAGCACAAAGATTAACAAACAAACGAATGCTGATGGAAGCGTCTTATTCGCTCGAACAGCTGGCTTTGTGTAAGCTGAGCTGAGCTGAGCTGAGCGAGCGGAGCTGGACAAGAGCTCGTGAAATGTTAACGCTGAGCGCTCGTCCGACCTTAAGTTTAGGGGCGACGCTCTTTGAGTTTATTGGAGGCATTGGATGTTTGAAAAGGCGCGAATTCGCTTGTGAATTAAAATTGGATCCTTTTGAATAAATCGAAAAAAATTGGAATAAATTCGTTAATGGACAATTATGCTTAAACTTTGATTTAAAACAACGATTCGTATATTTTGCAACCAAAAACTCGAGTTTTAGAAACCTTCGGTTTGTGGATGGTTTTTTAAAAACCTCCCATAGCTGAATACTTTCCTAGAATTCAACGCTTAAGCAATATAACAACTGATTTCTGCCTAAGCTAAAAAAGATAGCTACTGTTTTTACGTTTCAATATTCTATCAATGAAACGTCATGCTATCATGTAGACTTTGCTAAAAAAGCTGCAAGCGAAAGTCTAGTGTTTCAGTTTCTTTTAAAATTAATCGTCTCAGTACACCCCGCCCCTAAAGGGGCTAAGTCTGTCCGCAGACGAAACTGTGCATTAATGAGCAAGGATCGGTGGCCGTCTAATTAATAACTAATGAACCGCCCGAAGAATACCGGAGAGGGTCGGCCGTCTTAAAATACCGGGTGCTTAGACAAAGGGCTTGTTAAATGGTGCAAAGATATACATGGGTGGTAGAGAGTTAGGGGCTAATTAACATCTGGTAATGAGTGCAGGAAAATGTGCCTTAAGCGTAGTTTTTTAAGGTTAGTTTTCTTTTTACTTGCGAATAGTGTTGACGCGTCACACTTGTTTTTTAAAGGACAATGCACATACGCGCCCTAACCACAGAATAGCTGGATCTGCGTCCGTATGAGAGACTGAATTTTATTCGCGTTCGAGTAGGAAGGTTATGAATAAAATATTCATGATACTATTCAGCCTAATTCAATCCTTGGCGACTCGCGTCCACCTAAACTACCTTGTGCCAAAAGTTATTAGTTGCTCGAAGGACCAAAAGAACTTGAAGTGTGTCATCCACAAAAGCGTATACTAATATATGTACACTTTTGTAGATGACACAATAAGCTGCTTCTTTGAATAATGTGTAGGTACGAGTATCATGGCTCTCTTCACTTAAGCGTTATAAAATGTTATCTCAGGTACTAAAATTTAGTCTGAAAGGCTTCAGGCAGCGGCTACTTTGCTAAAAGCAGCAGCCGCGTATCAGCTTGCGGTCGCTCGCTAAAGGCAAAGCCTTCGTTGTGCAGTGTAATGCATTTATGTAATACGTCAATGCAGTTTAAAAAGCAACGTTTGGATATTATTTTGCTACTGACGAATTATTTGGCAAGAAAGTTTCTTTTAGAGGCTAAGAGTGTTAAGTCCTAGGTAACCTACCCAGAAATTAATATCCGGCTTGAAGGACCAAATTTGAATAGAGCTTTCAGTTATAAACTCTTTTTTTGTGTAGTATTATCGAAATGATCATAATATATCTTTTCGCGAGAAATAGTTTTGTGTTAATGGCGAATGAAGTCGATAATAATGGATTATATTTTTCTGGACCTGTAGTATTAATAATACTTATATTTTTTAAATCGCCAAGTTAATTGGTAAAGTACCTAAATCAATTATGTTCGTTTCGTTGGCTAAGTGATGTGGGTAAGCTTCATGATAAAGCCATTTCCCATTATTGTAAGGATGACTTAATTTTGTTAATAAAAATCTTGCCGTATATTAAAACTGACATAAATAAACTTACTTAGTTTGTTTGTCATTTATCTCTGTCTATGAATTAACTCACTCTTTTGGAAATACATATTTATTTATTTTGTTTAAAGTTTATTGTTCTACATAAAAATTTTAAAAAAAGCGGGCTTAATGCCTCATGCCATTCTTTAACAGTCATCCCTAAATATGTTTTTACCTAACTATTTATTTTAACAATGTATAATTGTTGTCCTTAAAATTTTAACCTTGACTTTTGTATATAAACTTTTGTATACATTATGAACAGACAGCCATACCCATCCTACAAGACACACATAACAACCTCAACTCAAACAGCACGGTTCCGTATAATTTCCATTACGTATTCGCATGCAATTAGAACATGATCAGCGACTGCACCGCGGCAAATATTGATGCGACTAACGGAGGCTGACTCGACCGGGAACTAATGGGATCTGATGGGATGATGCATATGTTCCTACGCTCATGTACGTGTGTACTATATATGTACATGAAGCATACCTAAAGCGTTTTGTTAAAGTCCTTTGCTGGATGTCAAGAAGCTTAAGTTTAAATTTTAACGCCAATTTACAAATTTTGAAATATCCAGGTTTTTAGAAGAGACACTTGTTTTAGACGATTTCAAATTCTTCCATTTATCGACATTTGTTGTTTTTATTGGGTTTCATTTTATTGATTCTATCAAAAACAATATCCACAGACAGACATATCTATGTACATCTCAAAATCCACTTGAACTTCCGTTACTCAAACAGCACTGTTCCGTATAATTTCCATTACGTATTCGCATGCAATTAGACCATGATCAGCGTCTGTACCGCGGCAAATATTGATGCGACTGACGCAGGCTGACTCGACCGGGAACTAATGGGAACTGATGGGATGATGCATTTTGGAACGTGTTTTGACAAGACGGGATTGTAAAATTAGATGTAGGTACCCATAACTTATTTAAGAGATTTTGTAACTAAAATAAAATAAATAATGGCTTGCGACCTATTAAATTTTGTGCCATGCGGTTGTGAGCTTTTTATCCTGCGATGACAAAAATCTATAATTCATGGATTTTTGACAATGGCCTTTTGAAAGTATTTGACTAACGCCATCTTAAATTATTGCAAAAAATCGGAAGTTCAATTTAATGTTTAATTTCAAGTTTAATTGTTGTTGCAATATGACTTTTATGAATAATCAGAAACACCAAATCTATGGGTATAGTTTATAACATTGTTTATTCTATTTTCAATAGTTAATGTAAACTACGAAGTACCTACACCATGAATATTATTCACTGCGTCAACTATGAAAGGTCATAAGCGCAAAATCCTAAACCAATTTTCGGCTACACCTGACGAGAGACATGATTGTAACTGCGTTATGTCACAGTGTAACAAAATTGTATTCGTAATTACATATATTATTCTTAAGAAGAAATGATCTTGATTAAAGTTCTATAAAAGTTTACTTAGTTTGATGCACCGATTCAATGATAAGGTACTGTCTTGTAAAAATATTTTGATGAAAAAATTTTTTAGGAATTCTATTTTATACTTAGGTTACTTATATTTCTTAAATCTAGAGTCCGTTTTTGAATTTTCCGATGCGCTAACAAAGGTTTCATAAGAACTTTATGTGAACTATCCAAAATTTGTCTATACTATCAGGATCCGATCCAAATTATCTCTAAGTGGCAAAATTAGCCTCGAATCTTCTTAGAATTCGACTCGACAGGAACTTGCCTGAATAGTTTTCTGATTTGTTCATCTCGAAAATAGTTTGAAGTGATTTGTTTGTTATCAGCAAGATACCTCACTGTCACCAAATCTATTGTGGCGACTGGAGTTCGGTGAGAGCGATAATATGCGCGCTATCATAACTATCATAACGCGTAACAAGCAAACTATTCACTGACGGAATACATAACGAGGAGGTTTGCTTCAAATTTTTAGACTGTGGCCACATTGTCGCGTGAAGCGTAGTAATGTGACTATTCAACTTGATTTAAAATATTTTTTTTACAATGATAAGTACACATCCTACTACTATTATAAAGGCGAAAGTTTGTAAGTATGGATGTATGGATGTATGGATGTTTGTTACTCTTTCACGTAAAAACTACTGAATGGATTTGAATGAAACTTTACCACAATATAGCTTGTATATCAGAATAACACATAGGATATTGGAAATCGAAATCCACGCGGACGGAGTCGCGGGCGGCCGCTAGTTATTCAGTAAAGCTGTTTGAGGTAGTCCATACTTAACATAAATATTTTTCTAAGGTGGTTGCACTAAAGCTGCCACTAAGCAGTCTCTATTATAATATTAGGAAGATAGTTGTAAAATGCGGAATATTCGTATTAACTCGGACATCTGCATCCGCGATCACATCATCCGCATCAATCAATGCAGAGCTTTTGACGGATGCAGATTCACATCAATAAGTAACTACCTACATGTTAGAGATTGGCCGGAGCCAGTGTGGCACGGGCTTCATGTTTGTTTTTGTAATTGCTAACTTCATTCAGTAACCGCCAAATAGGAAGACGATTAATAAAAACTAAAAAATTAATTGATTTGCAGTTACTTTTGAACTACAGAACTGAAAAAAATATTTTAATCTATACTCATAATAAATCTGTAGAGAGGTCAATTCTGTACATTAAATATTTTTCCAAAATAACTATCAGGGGGTGTTAAGTGATCGATACTGATACCAAAAATGCAATTAGTAAAATTTTTGTCTGTCTGTCTGTCTGTCTGTCTGTCTGTATGTTCCTTATAGAAACAAAAAGTACTGGACGGATTTTGACGAAACTTGGTACCATTATTCTTCATACTCCTGGGCATATTATAGGATACTTTTCATCACGCTACAATCAACAGGAGTAGCGTAGTGAAGGGAAATGTGGGGAAAACAGGGGAATTTACTCCATTTCTTAAGCTTCAGTCGCGTGTGCAGCCTTAATGGTTAAAGTCACTTAGAAATCATGTATGACGGAAATATTCTACATAAAATTGCCTAAAAAATATCCCCCAACAGCATATGCCTATCTTTTATGGTTGACTCACAATAACACGTGCAACTCAAGATCCAAAATGGTTTGAACGCGCTAAGCTCAGGAACTACTGGTTCGAATTGACAAAACATTTTGTGTTTTGATAGTCCACTTACCACTTACCATTTGTCGAGGTAGGCTTTAAGCTATTGTATATTCCTTTATTTCATTATTGTAAATTGTGCTAGCGAACTATTTAATTCTAAAATGTGCCGATAGATGGCGCACCTCGCTAGAGGCGCGGCAGCGGATGTGAATCGCGGTGAATAGATGATTTCTCAAATGTATAACGTCTCCAGATTTTTGATAATAATTATAATTTATAAGCGTTTTCTGTCACTTAATATGACTATTATTTCTATCCTGCGTAATTAGTCCCATAAAGTTTGCAAGTCGACTGTGTGCATATAGACCGTTGTTTTATTCAGCTATTTTTAGTAAGACTGTGTGCGGAAATCGTAACCCACGCGGACGGAGTCGCTGGCGGCCGCTAGTGATACATAAATTCCAAAAATCCGCATCCGCATCAATTCTTAGATTGTGAACTTTCAGTAATCCACATCTGCGGATGTCTAAATTTTTTTTTTTTAATTTAATTACCTCTTACATACAAATTTCCTACATAACATCACCGCTGCCTCTCATCACCAAGCCACACCTTTAGTGAGAGCGACCGGCTCACTCAAATGGAGCAATCACATTGATACGTTTATTGAGATTGAATGTTACGCGGATTTGCTAAATGAAATGCGGTTACGTTATTCGATTCCGGAGCTTCTGAATTTTGGAGTTTCCAAACGGGATTCGTACATTTTTCAACATCCTTAGGGATGCCTTCTCAGCCTTCGGTTTCTTGCTTTTTGCTCGGATTGGATTTGTTTTGCGGCATTTTATTTGGTTTGTAATGAAATATGTTTAAGAGTAATAGGTAAATCCAGTTTAGTAATCTTCGTCTTTTGTTATGGTTAAAAGGTCAGTAACGAGAAGGACAACTCTATTATACAAACTATAGTTTCAGCAGTCACATTAGACACTACTTTCTGTCTGCGGCTTTGCTCGCGTTATCAAGATTCCTGTAAGAGCATTAAATCGGGATTAAATTATCATATCACCTAATTCAGCCTGAGCTAATTTCATCAAAATCCGTTCAGTAGTTTCAGCGTGATTGACGAAAAAACATCCAAACAAACATTCTTTCACATTATTAGTGTGAAGTATGATAGTAGGGAAATCGTCACGTTCCTGAGCAACCGTCACTTTGGTAATCCTAATTTTATTGTCAAAATGTTTATGATAATAAAATAGTTCTCTAAAATTTTTCACCTTGGCAAACAATGATAACCCACACTTGTGGAAATTATTTTACCGAATGCCTTTTGCATTATAATAAACTAGCGGCCCGCCCCGGCTTCGCCCGTGGTACTTGTTCACTATTTATACATAAAAACCTTCCTCATGAGTTACTCTATCTATTAAAAAAAACCGCATCAAAATCCGTTGCGTACTTTTAAAGATTTAAGCGTTCATAGGGACATACAACACACATAGGGACAGAAAAAGCGACTTTGTTTTATACTATGTAGTGATTATGTAATTTAAACATATCACTTGAACATCCCAAAAGAAATATTAACTCCGACAAACATCTACAAACAGCGATCAACCGTTACATTGTAAAACTACCGCCAATTCACGGTGAGTGCAGTGAGTGTTGCATCGGCATCGGAACACGCATCACGTAGCCCCGCACTCGCCCGACTTACGAGTGCGGGAACACGGCACGACGTGATAGCTGCACGTAGAAGATATTTATGTTTGCAAGGTGTATGCTTTATTTAGGTGGATATTGTTGTCTTGAAGATTAACATATAAAATGTAACGTGATAATTGCATTCAAACTGTATACATATTACTTAGCACATTTAAAAATACTGTAGGTATTGTCTTTTTAAACATTCACAATGAGTGTAGTGGTTGTTAGTGCATCGGAACGCGCATCACGTAGCCCCGCACTCGCCCGACTTACGAGTGCGGGAATAAGGCGCGACGTGAAAGCTGCACGTAGAAGATATTTATGCTTGCAAGGTGAATGCTTCAGGTGGATATTGTTGTTACCTAGATAAAAATATAAGATGTAACGTGGTAATTGCATTCAAACTGTAAACATATTATATTAGGCAAATGTTTCAAGTGACGGCAGTATCTACTTACTCGTAGACCACCTTGTGAAAGTTAGGTTTTTGAAGACTTAATCCAATAATCGTCGCTATCCAAACTCGATCAATGTGTAGATATAAACGTCAATTTGTAAATCCACCGCAATCCCACAGCGAGTGCAACATCACTCTCAAATCACGCAGCACGTTCAGTGCACTCACTCCCCGACTTACGAGTAGGTAGTCCGAGCCGACGTAATAGTTTCACTTAAGCGTCAACTGGTTCCCGCATTAACACGCTGGAACAGAGCCAAAGACATTATGGGTCACACCTGTAGAGGTGGTTAAGAAAGAAGAAGGGAAACCAGACCATTTGGATCACAGTCGGGACCAACGTCTTCACGTGCATCCTGAAGCAAGGAATCATCATTCTTATCGGACAAACAGGTGATTCGAGCCTGCAATGTCCTCAGTGTGAACCGGTTCTCGCATTAACACGCTGGAACACAGCCAAAGACATTATGGGTCTCACCTGTAGAGGTATTAAGTACTTGGTTACATACTAAAACGTTCTGCTATTACCCAAAGTGTGAGGTGGGGATTGAATCCGCACTAACACATTATCTCACTTTTAGAGTCTGAGAGATTATTGCTCTAACTGTTGCATGATGAGGCTTGCAGGACTTGAAACCGTGAATCTCAGGACCTACTGAATTCGAATTATTATTTTTGTTATTGATAGTCCAGTTTTCGAGGAAGGCTTTAAGCTATCGAATAATATAAGCTGGCGACCGCTTGTTGTTGTTTCGTATTAAATACTAGCTGGGCATTGTACTCCATTCTATATTTGTGTTACCTTTTGTTCAGTTTAACTTAGCATAAAATAGTTAAAATAGTTTGTTTTTTTACTTAAAAATAATGATGCATTTCCTTGAAACACTGGTGTCCGTAGTGTGACCTTAATGCGCCAATACGCTTAAGAGTTAAAGGGATGTGTTCAATTCAAGTTAAGAGACGATCAATTCCCCATTGAGCTAGGTCGGACGAGTAATTACGACTCGGAAACGTATTTGGAAGTAATTTGTTGCTTAGACAAAGACGGAGTCACCACCAGAAGAGCCATTACCTCCGACACAAATTAAACCCTAACTGCATTTTAAGCCCCCTCTCCAAACCTCACGCGAAATCATATTTTAATAACAAAGAGATAAGATTTACATTCCAATAGATAGGCTAAGCGGTCGAACCATTGTTTGTACATGACATTTGATCACGTCAGAGCCAACCTGTGACATCCCAACATTACAAACTGACAACCCTAGTTTTGTATTTCGAAATTAAATTGCTGTTTGATTTTGAATCTTATTTCTATGGAGGAAGGTTGGCGGTTTGGGGGATGATCGGTAGGGTTGCCGCTGTCAAGTTTACATACCATAGCCCAAGTTTGCAATGCAGATTGGCCAGTTGAGTGAAAATGCAAATAATGCCGGGCTATTGTGTGCTTGACCCTCGTCCGTACATGTTTATAAAGGATTTTGTTCTGTCGTTTATGTGTTAATATGTTGGCTACATCCGGGATACGGTTGGCAATAAAGGTGGCCCGTTATTTCTGAATCAGTTTCAGTTTTTGCGTTTCCAGTAAGCTTTTGTTTAAATGTTTTCATAGAATAGGGGAAATGGAGTTATATTTTTACAAAACATTTTATAGGTCAAGCGGACGTTTCAATAAAAAATACAGATGTTTTGTTTTTTTAATGGTTCAATGCAACTAGTTCTTTTTTCTAGTCATCATCATCATCCTAGCGCCTCTCCCGGTTGCATCCTCGGCCATTGCCTTGGAGCCCAGGGTACGCTGCGACTATGATCCTGAATTGACATGCCTGGTTATTACAATGGAGCGACTGTCGTCTGACCTCCGTAACCACAAGGGAAACCAGACCAGTTGGATCATAGTCGGGACCAACGGCTTAACGTGCCTTCCGAAGCACGGAATCATCATTCTTATCGGACAATCAGGTGATTCAAGCCTGCAATGTCCTAACCAAACTGGGAAAACCAACACAAAGTGAAAGTGTTCCCCGCGGGATTCGAACCCACGACCTCCGAGTTCGTAGTTTTTGAGCACAGCGCTCTAACCACTACACCACGGAGGCAGTTAAAGTTCTTTTTTCTAGTAACCGTGTAAAATACATTTGAAAAATCGAATTTCAAGTTCAAAGAACTATCTTTGAATTTGAATTTTATCACACTGGTTGCTAAAAACATTTTTTATTTGAAATTATCTTAATACTGAGTTATTCAAACAAAGTGACAGAGCAGAATTCATAATTACTTTTGAACCATATTGCGTGCCATATGACTAAAATATTAGTTGCATTTTATGCCGCTCATCAGAATTTGTGATCATAGCGTTTTAATCAGGTAATTTTATTATAGACTAAGCAAAATTAAATATTTACCCGGTAATAACTTTAAAATAATTAGGTCAACTCCTTGGGGAGAAGGCGGAACAGAAATAATGTGCATTACACAGTATGTTTGACTTTGTCAGTAGTTCATCTGAGTATGACAATACTTTGTTTAAGATGGAAAAATTAGAAAGAAAAAATATTTATGTAAAAAAGTATTTTTATGTAATCTATTTACAAATTATTTTTTAATGTAAATACTAGCTTTCCGCCCGCGGCCTCGCCCGCGTGAAGTTCGGTTATATTGCGAATTATATTTTTGTTTTCCTTCGGGAACATCATTTTTTTCCGGGATTAAAAGTACCCTATTATTAAATCCGGACTACTAACTTGACGTCCCGAAAATTTCAAAGCAATCGGTTCAGAAGTTATGGCGTGCAAGCGGAACAAACAAGCCAACAAACTTGGTTTCCGATTTATAATATTAGTAAGGATAATTTTTATTACACTGAAATTTTCTTGACCATTTCGAATTCAATTTATAGTGAAATAAAAAAAAAATATAATAATAAATAATTTAGAGCTCATTGAACATAGTTAATTATCAAAGTTCTGTTCCCTTCACACACTGTGGCGTTTAAGCAAACTGGTTCGAACGAATTAACTTCAGTACATATTAATCATATTCACATTGGCAGCAAGTTTGTTAATTAATCAATACGGTGAATAACGTGTAACGTGTTTAATTTTCGATCCCCTGGGATATGTGGGATAGTGAAAAGATGTTTGTGTCCTTAGTAACTAAGACGATAGGTTTTTAGCCTCATTAAAACTAAATGTGGTTAAAGTGGCTCATTAAATGTTTTCACTTGGTTTTAAAACATGTGGGAGAATGGGGTCCTTCAAGGCAGGCAACGCATCTGTGACCCCTGTACGGTTGTTGCTGTCCATGGGTTGCGGTGATCACTTACCATCAGGTGACCCTCTTGTTCACTTGTCATATATCATAAATTAAAACATACTAACAGGCGGGAAATTAGATAAATTCCAGGAAAAGCCTACGTATTTTTTTTATTCGACATAAGACATTTACGTTCTGTCCTAATGGGACTCAATAGTGAAAGCGGTTTAACTTTGTATTGTAGGTATTAAGTTTCTTAGATTTAATTTGATTGATAATCGAAATATTAGGACCAATAACTGTCTATCAGTATTCTGGATAGATAGCAATCGAACGACGTCACCGCTCATGCCTATAGCATACAGGCCAACAATATGGCATAACGATGTTAAATCCCAACTACGACTAAACATCTGGGTCGCCACCACAGTCTAGAGGAAAAACAGTATACATAGTAGTCGTCGACTTATTTTTGTTCTACTCGAAGCTGTCGATTTTTTTTGTTCAACTCTCATTTGAAGCCCATACACGCTGCCGGCTTCGTATTACGGAGAGTAAGGGAATAGGGAGTGCACCTTGTGCACTCATTTGTGTACTATAACTATCAAGATCTGCCGCCATGGTCGAAAAATTGGCCTGGTCTGGTTGTCAATGGTCTCAGTATCCTAACTGAGACTGACATTAGAATGGAGCCGATCATGTTAAAATTGAAATAAAATTAGCAATAATTGTACCAAAATTATTTGTAGATAAAATATTGGTCTATAATCTATTAGTTGACGACCCGCTTGGCGTAATGGTCAAGAAGTTGCCTATTACGCAAGAGGTCGCGGGTTCGATCCCCGCACAGGACAAACATTTGTGTGCATGAACATGTCTGTTTGTCCTGGACTGGGTGTTATATGTATCTATTTAAGTATATTTGTAATACCACTGTTGATTCTGATGTCTGTAACACAAGTGCTTGAGCTACTTACCACGGGGTCAGATCAATGTATGTGATGTTGTGAAATACTTATTTATTATTTATTTATTTATTTATTTGTGGGGAAAATGCGTAGCCTGAATATTCAATGAATTTGTATTTTTCACATTACAGGATGGACCATTAGGATTTATTTTTGTGAATACGGTCGGTCAGGCCAAGAATAACATTTGCTTCTGTAAAAAATAATTATCATAATTTTCTGTTTAGACTTACCATGTAATTACATGGATGAGTGCTTCACTCACACCTCACTCACTGCAGCTCCGATGAGAATTATGTTTGAAATTTAATTCGCTAATCACGCCGTCCCGCGCGTCGGTCACGCGCAAACACGCTGCGTGCATTCAACGTTTACATTACAAGCGCTAATTGTAACACGTGACCTTTTACAACCAAGCTTGACTGGTGCAGCTATCTGTACTAATGTAGGTTTATTTTTATAAAGTATCATAAAATACAAATCTTATAAATTACAGAAAAGAAACCCATACACTGGATATGTAGAGCTTAAATACTCAAAATCGTCATATTTATTGTCAATGATGTCTTGGTAAAACGGGTCACGAGGGAGAGTGATGATTTAAGGAGTCATTATCCCTATTACGGGTTCTGTGGTAAAATGTGTTTCCCGTATCCACAACGACAATGCACTTATAAATAACGGTGCCTCTTACGCTCTCTCATTGGCATTTAGGAACTAACAAGTGTTTTAAAATCTATGCCGAATAAATTCTTTAAGAAAACAAAATAAAGATGCATTTGTTGCTCGATTGTAGGTCCTCACTCACACCTCACCCACTGCAGCTCCAATGAGAATAATGTTTGAAATCTAATTCGCTAATCACGCTTTCCCGCGCGTCGGTCACGAGCAAACACGCTGCGTGCATTCAACGTTTACATTACACGTGACATTTTACAACCAAGCTTGACTGAGGCATCCATTCGTACTAATGTATAAAGGTATATTTGTAATTTTGGAGGTAGGATATAAACTTTCATTGTTTGCAAATAAAAAAACACAGGTATCAAGTTCCAATCAAAATTTAAAGGAAAATTAAAAAATATTGTAATTTATTGTAATTGACCTTTTTACAATTACTAATCATTGGTTCTTTACTAGCAATCTGAAGTTTAATTCGACGACACGTTTTTCGAAATGGAGTGGGGATCCCTTCCTAGAGATGTGTCAATTTCATAATCATCACAATTTCAAATGGAAGAAGTCTATTGCCTACGGTTAAAAAGCAAAAATTTAATTCACTAATTACGCCAAACCATGATTCAATTAATTAATTCAAAATATTTCAAAATTGTGTAATTCATGGGGTATATTTTCATACTGCTTAAAACTCGAGTACGGCTGAACCATTTTGATATAAAAAATGTGAAGATGTAGAAAAGTTTCGAGAAAATAACTAAAAACTACAACTTTATTTTCTTACACAAATAGTGAAAGTGATACGAAGTTCACAGGGTCAGCTATTAGGACATAATAATAATGATCCTTTTTTGTGTAGCAGTATGAAGTAACGTGTGCAAATGAAGCTTGCACATGTATAAAACCAAAATGTTTTAAACACCCGTCTTGACATAACGCCACGCACTAAACGTGAAATATAACGCCATTAGCGCATTTTCATAAAACATTACTACGCCACGTAAGTTAGTTACACTTGTCCGCACTACGTACTAATAAAGCTAAGTGGGTTCCGTACGGTGTATGTGCCGCATTTAACATTTACATTACAATAACGATGGACGCTGAGTAGTTAGCGAACTCGCGACCCTTTTACAACCCCGCGGTTTGTAAGGGAAATGGTGGAACTGGCACGTAATGACAAATATTTAGACGGAAAACTGTCGGAAGATAGTGTGACCTCGGGCTCTCAAGAGTTAGCTTTAAACAATAGTAAACTACTATTATTATGACCATCAGGTCACTCTTACTTATTGGTGCCTCCGTAACAGGAAAGAAAATAAACCTGCATAGACTTTTTGTGTATATTTATTTTAAGCACTTTTTTTACATGCCATTTAGTAAACCTATACTAATATTTTTTCCCGGATTGCAAGAGGCGCTGGGTTCGAATCCCGCCTGAACCAACTGAGATCGGATGAATTTTTTTTAGTTTATAATTTCAAAATACTGCATAGTAATGTCAGAAAATGTCAGTTACCCCCGTATTCCCGTAGTCCGTGACGTCACACGCGCGCAACTGCGCAAGTTAACGACGTCATTAAAGCAGATGATCGTGTCACCTGCCGGCCGCGCTACACGCCACTAATAGTACGGGGCGTGGCTGCAGATATGCTGAATTATTAAGGAAATGAAAAAAATATGGTTTAATAACGTAAACATAATGCAAGGTTTTTTTTAATACTGCCTGAACAAACGAAAACATATCAAGAAGTGAAAACGTTAGTGATTTTTTGAAAAATGAGGTGTCTGAGTGTACTGTGAGAAAGGTTCGTGAGACAACTAAGAAGGTTGTTTTTTATGTTGAACATTGTAAATTGATGTTAAAATAATATTATGTTGCTAAAGATTTATCATGTCAAATCAATATTATTGTCCTTGGATTGCAAAAGGCCCTGGGTTCTATCCCCGCCTGACCCATATGAGATCACATAATTTTTTATTTTTTTTTTATATTTAAAATCATTCTTAGCTAAAATGCCAAATAGAATACCTAAAGTAAAACTTGTTACTGCTCCACACTGGCTAATCTCAAGTCTTCATTCGATTCAAAACGAATTTTTTTAACGTGTTACAGTTACTAAACCTAAACATTGTTTCACACTCCAAAAAATAAGAGATTCAAACCAATTCTCATTTTTTAAAAGATGCCCAAACCTATCGTGAGCTCCCGTACTACTCCTTCATCCTAATCATCACATTGATACTCCACAATAGTGTAATTACTTAGCTCTTGCGGTCGCTTAATTCCGGATCGAGTTACTCTTCGAGTGACTAAACCGGTCATTAAAATGTGTACACTCCATTTGATTGCTGTCGTGTGGAATTTAGAACGGGGTTGATGAATAGGTAGTAGGTGGCCTAGTGGTTACAGACATAGTTTACATGCTTAAAGTTTATCCAATATATGTAACATTACAGTGGAATGCGATAGGCTGATGATGATGATGTAAAATTTTCCACGAAAGTGACCGCCTCCATGGTGTGGTGGTTAGAGCGCTGAGCTCTAAACTCAGAGGTTGTGGGTGCGAATACCGCGAAGAACTTTTTCACTTTTTGTTGGTTTTCCCAGTTTCAAGAAATGAATCACCTGATTGTCCGATAAAATTATGATTAAATGCTTCGGAAGGCACGTTAAGCCGTTGGTCCCGATTATGATCCAAATGGTCTGGTTTTCCCTTGTAAGGTTTACGAAGGTACCCTCCCCAGTTGAGCTCTGGCGACCCCACTCACCAGCAGAAACATAGCACAACAGTTACAAAGTGCTATTTCACTGTCTTCTGTGGTCTCCCTAAAAATACGATCTCGTACGTCAGAATATTTTAATTGAGTTTCTCCAATACGATACCGGCCTAGGAATTCCAGTAGATTCACCACGAAGCACTACTTTCGGCCAGCTCCCTCTAGCGGAAGCTTCGCTATGCTGCGGACGGCTGGCTTCGCATTTGTCACGGGACTCACCCGCAGTTGTCGCCCATCTGTCATTCGCTCTTGAGCTCTTCTGGACCGACAAAGAGTAGAAGCTACAGATACGATATAAGTAACTTATAACAACGTTATTCTTACTCTTCACTGAGAGAGCGGTAACCGTCCATGAGGAAAAATATTATTTTTTCGGAAATTTTAATGAATGCCAAATGAATGTCGTTTACTCGTAATATAAAATGGACAGAGTATAAATACTGGTAAAGTCGGCGTCTTTATAGGTCTAACGAGCCTAAATATATGGCTTGCCCTCCGTCCTCTTTTGTAAAGGATTTTCACAAAACATACCCTATTGACCTAGCTAGGTAGGACTTCCAGTAGAATCACCCACCACAAAGCACTATTCCTGTGTGTTGCTTCCTCTTCTGGGCCGCCAAAGAATATGAAAGCCGATGCAGATGTCGATGTGAATTTATGGCAATATGGTTACTTTTATGTTACTTCACTAAATAATCACTAAATAATTATGAAAATTTAAAATATTGCAATATGTCTATTAAAAGTGAATAATTAAGAATGTAACATCAAAGTTCGATGAAATAAATTTTAATATTTTTCAGTAGTTAAAGGTTTTTCAGTAGTTGATTATGGTCTTTAAAGTTTAAAAATAGTTAACTAGTGAGATTATTAACACGATCAATAAAATACATTGACAACCTGGTCAAGTGAAATAAATAAAGATGCAATATGAAAGTTACAAGAAAAAAACAAATTATTAAAAAAGATCTCTAGTAAGCTTACTTTTAATTCAATTTGAGTTTAATACGAAGACTTAACCTGAGATTCCTGGTGTTTTTGTATCACTAATCGGATGTTACTCGTCCCAATGAACTTTGATAGTTTCCCCATTCCCCTTCCACACTAACAAAATCTTTGCCAACCCTCAAGCAGGCATCTGTTAGGTATCTGATTATTGCCCATTCCACCGGTCGCAAGTGCCGGGTTAAAATATTACAGCGTATTACGGGACGCGTGCCGAATATTACACATTATTACACTGTAATAATTCGAGTGCCTGCCATGGTTGGTGTGTTTTATGTCTGGCTCTTGAACTATGCCATACCCAGGTCGGTAAGTATGCCACGTGTATTATATTAACTTGATGGTGGGTGAGAGGGGTGGTTTAGAAATTAATGATATACTTTAAGATTACCGAGTTCTGTGTTATAACGAGAGGGACACATATTTATTTTTCTAACTATTTATATGTAATATATCTAAACTAATATAATAAAGCTGAAGAGTTTGTTTGTTTGTTTGTTTGTTTAAACGCGGTAATCTCAAGAGAAACTGGCTCTTATTCGATTGAGAATATCTCTTTGTGTTGAATAGTCCATTTGTCGAGGAAGGCTTAAAGATAATACATATAACACTATGTGTGCGTAAACCGAAATCCACGGGGACGAAGTCGAAGGTGGCTGCTATGTAGTTAAGCACGCGTTTATAATTATATTGGGAACTTTGTACGGAACGAACAAATAAACAAAAGCAGGAACATAGTACCATTCCGCTTTTATAATATTTTAATAGAGACATTTTCCAAATCTTAACTTACACAACACTTTACCAACGAAGCAATGTTACACTTACGACCACTGAATTAAAACCCGCAATGAACACATCAATTACTAAAAATTCATTATAACCACACACAGCCGTAGCCGGCCAAAGCGGCGCAAATCCACAGGCGTATCTATGAAAATTCAATTTGCTTCGGCCGACATGTTTTTGTCCCCGGCGTACAATGGCGGCGTCTATTAGCATTGCACTGAAAGCAATCTGCAATGCAAACTCGCTTATGTAATACGACCGGTTACAATACAAGCCTGTGTGTATGGTTATCCGGTTATTCTGTACTAGCGGCCGCGTGCGACTTTGTCCGCGCGGATTTCAGCAAGCTTGTAATTAAGTAGGGACAATAATTACTTTTTTATTTATTTAATGAAATATAAATTTCTTCAGACGGTCAATTTCTACGGATACAGTCACAGTTTCAAAATTAATTATTTTTTTGAATTGAAATGTAATATCGGGTACAAGAACCGGTTAGTACTTCCCCAGTTGAGCGGTTCATTCGCGTGGAAGTTCCACGAAACTCTACTTCTCCTCAAACTTGAGTACCATTCTTAATTTGATAAAGCTACATACCTAAAGCTACCTTACACAGCGAACGGCCATCAAATTCTTACTAATTATTATAAATCGTAAAGTGAGTTTGTTTGTTTGTTCCGCTTTCACGCCGTAACTACTGAAATTGCTTTCAAATTGCAGACGTAAAGTTAGTAGTCCGGATTAAATAAAGGAAATTTTTATCCCGGAAAGAATTGATAAGACCGAGGGAAAACAAAAATAATATCTGCAATGTAACCGGACGGGCAAAGCCGCGGGCAGAAAGCTAGTAAACAAATAAATAACATAATTCAAGATCCAAGTGAAAAACTACAACATTTCCCACACCAACACATAACTCGTGGCTGGCGCATTTCCCTACGAAGATGAGCCGCTCGATTTATGCTCCAGAGGAAATTGACTGGCTGGATAAATAACAGCTGGTCACATTTATACTAAACATGGAAGTTTTCGACGTTGGAGGATAGCTGCTTAGTGTTATAATATTAGTGGGAGTAATAAATACCTAATGTCGATGTAAAATAGCTAATAGTTAGTAGTAAAATGGATTACGGTTTCCGCACACTTAGTGTTATACAATAGCTTAAAGCCTTCCCCGAGAAATAACATTTATATATAACTCAAACAAATAATTGTTTCAATTACCATTATTATTTTTAGTTTTCCAGATAAATAATATGAGTTGAAAATGATATCGCAACAGACAAAAACATAAAGATATCAAGATGTCAAATATACCAAACGATAAAGCGTACATTCTTATACCGAAATGTTTTATAAATCAATTTGTCAATTTATCCTTCAAATTAATTTTATTTATTTTACGTAGGACATTTTACGTAATTTCCTGTGTTATATAGAATTTAAATTATCACAATGTATTATATAATGTCACATTGTAATCTAAAGTAAATTGAAAGCGGGTCGCACAAGGAAATGCACCGCTGAGCGATGCTGTGTTTTAGCGCGGGAAGTGGCGCACTTTTTCACCAGTCACCCGCGGGATGCCGGGATCCGCTCCACGGGATAAAGAGCGATCGCTGATAAACTTATAGTGCTGTCGCTGTTCTTTGGATATTGGAATTATGTGCTTTAAACATGTACTATTACATAATTAAAATACGCCTTAAGTCCCGTTAAATAAAACTATTTTTAAACGGATATAATCGCGGTATAATAATTAAACTTCATTATTCATGAGTAACAGTCGCGTAAACCTTAGAAAACATTATTAAATTCCGTATATTAATATAGATATTTACAAAACAGATTCACGGTATAATTTTAAACACATAGATCTAAACGGTATCATATGTAATTTATATTATTAATACCATTATTACTGCTGAAGGAGTTATCAAATAGTTGTTATTATTTTTAACAGTCAACCTTTGGGCTCATCAGAAAGTTATTTCGATTTAAGCATCTAATGAAGTCGGTTAAAGAGAAATCACAAAAACGTGTCTGTCAGTCAGCTTTAATATCCTGCCTAGGAATAATATTCTAAGTAAATTCATAACAAGATTGATTGATTCCCCCTTATTTAGCATTCAAGGCAATCCTTCCACGAGCAAGCAAGTCTTTATCAGAATCGACATCTGTAACGGGGATTGTCTCCCTAAGTGACCAAGTTTCGACGAGTTTTCGCATAAATTACAGTAGATAACCAAAAATATTGTCTTCCACGGCATATTTTCCGAGTATCTCGGCGCAGATAATAACTTTGGACAAACAATGGAGTCGCGGAACTCGATTACAGATATCTCTATATGTCGGAACGCCGAATTCATTTGTGAAATATTGCGTCTCGCCTAGAACCTATAGGTAGGTAGGTAATTATCTAAATATTGGAAAGAAAGTGTGGTTTACGATTTTTGTTGATTTGCATAACTGATTTTTTGAATATTTATTTAACTATGCTAAATAACTCTTTTGAAATATTTATATAAATTCATGAAAAACACAACTAGTTCCACCGTAAACTTGAGGCTATTTCGGTCAAAATTTAAAGTTTCTTGAATAGAACAGAAAATGTGTTATTTTTCACCGATATTAATTTACTTTAAAATTATGAATAGTAAAGCAAGTATATTCGCACCTCTTATCTGATGTAGTAGACAATTTGAAATACGAGTACTTACATTCGTTATACGTTTCTCGTTGATACCAAAAAAATCCAGTCATCCATAAAATAATTTCTATCCTGCCCGAAATCCTAGGCCACACAAAGCCAGTTTACCACACAGGATCGTATTGAGGACAACTGTGATTATTTACACCGCCCTTTACACGTAAGAGTCCATTGTGGCGGGCAACAAATGGCTCCGGTTAGGCGTGAAATGGAAATCTCCGGCGCCTCGTGTCACTCTGTATTATTTGCATATACACGCTTTTCCTATTGAGGCTTGGCGATTTTTTCCCAGTCCTTTTTTTTGGTGGACTTTTGGTACAAGCTTTTCGGAACATCTGCCGAAGTTAAGGACATTAAGTGACCTTTAAATTATGAGTCCAAATTGTAACGGCTTAAAGCAAGTTTATTCATGCGACGTAATATACAATTTAAAATACGGTACATACATACTTTGAACTATACGTAACTGTTTGGTAGGTATACAAAAAATGTATTCTTACATAAAACAGTTTTTATCGTACCCAAAATCCTAGGCCTCACAAAGCCAGTTTGACACACAGGATCGTATTGAGGACAACTGTGATTATTTACACCGCCCTTTACACGTAAGAGTCCATTGTGGCGGGCAACAAACGGCTCCGGTTAGGCGTGAAATGGAAATCTCCGGCGCCTCGTGTCACTCTGTATTATTTGCATATACACGCTTTTCCTATTGAGGCTTGGCGATTTTTTTCGTGCCCTTTTTTGGGATAAACTTTTTTTGGTGCAGACTTTCGTTGTTAATCTGACGAAGTTTCGGATGACACGTGTATTGTCAAGGACGATGGTCGGCATTTAGTTATTTATTGCAAGAAACAAAACAAAAGGCGGGGTGCCTACGATTGAAAATCTCAACTAAAATAAGAAAGGGCACTACCTACAGGGTTTTGCCCTCTCCCGCATCGCGAGAGGGCAGTTGTTAAGAGTCACACATTTACTCAGCAACTAATTAACATAGTAACATCATGTCACTTTGACTTGTTTAGTGCAGTGGTCGAAATTTGCGTATTAGACCAAGAGGTCGCGGGTTCGATTCCCGCACGGTACAAACATTTCTGTGTACCGGTCTGGGTATTATTATGTATTTTTGAAGTTTATTTGTGATACCACTGTTGATTCTGATATCTGTCACACAAGTGCCTACGCTACTTAGCACGGAGTCAGATCAATGAATGTGATGCTGTGAGATATTTATTGATTTATTATCATTATTTATATCCACCTAGTAAATTGAGAAACACCTTGTTTTGCGCTGATTGCGGACAGCTTATGCAGCAGTAACACTCACCCACAATTTTGAAGAAAATACATATATTTTGACATCACAATCCGCAACTACGCGATTCTTTCACCCCAATATTTACTTTGGAGACCGCAGATCCGTACAATCAACGGCTCGAAGAAAGTCAACCGTCGCACGTGGGTTGATCCCGTTGGACCCTCCATAATTTAATATAAATAATCCCACATTTCTTCTCTTGCCACTTTTGTAATATGTCGCTATGTGCTGCAGGGTGGGAAGTTGGACAATTGTATAGAGTTGATAGTACCTATTAAAAATTTGAACAATCTTCAGATTTCCTTTGTGCTTTTATCTCATAGGTTACACTTTGGATTTCTCTCGCTTCAATGGCACCAAATTCATGTTTATTTCTATTTATTTCATACTATTTTAAGAGCCAATATCTTCAGTCTTGAAAAGTAATTAAGTTATCAGTTATTCGGTTCCTGGCTCGGGAATAATTCGTGTCGTTTTTAGGGTTCCGTAGCCAAAATGGCAAAAAAAACGGAACCCTTATAGATTCGTCATGTCTGTCTGTCTGTCTGTCTGTCTGTCCGCCAGTATGTCACAGCCACTTTTTTCCGAAACTATAAGTACTATACTATTGAAACTTGGTGAGTACATGTATTCTGTGAACCGCAACAAGGTTTTCACACGAAAATAGAAAAAAAAAATAAAAAAATGGGGGGTCCCCATAGTTAGAACTGCAACTGAAAATATTTTTTTTCATTGAACATATACGTGTGGGGTATCTATGGATAGGTCTTTAAAAATTATATTGAGGTTTCTAAGCTCATTTTTTTCTTAAGTGAATACTTTGCGTGACAGACTCTTCCAAAGTGGAAAAAAGTGTGTCCCCCCCCTCTAACTTCTAAAGTAAGAGGATGATAAATCTGAAATAAATATATAATGTACATTACTATAAAAACTACCAACGAAAATTGGTTCGAACGAAATCTATTCAGTAGTTTTTTTAATACGTCAAAAATAGAATTTGTACGGAACCCTCAGTGCGGGAGTCCGACTCGCACTTGGCCAATTTTTTTGTAAATACAGACCCGCATTTGGTAAGCTATAATAGAGGCCTTTGCCCCGTAGTTTGACCTTAATAGGCCGATACCTTACCTACTCTGTTCATCTGACAGAAACATGATGAAGGACTAACAAGTATTTATAATCGTATTTCTATATTTATCCCGGTCCTCGGTCACCCTAAACCACACGGGGGTGACAAGCATGCTTCCTTTCATAATCGTAGACCCGTTAAGCACAGAAGCTCATAAAAATCGCGCGACATCCATAAATATAACCCGGATTCAATTATGAAGGAATTTTCAAGGGGATAGTGTGTTCAGGCCCGTTTCTCATAGATGCATAATCTGATATTGCAATTACGTGCATGGCTTTAGTAGGCTATTGTGTGCGCAAAGAATGTTAATAGAAATTTGAGGATCCGTGCAATAAATTTTCTATTTTGTGGGAAAGTTTGCCGTTGCGTTATTGGGCGATAACGGAGACTGGTTACGAAGAAAAATGTGGTATTTTGACCAAGATATTTCAAGGTTCCAATTTTATTACTTGATAGATTTATACACAGTCTCGTAGTGATAAGTGGTCGAACGAAACATAGCTTAATAATCTACCTTAGTGTAGACTATTTTGATCTACAAACATTTATTTCAAGTACATGCAAGTAGTTGGTACCTCTGTATGATTAATGTAAAATAATACTAACTAATACCAAATCACGAAGGATGGCCTAAAATGATGACAATGTTTCTATGCTACTGCTATGGAGAAGTCAGTTCAAACCGACCCATTCCACGACAAATATCACACCATGACCGTTCCATAAGAACTACCGAATAAATCCGGGTAAGCGCTTACTTCTAACTTACTCTAACTTAAGCTGAACGCCCCAGTTTCCTCGAACCCCGCGAGTTCATATCAAATGGGTCTCATTTTGTCGAATCGCCGGCTGACGTTGACAAACCGTTTCGGATGAAAAAGATGTATTTTTCTTCGATAAAATTTGGGGTGACGGCAACTATAAATTTGCCGACGCGACGTACGGAACAGACGATTTTCGATCGCTATTAATGCAACCGAAATGGCGCGTTAAGGGTAATTGGGTTCAGGAATGATTCTGGTTCTGCGTGTAATATTTTGTTTTTTTAGTTGTTAGGTTTGCCTGCCTATCTGATTATAATCGGTCACTTTAGCTTTCTCGTGTGGTCTTACAACTCTGGATACCCAAGACCGTGCAAAGTGGAGTAGAAGGAGCTGGAAAACAGACCCTGGACTCCGAGGCAATGGCCGAGGAAGTGCCCGAGATCACCGCTAGAATGATGATGATGACTTTAGCCTTTCTCGTCGACCCTACTGTCTACTCGTTGGTGGAATTTAGGAATAGGAATAGTCTACTAGAGATGCTTTGTTAATTATTAACTAATTATGCAAATATTTTTCATTTCAGATGAACAACCGGATACTCCAGCAAAGATCAATCCGGTAAGTGACTAATCATTAAAAAATTACTATAACTATGCTACTTGCACTATAACGAGTGCCTATACCTTCAAATAATATGGCTAGAATTGTGACACAGCGCTGAAAACAAAACAAATGACTTCGATAACGCTCAAAATCCTCGCAATATGAGGAGGGCCCGATTGCCGCACATAAATAACTCTTACCCTAAGAAACTTAACGGCAAATTAAACCACAATTTGGCGACGAATAGGGTGAATAAATTTCACCTCAATACGGTGGAGGTAATTCCGGAATGATGCTGAATCAAATTTGATTCAAACATGCGGTGCGTTATTAGTATCGTTTTTGCGGAGATTAAAGTGGGATTAAGAGTGTTAATCTAAGCTGACGGTGACTTGCAAATTTAAGATGAGGTAATGTTGTCCTAGCCTACTCTGGCTATCGAATTAAAGGGAGGGTAATGTTCTTATTACCGTTTCCGGCAACAGCGAACATTTTTTATCGTTCATTAAGATTATGTAGTAATGTAGTTTGGTGCGTTGGAAGTATGAGTGAAGCACTATGGACATACACATTTGAAAAAAAAAAATTAATTTATGTCCGTTTAAATAAAATCCTAAGAATAGTAACCACTTAGATGCACTAAACAGACTTGGATAATCAGGCACACCAACAACGGTTAAACTTGCTGTCCAAGTCGCCGTTGTGTAAGAAACTATATTATTTCCAAATTGAAAATTGCTATTTTCGGCCACAATAAATCATTAAGAAAGTTCATTTCGAACATACTCGCCACTACGCTATGGTGACTAAGTCCTAGGGGAATCGAAATTGCATAATGATCGTAAAGCAATTAAGGGACAAAGCCCCATAATTCATACAATTAGTCAGGGTTACACAAACTTGCCATTTTAAATAGATGTCGAATAATAAAAATGAGATACGGCCGTTGAATAATGAATCACGTTACAGGAAATGTTGCAAAAACGTGCTTTGTTACGGAAAGATTTCTTATTACAAAATACTTACTTACTTACTGCGATGGCGCAGCGACCCAAAGTGAGTCTTGGCCTCTAATAGCAGACGTCGCCACCTCGATCTGTCCTGCGCCACCTCCTGCCAGTGGTCGGCCTGGAGTTCGCGCAGATCCTTCGCCACTTCGTCGCTCCAGCGGTACCTAGGACGTCCGACAGGGCGTCGGCCGCACGGCCGTCCCTCGTATGCTCGCTTTACAGCACGGTTCTCTGGCATTCTCTCGACATGACCGATCCACCGAAGTCTCTGGGCCTTCACTTCGCCAATTATGTTGGGTTCGGCCACCAGCTCCTCCAACTCCTCATTCTTCCTTCTCCTCCAAGTTCCGTCGTCTCGTTGTACCGGCCCCAGGATCATACGAAAGATCTTCCTTTCCGTCACCAGCAGTTTATTTTCCTCTTTAAGGGTTAGTGTCCAAGCCTCGCATCCGTATGTCAGTATCGGTCTTATTACCGTTTTATAGATACGGATTTTGGCTCTCCTACTTAAAAGTTTGGACACCAACACCTTACGCAAGGCCGCACAGCATCTGAGGGTATTTTGCACACGGATTTCTATTTCCTCAGTCCTCGTGTTAGTATCTGTTACTGTGCAGCCCAAGTACTTAAACTTGTCTACTCCCCTGTACACAACATTGCCAACTGTGAGGTTGTTGCGAGGTGCCCTTGTGTTCTGAAAGCGGTGCATGTGGACATATTCGGTCTTTTCATTATTGACTTTTAGACCTATGGATCCCGCTGCCGCCTCCAAGGTCTCCGCTGCGAACACCACCTCCTCTTTCTGGTCCCCTAACAACGCAAGATCATCTGCGTATCCTATCACTGCATGCTTTCCATTTAAATTCACTCCGCCGTCCAGTACCAGTACTTGTCTTATAACATGTTCTAAGGCAAAGTTGAATAACATGGGTGATAACGCATCTCCTTGTTTAAGACCTGTTACAACCTCAAACTCGTCGGAAACCTCTCCAGCAACTCGCACTACCAGTCTACTGTTCTTTGTAGCAGCCTCCACCATTTTCACCAGCTTTTCTGGAATGCTAAATTCTCTCAAAATGCAGTATAGAGAATCACGGTCCACACTGTCGTATGCTTTGGCGAAATCCACGAACAGCGAATGGATACTCTGCGCGTACTCCCACTTCTTCTCCATAAGCTGTTTGAGGAGGAATATTTGATCTACCGTGCTTCGATTACGTCGGAAACCACACTGGTAATCGCCTATTATGGCCTCAGCAAATGGTTCAAGTCTCCGCAGCAATACGTAGGACAAGATCTTGTACGCCGTTGGTAGCAAAGCAATTCCCCGATAGTTAGCACACTTCTTCCTGGCTCCCTTCTTATGCACCGGACAGATAACTCCCAGATTCCACTCTTTCGGTATTCTTTCCTGATCCCATATGCACACCAGAAGATCGTATAATTTAGAATGCAGGGCTCCACCTCCGTATTTTAGAAGTTCTCCTGCTATCTTGTCCACTCCTGGTGCTTTGTGGTTTTTCAATTACAAAATACACGTGACATTATTTGGAAACGTAGCTAAAATATCCAGCACAGAAGGAATTTGAAGTTCACTGGTTATTTTTAAAAGGCTTGTTTTCTTAATTAACTCCTAAAATTTTTTTCTTACCTTAAAAACCAACCCTGGACATAAATTATTATTATGTTCTGTGTATGTTAATTTAAAGTGAAGTTTGATTTAGTTAGTGATTTTATTTGATTTTTAAATGTATTTAATGAATTTGTTTAATTTATAGAAATGTATTTTAACGTGTATTATGATCCTTGTTGGTTGAATTAAATATATTCATTCATTCATCCTACTACTATTATAAAGGCGAAAGTTTGTAAGTATGGATGTATGGATGTACGGATGTATGGATGTTTGTTACTCTTTCACGTAAAAACTACTGAATGGATTTGAATGAAACTTTACCACAATATAGCTTATACATCAGAATAACACAAAGGATATTGGAAATCGAAATCCGCGCGGACGGAGTCGCGGGCGGCCGCTAGTTCATTCATAAAAGAATTGACCAAATTGGTCCAAGCGTTGTTGGATTACGAGTATTCCATTTACTAACACATTTTGCAATTCATTTTCGTATCTAAGAGGATAATAACGTTCTATACGTATTAAGTATACATTTTGTGTCCAAAACAGACAACCAAACCTAAACTAAACAATAAACCTCACATGTATTTTCAGTACAACCTATTCCAGGGTATTTCACCAACTACAGAGGCGAAAACGCTGAATTATACCGACGGCAGTGTCCGCGGCTATTTCAATTTACGAGTGCCGATGCTATAAAATCGGCACGTGATCCGCCCCGGACAAATAAGCGGGTGGTTATATGTGTATTAGTGCAGGTTCGTGTGTTGGTGGCGAGCGGAGCGGGTGCTAATCAAACATATAGAAATTGAAAGAGACATTCAACTATCACACTTAGATTCTCACTACAATACTAATTTTGTGACGGACAACCAAACTGAAACTACTTAACGTGATTCCTGATTAAATGCTTCCATGGGATAAACAGGAATCTTGATACCATGCAATAAGTTACTTAGCAAGCTTTCTTATGTTGTTTTATTTAGCCGTATAAAATAGTTTTCGATAGGAGTCCCAGACAGTAAACTTTTCCCTCAGAACGAAACCAAAGTGTCCGGCATAAAATCTCAAAAATGAGAAAAAAAAACATTCTTCTGATTAAAAATTGTTCTACCCATTTTTTTCAACATAAAGTTTCTAAGATTCTCCAGCGTTTTTCCGCTATATAAACCGCTTTCCGCTATACCATTTGTCAACTTCTTAGCGCATGGGCCAAAAACTGGGGCGTGCAATGACAAACGATGTATCGTACGGACCTCTCTTCAAATTAGCTGCCATGCAGCTGCGGACCGGAGGACATATATTATTTAGTTATGGCAGGACAAGTTACTAGCTGTCTTTTTGTGACGTAATAATATTAGTTTATCTACAAACAAAAAACAAAAATATATAATAAATAACAAATGATGATTTTATTATTGTTATTGTGTATCACGTTTTATTTTGTTTTGAATTGTCGTTAATTGATCTTGATCAATCTGCAATATTATTCTGTAAAGATTATAAGCAACCAAAACAGTTATTTGTTTGTATTTGTGCCAGCAGCAATAGCTAGCTAACAAATCATATAATTAAACGGTACATTTTATTAATTCAAGAAATAATCATTTACCTTATACCTAGGTCAATTTTAAACTACAGGTTCTCAATCGACAAACGTAGAAGTTTACTATAAAATAAAAAATGCACAATTTTCAAAAATAGAATACCCGCTTAAGATTAAAAAAACAATTACCTACATTAAGGTTCGCTTCTTCAACAAAACAGTATAGAAAAATAAAATGCGATTCCGTTTTAATACCCATTAAATCGCCCACTGCAATACACGTGCATTATGACCTAAGATGCAGCAATAATAATCGGCCCCTTTATTTGTGCATTGTGACCTGAGGTACAATAAAGGGACCCTCTATAATTTTCAAATGGGAGGGCATGGAGGGAGGGCCTCAAATTGTTCTTGAACGATACCCAAATTGCATTTCTAATGCTAAGGGTAATTTATATGTTAGCTCCTTGTCCGAAATTTTGGTCAAAGAGTTGTTAAGTACAGATGGATCGATTTGAAAATCGTACCTACTTTTTTCTAAATGACGTCAGTTGTTTTTAAGAGTAAGCGTAGTAACACAATATGCCGAAAAACCGCGACGGAATTTAGGCATGCCTATGCCTGCAATGTATTTTAAATGATTGATGACCCTCCATGCCGAAATAATGTCGTGTTATTCGGTTGCGTTTTTCGGTAAGTGTGTTTATACACTTATTCAAACTATTCTTTATTTGTTAAATAAAGAAAAGTTTTTGTATCAAATTAGAACACAACACTATTCATTTTCATTTTCACAATACTACCCCTTTAAACTAAAGAAAACGAGCAGCTACTTCAGTGAATTCCACAGTGCACCACTACACCACGGAATCCAATTTAATTTAACACAAAGTCTCGTAATACCTACTCGTCCAAAACAAACAACTTATCTAATACAAACACACAGAAAAAATGGACACAATAACAGCAAGAAGTGGGAGCTTGGAATTAATCAAGATGTCCAGAGCACTGGGTAGACGATAAAACTTCCTCCCAAGGTTACTGTTTTGCTCGTGTACTATGTACATTTATCTTTAAGAATTAGCTGATGTTATAAGCGGGACGGAATCGAATAAAACCACTATACAGATGTTCTTATATTCGGATGTATGGAGCCATTAAGGGGCCTGAGAATAGAGTGCGTGGTTTATTTTTATAACAAACTAGCGGCCGCCCGCGACTCCGTCCGCGTGGATTTCGATTTCCAATATCCTATGTGTTATTCTGATGTATAAGCTAGATTGTGGTAACGTTTCATTTAAATCCATTCAGTAGTTTTTACGTGAAAGAGTAACAAACATCCATACAATCCATACATACAAACTTTCGCCTTTATAATAGTAGTAGGATTATTAGTTCATTTTATGTTGTGGTGCAGAAAACGCTCCGGAGTACGGGATATATAACCTACTTATTTAATCAATTACTTGCTAAATGTGTCCGCTCGAAAAGTATTAGTTATATGTATATGTGAGCTAGGTAAACGGCCCAGATTAATTTAAGACCTACAAGTTATGTACGCAACTACTATGTAACCATTTTCTAACAATAAATAGCACTCAATTACCATAATCTTTGAGCATAGATTTCCAGATTGGTTATCGGTTCTGACATAATCATTTTTATAAAAATTATTTAAGTATGTCTAACCGTTCCCTAGCATCCGTAGTAGCAAGCTTCGAGCTTGGTTTGGGGCTTGGCAATTTGTGTACAAGTCCAAGGATTTTGTTACATTCTTAAAAGGTTGGTTAAATTAGTTAGTAGGATTCTAAATCAAATGGAATTCAATGATTTCATAGGTTTATTGCAACTTCTAATAATGAAATGAAATTAATAGAGGGAATAAAAAAAATATATATATTTTTAAGAAAAACATTTTGTATTTAATTTTATAGTAATTTTGAACATTGTTGACCATGTCCTTTCTGTACTACTATATTTTAATCTATGCCACGACCTTGTAATAGTGTAGGAGTCCGGGTGCGAAAAGTAGCAGATGTCGTTAACGCAATTTAGATAATCGTTTGTGTAAATAAATAGCCGCGGGCCCACTCCCACTATTGGCCTGTGGGAAGGCAACTTTGAGAACCATCTGGTGTAATTTATTTCACGATTGTGGATTCTGAACGCAGTTACCGAAGTTTTGGCGACATTAACTATTTGTGTAACTGCTGCGGACCTGATGTTTGGGCCTGATCTACAGACATGGTTATGGTTAATTGTAGGAATAAAAACTGGATAATAAGCACAGACAATAAGCAATATACTCGAAATTAAAAATTTTACAAAATCCCACTAAGGTTTGGTTCACCTGATCAATAAGGCAAAATAAACAAAATCGGTGCCTGCGACTTTTGTAAAAATGTCCTCAGCAGACTAAATATTTCGACAATCAAACAACGTAAACTGAATAGTGATCTCGACTCTTTAAATTCTTCCCAAATTTCTCGCGACAGAGTTAAGAAAGAGATGGAGACATGCAGATTCATAATTAAAAAGTTCATGAACTTTTGTTTTAATCGCCACTCGCTGCGGTCCCACAAAAATGTTCAACCGAGATTCTTAATAAGTTTTCCGAAAAGAAACTCGAGAGTGGAGAGAGTTTCATTTTTTTCCCGAAGAGCAATCTATTAAGGGCGCGATAAACGCGGGCTGCGTTAAAATAAATTGATTTTATTCAAATTTCTATTAAGGCGCGGCTCTGTGTTTCTTGAGATTGCTACGGGCCCAGTCTTGTTCGCGTGGATGCACGAATGTTACGGATTTGTGGAGGTGGCATTTTTATTTAGCCGGACTCCCTAATCTCACCGTCGAAAATAATGGTAAAAAAATTAACTCGTGAAAAGCCTACTAAAATAATTTCAAAGATCGCTTTTGAGACACAGCTAAACAACATACTATGTTCGGAATCAGTTAATCGGGCAGTGTT
The DNA here is from genome assembly GCA_958496325.1 of Nomophila noctuella. Taxonomy (NCBI): domain Eukaryota; kingdom Metazoa; phylum Arthropoda; class Insecta; order Lepidoptera; family Crambidae; genus Nomophila; species Nomophila noctuella. The sequence continues at coordinate 1,975,581 of OY292485.1, forward strand.
CATGTTTAAAATAAATCGAAGCGATTCGCATAAGAAATGAATTAGCGAAACGCTTGGTACGAACAGGTGGAATGTGAACGATGTAAGGGTGGTAGGATAGCCTGCTTCTGGTATCACGATGATGGAAAGGGGCTGGAGGAACAAGATCATGCAGTTCCCTCCTATCCAAAGTGTATTCTGTTTCTTACTGCACACATGTGAAGGCAGTACTACAGGGTACGACAGGGTAGTTCTCTTCCAGGCCGCAGCGCCACACCGCACAACTGATATAACTTGTCAATGAAAATCGCCACATCCACTATTTCCTCCATCCACGCCGCAGTCTCCACTCGAAGCTTGTAATTGAAAAGTTTGCCAGCGCAGAGATGTAAAGTGATTTATAAGACAGACGGACTGTCGGACCCGCGACCTTTTTCGTTTCAAATCTCGTTACAATAGACGGACGAGTTTCTAGTACTGTAAATTACTCAGTCATTTGTACAGAGTGCGTTCAGACATGGTGATGTGATGTTGTAAGAGAGATTTGACTCTTTTTGATTCCGTTTTTGCGACGTTTTTCTCTGAATTGTTGATGGTGATTGTGGCAGACGGATAAATTAGAGTAGGTACCTATTAAGCTTCATGTTGTACAGTACATCGTTCTGTTAGTATGAATTCAAGTGGACGTAAGAAGCGAATAAAAGCCATTCCAGGAAGATGGGTAGCAATCAGCGTCCCCTGAGTAAAGACATATTTTTTTCGGACATTCAGGTGATGTAAGCCTGCAATATCCTAATCAAACTGGGAAAACCAACACAAAGAGAAAGTGTTCTCCGAGGGATCGAATCCCGCAGTAACCCACGACCTCCAAGTTTTTTGAGAACTGCGCTCTAACCATTACACCACGGATGCAGTATTGTTGAAGTCTGTAGCTTATCATATTCCAAGATAATTACATGAGTCTACTCTCAACACTCATTCCAGGCTTTGACTTGATCCTGTATACGTAACTTTTTGCATATTTGAATGGCGTTACTTTCAACTTCTTGCATAAATCATACCGGCTCGCTTTATTAAACTAATTTAGAAGGTAAACCGTATTCAACGGTAATTTTAAAGGGCCCAGGTGAACTTAAAGATATGAAAATATTTGTTTAAGAAAATTTTCACAGTCGAACCGTTTTATATTGCTTTTTAAAATTAATTATGTAGTTGTAACTACGCTTTGGTAGTTTAATCAAGTTAAAATTAAATGGTTTAATTATATCTTAGACTGCCTTAAATGTAATGTAAAGGTTTAAAATGCTAAGTGATGTTCAACACATCACGTACGCAGTTTCAACGGAAATTTTAGTAAGGATGTCACAATATTTACTTTAGCTGTATTTGTATCTTAGAACTTTGGAGATAATATAACACAACGGTTCCACCATTGAAATCTATCGTTGTCATAATTGAAGTACTGATTTGATGACAACTCATGCCCGATGCCCAGTTGTGGATTTGTGATAACAAGTCCCAGACCTAGGAAATTCACTAAAATATCATTTTCTCTCAAACACCAAATTTTTGAAAATATTTCATATAAATACATAGTACACTTTACTCAAAGTGATCATAAATAATGTTACTCTATGACGTCACTGATTTGCTAAACCCGTCACACTAAACATTTCATTCAAACCCGACGACTTCTCACCAACAGTGTGTCTGTCATTCCTTAAAGTCCCGGGATATCGGAGAATCGCTTCAACGTTTAACCGTGAAAACTCGACAGGTCGCTGAGATCGCGATCAACCTGTTGCATTTACTAATTAATTCCCTTAGTGGAGTGAAAAAAGAGGCCGAGCTAAAACGAGAGGAATTACTTTTTACGGCTTCTTGCTGAAGCATGATTTATTATTGCTTGTAATACGTTTGTTGTTATCAATCATCGTTATATGGTGGCCAGGCGATAGAAGTTATCTATTGGACTTTTATTAGGAAACAGAATGTCAATGAGTTTTACACCAAAAATATATTTTTGAATTTATTTGACTCATGAGAATAATTTCAAGGCACATTGAATATTGTTCAATGATTTCATAAATGTCATACGCGGAATAATAATATGTCCAAATTTACTGTGGTCATAATACGAAAAAAAATCGATTTATCACTTTCCACTTTTTAATTTATAAATATGTAAATTTTGTGCTCACATAAAATATTCGAAAACTTCATTATCTTCATTTACTTAATTTTTTTCATAATTTATTCTGCGATATTAATAAGAAAATCTCTTGTGGCACATTTGATCTCTTGAACGATTAAAATACATTGTCTTGTTGTCCTGTAACGTGAGTAGCAATTTTCAGAATAGGTACCCGAGTTTGAAAACTTAAAATATTCCGTTTCACGAGAAAACTTTTAATTGAACAAAGCAAATACCATTACTTTATTTTTTCAAGAAAATTCGTTTTGCAGATATAACAAGAAATATTAACGCAGATTGAGTCACGTTTGTTAAGTTTCAATGTCATTTGATACTTAACTTTTCAAATAAATTATACTTAATGCTTTTCTTTCGTAACTGTCTACAAGTTACTTAGTTGAAGTGTAGTTTTGGACAAAGTGCTGTCGCCATTCTGAAAGTCCCAGATTGTCCAAAATTAAACGTGCTGATGCACACCCTATTCTTCTATGCTTTTAATTAATATTAATCGCATTCTTATAGTACTGATTAATGTTTGTGCCAATTAGAGTTGCAACTAATTAACTCGTGATCTTTGATTTGTTCGGTAATTATTACAATGATGTTGCACTTTATTTGTAAAAAAAGGTCAGGCTGTAGCATAAGGGGAAAGAGAGGTTGGCAGCCTGTTGAGTCTTTTTGCGGTACTCAATGGGCCAAAATACATTCAAAGCAAGCAGAAGAAAAAAAAATACAATAAATTCATTTTTTTAAATCACTGAGGAAATTTTCTTCTTTGTAAACTGTGTGTCATTAAAAGTAAGTGTACTGTTAACTAACGTTTAGTAATCTGCGGTCATACATTTACCTACAAATTTCGATTTTAAACATAATATTATAATATCGCGTTTAGTCCTCCTACAATATCCTTCATTCAATGTACAGAACTCAAATACCTTTTGCTTATTAACGTGTCCGTAAGATTGATCTTTCCGAAATGTTTTGACGTTAAGCATCTACGTAATAAGGTTTTGAGGAGATTTTCGCGTGTCCGACAAAATTGTATTTGGTATTTAAGACGGAAAAGAGAATTGTGTGACGAGTTAATATTGCGTGATGTAGCTTCGGCCAACGGCCACCTATTTTTTTATAATTGCTGCTGGTTTTTGGTAAAACAATTATTTATATATTTCTTTGCTAGCGGCCACCCGCGACTTCGTTTGCGTGGATTTTCGTTTAACTCATGGGAGTATTTAATCGGGATAAAAAATATCCTATCACCTAAGTCAGCCCATACTCTGCCCGTATACCAAATTCCATCAAAATCCGTTCAGAAGTTTCAGCGTGATTGACGGACAAACATTCAAACAAACTTTCACATTTATAATATTAAAATAAGATTTATACTTGCCAAATATTTATACCTCTTGCAACTTTCGGGGACAAATACAGAACCCCGCGAAACACGTTTCTGTTGTGGTTTTATTGTTTTTTAACTTTCAACTGCAATTAAAGTAATTGACGTATCCCAGCACTAGACCGATTGCTCATTAACGATATTTACTTCAAAACAAGGTAACGCCTAACAGCTCTCGATTCGATCAGCATTTAACTAGGCCGATTCGAATAACTTTTTATTCAAACTTCCTTTGACGTTGCAGTTAAGAGTTTTTCACTCACCGTATCCATGTGGTATGCAATTGTAAGCGGCTTTTCCACTTTTCCTACCTGAGAAGGAGGAGTTGATTTGCTAATCCAATCTGCCCACCCAGGTGAGATAAGAGGAACATTTCAATTCTCAACAATTCATTAATGAATTTAACTGCCCTCACTTTCATACCACTCCATATGATAAATCTTGTCGCGAGGTACGCCGCGTAATCACCCGCGGGTAATGTAAGCAAGTACATACTGAATTTTTAATTCACACTTCCCACCCAGGTAGGATGGCCAGGTGATCCACACTAGGCACCCCATGACCTGGTCTTAGAAGATCTGGCAGTACCCGGGGACGGACCGGTCAATATCCCACAAGGCGGGTGCCGGTCTTTTCCTGCTCAGGTACGAAGGAAGCCGCAGGAGTTTAGTGGGTAGTGGGACATAAAGTTCTGAGCCCCACACACGGCTGCAGGTTTTGCTAACTTGTACGCTATATCGCGTCAAAGAGTGCGGAAAAACAGAAATAGGTAGAATGGCCAGGTGGGATACGCGGAATAGACTGGTCCAAACGCTACTTGCAAGTGCATACGGATTGGAGAGCTGCAAAAACATTTGGGTTGCGTTTGATTGAATGATCGCGGTATTTTCGTTGAGTACTTCTATTCGAGTATGTTCGAGTATGTTTGATTCGTGAATGGGTTGTTTCTAGGGTTTCGTAGCCAAATGGCAAAAAACGGAACCCTATAGATTCGTCTTGTCTGTCTGTCTGTCTGTCCGCCAGTATGTCGCAGCCACTTTTTTATTCGAAACGAAAAGTAGGTAAATAATAAATAATAAATAAATATTTCACAACATCACATACATTGATCTGACCCTGTGATAAGTAGCTTAAGCACTTGTGTTACAGACGTCAGAATCAACAGTGGTATTACAAATATACTTAAATAGACACATATAACACCCAGACCAGGACAAACAGACATGTTAATGCACACAAATCCTGTGCGGGGATCGAACCCGCGACCTCTTGCGTAATAGGCAACATCTTGACCATTACACCAAACAGGTCGTATACCGTTGAAACTTGTTAAGTAGATGTAATTTATCTTACTTACTTTTATCTTATTTTCTTATTGTACTTTTAACTCAATTACTTAGTAACTCATTAACTTATTGAATCTTATACTTATTTACTCATTTTCCTATTTACTGTTTTACTCATTTAGTCGTTTTCCCATTTACTAAATGGCTAAGGTAAGGATCCAATTCGATGAACGAGCATAGCTTATGCGACACACAGAAATACAGAAGTTCCCATTCTTTTACACAAACTCACCTCAACACAACAAAAATATGGTGTTGATGGTGTTGGTGACGTATAAGGACTTGTTTTTTGTCTGCTTACCAATTATTTTATAGCGCAGTGGTTAGCGCACTCGGCTTGCGGTTGCTTGAGTTAAGCAACGTTCACAGATGCCAGTCATCGGATGGGTGACCAAAAAAAATCTTCTCGAGCTCCTCCGTGCTTCGGAAGGCACGTTAAGCCGTTGGTCCTGCGCCTGATCACTCTACGGTCGTGTCAGATTGCTGTCCCACCGAATTATGAGAGTGAAGGAATAGGGAGTGCACCTGTGCTTGCGCACTCACTTGTGCACTATAATATATCTTGCGTACCTGGCTGATCGTAAGATCGGCCGCCATGGCCGAATACGGCTGGAGGGTATTATTATTAATTTATAACTGTCGCTTTCATAATTTACTTCCATCAAAACAGAAATCCTCAAATTCCTCAACCTCATATTTTCATTCAAACAGCCAATGTTCAAAACATTCAAGGTTTACGACTTCTCTAAAAAACCGAAGTGGATCGCTCCCCTGGCACCTCAACCCGTATTGTACTATATCTTAACCCTCCAGTGCTGGGGCACTGAGGACCATTGACGCCCGTCTCGATTTAACCCTCGTTCGCTTGTTTCACTGGGTGGATTGATCAAGACTTGGCTAATGATTGGGCTTGTATTTGGGTAAAAGGAATGAAATATTTTTTTTTTTGGTTAGAGAAGGCATTGATTGTGATCAAATTATTTAAATTTAAATAAAATCTGCTGCCAAAAAAAAAAAATATTTGCTAAGATACACTGTGTCCGACAGTGTCTGTATTTCGTAAAATAGAACATGTCAAATGATAGAGTAGTCGGACATAAAAACTATATGATATGTCATTAGACTTATCCATAACAATCACACAATATTTTCGCTAGAGATACATTATACGAAGAACCAAGAATATAATCTCTAAAAATAGAAATTCTACTTAAGATTATTTAACATACATTTCATAAGAAGCCGAGACGTGTTTATTAACTCGAATCGGAGTGGGTTTTAAAAGAACACTCAAAACATCCATTCAGGAATAATGAACCTTCAATTAGAAAGAAATTCTTTGGATATACTTGCGATGCGTGAATACCCCGGCTTGAAAGGACGGGCCGTGTAAAAAATAACTTAAAATATAAATAAAGAACGCGAAAGTTCCTTCGAACACAAGGTGCACCTTAACTGGTGGTGTTAAGGTTGAAATTGCTGGTAAAGTTAGTGGTAGACGGCCTGAAGGAGAAGTTAGTGTTGTGTTTATTTTTTTTAAGTATACTCGAATTTGTTGTTATTATTTTTATGTATTTTCGGTAACAATATCTAATATAGTAAAAAAGTTAGTACAACGCGCCCTTAATGCTCATTTATCAAGCTTGTAGCTCAAATGCATATCAAAAACAATGAAAAATCTCAACCAACACTTTGGAGGTGTACGTCGGAGAGTAACTGAATACGAGTAGTATTCCAATAAAATGAAAAAAAAAATACTTTATAAGTATTGTTTATAAGAAATATCGTAATTATATCCCAAGCTTGTATACTAAAACGATTCTTTCTTGTTAATCTACACACAGCAAAATAATAAAGCATCACAATTAACAAGGGTCAACAAATCAGCTAATCTATCCCATCGCGTCTAAAACATCGTTAAAACGAGAACGTTACCCCACACTAGTAGGGGTGTTGTACAAAGGCGCGTCCATATTCATGCGAGGCCGGATGAAAAAGTTGGTACAATACAAGGCGCGTCATTAGAGCCTGTCGGGCACGGAGTGGTAAGTTGCTACGTTGCGCCACAGTACGAGACTAGTACCAGTAGTCTCTATTCAGGCGTTTCTAACAGAGATGTGTGAGCATTCGTTGCGAGGTATTGTGTTTATGAAGAACTAATATAATCAAAGCAAGGTAAATCAAGAGTTCTGTTAGTTACTAGTAGAGTTGTTGTACAAAGGCGCGTCCATATTCATGCGAGGCCGGATGAAAAAGTTGGTACAATACAAGGCGCGTCATTAGAGCCTGTCGGGCGCGGAGTGGTAAGTTGCTACGTTGCGCCACAGTACGAGACTAGTACCAGTAGTCTACCTTCTGGCTGCATTGCTACCATAGATGTGCGAATTGTGCGAAGATGCGTTCGATGGTACATTCCCTTTTCTATATCCCTTTTACCAAGTCTAATAATTTTCGGAGACAGTGGCAGCTGTACAGTGTTTACAAATGTACTACCGCTAATATTTGCTTTCCTGCCAGATAAAAAAAGAACCTTGACGAAACGAAGAAACTGCGACCCTTGTGAGGTTGTGGATGTACATCGGCAGCAGTGATCACTAATCATCTGGTGGCCAACTTGTTTGGTTGCCCGCTAATATGTATAAAAAAAGATTCTTTAATTTTTGTCACTTTCAGTTCCAAACATCACTTTACTGACATTGTATTCTGTACTGTGGTCCCAGGCTCGCACGATTCCTTGACGGAACTGTGGCGCTGCCGGCGCGCGGTTAGTGTTGGAACTTGCAGAGTTTCGACAATTTTTCCCAACTTATAAAGGGTGACGGAAAGTTTCGGCGAAATAGGACACTGCTTATGAAAAAGAGAGGAACGAGCGAGCTTCTCATTATTTTGTGATATATTTTAAGTGGGAGAGTGATATTTATTTTGTTTCAATTTGATTTTAAAGCTGGAAAATACCAGTAAAAGTGTGTGCCGGAATATTAACAATGTTATGGCAAAGATACTGTTTCGTGTCTTTATTCCTTTGAACTGTATCTAGGGGAATAACCAAGCCCAAACTGCCCAGATGAATAAAATTAATAAGATAAATATTTGGGCTAGAGATGAAGATCTGTCGATCACAGGTTATATCAATTCTTCTTTAGTGGAGGTTGTAGCGCTTTATAGTATTACTGAAGGAATGATAACTCTCTATATACATTGCCAACAATGCGACTAGCACTAAAATCAAGTCTGACTAAGTAAACATTGCTGTAACCGTGACTGTATTTATAATCCTAGCCCCTTTTTTCGAACAAGATAATCTCAAATTAAGGTCGTGCAGTCAGCACACTAGCGCCACCATTGAGGTTTCTTTAATTGTGGGATATTTAAGAATATTTAGATAAACTAACGCGCTGTGTAATCGAAATAATAACATTCATTTTTTTTGAAATCTGCAATGTAATCTATTCTTACTTTATTATAGCCATAATGACAACTTAAATTATGACTACTTAATGACGATTTTTTTTGCTTTAATGCACTGCAGAAAGTCATTTTATCTAAATACCATAATAAATTTATTACAATTAAAGAAAACAATAGCGGCGCTAGTGAACAGTAGCCCGAACGGGTTGCACGCTCTTAAACTCATTCAACTTAATCATTCCGTCTTGTCCGGCGCAATCAGTTTGAAAAATCACATTAAAAATCCAATCGATCTCAACAGCAATCAGGATCGAACTTTGCAGTAAGAATAAATCATTGCTAATAATTATCGTGGAGATTTACGACAGTTGCCAGTTGTGGTGATTACAGTAGGAAAAAAGGGCTTGGCCTTTTTTGTTTCGGTTTGGTTCCGTAGGTAGTAAAAAAGGTAATCATCACTTACTTATTAAGTTTACAATATTGACCAATAGTTAAAATAAGAAGCATCGTTACGAAATTAAACTATCATACAGTTTTATGATTACAACACCAAAAATATCATCGATGAACACTTTTGAAAAATTTCGTAGCGTAATTTAAGGATTTAAAACTTTTCGCCAAATCCATATAAGTTCAGTCTGCGTGCGCGCACCCTTGCGTTCGGTCGTGGTGTGCGTTGCTGTATCGAAGAAACTGTTAAATCATGTCTTCAAACGTAGTAAAGTGTGTTAATTGCAACGTTGTTATAAACGAGCTTCTTGCTTTTGTACATAACAAAATATCCGTGATGGACGACGAAAGCATTAGTAGAATATGTTCGAGTGCCTTTTCGGAAAGTGACATTTTAACGGCGAAGAATTTGTTGTTTGATTCTATGCCTACAAAAAAGAGGAAAATTACACGTAAAAACGAAGGAAAGGGTCTTCGAGACCTAGATGATATTATCTGCCTGATTCGAAGTGCTGAAACTGAAGATATTCCTGTTTTTGTTGCCAAGGATCTTGAAAAACTACCCCCCGTGTTATTTGATCACGTTGACGTCACGAGACTCTTGAAGGATATAGTTAAAATGCGTCAGGATATCAACGTGATAGTAAAAGATTATGCAACGATGGAACAGCTGGATATATTAAAAGCTGAGTTTGAGACATTAAAACGTTCGTCTTCTGTATATAATGGTTGTAACGTAAACAAAAGACGCGGCGCCTGTTTAATGAACAGTTTCGAATACCAGAGTGGTCCTATGGGCTTGCCTCCCCTAAACGGTAACAGTAGCCCTATCCAACAAAGTAATCAGCAGGTTACCTCTCCACCGGAATCAATTTGCCAGGAGGAGGTGCCAGAGCAATATCATCCGCTGGTGGGTAGTAATAAATCAACGACAAAAGTCGAAAAAAACAAACGCGCAAGTAAAACGGTTGCGTTGACTCACACGACCCAGCTGAGCGGGCCGTTATCGCATCAGCTGTCTGCATTTATGCCTACTGCGAACGCGATACACACGTGCGCTCCGCGCGATAATAGGCCTACAAAAACTATAAAGAAATCTATGGCTGACATTGTGCGAGAAGGAGAACAGAAATTGCAGGCGCAGAATGAGGAGTGGATTCGAGTTGAACGGAAAAGGAGACGGAATCGGTTTATGGGAAAGAAAGGAAAAGCCATTTTGGAACCCGGCAACAATTTTAAAGCAGCCGATATTAAGATTCCCGTATATATATATAACGTGGCGAAAGACGTATCCGTGTGTGATATCACTAGCTACATAAAGAAAAAAACAGAAATCGATAAAACTACTTTTAAACGGATATAATCGCGGTATATTCTTGAAAACTACATATTTACAGGAAAACCCGACGTTTCGGCTCCTTTTCAGGAGCCGTGATCACGGAATGACTCAGATGTTATGCGTCACTTGTCATATTTAAATTATTGCAAAAACTACCCTCAACTTAAAATCTAATCGCCGTCATCTTCACTGCTATCATTCGTAACGTTCCGATCCACGCAGTAGGAGCTGATGGTGTCTTGAAGCTGCACACTGTGATGTCGACTGGAACCCATCAGATGTAAAACTGGGTCCCATGTAGGTGGTACATTCCAACCATCTTCCCTATTGAAATTTGGATGTTTTTTAATTTCAATGGCCTCGCGTAACATCCTGGGCAGGAATCGGTTTTCTCTAGCGAGGACCTGGGGTTTATCAAAACGAATGTAATGGTTGGGTTTATCCAGTACATGCTCACAGACCGCTGACTTCGTTGACCTCCGATGTTTCATGTCCGCAATGTGTTCTTTAATTCGCGTTCCGATGCTCCTCTTGGTTTGACCTATGTACGAGAGACCGCAGTCACAATCAAGCTTGTATACTCCTGCCGTTTGAAGAGGATTGTTACACTTGACAGGTCTTAAGAACTGGCTGATCTTCTTCGGCGGCTTGAAATAAGTTTTAATTGAAGCTCGCTTCAGGATGTTGCCAATTTTGTCAGTGACTCCCTTCAGGTACGGTAGAACGGCAGGCTGACGCTCGACTGTAGCTGGTTTTGCACGGTGTCTGCGATGACGTGGTACTTTCAGCTTGTTCTCTCGGAGTACCTTCTTGACATGCTGGACTTCTGCATGCAGGTGGTCCTCATCGCAGATCCGTTGTGCTCTCTGTAACAAGGTTTTACCAACAGTAGCTAACTGCGAAGGATGGTGGTGAGATTCGCCATTTAGGTATTTATCAGTATGGGTTGCTTTCCGATACACAGTGTGACTTAAACTATGATCTGAATTCCTGATGATCAAAATATCTAAGAAAGGCAGCTTTCCCTCACTTTCTAATTCCATAGTGAATTTTATTTTTGGATGGATGGAATTAAGGTGGTCTAAGAATAACGCTACTTTATCTGATGGTAGAATTGTGAAAGTATCATCTACATACCGCTTATAGAACCTAGGGGTGACTGGCGCTGAGCTCAAAGCTTTGTCCTCAAAATCCTCCATGAAAATATCTGCCATCACAGGGGATACAGGAGACCCCATAGCTACCCCATCTAGCTGTACATAGAATTTGTCGTCCCACATCAAGTAGCCTCCTTGCAGGCAATGTTGTAATAGCTCTGCATATTCCAGAGGTATGTCACTATCGGCTAACCTTTTCCTAGCAATTTCAATGCAGTCCCGAATAGGTAAACATGTAAATAGGGACTGGACATCAAAACTAACCATAGTTTCATCATCAGCCAGTTGAAGATGTTGTAACTCACTGATGAAATGGTAGGAATCCTTCACATAAGCTGTTGTTTGTCCTCTCAAGGGTGATAGTACACTAGCCACATGTTTAGCCAAACGATAGGTGGGAGAATCAATTTGACTTACAATAGGACGTAATGGAACACCTGACTTGTGTATCTTCGGCAATCCATACAACTTAGGGGGTTTTGGGCACGAAGGTATTAAATGTGGAACGTCTAAACCTAACTTCTCAGAATGTTTTTTAATAAGCTCGGTGGTCTGCTTTAATATTTTGTTTGTTTGGTCCGACTTAACCTGTTTATATGTATCTGCGTCTGACAATAACTGAGAAATTTTACTATTATAATCCGACGTATCCATAATAACCGTAGCATTACCTTTGTCTGCGCGGAGAATAGTTAACTCTGGCTTATTTCGCAAGTTCTTAAGAGCGCGATATTCGTCTAATGGAAGGTTTAACTTCGGCACTTTACTACGACGTAAGACACACGAAACATCTTGACGTATAGCCTCTAAATCGTCCTTTCTCAAATTGTTTTTATATAAGCAATCCTCTACACTACAGACAATTTCCTCGTACGGTATTTTACGCGGTGCCACAGCAAAATTTAAACCTTTCCCTAACACCGAAATAGTGGCTTGGTCTAATGTTTGTTTTGATAAATTGACAACTGCGCGAGAGTCCCGGTCCCGGTCATTCAATCCACAGACGTCAGATGACGCTGCGTTTCGATTCACGTCCCGGCCCGTGCGTTTAAAGGATAATTTATTGTATTTTTGAATCTGTACTAGTTTGCAATTATTATACTTAATTAATTCTCGACTACGTAAGCGTTCCATGCAACTGTCAAATTCAAATCCCGGCAATTGTGAACTTAATCGATTAGACAAAAACTCGATGTTATTATTAATTCGTGAAAGATCGAAACGGCGTTGCCTAATGAGGTTTCGCAATAATTTAATACTTGCCTGGTTTAAGATCCTTGCGCTCCCACGTATGTCTCGTTTTGGTGATATTCTCACGCATGGTGGGATGAGGTTGTGATCTCGGCACCTCTTCAAGAAATTCAAGGATGTTAAATATCTTGCGCGCTTCGTTTTCAGGTCTTCTAACCGGCGAATGGAGTTTGCAATCTCCAGTCCGTACTGGTCTACATAATGTTTTCTCTTTTATTTCATGAGTAACAGTCGCGTAAACCTAAGAAAACATTACAGAAATCGATGTTTGTGTAGAAAAAATAAACATGAAAATAGAAAAAGATTATGAATCTTTTAAGATATTCGTACCCAAAAATAAATTAGAGTTATTTATGTCAGATGATTTCTGGCCTGAGGGGGTTGCCTACCGTCGTTTTATAGACTTTAGGTATCGAGAAAAAGGGAAGGCCTATAAGGACGGTGTGACCAACAAACCACTCGATGAATAATAATGTCAAACTAGTGAGTTTCAACTGTAAAAGTGTATGGAGGTCGGTGGAGTGCGTCAAGGAACTGTGCCGTTCAGCTGACATTGTTGCGCTGCAGGAGACCTAGCTGCTTCCCCATGACCTTGCTTTCCTCGGAAGCATCGACGATGACTTCGCATTCACGGGTACCTCAGCCGTCGACACTTCGTCTGGCGTGCTTCGTGGCAGGCCATATGGTGGTGTGGCCATACTATGGAGAAAGGCTACCTTCCCCACTGTGTCTGTAGTGAAGTGCAGAAGTGTTCGGCTTACGGCAATAAAAATTACGTGTATGGAACGTTGTGTTATGTTTTTCTCAGTGTACATGCCCACCGACTGTAGTGACAATCTAGTTGAGTTTACGGAGTGCTTCAGTGAGATGACATCCATCATCGAGAACCATGGTGTGGAGTCGGTAATTATGATGGGAGACTTTAACGCGCACCCGGGTGAGTCGTTTGCAACTGAACTATTATCTTTTTGTAGTGAACAATTGTGGTCTTGTGTGGACTTGGAACTGTTGCCGTCAGATACCTACACATTTGTGAGTGACGCGCACGGCAGCCGACGATGGCTCGATCATTGTGTCGTAACAAGTGCAACGCGGCATTCTGTACTATCTGTATCTGTGCTATATGACACTTACTGGTCGGATCACTTTCCTATAATAATGGAGTGTAATTTTATGATATTAAACCCTAGGATATCTGTGTCGACAATGAGCCGAAACAAGGTTATATGGGGGGAACGAGATCAGAATCAAATTAAAATATATCAAAATGAATGTCACTCTAAATTGAGAAAAATAGATTTTCCTGTAGAATTTTCGGAATGTTGTGATGGAATATGCAATAACACCCACCATAAAACTTTGTTGGATAAAATGTATGAAAATATCGTATGTATTATTTCTAATGCCGCAGCAGATAGTTATAGTGTTAGTAGGAAGCGAAATGGCAAGTGTATAACTGGTTGGAACAGGCACGTACGCGAGGCTCACGGTAGGGCCCGCCATTGTTTTCAAACGTGGTTACTATATGGCAAACCGACATCAGGCCAAGTCTATAATGATATGTGCGAGACCAGGCGCGTTTTCAAATCGAAATTGAAATGGTGCCAGAATAATCAGCACCAAATTAAAATGGATATTATTGCTGAACAACATTCAAACAAAAAATTCGGTCTGTTCTGGAAAACTACCAACAGATTGAATCATAAGCCTAGTCTGCCGGTGAGCGTTGCGGGCGTGCATGAACCTAAAGCCATAGCCAATCTATTCAGGCAGCATTTTAAAGTAGACTCACCTCTAGTTCCCACGCGGCAGGTTTTCGATGCTGGGGTGGTCAACCAAAACCGAAGTGTTTATTTCACCGCAAAGGATGTGAAGGTGGTTATTAAAGGTATGGTAAGAGGCAAGTCTCCAGGATATGACAACCTTAGCATCGAGCACCTGCAGCATGCAGGAGTGCACCTGCCTAGGGTTCTATCTTTGTTTTTTAATTTGTGTGTAGGTCACTCTTACTTACCGGAAAGTCTAATGCATACAATCGTAGTACCAATCATAAAAAACAAAACTGGTGATTCGTCTGATATTGACAACTACAGGCCCATCTCTCTTGCAACAGTGATTGCAAAAGTACTGGACAGTCTGCTCAGTCGCCAGTTGGATAAGCACATCTCACTCAATGATGCACAGTTCGGCTTTAGAGCTGGTCTTTCCACTGAAAGTGCTATCCTATGCCTGAAGCAGACTGTCCGGTATTACACAGCAAGGAAGACACCAGTGTACACTTGTTATCTTGACCTATCCAAGGCTTTCGATCTTGTGTCCTATGAGATCCTTTGGAATAAGATGAAAATGGAGACTGATTTGCCGAATGAAATTATAGCGATCTTCAAGCATTGGTACGATAATCAGAAAAACAATGTCAGATGGGCTGGTTACCTTTCTGAGGACTACAGGTTGGAGTGTGGGGTGAGGCAGGGGGGTTTAAGCTCGCCTACGCTTTTCAACTTGTATATGAACAGACTAATCGATGAGCTCAGCAGCGCAGGTGTCGGCTGTCATTTAGACGGAACCTGTGTAAATAATATTAGTTATGCAGACGATATGGTGCTGCTGAGTCCGTCGTGTGGTGCTTTGGAGAAAATGCTTGGTATTTGTGAGTCCTACGCTAAGGCTCAGGGGCTTAAATACAATACTGCCAAAAGCCAGTTCATGGTATTTAAACCGGACAATAAGCGGTACAACAATATTCCAACAATTAAACTCTGCGGTGTTCCGTTAGAAAAAGTTGAGCGTTTTAAGTATTTGGGCCACTGGATCGAGGAGGACATGAAAGATAATTTAGACATTGAGAGGGAGCGTAGGGCACTTTCCGTTCGTTGTAACATGTTGGCTCGCAGATTTGCAAGATGTACTAAGCAAGTTAAGTTAACTCTCTTTAGGGCATTCTGTCAGTCCTTTTACACTTGCAGTTTGTGGGTTGACTATACGCGAAGGGCCTATAATGACCTCCGAGTGCAGTATAACAACGCGTTCCGGGTGCTGATGGGGCTGCCGCGCTACTGCAGCGCCTCCGCTATGTTTGCGGAGGCTAGTACAGACGGATTCGCTGCCATCATGCGCAAGCGCAGCGCCTCCATGTGGCGCCGCGCGCGCGGCAGCCCCAACACTATCCTGCGCGCGTTGATGGACCGCTGGGACTCTCCGATGCTGGCGCACTGGATAGCACTGCATGCAGTTAAGTAGCCTGGTTCGCTGGCGCCGGAGAGAACCAGAGGTAAAGCACTCATAATTATAAATATAATTTTAATTGAATTGAATTTGTTTTTAACTATTATTTTATTACGTACTAACACTAGCCTTAAGTTTAACTGTTACTAACAATTTATGGATCCTGATGTCCGAAATAAATGATTATTATTATTATTATTTTGAAATTTATCATATTTCTCTCTTTTTAAGAGGTTTTAATTTAAGAGCACGGGCCATAGCCAAATGCATCCTAAATATGTTTAATGTAGGTGTGGGTGTGTCTTACTCTATATTTAGAAATTTTCTGACAATCCGGCAAGTGTTTAAAATTGTTGCCTTTTGAAGAAGTTCGAATGTTGATGCTGGTATTTGAAGAACGGACAGACTTTGGTGTAGATCTCGCGGAATAACCCCAGTAGTGGATATAACAATAGGTACTATTTTGACTGTGGTGACCCTCCATTGAGTTTTGATTTCTATTGATAGATCCCTGTATTTTGCTTGCTTTTCTACATGTGTTGATTGGAGGTTGTGGGTGTTGCAAACGGCGATATCCACCAGATATACAATTTTGTTATTTTTGTCGTGTATGGTGATGTCCGGTCTATTGAAGTGTACTGTTTTATCAGTAATTATTGTTCTGTCCCAGTATATTCTGTAGTTCTCATCTTCAAGTATTGCTTCGGGATGATATTTGTAGTAGGGAAATTTCTTTTGCACAAAGTTAAGTTTGAAGGCTAAGCACTGGTGGATAATTGCTGCAACTTGGTCATGCCTGTGTTTGTAATCTGATTGTACAATCGCTCTGCAGGCACCTGTAATATGCTGAATAGTTTCAGGGCTACTATGGCACCGTCTGCAAGCATCATTATTGGTGGTTTTCATAATATATTTCTGATAGTTCCTTGTGTTGATCACCTGATCCTGGATAGCTATCATGAAAGCTTCTGTCTCTGGAAAAAGTGCTCCACGTTGCAACCAAACATTCGATGCTGCCCGATCAACATGCGGCCTAGTTAAGTCACTGTAGTGTCGTCCATGTAACGATTTCTGTTTCCATGCGGTTTCTTTTTCATGTTCTGGGATAATAACTTCTGTGCGTTGTTCGTTCTTATCATTCAAGTTAAGTGGTGTGAGTCGTGTGTCATTATCAACTATGGCTTTATGTAGAACTGATTCAGCTGCTTTTTCATGAAAAAATATTCTCAGAGATTTAATCTGCCTGTTATGTAAATTATTAATGTCAATTATTCCTCTGCCACCTAATTTTCGAGGTAAGGTTACTCTCTGGATGCATGATTTTGGGTGGTGCTTGCGTTGCGTAGTCATAGATGTATTAATTTTACGTTGTAGCTGTAAAATATCCTTTTGGCTCCAGTTTATGATTCCGAATGAATATGTCAGTAATGCTATTGCGTAGGTGTTAATTGATTTTGTTAGATTCCTAGAATTTAATTGAGATCTTAGTAGTGTATTGAGTCTGTGCTTGAATTTTGCCATAATATCGGTTTTTGCCTGTCTGTTATTAATCTGTTTCAATTGATAAAATCCTAAGTATTTGTAAGAGCTATGATCGTCTAAAGAGTCTATTATGTCACCATTGTTAAGTATATATTCGTTCATTTCAATTTTGCCTTCTCGGATTGTCGCTGTTTTACACTTATCAATACCAAATTCCATTTGAATATCTCTTGAGAATTCTTGGGTGATGTCTGCAAGTTGATGGAGTGAGTGAGTGTCCTGACCGTACAGCTTGATGTCATCCATATACATAAGATGCGTAAGAGATGTTTGTTGATATTCATTATTTCCTATCAAGAAGCCTCTATTCGCTTCATTCAGCATATTTGAGAGAGGGTTCAGCGCTAAGCAAAACCACAGAGGGCTAAGTGCATCTCCTTGGAATATCCCGCGTTTAATAGGAATGCTAGTTGTTTGAATAGCAAGACCATTGTCGTATAGTTTGAGGCTTGTTTCCCAGTGAACCATGCAACTTTCAAGGAAAGTGATAATTGTCGGGTGGATTTTGTATATCTTTAATATCTGCAACAACCAGCTGTGAGGGACAGAATCGTACGCTTTGCGGTAATCAATATACATAGTACTAATGTCTTTTTTGTATTTTATTGCATGTTTCATTACCACAGAATCAATTATCAACTGTTCTTTACATCCTTGACTATTTCTTCTACATCCCTTCTGTTCTTCGGATAGTATATTATTCACTGTTATATGGTGGTATATTTTTTCTGTTAAGCACGAAGTCAGTATCTTATAGATGGTCTGCAAGCAAGTTATTGGGCGATATTTACTTGGATCTTGGTGATCCGGGCCTTTTGGTATCATATACGTTATTCCTTGTGTGATAAATTGCGGCATCGAGCTTGGGTTATGAATGAAGTTGTTAATATGTTTGTGTAAATATTTATGGCAGTGCGTGAATTTTTTATACCAAAAATTATGGATTTGATCACTTCCTGTAGCTTTCCAGTTTTTAGTTTTATTTATAACTTTCGTCAATATATCCCCTGAAATATTTTCAAAATCCATTACTGTTATATTACTCATTTTCTCTGATTCTACTTTTTGCCATTCTGCTTCTACATGTTGTACTGGTTTAGCCCAGATATCTGCCCAGAACTTTTGTAAGCTATCAGCTGTCGGAACATTACTATTACAAGATGAGTTGTTCGCATTTGATGATAATTGCCTGTAAAAAAGTTTTTCGTTATTTCTAAATTGTGCATTCTGTTTTTTCCGTAATGAACAGTTTGTGTATCTTCTAAGCCGGCTAGCTGCTGCACCTAATTTTTGTTTTAATGTGTCTAGTATCTGGTAATCACTGTTATTAGGTTCTTCGTATTGTGAGTGTGTTTTGTATATATTTCTGATTTTTTCAACATGGCTGACTAATGTTCTACTTCTGCTGCCCTTTATGTATTCAGATAAGCGGCCTATGCATTTTCTTAAATTATTTATCTTGTTAGTTAATCTCTTCTGCCATGCTGGCAATTCATTCGTATTTTTCTGTGTTCTTGACATCTCATAAGTTTGAATTTTTGCTCCATTACATATTGCTGCCGTATATGCGGCTGAGTATATAATTGTGTGACTAGTCATAAAATTATCATCCTCAGTAGCATACTTCGGTAGTAAATTATTGTTGATGAAGTTGGTGATATAAAGTAACTTTTTAGTAACCTTTTGTTTCGGAATATGAGGGCGCTGGGTTGGATCAGTTCCTGTGAAAGTTGTTAAAGCTGTTTCAAAAGTACTCAAAATCTTTGCGGTGAAATTTCTATTATGGTATTGGTTTGTAACTGTAATGTTTTCATTCGCATCCTGATTAGGTGTTTGAGTTCGGTCTGCTATGAGTTGTGTATTTTCTTCTCCTCTTGCGGTTGTAAAACTCTCTAACTGAACTTCTGACTCATTATAGCTGCTGTGTCCGTTATTGAATTGGTCGTTAAAATTTAGCGTCGTATTTGCCTGTGCATTGTTGTCTATAGAGTCCTCTACTTCTTTTCTTATTTCTCTCAGTCTCTCCTCCGTTATAAATCCATTGTTAATTATTACTCTTCTTTGATCTGAGAATCTTTGTTCTGATATGCTTGCTAAATGTGGAAACTCTTCTATCATTTTATCATGTAGTAATTTTCTGTAGCCGGTTGTGTTTGACTCTAAAAGTGTAATGGCGTAGTAATGTCTCATAATCGCCTCATTCAGTTCAGGTCCCCATCTCATCCTCTGACCTGGCTCATTTTGTTCGTGCTGGCTTATAGTGTGGTTATCTGTCTCTAATAGTTTTTCAACGTCTGTTCTTATGTTCGCTAAGGTTGTATCATCTATTAGTTTGTTGCGTATAATAGTTCTGCGTTGGTCACCTATGCGTTGTCTTGATACTTTCATTGCAGGAAACTCAGCCACGAAGTGTTGGTGTAGTGTGGGTAAATAAGGTATCATGTTAGTTTCTAATTTCGTGAGTATTAAGTATGTGCGCCATATGAATTCGTTCATTTGACTCGTCCACTTCTTGCGGGCACTTTTACCTTTCTTAGTGGGTGCAGACTGATTTATGAGAACTGTGTTCTCTTCCTGCACAACATCTAAGATGGCTAAATCTACGGGTGAGCTAGCAATACTTGTGTAGGGGGTATCATTTAAAAATGACAGTGGGGAAGACGGTAATGATGGAAACAAGGAGACTGAAGACGTTGGTGATGAAGCTTCATTGTACAAATAAGTTGCTGCTTCGGATCTTCTAAAATTTTCATCACCGCGTTCTGTGTCACAGCTATGTTCTGCTTCAACAGATGGCAAAGCCCTGCGTCCACTCTTAAGCGGCCTCAAATTGTATCTTGTCTTCACTGGTGTGTTCGACACTTTGTTTGTAGTATTTAAAGCTGTTGAACCGCCTATGGTATCTGTTTCCTGTGAAGATGCTTGAGATCTAGAATAAATATCCTCGAATTTTGTTTTGAAGCGTTTAGAAGTCCGTATACTACTTCCAGCGTAATGACCGCCTGTGTTCTCCGCTTGAAACTGCGTTCTCCTCTCCTTTGATGGACTTCTACGGCTTTTACTATTACCTACAACAGTCTTAGACTGGATAGGCTTCTGCGATACGTTGCCCCCCCCAGAGTACGAGGGGCTGCCCGAGGGTAACTCGGGGCGGGATTCTCCAGCAGCGTCGCCACTGGTACCCGCCTGGGGAGCTTTACTACGTGTTTGTACCATTTCATATCACAGAGACCTCCTTGTTTGCCGCGTAAGATTCATCAGTACGCGTGTCCGCCCCCCACGTGAGCCTGGTGGTCGGCTCGGACGTAAGGTAGGGTTTTAGGGGGCTTATTATTATTATTATTATATAATAAGTAAGGCCATGTGATAATGTGGAATGGTAATATCTTTTCTCAAAAAAAAAAAATTGTAACCACTTTACATTTTTATCGTGTCAGCATAACGTTTAAAATGATTTAGCCTAGAAGTGAGTGTTGTAACTGTATTTATCTCTTCTGTGACTGAAACAAACGCTACAGATACTCTATTGTAACACTTACATTACGCAACAGCATAAACTATTTAACCTTAAGAATTTAAGTAAGAACCCACCAGGCTGAAAATACGACCAAGGTTCGGCGACACTGTGCATTTTCAATACAAAATTACGCGACTTTTGGCATAGTGTGTCAGCTTTCATTTAAAATACATTGCAGGCGTAGTCACGCCGAACTTCGTTTGCCTTTTTCCGCCTTATGTGTTTCTATACCAAAAATTACATCGTATACCTGTAGCATAGAGTCCAAATTAGTTAAACAAACACTCACCGTTGCATTACGTAGTCCATTTGCTTACCGAATCCTAAAAAGGCGCGATCGACTTACCGATTCGAAAGAAAGAACAATTAAGAAGTAAGATAAATTGGGAATCGATGAATGCTTAATGGTTCCCTCCATTAGAGGGTTTTGAGTTTGCAGAGTACTTTTTTAAAAAGAAAATTTTAACTACTCCCCTCCAAAGTTTGAACAGACATAGACACTGGAAAATGTGGAAGTGACAGCTTTACAAACAAGCTGCTTGGGGATTTTCACTCTTTTATTCTTATTGGAGCAATTGTTGAGGTATATTCAATTGGGTATTTGACTGCATTTAAAATAAATTATGAAACTCTTACATAAAAGGCGAAATTAAAAATTAATCACAAATCATTACGCTACAGTTACAGTTACGCTTTTAACAAATTATCATAGTTAATCGAAACTAAAAAAGTATTGATTTGACAATACTTGCTTGTGACAGTATTTCATACAGTTTTCCCTACAATGTTGCGTTTTTGACATTTAATAAAAGTAAATGATTTGACCTGTCAGTCAAATACCGGATTCGGAATTATACGGAGTTGTGCCTTTTTTTGCGTTGATTCACATAATATTAATAATTGTTATTGGAAAAAACTATTCCAATTAATAAGACTCAAGCTACACAATGTAAGTACATAATATTTTCTTTAATACCATATCCACAGATTTGATTCCTTGCTCTTAGTATTTCGAGTATTTGTGGTATACATAACCCAATAGTTGAGTCACCAATGCCGTTTTGTATGTAGTACGAGTATGTATGTATGTAGCCACATTTATTGAAGACACTGGTTGGCGTTTTGATGTTTAAGGGCCTTCATATTTCTGTCAACTTGACGACTTACTAAACACACATAATTCCTATTATTTGATTATTTTGAATGACGCTTCAATTGAAAAGACCTCAACGTCCCAGCAATGCAGAATACTGTTCCTTAACTTTGCTTTGAGTAGAGCGGTCTATTCTTAACTCACTTTTTGATATTCCGCAACTTTTCAGCTCATTTAGATTTCCTAGTACTTTTGTGTACCACTTCAGCTCTCGGAACCGCCGGCGGTAGCTAGGCTTTGGACTTATAAAGTAGGTATTTAATTAAGCTTTAATTACTTATTCCATCTGCGTTCTTCAAAGTATTTATTCAGAATGATGCCTTGTTCAGGATATACTCCTAATTACACAAGGATAGTTTAAATTTAGCGTAATATAAAGCTTCATTTGTATTAGTATTAGAGGTGATAGAATCTTTTTATGGTGGAAGGTTTTGTAAGGTGCAAACAGTTCATAGAGAAGAGACTTATTTAAGGACAAGTTTCCCTGTTTCATCTGTTTCATAAGATGATGATATTATTTTTAACTTTTCTTATAGACATTTCTTTTACATGGAAAAGGCCCCTATGCACAACAACTGGGGTATTTGGTATTTTTTATCCTTACCTGTTCCACAGTAGTGCGAATGGAAACTCCCGATTGAATAGGGGCAAATGTTTGTGTGATGAATTGGACATTTGGACTCAATTCATGTATGTATCTATTTAAGTATATTTGTAATACCACAGTTGATTCTGATGTCTGTAACACAAGTGCTTAAGCTACTTAACACGGAGTCAGATCAATGTATGTGATGTTGTGAAATATTTATTTATTTATTAATTCATAGATGTTTATAAAAATTGGCCAAGTGCGAGTCGGACTCCCGCACTGAGGGTTCCGTATAAATTCTATTTTTGACGTATTAAAAAAACTACTGAATAGATTTCGTTTGAACCAATTTTCGTTGGTAGTTTTTATGGTAATGTAAATCATATAATTATTTCAGTTTTATCATCCTCTTATTTTAGAAGTTAGAGGGGGGGGGACACACTTTTTTCCACTTTGGAAGGGTCTGTCACGCAAAGTATTCACTTGAGAAAAAAGTGTTATTAGAAACCTTAATATATTTTTTAAAGACCTATCCATAGATACCCCACACATATATGTTCAATGAAAAAAAAAAAATCGAGTTTCAGTTCTGACTATGGGCACCCCCCAATTTTTTTTTTTTTTCAATTTCCGTGTGAAAACCTTGTTGCGGTTCACAGAATACATCCACTCACTAAGAATATTTTAATTATAAATAAATAGTGTGTAAATTTCATTAGGTACCATTATGTTATAGTTTTAGTATCCTATGTGTATACACTTGTAAAAGTAGGAATAAGAGTCCTTATTGTAATATTATAACATCTACTTTTGTAAATCACCTTATTTCATACACAATAAATTACTTTACTTTACTTTACTTTACTTTACTTTACTTTACTTTAAGTTTCAACAGTATAGTACTTATAGTTTTGGAAAAAAGTGGCTGTGACAGACTGGCGGACAGACAGACAGACAGACAGACAGACAGACAGACAGACAGACAGACATGACGAATCTATAAGGGTTCCGTTTTTTGCCATTTAGGCTACGGAACCCTAAAAAGTATTTAAGTATTTCTAACCGTTCCTCAGCATCCATAGTACAAGCTTCGAGCTTAGTTTGGGGCTAGGAAATTGGTGTATTAGTCAAGGCATTAATTTGTTATTTAATTTATTTAAACTGCTCGACTGCAACAGGCAAACAATTCAACTACTAATAAAACAATCACGTTCCACGAAAGTACTATAATAACAATCCTACAATACCGTCAAACCGCTTGTATAAAGCCTAGCTTCTTATAAAATATCAGCTCCCATCGCTTCAGCTTTGCTATGGGCGCGTCGGCGTCCACCTTACTGCGACGTTTGTACTTCCTGAAGAAGTCTCCATCGACCTGGAGAGATAGAGTTATTAATTAAATCGATTATACTCCCAGAGTATTACAGACAATGTATTACAGATATACTTAAAAATTAATAATATATATTTCCCAGTCTAGGACAAACAGACGTGTCCATGCACACAATTGTTTGTCCCGTGCGGGGATCGCGCCCGCGACCTCTAGGTCTAATAGGAAACTTCTTGCGCATTACTTATTATTTAGTTTTATGCTTTACAAATACAACAAAGATTCAACATTTCAAAACAATGAGAGCTATCTGTTTGTGGGTACTCGGCAATATAGACTTGACATAAAAAGTTATTAATTGTAACTGTACATTTTTGTCAAGATTCTAGTCAAGTTTGTTCCTTATTACACCTACTCCTACCTTCGACTATGTCTTAGTTACCTTAACCCTCTGATCGCAGTTGTCCCTCGAACCCGGGACCTCTCCCGGCTCGCTGCGTGACTGCCACGGGTTCTGAGCTCGCGGGTAGAAGAACCAGCGCTTGGACCCCAAGCCGTCACTCTTGAGCAGTTCTTGGATGCGGTCCTGCCGCTTCTTGGTTGCTAGAAACTTGGCCGTACTCTTTTTGCTTTTGCTAGCTGAAAATATAAATATCTCACAACATCACATACATTGATCTGACTCCGTGTGAGGTAGGTTAGGCACTTGTATTACCTACAGATATCATAATCATCAGTGGTATTACAAATATACTTAAATTGATACATATAACACCCAGACCAGAACGAGAAGACATGTTCATTTACACAAATATTTGTCCTGAGCGGGGATCGAACCCACTCATCGGTTCAATAGTCAACTTCTTGACCACTACACCAAGCGGCTTGTCATATATAACATAACAATAAATAACAAAACATAATTTTTCACTGATGATTTTGATGATGTCGATATTATTATGCTGCTGATTTTCACTACTTATCACACAAAATTTTGTAGTTTAAAACTATGAAGTAAGTTTAAAACTACGCAGGATAAAACAAAGTAGCTTCCCACTGTCTGTCCCAGTTTAAACTTGTTTACGTGTATCTCTTTGGAACTTAGCATTTTTTCCAGACTCGTTTAAATTGTTGTGAAAGAAATCATATAAGTAAAGAATTTATTCAATTTTAGTTTTTAATTTTAATTTTTTATTATTTGGATGGTTTATGTTTCATTCGTTAATTTCTTGCATTTCATTTGGTTTTAAACAATTCCTTGTACTCGTAGATATGTTTATCCATAACGCCATAACCTTGTTCAGTACCTATTTTTAAAGACATGCTTTTCCCAAATCTTGTTCGACCCTTTACTAGGAAGACCCAGTCTACACTTTTTATACACTATATCGGTATAACATAAGAACCAAATTCATTTGGCAACTAATTTGCTCTAACCTCCTCAATGGTTAAAAGTACCTCTAGAAAAAAAATGCCAAGTCCTCCCCAGACTATCCGAACGAGACCGGTGGGAACGCTCAAATAAAAAGCAAACAGATTAGCAGAAATCCTAATGCATTCCTCGAATCCGGAGGCGGCTACAAAAAAGTTCCCAAATTAATCGCTGACAGTAAAAGAGGGTTAACTGTTCGTTTTAAAGTTGGAGGGCTCTCGAAAGTTTAAATTAGGCTTGAATGCAAGGTAAAAGAGTTCCAGCGAGACTTCGCGTCGGTCAGCGACTCGAAAATTGTTGGTGCTACTACACCAGGTTTAAGTCAGAAAAATTGTATAGGGTTGTTTATTTATCGATATTTTTTATCGATGTATGGAAGATATTTGTTGAGGTTATTTTTTTGGTCGTTGCTGATGAAAAGATATTAACAATGTTGTCAAATCATCAGTACAATAAGAATAACTCATACCTATACTAAAACTGAAAACAAAAGAAACATGAAATATGTTTAATGATAGAGTATAAAATCATGGCGAATACGCATGTTAATTGTTTAATAACTATGGTTTCGAATAGTACGACAAACACATTCACAGTATCCAAAAAGGATTACAAAATGATTAATATTTAATGCTTAATATTCAGTGTTTCTCGCAAACACAAAGCGACAATAAATTTTATATTTTCACTATAAATAATTATTTAGAGTCAGTGGACTATCAAAACAGGTTACTCTTAAATATCGATAAACAACTGGTTGCGTGGGAACAACACTAATCTGCTATAATTACATTTAACGAGAAACACTTCTGACGTGAACCGTAAAACTTTAACAGTTGAAGTTGATATTTACTATAGTTAATTAGCTGTTAAAAATATATAACAACTTCCATTAGCACGTGGTAAAACTTCTTAGCAGATTCAATTACGGTTATTAAAAGGTTTTAGCGTCTAACGATGAATTTGCCCTTGACCTAAGAGCGTTCACACCAGACAAAAGTATCTCTAGTTAGCATACAATTCTTGCAAAAATTGTAAAAGAAAACAGAGACGTGTCATCTTTGTATACTTTAATTATTAAAATCTACTCTGCAATATCTGTTCTAATTATCGACTGGTATCGACTACAGTTTCAAGTAACTAACTACGCCTCTTTATCTACGTTTGTAGTTTTGGCTACGAAAACTAAATTCACGTTTACCCTTACGAGTCAAATACAACACTCCAAGTGCGCACCTTTTGATATTGCGGGTGCCCGAACAACTCCGGCTACGGCTGTCGCTACGGCTGCCGTTCCCGTAGCCAGCTCCGTGATCGGCCACGGGTGTAGCTACACCTCACTAGCTATTACGTAGCTACGTTTCTACTATCAGCTACAAAGAGACAATCCATTTTTACACTTACGAGTTAAATACAGCACTCTGAAAGCATCCAAAAATCCAGGCTCCTTAAAGTTCCGTTCCAAGTTACGAGTGCCCGAGTGACTCCGGCTACGGCTGCCACTACGGCTACGCGAGTGGCTACGGCTCCGTGACCGGCTACGACTGTGGCTACGACTTCGGCTACGGCTACGGGATCGGGAATGCGACTTAGAGCGCGTTTTGGTGGCGCTGTCGTCGGTTTTTGAACGCGATCTGCGCCTGCGTGGGTGTGGCGTTGATCGGCTTGGTCTGGGAAGAAAATTATGAATATTAATAGAGATGATTTCGAAGATCATAAATAAGAGATATGTTTGATACAATAATCTCATTTGAAAATATTTGACATTTTTATTTTCCCTGAATTAAATGTAATGTAATTTCGGCAGTAGTTGTATGGCCAGCTTCTTAATTTAGTCTGCAATCCACAAATGCATCATAATTCTACAGCGTTTATCTCTGTTGCTTCTACGGCCATTGCCTCTGTGCTCAGGATCGACTTCAGCAGCATCCATTGTCGACCATTTCAGCGGATACAAAAACTTATTTTACTTACTCGAAAAACGGACTAACTACTATTCGACTAACTACTAGACGGAACTAAGATATTGCCCTTGCTTTAGATATTGTAATAGCTCAATGGCTTTAGACTGTGTCAGTGGGAAACAATGACAATAAGTACAAAGTCGATCAGTAATCGAATATGGGATATTCGTTTTCTGATTATTTTAACTTATTTTGATCCTCACATACCTAGCGATATCCCGTTCCTCATTCATCGGTCCCAAACCATAGTACTCCTCAAATCCATCCCCATGGTCTGGATAGTCCCCCTCAGGGGGGCGCATGGGGGCGAATGTAGGAGGATATGCATACCCATAGCTTTCCATCAACTGTAAAATTTATAAAATTATTTTTAATGTAGTAATTTTAGATGTCAAGCTGTCACTGTCAAATTTTGTATTGATTTTTCATGACGTTTGCCAATAGTGTGAATGATGTAAAGAGGACAAAGGTTTGAAATATAGGAATTAAATAAAATTATCATGTCGTCGTTCCAATCAAAAACGATTAGATTAGTCTACTTTTAAATGATTACGTTATTCTATGTATATGTAAATTTCGGACTAAGTGAGTGTTTAGTTAGATAATGATTTAACGATCCTTCTTTTTATTCGATGTTTTAAAGTTAAAAAAACATTTTGGAAAACTTAGTATATGATTGCTCCTATATTATTTGAGATATTTATAGTTATTATGTTCTTATACAACATTATTATACATTATTCCCTTAGGTTAATACCTCGTTTATTCGACATGTTTATCCTACTTAATTAAGACTGACATAAAGCTTTAAAGACTGGCATATTAATAACGTATTGAATGCAAACAATTAAACATTATTGGGCACATAATTCGATTCCCAAAGGGGCTTCAGACGGAAACAATTATTTTTTACAACACGCAGAAAGGGGAGGGCTGTATGATTATAAAGGTGAAACAGAATGGGCAATGATTATATTATCGTAATAAATACGTTAATGGGTTTTTTGTATTTTAAGTTGAAAGAATTGTGTGTAAGAAACTGATGAGTCATCATTATTCATCCGTTGGTTTCATCCATTAATGTTTGACACGGCTAAAGTATAAAATAACAAAGATTGCCATCAAAATTCCGATTGTAACTGTCTGATTTTTTGAGTATCGGTTAGTATCAGAATCAAAATGATACCTAAAATTATAACTAACTAGCGGTCCCCTGAACTTCCTGAAACGGAAAAAATTAAAACATTTATCGTGGCTGCCCAGAACAGCATTCAAACCTACAATCCAAAAGTATTGTAGGGTACAACCATCGATTCAGTGACAGATCAAACTTCTCCCGTCTCAACCGACTCGTCCATAAAAATGACTTAACGGTAAAAACAAAGATTCGGTCTGCCATACTTAACGAGGCAGACCGCATTTTTTCCCCGCGGTACGTCAATTTTCCGGGCGATATCCCCACAATTCGGTACTAATTTAAAAGTTCCCCGTTGCCGCGGACCATTAGTTTCGCCTGCACTTTCTTACGCGGCTAATGTTTGAATTTATTGTGTTTGTTTGTTGTAGAACAGGAGATTAAACTTTATGTATGACCTCTCCTGATGACTGGGAACCGTTGCGGGACCTAGTTTAGATGTTGGTGCTTGGAAAAGATCCGAATACTGACCTTTATATTGTGAGTGGGAAGGTGCTATGTACCTACCCAACAATATAGCCAAACACATATTTTTTTTAACCTAAAAAACTGACTACGACATAAATAATGAATATTTACCCAATGCCTCCAGATTGAAGCAAAAAATTAAAAGAACAATCTTTAATCAATATAAAAGGCCACAACAATCTCTTGATTGCATTTAACGCGATTTAATCCTCAAGAAATAACACTTTCCGAAAATATTCCAGTCAACTCAGATTGAGCTTCAAACCCAATTCTCTTATTTATCTATCTCCAGAGAAAACAAGATGAAAATGCAAGCAATTACTTAAAAACGCAAGCTATTCAAGTTGAATGCAAACACAAAAGATTCAGTCCCGTGGGACGGCCGGGATTAAAATTATAACGAATGAAAGAATATCTTTTAGAGCACGCTTGGCTGGGAACTCCCTTGGTGTTTGTTTTTGTAAATTAATATGTGTTGCATAATAGTCTTAATGTTATAGCTTCATTTCAACTACAGACTAAATTCCTATGAGTTAAAAATAACATGCGTAGATATAAATTGAGCATTTAAGAACATGTAAATCATCATCTTCTTGCTCGCTGGGCAAAATCTGAAAATCAATCTCCTCCTTGAGTCGTATTCTTTATTAATGAGGGTCGTGATCATTGTATGAAATGAAATACGCAATGACTCTGAGTCTAATAATGTAGTGGTTTGCCCTTGCCTTCTCCATTTCACATACTGACTCCGTTGTGCGCAGATTTCCTTGCGTTGTATTCACAGTTGCATTTGATACTCGAGTGGTGCGTGATTACTGATGCTATGGTTGCGTTGTCTGCCTTAAAACCCCAACTGAGCTCTGAAGACCTTACTCGCCAGCAGACACATAGCACAACAGTTATGAAGTGCTACTTCACTGTGGTCTTTGGTTGCGTGCGGTAGGGTGCTTTCCCGTTTTTTAATGACTATATTTATCTTTTCGCTTTTGCATTATAGCGAATTAAATTAAAACATTAGACATTTACACTTGATTAGTCGTCTCCCTGTTCATTTTACCCTTCTCTCAAGTTAAATGACCCTAGGATCGTTAAAGGGGTCTTTTACAAAGCACAAGTGAATTAATGTCGCTGTTTTTTTTATAAAAATGGCACATTAAAGCGTATAAGGGGGAATAGTATTGTTCGGGAGGAAACTAAAAGAAACATGGAACGTGTAAATGAATGAATAAATGTTTCATTAGAGGTAATGATAGAAAAAAGATTTTTCTATTTTATTTCTGTTGGATGATAATAGTAGGCTTTTGTATGCCTTGGGGGCGTGTACCATTTTTAACTCATTTTCTAATCGCCAACTTTAAATGTCATCAAAAAGGACTAGTTGAAGAATGAATTCTTAAGTGCAACATGATAAAATTATTTGCAATCAGTGAACCGAATGATTACTTGTAGATTGTAGACTGGAGCGTTATAACTTATTTCTACTGAGAATTATTTTATCTTCTGACTTTACTGGGGATGCCAACTTTTGGTATTTGAAACTTTCTTTTGACTTTGATATTCATTGCACTCTTATGAAATGTTCAATTATAATCAGCTCTCCATTGCTTGGCTTGTATTACACTCTACCTTTGTAATCGAGGTGTTTTGGTGCTTTACTTTTAATATATCTTGTTAAAAGTTTCTTTATACTAAGTGGCTTACAAAGAATGGTTATAAGAAAATTGTATTTATTATCTATTTACGCAACAAGAAATTCAATAATATTCAAAAATTTATTGAATTTATAAAATGCGTATATCTAGGTAATATCATCATTTAGTAAAAAGCCTTCGAGAATAATCCTTAATTTTAAAACTTTTTAAAGGATAACAGAAAGCCTTCTGCCATTAGGAACGATGATTAATTAAGCCTAATTTACGCTTTTCATTCCACGAATCCTAACCACAAGACATCTTTGAATAAATAAAACTTTTCAAGGCTTAGAAATAACTAGACTCGATTTCTACTTTAGCGGGATGAATCTTAATTTCGTTACGTTTAAAATTGCATTGTCTTTTTTTAAATAAATACATACATAGAATATTACAATAGACAGTTAGAACAGAAAACACAAATATAAACAAATTATACCTACCTGAAATTAAAAAAATAAAATATCTATCATGATTTTTTCCCCTTTAAAATTTTCACTTATAAGTGCTGCATCTTTTACTTTTATGCAAGGTCCCTAATAACATTCGTTCTTTAATCTTGTCTTATGTGCGCTGACTAAAAAACACCTCAACCATTTATTTTAATCAACTTTCAATAAATATCTACAAGACATATACATATTATATACCCTACAACGGTTCTCAACAGTACCTTGCAATTGATACATCAATCGGCGAGGGTACCTATCAGACAGGGTACCATTTATGGGAAAAAACGTTTTCAATCCACCGTGACTCGTGTTTTGCAATTTATAGCGTCATTCGTGACAGATAATTGTGAAGGGTCGCGGAATGGCGAAATACACTATTGCTTTTGCTTTACGATTACTTTAAGTATTAAGGTACGTTCTAATAGTAGTTTAAGATTAGAAGACAGAGGTCTATTTTGAGTGACTACAAAAGAATCGTGTTGAAATGTGTTTATATACGTAATGGTTACAATAACACTTTTTTTGGACAGACAGCTTTTTATCAGGCCTAGTAAATCGGCGTAAATCTCTTTTGAAATTCAATTGAGATGGTAAAACTCTTTATCTACCAACGTTCTTTGCTAATCTCAGCTTTCACGCATCACTTAAAACAACATCTTAAGTTCCAAACGCTCCAAAGCCTTTCCTTAGAAATATTTAATAACCTAAACAACATTGTCAGCCCGAACATACGCTATCCCACTTAAGCTAGAACGTAAATGATGATCCTCTATAGTCAAACAAACAAGCCCGGTGCAGAATACCCCGCTGCACTCTAGATCCCAAGGGAGGCGTCGTAAACAGTACCCTTATAAGAAAATTGGGGGAACAAGACTTCTGTGCCAACTTACCCTCGTCTCCCCTCAACATTTTACAAATACAATTTTCAACCTTATTATTCGGACGTTAGGGTATATTTTACCTTGCACGCGTCAGATGGAAAGTTTGGCAAAATGTATACGTTCCGTTCGTCACAATAGGGTAAGTAATTTAATTGATGACGTGTTCGATTTACGAAAATGGATGGTGCGCTGTAGAATTAAAAATGCGTTTAGGAACGTGTAGCTTTTAAGATTTTTTTTTGTCGTTCCATGGTTCGTTGAGTTTGATGGGTGGGCGGTGCGGAGACACTTTATGTGATTGCTTGCATTACGTGGATTAGCGGAATAAGACGATAATGATGATGAAGTTAGACGACTGTATTTTGACAGTTTCACGATTCAAAATGATTAACATGATGAACTTGAACTTTGTAAATATCAACTGAATCATTTGTTTTAAACTGTACATAAAACGGGGAACGGTTGTCAATCAGTTTACAATAAATGTCTGAACGATCAACTGTTTGCGCTACCACAAGCTCTTCTTAGTTTACTGTAAATTGAGTTTTTTGAATGAAGTCCAACAATATGAAATTATATGAAAGAGAAAAGTAAACAAAAAGTATTTTTGAGATTTGTTTGTGTATTTTTGTATTGGGGAGACGCTCCTTGGGGACATCGAAATTCTCTAACGAAATAACTCACTACAGGCCCTT
The DNA here is from genome assembly GCA_958496325.1 of Nomophila noctuella. Taxonomy (NCBI): domain Eukaryota; kingdom Metazoa; phylum Arthropoda; class Insecta; order Lepidoptera; family Crambidae; genus Nomophila; species Nomophila noctuella. The sequence goes on from OY292485.1 coordinate 2,008,235, forward strand.
TTGATCAAAAATATAATTTAAATTACATTCACTTGACTTACGTCTTTAAATCAGCTACCTCCTTAAAGATTTACCTGTTTAATCCAAAAGTTTTCCATCAGCCTGATTTAACACTATAAATGTTAAAACATTCTGTGAACGGTAATACATTGTTACTACAAGCGCTCGCTTCAAAGGTTTTCAATACGTCGCTTGTTTTCTGCGGAAGAAAACATTTTTCATTCTTTTCAGAATCAGGGACAAAAGACTGCACAATGCACAGACTTTATATTGGCGTAACCACCCGCTTTGTAGGCATAGTTTGTTGGCTTGTTTATGTTGGAAATTTCGGTAAAACTTGTTTGGAACATCGCAAAGTTTGTTCAGATCTTCGAAGGATGCAGGAGTTTACATAACTCTAAAGATGGCGTTAGTAATGTCAAATGAGAATTTAAATGTATAAAGTACCCTGAATTTACTTCTACTTAATACAATAATGAAGCTACGGAGTTTTTTGGTTTGCTTGTTTGAAAGCGCTAATCTCAGGAACTGCTGGTTCGAATTGTAAAAAATATTTTTGTGTTGGACAGTCCATTTCTCGAGGATGGTTCATCTTCTTCTTCTGGTTAAGCTATACAATGAAAAAATGTGCAGAAACCAAAATCCACGCGGACGAAGTCGCAGGCGGCTGCTAGTGATATAACAATTTTCCTGCAGCTTAGGTCGTACCGTCGTACCACAAAATAATGGTAAGTTTTTGATGTTTCAAAAAATGAAAAGCTGTTGGTTGGTACAGATTCTGAAAGAGGCAGTTTAATTCAATCCTTGCCTTGCCACTGGAGCAGTTAGCTTGTTGATCTCTTTCGTTTCATATAATTCTGTCCCATCTAATTATGCCAGAAATGAAATAACAAAGCCCATGTGATAGCACACATTTAGGTTGAAACTCCTCACAAGCGGAAATGTGCGAGCGCCGCGGAGATGTGTCGTAAGCAGCCAACAGGATTTTGGCCTTAACACGTGACCAGCCTCAGCATTGAAATCCTCGAGTCCCACCCTTATGCACAATATCACTGTTAGTTGGCTGATTGATCAGAAGGAAATTTTTTTGCGTTTCATATCTGATAATACTGATTCTATCAAACAAGCAATGCCCTTTAACCTAAGCAGCGTAAAAACAAAAACCGATCGGCTCGCACAAACCTACTGATTAGAATTCCCAACATGAGTCATGTGGGGCGTAAGTTTACAACTGAACAGTAAAAATGCGATGTTGCGTGCGTGACGTCACTACGCGCCCCCTGGGGGCGATAAATAGCACAACTTTATTGCAGCTTTGAACTGTGAGATAAAACTAATTAGGGGAAGTACTTTGACGCGTTTTTGAACGTTTCGAGAAGATTTCTCGGGGTGTTGTTTGTTGTGGCAAACTTGTATACTGTTATCATTTGAAAGAAGGAAAAATCTTTTTTGCATATCTTCATTGTCAAGGTGTATGTTACATATTTTTCCTATTTTTTATTTTATATGAAGGCAAACAAACAAGAGGGTCACCAATGGTAAGTGATCTGATCACCGCTGCCCATGCATCAACAACCGCACAAGGTCTCAGATGCGTTGCCTCCTTTAGACTCCATAAGCTCCCCAACTGAGCACAACAGTTGCGAAGTACCTTAGTGAAATACTATGGTCTTCTGAGAAGTAGACCGCCTTCCCCAGACGAGTGGCCCATTTGACTAAACCCTACCTTTGTTAAAATGCGTGAGCATTTAATACACAGCTTGTAATTTCACAAACTATGTTTATCATGTTTTCAAGAGTATTGCAGTTAATACCCACTTTAATATTGCTGTTAAAACAACCATATTATTATGTTAACCTCGAGACCAACTAACAGAAAATGGCAAGGTACTACTACAACTTATGAATCACTAGCTGCCCGCCCCGGCTTCGCCCGTGGTACTTACTTACATGTATTATACATACAAACCTTCCTTAAGAATCACTCTATCTATTAAAAAAAACCGCGTCAAAATCCGTTGCGTAGTTTTAAAGATCTAAGCATACATACGGACATACAGCGAAAGCGACTTTGTTTTATACTATGTATTGATTTTGTTGATGTATTAGCAATTGCTTTGAATCCACTAATCAAGTTTAAATTCAGGTTAATATTCTGCAAATATTTCCATTTGTAATAAATATTTTCTGTTATTTGAAAACTACTGAGAAAGCTTTCTCAATTAGACTTCGAGCTAATATTAGTGTAATATAGTTTGATTGGGAATTCGCTTTAATTTCACTCTTCCAAATTACTCATAAATTTCATTACTACATTTCCAATCCATTCTGTACCAATCAATCAACCTCTTATCTACGACCTAGGCCCGGAGCAAAGGTAATCCCCCAAAGTCTGCACGAAAAAATCCGCTTCTAATTCCCCCCTCCCCCCATTTGTTAACATTCACCTGTGGCACGCGAACAATTCGTGCGATCCATCAAAAATTTCTGAGTAATCACCCGCCAGATATGGACAGACGTACAAAAAAATACATGATAAAAGCAGCCGCGTCATACAAATTTAGGTTGCGAAACACTATACATCAACCGGGTCGTTCGGACCGCGTTGTAAAGGGTTAAAAATCACTCCGCATAAATCTGTGCGTTATCTGCCTAAATGACCTCAGGCGACGGTGCAGGGTTAAACGATAACGCGTCAAATGCGGTTTTTCATTGTCGGCAATGGATGGCTGTATTAATCAAGGGTTAACGATGGTTTTAGTTACTTGGTGTTCTAGGGAACGTTAGACATCGCTCGAGCTGTTATTGATGTGAGAATCTATCTGGAGCGTACATTTGGGTACTTTTGTTTTAGCTGAAATTAATGAGGTTTAGTCTTGTGGTACCGACCTTGAATTAAAATTATCTACAGAAGTGCCTTTTGACTTCTTTAGCAAAGCATGGGTCATGGGTGGAATAGGCCTGATGGTCAGCCATGACAGAAGCCGATAAACATAAGCTGAAAAGTGAAATTAAAAGTCATGTTAATTTATTGGTAAAAATCAATCGGAACTTTTCCGTTGTACACGTAAATTGAACAGTAGACGCTGAAAATGTCGCCGACATGAATATTCCAATTAAAATTAATCAGAGCGTGTAATCATTGTCCGATGGTTTCATTAAGGAAATTGATTTAAAAATTATTGCGATTTTAATATGACGGGATGTGGAATTTTTCCCGTAAATATCCAATTGGTTTGACTTGAAAGAGGCTCATGTATTTAATTTTATTCCAATTTGTAGGTTAATCTGAATAATTAATTTTATTGGTAAATTACCTTCCACCTTCGCAAATGGAAAGAGGATACTTGCCATGTAATTTATTTTTAAGTAGACGATACAATAGATAAATTATTACTTGTATCAGTTTTTTAAGTCCCGGTGTCAGAAAAGAAATTGAAAGATTGTTTTTTTCCGTTTTGTACCCTATTAGTTATGAATTTTGCACTAAGTATAAAATATCCTGCGTACCTATCCTGAGTTTGTAGGATTAGCCGTTTTAAAGATATATGAGGACGTTTTTTATTATTTTAATTTTTCATTAAGTTATTACTTAGATATGAGATATTTCTCAATCATGAAAAATAGTATATTCATGCACATTATCCCCACTCAACACAACGAAACAGTAGCCGAAACTGATTATTATGTACCCAACGTCCGCCCCGACGCTTTTATTCCTTTAAAACAATTGGCTAGAATAAGATCATGGCGTCTTAAACGAACCCGTATACTCGAGTGCATCAAGCGACCAGCACTAAGCCAATTCAGCCGCTTTCAAAACGTCTTGTAGCATTTGTTGATGATATTACCGGAGATAGAGCGGTTCGAGGACCACAGTGTAAGTTGGGAACAGTAGCTGCACTTTCACTTTGCGAGGGTTTCGCAGTTTGAGGAGTGGGACATTGGAGCTTGATTGTCTGATAAAACCAAAATAGAGCGTTTCAAGGAGACATTGTTAGTTGCGAACGGTAGATTAGTTTTAGATATATTGGAGACGGCTAGCGGCTTAAGACATTTGATTGATAGTGTTGTTGAAAGAATTTACTTAAGCATGTTATTATTATTTTGTTTTATGTTACCTAGATAAGGTATTGGCTGAATGTTTTGTTCCACCAAGCTGGCTCAAAAGTGTTTACAAAACACATTATTATGTATGAACAAGCTAATATATATGCAATGTATTCAACAATAATAAAAACACATGAATTCGTCCAAAATAAGGTCCAGCCTTATAACCATATCCGTGTTTGGCCGAAGCCGCGGTATAATAAATTATATTATTTTGTTTTTATGTAAAATTAGAAGCCTGACATAGAACATAAAATAGTTGAGAGAAGAAAAATATTACTGCGAATAACCTGTACTGTGACAAACTGCAGTGAACTTGATTTGCTCTCTCTAACGAACTGCTTGGGGCCGTTTCTCGTATAATTAAATATTTGAAACGAAGGGTGCCTTTGTAGCCATCGGTTTTCCTTTATATCTCCGGTTGTCTCAGACGGTCCCTCTTGCGTTTTGTTTAACACTATCCTTTTAAAGTGGAAAATTTATTGCAACACGAACTGCGGGTTTTATCTCGGAAAATGTATTACTTCTTTTAATTTCTGTCGGTGTGGGGCGTCTTGGAAGCCATTCAGTTTATTATCTGGTTAAATTGTGGTATGGGTAGGTAGAAGTACGTATAAAACGTATACAATCGTAAGTGTAATGAACATCGTATTAACAGTTGTTTTATCAGTTTTTTAATTCTGAAAAATAAATATGATTATTTTTGTTTTTCTAACAGGAAAACTGGGTATAAAATTTTAGCGTTACACTGGTCGGGTTTCGTATCCAGGACCTCCGCTGAGCACGATAAGCACTTTTTTAAGGATTTACAACAACGATGCTCATTATATAAAATGAGGCAATTGAGATTTTTCCTTTGTATCGCTGTCGCTGGCTAGCTTCAGAAGTCCGACGTCCAGTATAATTGATTAATTGAAGCGCTGTAAGCTCAACGAGTATAGGGTTCAGCAAAGATTGTTAAAATTAAACAAAGATATTATTTAGTTTTAAAAATACTCCTCCTTACGTCGTATTCCTCAGAAATGAGGGTCGTGATCGTCATTCAGCACTCGGTCTACGACGATCTTCTTCCATCTGCTTTAAAAAAATATGTTTTTGAGGAGGCAATGAAAATATATAGTGGCCTCTCATTGATATACAAAAACTCAAGATACACAATTAACGTCGAAAAACGTCCCCACGGTCTCTTCGTATTCTACCATAATCATTCTATCACCAATTGGATGTTGTTCTCCTCCTAGATAGGAAGAGGCAGTCGTCCTGCAGTAAACTGCAACAGACTGATGATGATGATGATATTGATCCTATTCGGGAGAATGCAGGCGTAATATAATAGTTACTGCGGCCGCCCGCGACTTCGTCCCCGTGGATTTCGGTTTCGACACAGAGTGTTAAAGCCTTCCTCGGCAAATCGACTATCCGATACAAAAATTCAATTCTAGCCAGTAGTTACAGACATTAGCGCGTTCAAACAAACAAACGAACTCCTCGGTTGTATTATATTAGTATATATTTAACGCACCTTACAGCCCCCACTCCAATAAAACTGTAATTTCCTTATTTGGCTTAACTGTATACCTACGGAACCGCTTAACGAATAGCTTTAATAGAATATTTCAATAAATCTACATCCCTAATAGATATTAATTGCGTTTTGCTTTACATAAAACTTAGGTTATTGAATTAAAAATGTTTTAATCCCGGCTGATAGTAATAAATCGATGTCCCGAGACGGAAACGTACTGTAAAAGCAATCGGCGACTGTCACAGTAACGTTACAAATGGATGTTCTAGGGATGTGTAAAAACGTCGATAGTCAATTTCTGTTTTAATATAGCTTTGTTTTGTTTATGAGTTCATTTTAAATTGATCTTATTTATCATGTTTGGGTAAAATTAGGTCTATATTTACCAATTTCTAATTAACCAATCATAAAAGTGCTCATTTAAGTACCTCCTACTACGATGCAATCTGTATTAATTCCTGTTTCCTGAAGATTTAATTAAATAACAATGCAGGATTTCGGAAGATGACCTGTAACCGTGTTTTCTCAGAACACGAAAGTAAGCTTTGAAATTTATTTATCTATTTATTTATTATGAGCCTATACTGTCCCACTGCAGGGCAAAGGCCTCCCTACTTTCCTTCCACTTTCTCCGGTCATGTGTAAAAGTGCTCCAATTCTTTAAAAAAGCGTCCAAATCATCTCTCCAGCGTTTTCTTGGCCTTCCACGCGGTCGCTTCCTATTCTCGGGCAGCCATTCGGTGGTAAGTCGGGCCCAAAGGTCTTCTGGCATGCGATACACATGGCCGGCCCAATCCCACTTCAATTCTGCAGCCTTCCTGGACACGTCTCGTATCTGAGTTCTGGAGCGCAAGGTGGTGTTACGGATACGATCGATTAATTTCACACCAAGTATACTGCGCTCCATTGCTCTCTGACAGGTTTCGAGTGCATATTTCTGGCGATCAGTAAGAGACCAAGTCTGTGCGCCATACGTGAGGATAGGAAGAATACACATGTCCATCACTTTTCGTTTAAGGGAGATTGGGGCATCTCCCTTCATTAAGTGCTTTAGGGCCCAATAGCTCCTCCAGTTTTGAAATTAGAGATAAAATATTAAACTTAGCTATATTGTTCTCTGTTAGATGTAACCCATTTCCCTTCAATGTGCCAGCTAAACCACAATTATTCGCGTAACTAGTGTCTGCCAACTGAATTGACGTAAATAAAATCAAACATATAATTTAGCAGATAAGCGAGGTTATAAATTAGGTCTGAACCGGCAAAAAGGCGCGTTATGAGAAGAGTTATTAGAGTCACAAACACGCACACTACTTTGCATCAGCATGCCATAAAATTGTTGCCACGTCATTGGTTATTCCTAATTCTGAAGGCTGTAAGTGTAAGCGGCAAGCGATTCGTTGCTTAAATGATGGAAGAGAAACAAATGCACAGCATCCGTGGAACATTTAAATGTGAAGAAGTTTGGAATAATTTGGAACTTGATTTAAAAGTATGGTAACCTGTACCGCAATGGGCCAGGTAGGTATCTAGTCCTGAGCCCCACACACGGCTGCAGGCCTAGCTAGCCTGTATGCAACGGCGCGCAAAAGCGTTCTCCTGCGAAAAAAAAGGTAGGTAGGAAGATTTCTTGAAGTCTGTCAATCTTTGTAACGAGACAAATGATATAGGCCTTTGCCCTGCATTTATTAATGCGTATTCGCTGATTCTCTAACTAACAATCCATACTGAAGATTCTTGAATTTTAGTTATTGTTACGGTCTTGCCCAGAAGTGACGCTTAACATCCAACAAGTTATCTACATATGTGTCCCCAATAATGACATAAAATATCGAACAATATTCGGAACAAAAATACTTACTTTTTTTTAAATTAACGGTTTGTAGCTAGCCCTCTGAAAAACAAGATATTCGTTACAATCATGACATTTTTACACGGATATTGAGCAATATCACACTCACCCATACGCTTGTAAATCACACCACATCACAACTCACACCGTCCATAACTCACTGTTCCGAACGATTAACCGAACTCAAATGTAGTGAGAGAGGGTTAATGAAGTATCCGCGTGATAGCCCGGAACGAGCGGCGACGGGTTAACGGCAGACGCTGCCGAACATCGCTAAACAGTCAATTTGTAATTGTGCACAGAAGTCTGTGATAAAGCAGTAATATGGTGATCATCATCATTGTGATTATCGGCCTAAGGACGTCCACCGCTAGGCCTTCCCAAAAGATCTCCGAACCGATCGGTCCTGAGCTCCTTGCATCCAAAACATGAATGACTTAGTGTGGTAACTAATTTACTCGTAGTAGGTAAGCAGATACCCAAATAATTATCATTATCAGCTAAGGGACGACTGCTACTGTGCTGGACATAGTCCTCCCCTAAAGATCTTCAAACCGATCGATCTTGCCCTACCCGCATCCAAAAGATTAATGTTGTAATTAATTAAGTAGGCAAGCAGATAGCCAAATAACTTTTTATAAATCTCTTGAACACGTAAAGCTTTCTGAATAGTCATGATGTCACAATTATAACAATTACCCGAACTCGGATAGTTCATCAAGTAATCAAAAAAGCAATCCGCATAAAGGATTCACCAACGCCATTCGCGACATTGAAAACACACCGAGTCACTCTTCTCATTCATCCGATTAGAGCTACCAGTGTAAGAACTGATAGTGTTTGTAATTATGTAATCCTATCCAGCCTAGAATTCAAAGTCTTAATACAAGATCAAGACCCAAGGGTAACCTAACATCAAGCAGCTAGAAGTAAAGATTTTTTTTTCTATTTATTTTGATTTAACGAACAAAGAAACAAAAGGTGTTCTAATTTCAAAACATGTAAACAGCCTATAAACAAACCGCATAACGGATTAACCGACGCCATTCGCGACAATGGAAACACGGCGAGTCGCGCCGCTCATTCATCCGATTAGAGCTGCCGATATTAATTGCTGATTGTTCGAGGGGTTGTCAACATTTTGTTTGAAACCTTGCCTATAGGTGTAGGATGTCGTGGGTATAGGCTAGTTTGTCTGAGGTTCAATTTATATATGTTATGTCGATTAAACAAGAATAGTTTGCGTATGGTTAATTGTTTTTTGGTTACTTACAATATAGCTGCTTAATAATGTTTTGTTTTGGTCTGGTTTAAGCTTCGGTTGCCGATATTTATGATTTCTGAAAATATTTAAGAAAAGAAATGAGTAAAAGCTAAGTGTGTGTCTTTTTCATAAGCAGTACTGTTCAGCCTTACATGTGTACTTAATGCAGATATACGACTGCACATAAAACATCAGAAATAAACTTTAGTAATGTGTGTATTGAAATACATACTTATATACTATACATACTTTCGTCAGAATTGTGCAGAGTAGTCATTTCAGCATGTTTTTAGACCTAATCAAGGTATTACAATTGTAAAATTTAACCGTTTTTCCTAAAAGAATATAGTAACAAGTTTCCATTCTGATGCAGATAATAAGCTCACAAACCCTATAATAGTAGTAAACTTTTAACCATTACACTAAACGTATACTCATTATCAAAATTCCTCATTAAACAATAAACATGTTTCAAATTACAACAATAATCGGGCAATACAAACACACGCGTGTATAAATCCGGAATCAAACACGCGATCCAGCTGTACCAACACGTCCGCGCCATCACGGGCGCCACTCATCCGATTAGCGCCGAACAATGCGCCACTTGATATTAATTTACAATTTCAGACAGGTGTGCTAAACATTTTGGAACGGCGTAATCGTTAACATTTTTTCTACCGTTTAAAATTATTTTATTGGTTTCGACTACAAATAATATTAATACAGTTATTATATCAAAATAAAAAAGCACAAATATGTATTAAATTTATTAAAGACTTGAATTTTCTTAATTAACATAAACCTATTCTAAAAAACCTCATTTAGAAATGCAAACTTCTTATAATAAAATTGTTAGTAAAATTTGTGTCTATCAGCGAAGAGTAGTTAAAATCAAAGAAATATACTTATAATATTCATACTACAGAAGTAACTAAACAAAATATCCAACTCTTAATAATACAAAGGTTATCAAAGAGTCAATATAATGAATACAATGAAAAATCAATACAATCTTTCCACGCAATATAAAATAAATAGGGCAATACCAACGCTCAAAAGGTTGGCGATCCCTGGCTACAAAACGCTTCCTGGTTGACCCAATCTGTAATTTCCTCTTTCGCCCGGTCGACAACAACAATTTGCTTTTCGTTTGCACACCTGAATGCAAACACTGGATTTTCGCGCTAAGCTTATGAAAAAGATGATTTCATTTCAACGGATTAATCGATTTTAGACTTAAGTGTGTAGTGAGAGGAATTGTTTTTGTTTGTAATTAAGCCGTGATGATATTTGACGGGCCCGTCTAGGCTAGTGGTCAGAGACCCTGGCTACAAAACCAAGGGTCGTAAGTTCGAATCCCGCTGGGGCAAATGTTTGTGTGATGAACATCGGCATTTGGACTAGATTCATGGAGGTTTATAAAAAAAATAACTATGTCTTTCCGTTCTCTAGCTTCCATAGTACGAGCTTCGAGCCTTGTTTGGGGCTAGGTAATTGGTGTGTTAGTCCAAAGTATTTATTATTTTCATTACTTTATATAGGAGTCATAACTTCTGTCATACACATTATAAAAATACTACAACGATCATAACATGTGACATGTAGCTCAATAGCCCTTCTGCTATGTCCATATTTCACACGCGCTTTTTCCTGACGTTGACGAGCCCTGCATGATGGATGACTGACAGCTACTTCCCAACTTCAGATTGGGTTCAGTAACTTTTTATTATTTTGCATTTGCGTACACTGCTTCAAGTTCAATGTATCGGAATATAATGAAACTTCAGTTATTGTAAATTCTCTACACCGACTGGTATTTTCCTGCCTGCCTACTAGTTAGTACCTACTTTTTTACTAGCATAGAAGACAGCTTACAATTTTTGGAAACAATGGAGCAAACCATAAACTAAATATACTTCATATCAATAAAATATACTGTAAATGTAAAATAAGTATTCTAACCCCAACGCGCACGACATTGTTATAAAACAAATTATACATATTATACTGCTTGTAAGATGTGTATGTCAATTTGTTTTCTACCGGAAATATCTTATATCCTTACGTTGCCGGGATGCCGCAGGATAACAAAAACACATTCTCATGTTGTTATTACATAATATGTACCTTCAACAAAACCGTTCATTTCGCTAAACCACACATTTTCCTTTCCCGCAACAAATGAAATATAACATCCGACAATCTCGAAGAAAATTGTGACACGCAACTCAATTATGCCAACGTGAAATAAAATTATCCGCGACACGGTGACACAGTGGTGGCAACTTGAGCGAATAAATAACGAAGGCGTCAGTTCCGGTCGCGGCAACTTCCGTTTAACTGAATTAAAAGCTTCGACGCCGAGTTGTGTCTCACTAACGAACGTGCAGGTTGAGCTTGCTGTGGACTTGTTACGTGTGCGTCTGAAAGACATCGATGTCTATGATTCTATCAGTTGATGGCAATCGGTTGCTATCATCTGTCAAATTGATTGTGTATTTACCAAAGATTTTGGAAAAATCAATAGATAATCCATATGTCAGGTTTGAGTGAAGCCACCAAAACTTCAAAAATTCACCTATTTTTACACCTATAGTGCCGTGCCTATCGATAAAGTCCTCGAGCCAACAAGACGTTTTTCTACTAAGAGATTTTTTTATTTACTAATATGAAAATACTCAACATAAATAATAATCATTGAAAATGTTCATCATTAAGCGAAAAAGTGTACAGAAAAGATACAATATTACCCGATTCAGTTTAACAAAGGTAATTTAAATTTATATTACCTAACTTTAAGTCGACCCGTACGTGACAGGCCTGTTGGTCGAGTGGCTAGAGACCCTGGCTACAAAACCAAAGGTCGCGGGTTCGAATCCCGGTAGGGGCAAATGTTTGTGTGATGAACATCGGCATTTGTATTCGAGTCATGGATGTTTATAAATTTATTTAAGTATGTCTATCCGTTCCCTAGCATCCATAGTACAAGCTTCGAGCTTAGTTTGGGGCTAGGCAATTGGTGTGTTAGTCCAATGAATTTATTTATTTATTTATTTACTCAACACATCTCTTCGCCTGTATCTCTCCACAAAGTTTGTTTCTCTCAACAGAAGTCGATTAAAATTATTAATTCATAGATTGAGTGCAAGTTCTTTACAGACAGATACATATCTAATAACAATGCAATGCATTGTGCGTGGATTCATATCGCGAGAAAGAGGAAAGGAAAGTATTATCCGTTTATCTGAGTGTAATGCAATGTTATAAAGTAACTGTTCGAGGTTGTCATTCAATATTCTTACAATATTTCCGGCACTTTTTACTACTTACAATATTGCGCTCGAAGTACGAATAACACTGGATTCGATTCCCGTTAAAAAAATACCGCCATAATAGCCAGACCAGCTTTACCCATATACATTATTGAAATAGTCACTTTTATAAATGATGTCGTCATTCAAGTAATAGAGGTGGTATTACCACCTCTATTATCAAAAAAATATTCTGTATCAAAATTTTACGTGCAGTAGATCATAAACTACACATATAAACGGAGAGTCGATATCGATGAAAATCGGTACGCATGTACCTACTGGAATCCCTAGTTCCATGACGTTTAGACGATTTTTGTCGGGTGTCTGGTATCTTGCTCTATCACACATGATTCCTAATAAGGAGAAAAAGGACAAAAAATCTGTCAAATCATACTCTCCATCTAGTACTTCCAAAATCTTTGGTATTTACGTAACATGGTCGAAGTGGAAAGTACCTGTCATAGAGATCGTTGTCTTAGTGTGATAATTCATCAGTCGAATACATTATAATTTTGTTATTAATAAATAAAGAAGGCATCAGAATTAAAAGCTTCGACGCCGAGTTGTGTCTCACTAACGAACGTGCAGGTTGAGCTTGCTGTGGACTTGTTACGTGTGCGTCTGATAGACATCGATGTCTATGATTCTATCAGTTGATGGAAATCGGTTGCTATCATCTGTCAAATTGGTTGTGTATTTTACTAGCATGGTCAATATAGTGAAAAATATCTGTTATAGACATGTTGGGTATGATAATTCCTCAGTCAAAGATATAATTTGTTTATACTGACGCCGAGTTGTGTCTCATTAACGAACGTGCAGGTTGAGCTTGCTGTGGACTTGTTACGTGTGCGTCTGATAGACATCGATGTCTATGATTCTATCTGTTGATGGCAATCGGTTGCTATCATCTGTCAAATTGATTGTGTATTTTACAGTTCAAGCATGGTAAATATTGTAGAAAGGAACTATCATAGACATCGATATCGATAGTCTCATTTTACTGAATTAAAAGCTTCGACGCCGAGTTGTGTCTCACTAACGAACGTGCAGGTTGAGCTTGCTGTGGACTTGTTACGTGTGCGTCTGATAGACATTGTTGCCGCTGGCAACACTTCGCGGATCGCCACATCGCGGAGCGACGCACGGACCAATGGGCGCGGAGCGCATCCGCGCCACCTAGCGGACGCGTGGGGTCAGCGCTCGAGCAGCAGCGTCGCGCGCTACAACACCCTCTCTCTGCCTCCGGCCACCGCGGCCATCGGACCTGTACTTAATTAACTCTTATTATTGTACTTAGTTTTCGTTATTTGTTTGTACAAGTCAACCTATAATAATTATATGCAGTATCGAAGATCAAGTATTTTCATTCAAAAATCCACAACGTTGGCGTCGCAACTGCGCAGCGCCGACATTTTGGCGACCGTGTGACACGACTCAAGAGGAGGCAGACAGCAACGAGACGAGCCGAGCATCCACTACGTAACCAGGAAGCATCAACTGGGGCCTGCAGCATCGTGTCGACTGAAGGTCTACCCAAGATAAGTTAATGCCCATTCCTTTATACCTATTCTCCCTATGTGAGTTTCATTTGCACTATTTGCGTGTGGTGGGTTTGCTCGTTTTCAATTCAATCAAGCAATTTTAAATGCCTATTTAACGAATACCTATACATAAAGTGCACTTGCTATTTTTTGCCTAAAATCCATTACGTTAATTAACGGCCATTTTGTTCGCACAATCTTATTGCACACTTTGCATTTTCATGCACCCATATCTAATTAGGTACGGCCATTTTGTTTTGCACATAACTATTGCACGATTATTTTGCATTTTCTTTATGCAATTCCATTTGTTTCTGTTTGAAGTTGCGAAGATATTTGTTGTGTGTATACACCTAAGTACTACTAGGGGCACACCTAATTTCCCACAAAAGCCTGCATTATCGCACCCAGCTTTGCTTCAGACGGATTTGCCGACTATTTCAGAGTAAACCCGCAACCTGCACGGGTTCGGCCTACATCGCATCGCATCGCAGCGAGCCGAGCCTGAGCCACGGGTCGCGTCGCGGCGTCTCGTCGATCGAGAGTCGCGGAGTCTGCGGTCATCGGGTGTCGACTGGATCTATAATTTGGTTAGATTGAACAATTTATTACCTTTTGCGTGGTTCATTGTTGAGCTCTTTGCGTGATATTTGTCTATAATTATGGCTAGTGACAAAATTGAAGGCCCCATGGGCACTAGTGAAGTAGATATAGGGAAACAATTAAATTCATTAATCCGTAAACGGGCTGCTTTCAAGGGTCGATTATCCAAATTTAGTGAATATTTAGATTTAATGCAACATTTTGAGGATAAAATGCCATCAGCTGTCTATAAGGAGTTAGAACTTAAGATAAATAAATTACATAGTTCAAGCACAGAGTTTGAACAGATTCAGGATCAAATTGATGAGTTAGCTCCCAATTTGGATGAACAAATTGACGAGCGAGATGCCATTGAATCTCGGTGCTTTTCTTTGCTATCAAAGGGACAGGTGATACTTGACACCTGCCCTAAACCTACTCCAGCCAAAACGGGTGGTGATGAGTATCAGTCTTGCTATAATAATTCACCAAGTACAAGTACTATTAAGTTGCCTACTATTAACTTGCCTACCTTTGATGGTAACTATTTAGGTTGGCTAGAGTATAAAGATAGTTTCGAATCAATGATACACAAAAATGATAGCATTCCATTAATCAATAAATTCCATTACCTACGCTCCACTTTAGAAGGTAGTGCATCAGTTACTATTAAGTCGATTGAGTTTTCCGCTGAAAATTATAATATTGCATGGGATTTATTATGTCAAAGATACAACAATAGAAACTTGCTTATCAATAATCATCTCAAAGCCCTATTTAGTATTGAATCTATAAATAGAGAATCGTTTAAGTCATTACAATTTATTGTTGATCATGTATCTAAGCATTTAAGAGCGTTGGGCACACTTGGTCAGCCTACGGACAAGTGGGACACACTGATTATATATATGGTATCAACAAAATTAGATTCTGTAACAGCTAATAAGTGGGAGGAACATAAAGGTTCGCTCTCCAGGTTACCAAATTTAGAGGATTTTTATATGTTTATACGGGGTCGTGCTAATGTACTCGAAACTGCTCATGTCAATCGCTCTGATTACAAAAATGATTATCGCTCTAATTACAAAGATAATAATAGACAATCTAGGTCTTTTTTAGTTTCTCTTGATAGTAAATTGAATGTTTCATGTCCACTATGTAAACAAAACCATCGCTTGTATCAGTGTACAAAACTAAAGGACATGACAATAGATAATAGAATCAATGAAGTTACAAAACTAAACTTATGTAAGAATTGTTTACGTTCTGGTCATTCTGCAATTAACTGTTTAATGAAAACCTCTTGTCGCTTGTGTAAAAGAAAGCACAATACATTACTCCATAGGATACATGTTTCAGCAACACCTAATGATAGTAATAATAATTCCAATTCTAGCCCTGTCTCATTATCTGTCATTAATTCAAACATAAATCAAGTACTGTTATCTACAGCAATCATTAAGGTTAACTATAAGGGTAAAGCCCACCTGGCCCGGGCACTGCTAGACACCGGCAGCCAGAGTTCACTTATGTCAGAAAGTTTTAGGAAACAATTAGGAATATGTAGTAGTGATTCTAAGCCCATTACTGTGGCAGGTATTAATAATGCAGTATGTAACATATTGGGGACATGCATACTTAATGTGAATTCTCGTTTAAATTCATTCAATGTTAATATTAAATTTTTATTTGTTCCACATATTACAGGAACTCTGCCTAATATAGAGATCAATCCTGAGTGTCTCAATTTGCCTACAAACATTCAACTCGCTGATCCTACATTCTATAAGCCCTCTGAGGTAGATATTTTATTAGGAGCCGATGTTTATTGGAATATAGTAGGGTCCAAGCTTATCAAATTAGGTAATAGTGCGCCTACTTTAGTGCAATCCCGGTTCGGCTGGTTAGTAACTGGCCCGACTGCTGTGAGCTTGACTATGTCACAGCCTAAATCATTTTGCAATTTTACACAGGAATTGAAGTGTGCAATAGAAAAATTCTGGGAAATAGATGAATTACCTAGCCATAAAACTATGTCCCTGGAGGAGAAATCTTGTGAATCTCATTTTATAAATACAACTAAACGCTTATCAAGTGGTAGGTTCTCAGTTCAAATACCATTGAAAGAGGTACCAGAATATGCATTAGGGAATTCTTATTTTTTAGCTGAGAAACGTCTAATAAACTTAGAAAAGAAATTTAAAAGTCAACCCGAGTTGAAAATTAAATATACTGAGTTTCTGCAAGAATATGCAGAGCTAGGCCACCTAACTAAAATAGAGCGGCCTACGTTTGGGTACTTCATGCCCCATCATGCGGTTTTAAAATTAAAAAGCGAAACAACTAAGCTTCGTGTAGTTTTTGATGCCTCTGCGAAAACTTCATCCAAAAAATCACTAAATGATATACAACTGATCGGTCCAGTAGTACAAAATGATTTGATATCTATTTTATTGCGTTTTAGATGTTACAAATACGTACTTACTGCAGACATTGAGAAAATGTATCGACAAATTGAAATCGATAGTTCACAGCGCCATCTACAGTTAATATTGTGGCGCGATAGCGAAGATAAGCCAATTAGCGTTTTGTGTTTAAATACTGTAACCTATGGTACAGCATCAGCATCATTTGTAAGCACTAGGTGTCTAGTTCAATTAGCTCATGAATGTGTAGATAAAAATATTGCAAACATTATTAAAAATGATTTTTATGTAGATGATTTGTCAACAGGGGCTGAGACAATTAACGATTTAAAATCTATTTATGAAGGAGTAGTCAGGGAATTAAACTCAGCTTGTTTCCCGTTGAGGAAGTTTCGGTCCAATGTACCTAATTTATTTAATAACTCTGAGCACTCAACATTAGAATTGAGCAAGGAGGCTACTGTTTTAGGTTTGAATTGGTCTCCTAAAACAGATACATTACAATTTTCAACTGATTTAAAACCTGTTGCCCAGGTGACTAAGCGAACTATAATTTCTATGACTTGTAAAATATTTGATCCCCTAGGTCTTATATGTCCATGTATTATTGTAGCTAAAATTATATTGCAGGACCTATGGGCTGCTAAATTAGACTGGGATGAACCAGTGTCCGAGGGCATTGCTAAGCGTTGGAATAGCTTCATCAATAATTTACAATTTTTATTTTCTATTAATATTCCCAGGCGTGGGCTATGTGACTCACCAGTCGATATTGAATTACATTGCTTTGTAGACGCAAGCCAACATGCCTATGCTGCATGTGTTTATTTACTTTCAAGAAACGATAACAGGCAGGTCACTGTTAAGTTGCTATGTGCAAAGGCACGGGTTGCTCCTTTGAAACCCACAACTATACCTAGGTTAGAACTGTGTGGAGCCTTACTAGGTTCTCGTTTATGTGCAAAGATTCTACAATCTATAAATTATAATATAAATAATAAATTTATTTGGACAGACTCTACTATAGTTTTAGGTTGGGTTAAAACATCCCCTAAAAACTTAAAAACGTTTGTGTGTAATCGTGTAAATGAGATAAACGAGAATGCTTTAGATTTTGTTTTTAATTATGTACCTACAGACCAAAACCCGGCTGACCTCGCATCTCGAGGAGTCGACCCTAAGCAGTTGCAACTCTCATCCCTCTGGTGGGAGGGTCCTTCTTTCCTCAAGAAGGAAAGGAGTGAATGGCATCAAGAAAAAATCTCGTCTATTTCATTTGCCGATTTACCTGAAGTAAAGGAAAACGTAAGGTGTAATGTACAAACAATAACAAATGATGTAATTAAATTTCAAAATTATTCTAATTATCAAAAACTACTAAGAGTCTATGCATATGTATTGCGCTTTATAACAAATTCTAAATTAAATTCTACTAAACTTACAGGACCCCTCAGTTCTGATGAAGTCCATAATGCCTTATGTCTATTAGTAAAGTGTAGTCAAGCTCAATCCTTTCAACAAGAAATATATAATATTAAAAATAATAAAAACTTACATAAATCATCGAAATTGTTACCACTTAATCCATTTATCGATGAGAAAGGATTGTTAAGAGTAGGAGGTCGGCTCAATAATTCTGATTATAATTACGATAAAAAACACCCTATGATTTTAGATTCTAAACATCATTTTTGTAAATTGATTATGAGACACGAGCATATTCGATTATTTCATGCCGGCCCACAGTTACTTCTAGCATCTATTCGCGAAAGATTTTGGCCAATATTAGGTCGCAATTTAGCCCGCAGCACAACAAAGATGTGTGTTATCTGCACAAGACTACGAAGTGAGAATATTCAACCTATCATGGGTAATTTACCTTCTGAAAGAAATTCTCCTACATTTCCATTTTATTACTGTGGTCTAGATTATGGTGGACCATTTTTAATATCTAGCCGTAAGGGGAGGGGTAGTCGAACTACTAAGTGCTATTTATGTTTATTTGTGTGTCTCACTTCAAAGGCGGTTCACCTAGAGTTGGTGAGTGACTTGAGCACTCAAGCGTTTCTTCAATGTTTACGTAGATTCATATCACGCAGAGGTAAACCAGCCACTGTATTTTGTGATAACGGCACTAATTTTAGAGGAGCTGACAATGAATTACGTAGGATGGTAACACGATCCAGCCGACAGCCGCTGACTGATTTCGGCTCTAATGAGGGAATAAAATTTTCTTTTAATCCACCCTACTCTCCACATTTTGGTGGAATTTTTGAGGCTGGTATAAAGTCAGCTAAATTTCATATGAAAAGAGTTATGGGTAACGCTAGTTTAACTTTCGAAGAGCTAACCACATTATTCACGCAGATAGAGGCCATTTTAAATTCACGTCCCCTCACTCCTCTCTCTTCCGACCCTACTGATCCTTTACCTCTCACCCCTGGGCATTTTCTAATTGGGAGACCACTTACTGCGGTCCCTACTTCACCACTAACTATGAGACTCAGCAGATACGAGCACATAGAGCAGCTACGACAGCACTTCTGGACGAGATGGCGCAAAGAGTTCGTCGCTGAACTACAACAGCGGACGAAGTGGCGCACCCAGCAGCGGACGGCCAGCGTCGGGGACTTGGTCGTCCTAATAGAAGACAATCTGCCACCCCTACAGTGGCGTCTGGGACGAATCACCCGCCTCTATGCGGGTACAGATGGAGTAAATCGCGTCGCCGACGTCCTCACTGTCAAGGGCGTCGTGCGGAGAGCCCTAAGAAGACTGTGCGCGCTCCCCACTACGTTTACTTAATGTTGGGAGTCTCCAACGGGGCGGAGGATGTTGCCGCTGGCAACACTTCGCGGATCGCCACATCGCGGAGCGACGCACGGACCAATGGGCGCGGAGCGCATCCGCGCCACCTAGCGGACGCGTGGGGTCAGCGCTCGAGCAGCAGCGTCGCGCGCTACAACACCCTCTCTCTGCCTCCGGCCACCGCGGCCATCGGACCTGTACTTAATTAACTCTTATTATTGTACTTAGTTTTCGTTATTTGTTTGTACAAGTCAACCTATAATAATTATATGCAGTATCGAAGATCAAGTATCTTCATTCAAAAATCCACAACGTTGGCGTCGCAACTGCGCAGCGCCGACAGACATCGATGTCTATGATTCTATCAGTTGATGGCAAACGGTTGCTATCATCTGTCAAATTTATTGTGTATTTACGTAACATGGTCGAAGTTGAAAGTACCTGTCATAGAGATCGTTGTCTTAGTATGATAATCCATCAGTCAAATATAAATTTAGTTAATACATAAAGAAGGCGTCAGTTCCGGTCGCGGCAACTTCCGTTTAACTGAATTAAAAGCTTCGACGCCGAGTTGTGTTTCACTAACGAACGTGCAGGTTGAGCTTGCTGTGGACTTGTTACGTGTGCGTCTGATAGACATCGATGTCTATGATTCTATTAGTTGATGGTAATCGGTTGCTATCATCTGTCAAAATCATTTTTTATTTTACAGTTCAAGCATGGTCAATATTGTAGAAAGTAATTATCATAGACATCGATATCTAGTCAAATAGTCTCATTTTACTGAATTAAAAGCTTCGAAGCTGAGTTGTGTCTCACTAACGAACGTGCAGGTTGAGATTGTGCGTCAGCAGCTGTGGGCGTGTGCATCTGATTAACATCGATGTCTATGATTCTAATGCTGACTGATTTCTATCAGCTTCCATCATTGTTTATTTTACAGATTACGCACGGTCATCAACGTTGAATATATGTATTACTTTTCCTCTCATAGACATCTATGTCTATATGTTATTATCATTCATCAGTAGAATAATTTTAACAAGTTGATATTAGTGTTCTTCTTTACGTGTACTCCTAATAAACACCAATGAGATTGACGTTAATGAAAATTAATTTATTTTTTTACAGGTATTCATACGGTTAGCTGTGGGCATGTTACACACAAGTGCAAGGTATGTCACACAATTATTGTCAATATTTCACGTCCCTTAAAAGTGCATTTCGCTAGCCATAACAAACTTACATCTGAGAAGAAAGGTGTCTCTATAATTTCAATAATAAATAACTAAGCATTGACAGCTCAAATACGTACATAATACAAACCCAACTTAGACAAGCCTATTCGCGAAGTTAGTCTGTTTTACATTCCGCTTAAACTCGTAAGTTCGTCCGATACACACGTGCGATGAGGGAATGCTTTCAAGCGCCTTGGGTCGTCTTATTCCAACTCATTTTAGACATGTGATACGAAGGACGAAATGTAATTAAGTATACTGGATAGGTTTATGAAGTCATTGGTTTGCTAGTGAAAGTAATTTGTGTTTGAGATAAAGTCGTGTGTGGATTGAGCATGAAAGTAACTTATTTTAAACGAACATTTTCGTGAATCCGTCCGTGGTACGGTGGTTAGAACGCTGTGCTAAAACCTCCGCAAGGGATCGAATCCCGCGGGGAACAATTTCTCTTTGTGTTGGTTTTCACAGCTTGCTTAGGGCATTGCAGGCTTAAGTCACCTTATTGTTCGATAAAAATGATGATTTCAGCACGTTAACCCGTTGTTCCTTACTATGGTCCAAATTGTCTGGTTTCCCTTGTAAGGGTTACTGTCAGACGACAGTCGCTTCATTTTAATAACCAGTCTGGTCAATTCAGGAACATATTCGTAGCGTATTCTGGGCTCCGAGGCGATGGCCAAGAATGCAACCGGGATAAGCACTAGGATGATGATGATGGTTAAGGTAATGATCAGTTTTTGAGCCTGTAACTTTTCCTTATAGACTTTTTTAATGTAACACCAAACTCAAATTGATCTGCATGCTTAAATAAGTGCAAACTAAACTCAATTCAATTTAGAGACGAACTTCTTAGCTATCCATGGATTCTCCGTGCGGGTGCCGGGTCCATCGCGTGGAACAGAGAGGAATGTCAGTCGGCGCCTGGGACTTGCGACCCAGCGTGTAGGTTTAAGGGGCCCCTTTATAGTATACTAACGATCACCTCCACCGATGACATTCCTCTCCCTTCCCAACCATATTTGGTATGAGCCGAGTAAAGCAGCTTTAGTTGCTCTTTCCAGTAACGAGCTAATATTAGATCTTGGTAATCCTAAGTCCTTCAGTAGGTTGTAGAGAGATTTCGCTGGTATACCTCTCGCACCCACTTCCACAGCATACAACCGTGCTATATAACCATTTTTAGTCATTTCGTTGGTTAGGTCATAATACTTATTTGTTTTAAACGCGTGATCTTTGGGAATGTTTGTCTCCCATGGAACAGTAAGTTCTACCAACAGTACGCGCTTAAGTTTTCTAGAATAAATGAAAAGGTCTGGTCTAGACGACGATAACGCAATGTCCTCTGGAATACTGTAGTGCTTTTCATACGTGTCCATCATGATCTTCCAATCTGGAGCTACACTAACGATGGAGTAAGGTTTGACTTTGGACTTCTTGGTAGATCCTTCCTTGACGAAGTTGATGTTCCTTGTATTCGTCGTCAAACCTTTTGCTGCTCTTGCTATTGAAAGGCTCACCGCTTCACGTATGATCTGCAACACTCCGTCATGGCGGCGAGAGTAGTGACCTCTGTCTAGGAGTACTCTGCATCCCACCAACAAATGCCTTGCGGTACCTACGGCCTCACCACAGAGCAAACAGGTTTTGTCCACCGCCATTCCCCACCTTACAAGGTTGCTCTGATCGGGTAGGGTCAACTGAAAGGCATTCAGATAGAATTTAAGCAGCGCTGGAGACCAATCGTACAGTATCGACCGCCACTTCAATGCTAAAGGGATACAAAACTCACCAAGGGACACCCACTCGTTTTGCATTTCGAGATTAAGCGCATGTACTCTATACTCGTTATCTTCATCCATTCGCAGAAAAGACTTAATGATGTTCCGGTCATCCTCTCTTCCTCGACATCCCAATCCTACCCTGTTTGTTTGCGCTCCCACCATAAACTGCTTATGGAACCGTAGCCTAGACTCTAACTCACTCATATTCTTATCTTTTGGGAGTGTTGCCACTGCGTTGTCTTTCGATTTACCCAGAATGTGCATCTTGGTGACTCTAAGATGTTTGTAAAGCTCCGATGGCTTGTTTAGGTTCATACCAAAACTATTTTTGCCCCTAAATAGTGTAGAGGGGTCTGCCGAGTGGGCTAATCCAGTCCAAGACTTTAACGATTTCACAACAACGGCATCCAGTCGCGATAAAAGGGTTTTGCCGAAGTCGTACAAGAGGAAAGGCCAAGACAAGCGCGATGACAGGTAGTTGTTGTAGATCCATAGCTTCTTAATGTTCCCTATGGGCTGGTTCTCAACCCTACTTATGGAATCAATGAAATCCTCAACAATACCATCCAAAGATGGTGTGCGGCCTCTATAGTCTATCTTTCTGCCTAGAAATTTGAACGGGAGCGCTTCAGAAATTGTGGCAACATTCTGACCGCCAATCGTGAGTCCAGGGTCATAAGATGTAAATTTCGTATCTCGTCTACCCAGACATAAGCAATAGCATTTACTTGGTTTCACCTTCATGCCGTCAGTCCAAGCACAGAACTCATCCACCTTTTTCAATAACACTTGACACTGCTTCGGGTTTCGTGTCAAGATTGCGAGATCGTCAGCAAAGGCTAGGATTGATTCTGTGTACTGATTATTGATTTTAAACCGATAACCCCATTTCTTCTCCTGTAAAATCAAAGTGTCAATTAAAATATTTATAACTACATTAAATACTATAGGAGATAAACAGCATCCCTGAAATAGACCAATATTATAATTTAAAGGTTTTGTGTAACCGTCTTTACAGCTAATTACAAAAGATAAACTAGAATAATATGACTTAATCAAATCTAAAACCAAAGGGGGGAAGTTATACCATTCTAACGCGAAAAACATCAGCTCGTGCTGAACTGAGCCAAATGCATTCTCTAGGTCAATCCAGCACACCGCTATTTGTCTTTCGTGTTTCCTGGCATCCTTTAAACTTTCCGCCAACAATGTGTTATGTTCTAAGCAACCAGAAACTCCTGGTAAAAACCCCTTCTGGTGCTTTGGCGTAAAGTATTCGTTGTTTAACATAAATTTTGACATTCGATCTTGCAAGATCGAGAAAAATATTTTCGATATCGTGTTTGTAAGAGCTATCGGCCTAGCATCTTTTGGATCAGTGACTGTCTCCTTTTTAGGAATGAGCACGAAAACAGCTTTACCAAATACTTCCGGAATCTGCTTTTTCGACCAAATCTTAACAAATATATTTAAAAGATGTCTACACACTGATGGGCACTTTTTATATACAATGTACGGAATACCATCGGGCCCCGGAGATGAACTTGATGCTTTCCTTTTTATCTGCCGCGTTAGTTCTTCTAGGGTAGGAGCCGTACCCTGAAACTCCGATACAGGATTGCAAGGTCTCTTAGAGCTCGGGTCATTGTAAATCTTCAGTTGCTTCGGCACTTCATATGTGCGCCTAAAATGGTCATATATTTGTTCATCTGTCAGTTGCAATCTTCCGGGCGGTTGTTTAAAAATACTTTTGGAGTACAAGAATGGGTTTTTATCGAAGTCAACTTCATGCCTAGCTCTCATAAGGTTCGCCTGATTTCTAGTCATTTGCAAAGAGACTCCTTGAATCAATTTCAAGATAGATCTGAGTGCTCTTGATAATTGGTGACTGAGGTGGTTATCTCCCATGGACTTCGCTACACGAAGTTGCTTGACCAATTCTCTTTTCTTCCTCCGCATTTTACCAATTACCAGCTCATTAACACCGTATTAAGTCTTCAACAAGAGCAATCCTCGTGCCAATACGATCCTAAGATTCCAGTTAAAAAGAACAGTTAGCGCTAGTTCTCAGTCCATTTAAAATCACAATGGTTCATCGCCGGAATAGCCTAGGACAAATCTATTAACGGTAGAACAATTCCGAGGCAAATGAAGCCCGTTTTTCTCACTAACACCCTGAACTGACGGTCGGGAAGATCCCGGTTGAGTCTTTGTTTTTATTTTCGAAGCCTCCCAAGCCTTAGCTTGAGTTGGCTCTTGATGAAAAAACCTTTAATGCTGCAGAAGGCTTAAAGTTTCCCGATTATCTTGTTTATCTATAAATTACAAGTTGTTTACAACAATTGCTTAAATCTTTTATAATTTCATGATATTCCTGATAAAGTTCAATGTTTTACTGGACTTTGATTGAATCTGTTTGAGAAGAACAGAACTCAAATTCCTGTAAAACTTTGGGTAACTGGAGACTTTTATAGCCTTTTTCCACACTACTAAATTGGTAGTCAAACCAGAGTACAGTTATGGATACTGTATAAGACATTTAAATTACGAGTCCCTGTAAAAACCTCATTTCATCATTTCTCAAAACGTTATGCACACATTCGTCCAAATATTTCAACACAACCACCTATAATACAATTTACAACCGCTCCGCTAAAACCAAAGTCAAATCACAATTTGAATAACAGCACGTTAGTACCCATGTTAACCGCGTAATGTATTTAAATATACGGAAATACTTACCCTCTCCAATGAATACTAACAAACGAATCAACTCGAGATTCCTTAAAACAGTTCCGCCGCTTTAATTACGCGAGACAACTTCGCTGGCGGAATGTGTCAACAAAGTTGCAAGAACTGGAGAGACTTCGCGTCGCGTTTGGCTGATGGAGTTGTGACTAAAAATAGGGCTTACGTAAGTCTCATTAGGTGTTCGTAGATGTTTTGTTGATATAGGAGTGCAAATTATATTTCCAGTGGGTGTCGAAAGGGGCTCAGGAGTATTGCAGCGGGATGGGCAGCTCTCATCTGGTTATTGTAGTGAATATAAGAACCCCCCCCCCCCCAGATGGGAATCTGGAAGAAGTTTAAATCAAGCATTGGACTACAACAGACTGATAATGATGTTTAAAGAATGTGTCAGCAAAGTTGCAAGAACTCTAGCGACTTCGCGTCGCGTTTAGCTGATGGAGTTGTGACTAAAATAGGGCTTACGTAAGTCTCATTAGGTGTTTGTAGATGTTTTGTTGATGTAGGAGTGCAAATAATATCTTCCAGTGGATGTCAAAAGTGAGTCAGGGATATTCCGGCGGGATGGGCAGCAGTTTTACCCCGAGTTTTAACCAACCCATAACTTTTATTGGGGGAAGTCTTCGTCCAGCAGTGGGCTGCAATAGGCTGATGACAATCAAAGTCGCCAGAATAGAAGTAACTTGGCGTGGCGTTTGACTGATGAAGTGAAATCTAAAAATAGGGCAAAAATATGAATGACAGTAAAAGGCGAAGAAAATCGCAGAAATTTAGTGGTTAGCTTCATATGACGGTGTCCCGAACCCCACGAAAGTCTGCAGGACTATCTAGAATCCTATCTATAGCGTGTATCTTAATGCGTTCCTTGAGAAAATACAAAGCAAGTTAACGATTATATTTCATAGATTTTACGCCCCCCTTCAAAGAAAGACCTCTAGATATATGAGATGGATTTTTAAACCATCCTTGAAAGAGAGATCTCTTCTCTATTTTTTGACTGTGTCATTTCTTCAAATCATTCTACAGCATGTAACTTCCTTACAAATCACATCACCGCACACATGCTTGCAAAGTCTCGTAATTAAAGCGGAACTGTTTTATGGAATCTTTATTAACTCGCTCCTTCGTTTGTATTCACGGAGCGCGGTTTGCTAAGAACATGTCCTCAGTGACATTACCAGTAACGAAGGTATGTTGAGAGGCGAAGTTTGGAACTTGCATCCATCGCTCTCGAAATTTGAAAGTTGTGAAAATGCGGTAGAGACGCGCTGGAGGAGAATTTTAAGTTAGTTAATGACGGGAATACTGGTTAATTAGGGTATGTTTGAATTATGTTAGCGCTAGTTGGAGTTACGTCAACATTCCATATGTTGAGTATGAGCATACACTCCTTCCCTGTAACAGTTGACAGAATGTGTCACAATGTTGCCAGAACTGGAGTGCGTTCGCGCCTCGTTGGCTGTTGGAGTTGTGTCTAAAATAGGTCTAAATGTATATGGCAAAATATTTATGGCAGTAAATCGCGAAGAAACCCGCAGTAGTTTAGTAGGTAGCGGCGCGGGGGCTCTTGATAAGTCCTAGCTATGGCGTGTATCTAAATGCGTACCCTGACAAAGAAAAAAGCAAGTAGATAGAATATCCTTCAAAGATATATGAGATGGATTTTTAAGCCCCCATTCAAAGACAGGTGTCTTATTTTTCGACTTTGTTACCTCGTCAAATCAGAAATTCTGCAGAATGTAACAACTCTCTTACAAATCACATCACCAAACACATGCTTGCAAAGTCTCGTAATTAAAGCGGAACTGTTTTATGGAATCTTTATTAACTCGCTCCTTCGTTTGTATTCACGGAGCGCGGTTTGCTAAGAACATGTCCTCGGTGACATTACCAGTAACGAAGGTATGTTGCGAGACGAAGTTTGGAACTTGCATCCATCGCTCTCGAAATTTGAAAGTTGTGAAAATGCGGTAGAGACGCGCTGGAGGAGAATTTTAAGTTATTTAATGGCTGGAAATACTGGTTAATTAGGGTATGTCTGAATTATGTTTGTGGTAGATGGAGTTACGTCAACATATGGGTGGGACGGGACCGATTTATAATTCATTGAATCGATGGTGATTTGACGTCTATAAAAGTTTATCAACCATACTTTTTATGTTACTTTACGCCATCAAGGTGAAATTAATCCAATTAATTTTGTGCATGAATATTCTGTACTACAATGATGATGGTGATGATGATCATCCCAACAAATATTATAAATGCGAAAGTAACTCTGTCTGTCTGTCTGTCTGTCTGTCTGTCTGTCTGTTACGCTTTCCCGCTTAAACCTCGCAACCGATTTTGATGAAATTTGGTACAGACAATCTTTAGACCCTGAGACAGAACATAGGCTACTTTCGCGGGCGGCCGCTAGTTTATTTATAATTGCGTGCTTTCTAATGCTGGCAACTGGCAGGAGATGGCGCGGGACAGACCGAGTTGGCGACGTTTGTTATTAGAGGCCAAGACTCACTTTGGGTCGCTGCGTCATCGCAATAAGTAAAATGCTTTCTTATAGGTAAGTGATCAAGATCAAGTTTACTGTAATTAAAAATGAAAGAAAGTATAAAGTACGACCTTTTAATTCTTCGCAATAGACCACTAGATCACCAATGTTTATTGGAAACGTCCAGACCCACACAATTCAGGTTGCTTAATAGAATTGTTTTCGCCCGCCAACTCGAGTTTACGATTATCTTCTTTCCAAATTATGAATTAATTAACCTTTCTTAATAAATTTATGATAACGCTCGCAACTTTAGCCTCGTAAATTGGATATATTAGATAATAGAAACTGGTTTTAATAGGTAAGATGGTATTACTGAAATTAATTTACGCTAGATCATTTTACCCGCTGTTGAGCGTGCATTAGTACTCGTACATAGACAGTGTTCATGTGCTAGAACAACGAATTAACAATTACGAAACCTATTTAGATATATTAATATAATTTGAATTTTCATTACTTTATTGTAAGATCAGAAATTCAGCTTGTGTAATAGGTGAAAATATTGATTTATTTTTCATTGCAACCGACTGTTTATGACTGTTTAGTGAAATAAATAAAAATTGAAATAGTGACTGTTTATGACGAAATAACCATCAGGCGAACGATTTCCTCGTTCCAAATACAACAACTTATACTATGCAGACTTTTGCAACCTTTTCTGAAAGAATTGGCAGATACAAATGGCAAAATCTCGCAATTCAGCAGATAACCGAAGCTAATTAACAAATACGCCACTCGCCCGGCGGCGGATCAGCGGGCGACAAGTACAAATTGTCGCAGCGACACAACGACACATTGCGACTCCTCATTCATATCGCGAAACTTTGCTGGCGGCAATAAAAGTTGGCCGGAGATAGCCGAAGATTCGCGAAGATTTCCGAAGTTGGTTCAAGGATAGTGAAGGAAGGGGCAGAGAGGCATTTCACTTGTTATATTTACGGAGCTACTGCTGTATATTTATATATTTGGTGAAGAAAGAGTTCAGTGTTCAAACTATGCCTTGAACCTTTTTTTCGGTAGAGGCTTAAGGCTATAAGCATTCTTAGCGGTAGCTTTGAATTTAACTTAACTAACTGAATGAACTAAGTCTGTAGAATCTGTAATTTTACCTGGCCAAGAAGTTTTTTCCTTGATCCCGAAGTCGCGGTCAGAAGTTTTAGCCGCTTGATCAACAATAATAACTTAAAACATAAAACCACTAAGCACGAAGTGTTAGATAAACATGTTCTTCGTAACTCTTGCTATGTTTTTGCTGGTGAGTTGGGGAGAATATGGGGTTTTTAATGACAGGCAACGCATCTGTGTCCCTTGTTCTGTTGTTGATGTCCAAACGTAGCGGTGATTACTTACCATCAGGTGACCAGCATGTTTGTTTGCCGCCCTATCACATAAAACAAAACTTTTAATCACTAATTTGGCGCTCAAGGTCATCATACTGCGGTCATCAACCAATCGAGGATGGCTGGATTTAAACCCATCAGTAGACCGCACCAAACACACAGAATGATAACACATCACAAACTTTTAAGTCTCTTTACTTCACTGATTTCTTCCCTACTCTGGCACAGAAAGCAACGAAGCTTAACTTGAATTTCATTTGTCTTCAACGGGTGTTGTTCGTGTTTCGTTTTACGTGCTGAGGAACGGTGTCGCTCGCTAAATACGATTTGATTTGTGCTCCGGCTTCAAGCTATTTAGATTTGAATGTTGTTTGTTGCTGTTTTTCCTTCTTTAGTCAGAACAAATTAAAATTATGTTTGGAGAATAGAATGGTTGGTTGTTCCTGTTTTGACAAAATACTTATGATGAAACCAGGTAAAGTGAAAAGGTTAAAGAAGTTGGGATTATTTGTTTCATATAGATATGTAGCAGCCATACACAAAACACATGTAGAAAAACAGTCAAACTTGACTAGTAAGAAAAAAACGTAAGCAACATTTATAAAGTTTTGTGAAATGATTTATTTCATCCGAGAATTTATGACCAAAAGTACAACACATGGGTATGTTTGCCCTTTTCCCGAACTCTCAATCTTCAAACAGCACCTCATTATTTTTCTGAAAACAAAACCTAATTTCCGAATTTTCTTTTCTACCTGGAATTTAAAGACGCTTAGACTTCAAACTGCACCACGGTAAGCAGTCGACTAAGACCTTATTACCATGACAATACGGCTATTATGCAGTTTATAATATCCAGCTACTTCCAAGCACTCAAAACTAAGACCACAAAAGACCGATGCTAGAAAACTCGGCGCGTCATCGTAGAGGTAAAACATTTATTTATGCGAAAACTTGTTTCATTTTTCTTTCCCGGCCATTCCAGGGAATAAAGCCGACGGTGCGCCAGACCATAAATAACACCATATTAAAGATGTATGAAGAAGACAAACCCGCTTCAAGAATAATTCACAAGACTGGCCGGAACTCGGCTACCCTTTAACAATGCGGGTTTGTGGACTCAGATTGACAAGTTGGGAATGTAAAGATTGAAGGGGATTGGTGAATTATTTGGTGCTTTTTTTGTTGGCATGAGCAAATAATTGACTCGATAGTAAGCGCCAAATGTTTTCAATTTGACGGTCTATATTGGTGTACTATAGTGTTATTCCATTAATATTTATTTGTAAATGGTTTGTACGTAGGTACGTGAACACTGTATCTGTAGAAATACATTCTACTCTTACTACGTAAACATTGCAGATTTCAATTCAACATAGTTAACAACTTAAATCGTTCAAACTTAAATTACTAATGAACATTGAATAACTCCAACTTAAAGAAAATGAAACTTGTCCTGCGCTGGAAAGTCTATCGGAAACCCATTCGAATTACAAAAAGACCGAGTGAGATTTGAAAATGGATGAAACTATTTCAATTAAAGAACGCAACGTTCCATTTTAGAACTTTGTTTCAAATTGAAGTCCGGCCGGGAAGTCGAATTTCGAAATCCGAACTGCTCGATTCGATTTGTGATGTTCACTCGATTGATTTGTGTTATCGATTAAGATTGCGAGTGGTTGGTTTATGCAAAGATGGTGTTTGATCGGCGCATTTCAATATGGCTGCCAGCTATCAAGTTCATTGTGTGCACAAAATGTGCGTGTGTAAATTGAAATTCACTCGTTAAATAGTGTTATTACAACTTCGAAGTAATTAAACTTGTACTAATAAACGTTTTGATAGAATCAGTTTAGAAGTGTGAGCATCTTTTGTAGTAAAATCGGAAAAGGTATGTACTCGCAGTTTAATGTTGTTGTTTAGTAAATAACCACAGTATGACGACTAAGAGAAGACGTTATATGCCTTTTTTCTTTACTTTTTACATTGTTGAGTAAGCTCACTTAAATGACGAAAATTTTCTACATTTTAATATTATTAGTGATACCATTGAGTGATACTAGGAGTGTAGTTAGGGCATAAGATGTAAATGCTAATAAAGTACTAGCAACAGTTTTCTAATAACGAAGTGTTAAGAAATTACTAACAGAGTGTGAAGTTGGTCTAGTTTTAAAATAAAACAAAACACAACTCTCTCACACACACACAGCGGCTGGAGTGGGGGTGCCCATTCCTTGCCCGCCGACAGCTTTCAACAAAGTTGTGTTTTATGTTCTAACTTATTTCATATTTCTTATTCAAGCTCCGAGCAAAAAACGGCGAAATGTTTAGTTTATTTGCGTTTTTATGATACACTGCCTAAGTGGATATGAATTTCTGCGAAATAGATTTAAATAACAAAATATTCGCATAAATTCTTAAGAATTTTAAGGTTCTACAAATGTTATCATCATATACATAATTGATATATACTTAACATATTTTGAACCTGAAAATAGAATGTTAACTAATTAAATTCAAATGTTTTATAGACGCACTAGCGGCCGCCCGCGACTCCGTCCGCGTGGATTTCTTTTTTTCGAAATAAAAAGTAGCCTATGTTCTGTCTCAGGGTCTAAAGATTGTCTGGACCAAATTTCATCAAAATCGGTTGCGAGGTTTAAGCGGGAAAGCGTAACAGACAGACAGACAGACAGACAGAGTTACTTTCGCATTTATAATATTAGTTGGGATATTTTTTAAGAGTAAACCCCATACAATTTCCACCTACAGGAAAACAACGACAACATTCTTCAAACCCCAGCTTCCTTTAAAGAAAAAAGACACAAACACTAATTAATTCCAAAGATTACCGAAACTTCGGAACAGTCATTCCTAATTCCCTGATCTCGTAATGAAAGATCCCGTAAAAAGTGTCCAGGGAATATTTTTAGAGTTCCGACGTAAAATATTTCTTTTAAAAATTGCTCTTAATAATTCACAGGAGTGCTGTCTCAAAGGGTGTGCTCAACAAAATCTTGTTAAACTTAATGAACAAACTTAGAGAGGCTCACTTAAATTAGATACTTGCCTTGCCGCCCGGCGTCGCTTGGAAATTAAAGTTAAGAGGCTTTCAGGCTTCGATTTATTTAATTAACGAGTTTTGATTCCTCTAGCTGAGACATTTCACTTGGTGGAATGACCTGGGGCGGAATGGAAATTGTCCTTAATTTAAGGTGAAATTCAATAATATTCAATCTTGAATGACATTCGCTGGCGAGGCTGTTGACCCCTACCCTTCATTTGAGTGTAAAGATGCTGCGCGTGAATTTTCGTAAATTAATTTTGATTTTGGTTTCATCATAGACTTAGTTTAATAACGAATTAGTGCACCAGCAAAAGCATTTACTATCGTTATAAGTTTTGTCACTCTTTGACTTAACATCAATTACATTAAAATGCGTCAGCTTGGATTTTGTAGCAGAGTAATATGGAAAGTGAAGTTTCAATTTAAATAGATAGGTGTATTTTTTTCTCTCTCACCTATTGGGTTGTTGATTTATTTCAAAACAAGTTATGAACTTTTGATGAATATTCAGGGTTATTTTTGTCGATTTTACCAAAACGTCGTAATAATTATGATCGTAGTTTATAGACAATAAATTAAAGAAGCATGATAGCTTTGTCGAGCCAATCAATATTCACGTCATGCAATATGACACTCAGTTATTTCTATTTGAATTATCATCATCCTAGCGCCTCTCTCGGTTGCATCCTTGGCCATTGACTGGCCTGGTTATTTCATTGAAGGGACTGTCGTCTGACCTTCGTAACCCTTATAAGGGAAATCAGACTATTTGGACCGTAGTCGGGACGAACGGCTCAACGTGCCTTCCGAAGCACGGAATCATCATTCTTATCGGACAATCAGGTGATTCAAGCTATGTCCTAACCAAACGGGGAAAACCAACACAAAGTGAAAGTGTTCCCTGCGTAATTCGAATAGTACATTAACCGACTTACCGACCATTACACAGAAATGCCTTGGACTGACTTTGCCGCAAAACTTAACTGAAAGCGTTCCTAGTTAACAAAGACTTGCCGGACTTAATGACGGACCGTTTATTTTTAAACACAACTTAGTGCACAAAGCGGTGCCGCAAAACTCGGGTAGGGATGCAAACAATTTTGTGAAGGCTTACGAAATTGTTTGGCGAGATGGAACTACAGGTCGACGAAGGGAAGGAACGAGATTGAATATCTTAATTTAATTTATTTATTTGAAAAAAATCACAAAATGTAAGACCTTTCTGGGACTAAAACACCAATTAACACCTAGGTGTTCGAAGGCTTCGAGCTTAGTTTGGGCATAGCCCCAGACTAATCTCGAAGCTTGTACAATGTATGCTAGCGAACGGTTAGACATACTTATATAAATAATTTTAATAAACGTTCATGACTCGAGTAGAAATGCCGATGTTCATCACACAAACATTTGCCCCTAGCGGGATTCGACACCCACCCACCACGACCAGACCCACGACCTTTGGTTTTGTAGCCAGCAGCCAGGGTTTCTGACCACTAGACATACGAGTATCATCAGAATCAGAAACATATTATCATATAGTCATATCGTCAGAATCTAACGATTTTGATGAAGTTACCATAAAAATAGCTAATTTTGACTTACTTCCGTCTAGCCCGGTGTACTTAATGAAATAAATGTATCAGGTCGACCAGCTAAAAATATACGATAGGGGCTAGTGATAACATTTTAGAAGACTTCTATGCAAAATGTACTATCGTAAAAAAGCGATTCCCTTATTCCCTGCAGATCCCTGGAACTCTGGCTTTGTCACGGAAACTCTCTGAAAGTATTGGATGCGGAAATATTTAATTACATCATTTGAAAAGCCGGTCGGTTAATATTCTTTTGACCATTCTTAGTTACGAGTAGACGAGACGTCGGATTTGTTAGAGGAAAAAGTTTTAATCTGATACAATTGTATTATTTACTAACTTGTATTGAATTGTTACGTAAAGGGTGGAATGAGGAGGTTTGGCTGACTGATAACGTGAAAGGAAAATTGTTTAACACTTTGTATCTATTCTTAGTATTGAAACACACTAACTAAGCGGAACAAAAGCGACAGAAATTCGGCATGACTACGCCTGCAATGTCATTTAAATGTAAGATGACACACGGTGCCGAAATTACGTCGCGTAATTTTGTAAAGAAAACGAAACTTTTTATTGCCTAGTGTGTTCCTACCGCCGAGGATCGCCGAGGATCAGAGAGGCCTCTGTCCAGCAGTGGACTGAGATAGGCTGATGATGATGATGATGATTATGTGTTCCTACAATGATTCAAATAATTATTTAGGAACATTACTTAGAATGGATACTACTATTGGTGTTTAAAAACTAAGGCAAAACGAACTCCTCTAAATAAAGCATGAAATGTTTGGTTTACGATGATCTTGGTAAAAGGTTAGGGCCCAAAGAAAAAAACACAATCTTACTTTACCTAGTTTTTCTGTGGCATCCTGATATTGATGTAAGGGATGACCATGTAACAAATACGGTCAAAAAATACCGTACTTAATGCCAGCCTTGCAAAATCAAATTATAAGAGCTACTACATTAAAACTCACTAAACTAAAAAACTAACCCAACAAAAACGCCAACTCGAAATCCCCTTAACGCAAACTCGCCTTAAAAACACAAAAACACATTTCCATATAACAGCGCAATATTATCCTCCTAAAATTAAGTCTGGCAAACAACAGATGCGTATATTAAATAATCAAAAAGGGAAAAAATGTACAGCACGGGTACACTCGGCGCCAAAATCCAAACCGACAGTCCTTTTAAAACCCATTATGATTCAGAGCGGAGCCACTCTATACGAAACTTTGCAGTGTAAGGTTGGGGCTGTGGTGACAGCGGTTTAGAAAATTATGCTAATAAAGGCGTGGCCTGGCAATTTAAGTATATTTGTAATACCACTTGATTGATTGATTCTGATGTCTGTCACACAAGTGCTTAAGCTACTTTACACGGGGTCAGATCAATGAATGAAAATAATCAATGAAATTAAAAAAAAGATTTAAGCTGGAAGAGAAGGAATCATCGTCACCTGTACTAGTATAATAAAGCTGTAGAGATTTTTTGTTTGTTTGACCGTGCAAATCTCAGAGACTACTGGTTCGAATTTAAATCTATTTGTTTAAATCTAGTTGGATAGTCCATTAGCCTTGAGCTATTGTATAACACTATGAGTGAGGGAACAAATTGTAATGTATGGAATCTTACTTACAAGAAAATTTATATGAATCCAAGAGACTTCCAAGTGAAAAGTTTACTTTTTTTTAATCCGGACAACTACCTTTACGTCCGCAAAATTTCAAAGCAATCGGTTCAGTAGTAACGGCGAGAAAGCGGAACAAACAAACTCTTTTGCCGATTTATAATGTTAGTAAGTAAGGAAACGCATGAAAACGCGCTTTGAATTCTTTGAATTCGTCGTAAGTCGAAGACATGTCAACCCGTATACCGTAAATCACAGATAACCAATCTGATATTTCCAAAATCAAATTACATTTTCGCTTTTTCTCTTTCATTAATTTATCGCTCAAACTGGAGCCCTAATACGAATTAATGGCAAAGAGCAATTCGATAATGCTCGAATGATTTTTAATATTCGAACAATTCTCGGCGTCCGATGCATTGTCCATTCAACGCCACCAATTTTCGGTTAACCCAGTTCCACACGCAAAATAGCACCCAATCGATTGCGGTATAAGATTGAAATTCCATTTGCGATGGGTTTGATAAAAAAATCCGTTTGATCCTGGCAACATGTGTGGATGGAAATAATTACGGATTCCATTTTTAGGGTTCCGTAGCCAAAATGGCAAAAAAACGGAACCCTTATAGATTCGTCATGTCTGTCTGTCTGTCTGTCTGTCTGTCTGTCTGTCCGCTAGTCTGTCACAGCCACTTTTTTCCGAAACTATAAGTACTATACTATTGAAACTTGGTGAGTAGATGTATTCTGTGAACCGCAACAAGGTTTTCACACGAAAATAGAAAAAAAAAATAAAAAATGGGGGGTCCCCATAGTTAGAACTGAAACTGAAAATATTTTTTTTCATTGAACATATACGTGTGGGGTATCTATGGATAGGTCTTTAAAAATTATATTGAGGTTTCTAAGCTCATTTTTTTCTATGTGAATACTTTGCGTGACAGACTCTTCCAAAGTGGAAAAAAGTGTGTCCCCCCCCCTCTAACTTCTAAAGTAAGAGGATGATAAATCTGAAATAAATATATAATGTACATTACCATAAAAACTACCAACGAAAATTGTTTCGAACGAAATCTATTCAGTAGTTTTTATAATACGTCAAAAATAGAATTTGTACGGAACCCTCAGTGCGGGAGTCCGACTCGCACTTGGCCAATTTTTTTTAGTTGATTGGATCTTCTCTATGAGTAAAATGTTTTGTATTCTTCCAGCTATTTGCGACATTGTCAGGGAATTAAAAGATTATTTGCTTTCCATGATTTTCAATTAATAAATTAATTTTTTCAATTAATTGGTTGCATTATTATCCTTGCCTACGCTTTTTCAGACTTTAGTTTGTTTATAGCACTAGTAGATAATCTTACGGAAATCGCCGAGGATCGGGCTAGATGGAACGCCCAAGGAGAGGCCTATGTCCAGCGGTAGACTGCAATAGGCTAATGATGATGACTAGTAGAGTGTTGTAGCGACAGCACACAATAACTACAATTCAATATTTTTTGGACGCACAAATTAATTTCATTTAAAAATGGTAATGTACTGTGTGCATTTCCCATGTAATCGTTATTCAATCTAGTTGATTGCAACTAGGTCAATTGGATTGGTTCTGCAGTGAAAATTACATTTTGTTTTCATTTGTTTCTCTTCGAGCAACATCTCCGGTTTTTATTTTTGTCGTGCTTTAAAATCGTTAATTAAATTCAGATTTTTAGTTCACATTTTTTCATTTTAAGGTTTCAGTTAGCAGATTCAGCTCTTAGCAAACAGATGGGTAGTTTGTTAAAGTCAGCGACCACTTTAAAATACACTCCAACATTTTGATATTAATAAAGTAGGGCATCAAGTGGGACATAAAGGTCTGAACCCCACACACGGCTGCAGGTTTTGCTAACCTGTAGCTGAGCCGTATACCTCTTACAAGTTTAGAAGGTACTACGAGTATGCATATACAAAATGCTTTCCAACGTAGATCAACCTCTAAAACTCGCAATTTTTCCTATTTTCTCTCAACTTCGCGCCATTACGCGGGATGCGTAACTTTACGGGCCACAATGGGCTGGGGCCGTCCGCGTTTAAAAAGTGATATACAACCTTACGAACGCCGCGGTAAGCGCGGTACGAAGGAATATTGCTTGTTGCGACCTTGAGGGATTATGGCGAAGCTGGGAAAATGTGTAGTGCGTTTTTATACGTACGTATTGGCTGGATTTCAAGCATGCAGATCATTTGCAAGGTTGTTGGTGTCCCTTAGAGCGTATAGTAGTTGAATGTAAGTTCCTAATGATCATATTGACGCTTTTGGATTGGTCCTGTTAAGCTACAATAATTTTAAGCGCACACCAAAAACATTGCACCATTGTACTAGGGGATAGCAGATCTGATTTAGGCAGGGCATTTTGGCAAACGCAAAGCTGCCCTCATCATCTGAGGCTGATTGGGGAATCAGCAGCCCTTGATGGCGTTGTCATTTGCTTTTTTGCATAAATGAAAGATCTAGCTTGAAGAAATACCTCTTATTTTTGAACCTACCTCTTGCTATGTACATCTTAAGAAAAAGATAAGATATGCACCTACTTGTACACGTAACGTAGATCAACCTCTAAAACTCGCAATTTTTTCTATTTTCTCTCAACTTCGCGCCATTACGCGGGATGCGTCACTTTACGGGCCACAATGGGCCGGGCCGTCCGCGTTTAAAAAGTGATATACAACCTTACGACGCCGCGGTAAGCGTGGTACGAAGGAATATTGCTTGTTGCGACCTTGAGGGATTATGGTAGATGCGAAGATATTATACGGAGTTAGGTTTTCGCGTTTCAATTTACACAATAATTCCTTAAACCGTGTATGTATGTGTTTGACGAGCGTCTAGTGGTCAGACACCTTGGTTTCAAAACCGAGAGTCTTGGGTGCGAATCCCGCTAGGGGCAAATGTTTGCGCATTTGTACTCGAGGCACGGGTGTTTATAAAAGTATTTAAGTATGACTATCCATTTTCTAGCATCCATAGTACAAGCTTCGAGCTTAGTTTGGGGCAAGGCGATTGGTGTGTTAGCCCAATATTTTTTTTGTAACTTACGATTAACAGCGCTAACAAAAGTAAACATAATAATAGGAATAAGTATGAATCCTGCATCTCGTAAGGAAAGCAGTTGGCGTCCGCTATTATATTTAGCGAACGCCTTGCTTCAATTATGCCTGTGTAAGAGTATCCAAGAATAAATAAACATTACTTGGTCCGAACTACGATAGGGTTGAATAAAGACCCCCCGTCACTACAAGCGTTTCGAAGTGCAACGAACTAGCCACTGCACCACCAAGGCAGTCGTAATATAGAAATGTAAATTAAAAAACAACAATTAGTTTTAACTATTTATTTTTCTATCCACATTCATAATTGAATTGAAAAAAACAACAACATTTTTACGGTATGTGTTTTATCTGCCAGATCAATGTGGGTAATAAATTTAAAAAGGCCACTTTACATCTTAAGTCACGACTATACATTAATAATAATACCATTTCAGGACGAAGACCGCGATTTCAAAAATCGTTAACTTTAGTATTGTATTTAATGAGGCATGGCATCTAAAAAATTATCTTAAACATTTTAATAAAACCGAAAAATTCATACATATTTCACAGCATCACATTACATTGATCTGACTCCGTGTTAATTAGCTTAAGCACTTGTGTTACAGACATCAAAATCAACAGTGGTATCACAGATACACTTAATTAGATACATATAACACCCTGGCCAAACAGACGTGTTCATGCACACAAATGTCTGTAAGTTAACATTTATATCACAAAATCAAGTAACATTTATTCGGATTTAAAATAATTTGTGTTAATTTTACAGTTGTTCAGTTTCGATAAGGCTTGACTAGTTGCAAATAACCAGTAATATAACCCTTAAAACATATTATTATATGATAAAAGCAGCTTACGCGAGTGATTCAATTTATTTGCAACTAGCGGCCGCCCGCGACTCCGCCCGCGTGGATTTCTTTTTTTTTCGAAATAAAAAGTAGCCTATGTTCTGTCTCAGGGTCTAAAGATTGTCTGTACCAAATTTCATCAAAATCGGTTGCGAGGTTTAAGCGGGAAAGCGTAACAGACAGACAGACAGACAGACAGAGTTACTTTCGCATTTATAATATTAGTTGGGACTAGTTGGGATAAGTTGGGATAAGGCGGTTCTCAAATTCAAAAAGGCTTCTATCGGATCCTGTGTCTTAACACAGGCAAAAGCATGTTTTTATATTTTTTATAATTATTATAATAAATTATTCCAATCAAAAAATATTTGTTACGTAAACAAGTAATGAGTCGTTTTTTTTAATTCATGGCTCATTTACTACCTTGACAAACGGTCTTTTAAACAATACTTACAATAATACCTACCTCACTACTGCCATCCGACCAAAGTCGCCCAGTATAAACCGCCTGCATTAAAATTGTACGCTTTTTTAAAGGACTCGTGCCAGCGGGCGGCGGTCCTTTTACGCGCTCCTATATTAATGCGCGTTTTTAAACAATTTATGTCCTACATGTGTCGGCGTGAACCACCACCTATTAGGGCCCAGACGTTGTTTATCTTTGTCCGGTTAACTTAACTTGACGGCGTAGTTAGTGCTTTTTAACTAAAAATATCGCTAATGTGATTTTTATGGTTGAGTACAGTGATCCTGTTAAAACCAGCTGCTTATATAGACTCATTCTGAATCTAAAATGTGTATTCGTTAGGTTGTATGAATGCTTTTTTAATATCAAAAATCGGGTCTCATTTTGAGATAATTAATTTAAAAAATACTTATTGTCATTTTTTTTTTTTTTTTTTTTTTTTTTTTTTTTTTTACAACATCACATACATTGATCTGACCCCGTTAATCCGGTCAAAATAGACATTCCAGTTTGCATTAATTCCCACACAGCTGGATTTTTGTGCAGGCCTTGAATACGTCATTACAAATGATATGTCAAAATTCCCCATCGATCCCGCTTGTGCGTTGTTTTTTATTCGTGGTCAAAGGGCCCAAATTTGCGTTTTTTTCTTAAATCTCTGAAACTAAAAGAGCTATCGAAAAATGGTTCAGGAAAAGTTTATAGATCGTAAAATTGTCTACCTAAAAGATCTCTACATTTTTCTTCTACAAAGCAGCGCTGTCGAGATATTGTGACTTTAAGCCGCAGGAAAGTCGTATTTTCGAGTAGCCCACATTATGCAATTACAATAAATTGGGTTGAGTAGTTTATCTGGTGCAGGTGGCAATTAAGTATGGATTGGCTCGAAACTATTATTTACCAATTTCCAGCCCCAATTTTCAGGATTTAGTTCATTGAAGTCAAAAAAGACAAAATGACGTATCAAGCTTGCATTCATTCCCAACAAGCGGGACTTTTGTGCAGGCCTTGAATACGTCATTACAAATGATATGTCAAAAGTCCCCATCGATCCCGCTTGTGCGTTGTTTTTTATCTGTACTGAAAATCTTCGGATCCTATTCCTAACCTTTCTGGTAGTCAAACCTCAATGGTCCCCATAGAGACTTTTACTCCTTAGATGAAATAGGATCGATTGGCGAGAAAAAAAAATTTGGTATTTTCAGTACAAAATGTATGGGAAAAGTTTTTTGCGATTCCTGATATTTCTAGTACTCAAACCTCAAATGGTCCCCTAAAGTCTTTTAATCCTAACTTATAATAGGATCGATTGGCATGAAAAAAAAATTACCTATTTCAGCAATTTGTACTGAAAATTCCAAAATTTTTTTTCGCGCCAATCGATCCTATTTCATCTAAGGAGTAAAAGTCTCTATGGGGACCATTGAGGTTTGACTACCAGAAAGGTTAGGAATAGGATCCGAAGATTTTCAGTACAGATAAAAAACAACGCACAAGCGGGATCGATGGGGACTTTTGACATATCATTTGTAATGACGCATTCAAGTCCTGCACAAAAGTCCCGCTTGTTGGGAATGAATGCAAGCTTGATACGTCATTTTGTCTTTTTTGACTTCAATGAACTAAATCCTAAGAATTGGGGCTGGAAATTGGTAAATAATAGTTTCGAGCCAATCCATACTTAATTGCCACCTGCACCAGATAAACTGCTCAACCCAATTTATTGTAATTGCATAATGTGGGCTACTCGAAAATACGACTTTCCTGCGGCTTAAAGTCACAATATCTCGACAGCACTGCTTTGTAGAAGAAAAATGTAGAGATCTTTTAGGTAGACAATTTTACGATCTATAAACTTTTCCTGAACCATTTTTCGATAGCTCTTTTAGTTTCAGAGATTTAAGAAAAAAATGCAAATTTGGGCCCTTTGACCACGAATAAAAAACAACGCACAAGCGGGATCGATGGGGAATTTTGACATATCATTTGTAATGACGTATTCAAGGCCTGCACAAAAATCCAGCTGTGTGGGAATTAATGCAACCTTGAGTCTTAATTTTGTCTATTTTGACTGGATTACGTGTTAAGTAGCTTAAGCACTTGTGTTACAGACATCAGAATCAACAGTGGTTTTACAAATATACTTAAATAGATACATATAACACCCAGACCAGAACAAACAGACATGTTCATGCACACAAATGTTTGTCCTGTGCGGGGATCGAACCCGCGACCTCTTGCGTAATAGGCAACATCTTAACCATTACACCAAGCGGGTCATTTGAAATCACTTTGCATTAAAAAACAAAAAAAATATTTTCAGTTTATGAGGTTTTGTATCAATTCGGAAACCGTATGACTTAGAGCTTTGATTAATTATTATACATTTGTTGTTTTTAATCACTTCACTCTTTCGATTCACATGCGTTTCACCACTGGCCGCCTAAACCCGTTTTTTTTTCAAAATGGCGAGCTGTGTAGGTATGCCAACTAGGTTCGATGCTCTTTAGCTGATTATTTTTAATAGTTAATTTTTATTTTGCCAGGTCTGTTTTCAATAACCATTCAATGTAAGAACCATAAACTTAATAAAAACTGTCATAGGTATCTAAAAGTAATGTTCTGTATCACTTTCCTTTGATTATGAATCCACTAATTCCTTTGAGGGAGCTAAAGCTTTGATGAATTAAAAACTCGTTCCAGTCTGGGGCACCTGAAAGGGCCCCTTGAACTAGTGGGGCACCTTCCGCGTTATGTGTTAACCAGTAA
This sequence comes from Nomophila noctuella, assembly GCA_958496325.1. NCBI lineage: Eukaryota > Metazoa > Arthropoda > Insecta > Lepidoptera > Crambidae > Nomophila > Nomophila noctuella. The sequence continues at coordinate 2,050,792 of OY292485.1, forward strand.
TGAACGCAACCCGAGTGCCCTTTATCTGTGCAACGCGGAATATGATTGCAAAAATGTTAACAATATTTAAGACACTACTTACTTATTAGATTTTTCTTAAATCAATCTTAATTGCACATTAAGGTACGTGTTCTTACTGATAAAAGGCAAATTTAATGCTTCGTGCCATTCTCTCCCAGTCAACTTTTGGGCTAAATAAATTATAACAGCTCTTATAAAATAAGATAAACGCACTCCCATAATCATGGGTAGGTAATATTCCTTTCGTTTTTCTGCCTGAATTTCAGCCAGAGTGGTCAATCATACTACCATCTGCTTATTGATTGGTAAATAACAAATATTACATATTTAGGCTCAACAATTTAATTTTCATGTTTCAAAAATACAATTTCATTACGACTAAAAAATTAAAAACTCAGTGATATATTGCGTTGAATATTTCACACAAATAAAGAGAGTGGGGTCCACAATCATTTTTAACATGTGAATACACTAAAACATTCCGCATGACATAATATAGATGTAACAGAAATTCTCTCAAAACTGAGTGATTAATGCCTCTGACAAATGGACGCGGCTAAAAGCCTTGTTTTGGCCGGCCATTATTTTCCGAGCACAGTTTAAATAAAGGATATTAAAAACATATTTGCAAGGCGCACTACGGACAGACAACATACGAACCTTTTTAATTCGGCGTGGACTTTAATTAATTTAAACAAACCGTGAATTATTATCATTCCAGTTAGGGTTGCAAGGAATGTGGACGACTTTTTTTTTGCAAGTAATAAATATTTAAAATCTTACGGCATTTTCCATAAATCAAGCACCGAATGTTCAGCGGTCGCTGAAGGCGGTAACATAAAAGGACCTTTGACTAATATTTAAAAATATATATATAATAAGTAATTACGTGATTGACGAGGTTATCGTACACCACACCAAGTTCAAATGATAGACGTTATCAAATGATAGACGTTACCAATTAGTGAATTCGAAAGTAGAGCTTAGTGGAATTTCCACTTGAATGAACCGTTCTTCTGGGGAAGTATCTCCACCATACAGAAGAACACAATGAAGAAGCACTTCGTAACTATTGTGCTGTTTCGGCTGGTGAATAAGGTAGCAAAGAGGGTATGGGTCTTAAAGGCAGGCAACGCGTCTGCGACCCTTGTGTGGTTGTGGGTGTCCATGGGCAGCGGTGATCACTAACCATCAGGAGACCGTCAAGTGACTTCTTCGTTTGCCTCCCTATAACATAAATAAACCAAACAGTAATTTAAAATCATCTCTTATCGTGGGTGTTACAAACTTCATAAAAATATAACACTTTCAAAACAAAAAACATAACAATGGTCAAGCATGTTCTAACAACGATATCCAACAACTAAATTCTAAACCCTATGAAACAGGTGGTGCAAAAAGACGCTGCTCTTTGTTAGCAAGTTATGGCGGTAAAAACCTGGACACCGGGCGCCATCTGCCGGTGACAATGGGAAGATTTATCGTCTACTTGCCATAGGGTGGTGGGTGGCGTAATGGTTAAGCTGCGAGCGATTATAATTACATAGATAAAGTGTTCTTGAGTATTATTTAACAGTTACTTTGCTATGGTATTCTTAACACGTTGAATTTGAGTTGAATTTTAGTGTTATAATATAGTCCATTTCAGCTTAGATGATCTCTGTGGCAGGTATGATGACGATGATGTGGCAGCTATAATTATTTTACGAAATGAAACTTTATGTCGAGGCAATAAGCTACATGAACTGTTTATATGTTGTTCCGTAGGGTTCTCAATGATTTAGAACAGTCAGTTAGAACTATAGTTGTAAAAAACCCGTTAGCTACCGTTAAATAACCAAATTTTTGGTTAGCTACCGATAAAATGCAGTTGTTAACGGTTAGTTATCTGACAGTGACAGCTAAAAAGGGTATAGTTTTTTTCCTTTGTGAAGAGAAAATCGATATTCAAAAGATAAATAAAATTCATTTTAGATGTTATCCTACTACCTAATCCTACTAAGATTATAAATGCGTAAGTTTGTAAGAATAGATGGATGGATAGATGTCTGTTACTCTTTCACGCAAATACTACGAAACGTAAATGTTAAATTATATGTCGCTTTAATTTATAATAGGCTAGTTGCCACTATTTTTATTATTTGATAGAACGGTTCATTACGATTATATTACAACATAAAAAAAATATGAAAATTTTTTGAAGCACCTATCCAACTGTATTTTGAATTTTAAATTATTAATTTCACTATACTACCGTAAACGCCGTCCGCCATGATGGTCTGTGCCGTGGCGTCACTGTTCTTGTCAACAATACGCGTGACATAACCAAAAAGTGTTTATCGGAATTAAAACCATGTCTTCGTAGAGATTACATGATACATTTATGAATTACCACTATTGTATCGTGCGTGAATGTAAGAATACATCAATAAGAAGTTGTGGATTAAAGTACCCAGTGATGAGAATTTGCGAATCAGAATTTGAAGCAAAGCATTTTGCAACCATCAAAGTATCTATTTTGGGCAGGTTTGTTTTCAATAAACGTGAAGTGTATAATATTTTAATAGTGAAATAAACAACAATCAACGCGTTTAAATGAAAGACCACGAATAACCTGTCGAAACTGTCGTTTGAATTTGTGTTGTTTACAATGTTGGTGACGTAGAATCATGGCGGACGGTGTTTTCAATCAAGAGAAAAAGAAGTAAAAATGTATCGGGTTTAAGTTGAATTTTTGCAGCAATCCCATATTTATATTTAATGAAGTTTACATATTTTGGACCCTTGTACGGAATAATATTCGAATTGAAAGTGATTTTATAAATGGTGATATGAGGCAACTAGCCTATTGCGTCTAGTATACAATCTATTACTATTATTATTATACAAACACTTATTTACATCTAGCGGAATCTAGTGGAATTTAACCGTAAAATGCATAAAATGCGGGTTATTAACCGTTTCTAACGAAAAATGCATATTTACCCGCACGGTTAAAATCGTTAATAACCGGCGTCGCATCTATAGTTAGAACGCTTTGAACCGTCAACTGTTACCATGTTAATCTTAGGTTACATGGCATACCTACAACATTAAAGTTTCAAAAAACGGTATTGGGTTATTGTATGTAAGGTCGAAGTCAAAGTAGAATTTTATTAACATAGAAATTCTTTTGCACATCATATCCTTTTTTACCTACTAGCACTTAGACGTGAATGTTTGTACATAATAATGTGATGCTTGTTTGTTTGGTCAGTTATTATTACAAAAACAAGAAGTCGAATGTTAAAATTGTTGACACATTTACATCCTTTGTTTTATTAACATGCTTAGTAGAATGTTGTCAAATCTATATTATGTAGTTTCTCCCAATATTGGGAACACCAATCGGTTCTCTCATGCTTTGGGCCGCATTCACAGAAATGTCTTGCAGATTAAAATCCCGGCTGTATACCGATGAAGTCTTGTACTGTAGTTATACTCGTTTCTTGCGGTCCTAATAAGAGTTGTGGAAAACCAGAGGACATTTGTCTTCCGTGGACAGCTCTGGGGATGGGAACTTTGTATCGTAGCAAATGTTGTTTGTAAGCCCACATAGAGTATCTGTTGTAAAATGTAAAAGGAGAACTATTGTCTGAATGGACATTCATTAATACCTCCATTGATACATTAATTTATAGCAATTGAAGAGCTCGATGGCACAGTTGTTAGCTTGTTCGGCCTGCGATTGCTAAAGTTAGGCAACTTTTGAAGAGGTTGACCATCGGATGGGTGACCGAAAGTTTTCATCTCGAGCTGATCCGTGCTTCGGAAAGCACGTTAAGTCGTTGGTCCGGCGCTTGATCTCTCTGCGGTCTTGTCAGATTGCTGTCCCACCGAGCTATTGGAACGAGGCTATAGGGAGTGCACTTGTACACTCATTTTCATTCATGCAATGTTACTTAATATACTTAATGGACTCGTGGTAAGTGACTGATGATAATTCGCTTCACCAAGGAGATATTGAAAACCCTCTTGCGAATTCTTTGGAATTTATATCAATGGACAAAAATTACATTTCCAGAGCTAAAATTCGCAGTAAAGATATATAACTGAAAGCCACGTGCAGAGTAAATCTTGGTTAACTTGTTAACGCGGTAGGAAAGCGTGCGCGTCCTGTTCCGACCATATTTAATGAACTATTGAGATGTTCACCTAGTTCCTATGAAATGTTGCTGCAGATGTTCTATTTACAGTATTCGGTTTTGAGTAAAGAAATGAATGCCTTGGACTAACACATCAATTGCCTGGCCCCAACCTTAGCTTGAAGCTTGTACGATAGATGCTAGGGATCGGATAGACATACTTAAACACTTTTATAAACGTCCTTGACTCGAGTACAATGTCGATGTTCATCACAGAAGCCCTTAACGGGTTTCGAACCCACAACGCTTGGTTTTGTAGCCCGTTTCTCTGACCATTAGACCAACGGTCCAGTTTTAGTAAACACAGTCCAACACGATTTGTAGTTTCAGCGTGATTGACGGACTAACATCCAAAGAAACTGTGTGAAAAATGTCCAGAGATATTTATTTATTATTTATAAACAACTTTTCGCATTTATAACTTTTGTATGATTTTCACCACTAGGCTTACGGAAGACCAATTACACTTTTCTGCAAGCCTACCGTTACCCATACGCTTCTTTCCAAAAAAACAAGAAAACCTAAAATGTACAACAATCGAAAACATACTTTACACGAGTAATTATTTAGAATGAATGATTGCAAAGGCCCGCCCACTACATTACCGAGAAAGTATCTAAGTATCTTCTCCGCATTTGAGGGTTTCTTATTCTTACCGTTTTAGTCTCCCTTGGAAGATTCAACTACGAAACCAGTCTTAGCCTAACAGAAAATATATTATGACCTATATGAAGAAAATAGTGACCATTTCATATTCATAAATTCTTAAGTCCAAAAATATAAAAAAAATAAATTAAGAACAATCTTAAAAATTAAAACTTTTGTGACGTGGTCCAAATTTTTTAACAACTCAATAAAAATGTTATGGTTGAAAAATTACGGGAAAAACTGCATCATCCATTAAAAATCTACATCGCATAATTTTTTGATCTGAATTGTTCATAAAGTTTTAATAGATGTTTTATTTTGACAATGACTTATTTAACGTCTTATTATTTTCCCTTCAACATACTAAAGTATATTTTTCTTGCAAATCTATCTCTTATTTAACTTAATATTAAAACAATACGGTCCTGTGATTAGAAAAATTATTATCATCTTATGGCTATTGTTTTTATCTGTATTTATGATGTACTTGTATCATCTAATTATTTAACTGGCGGTCGCCCGCGACTCCGTCCGCGTGGATTTCGGTTTCCGCACACATAGTGTTATACTATAGCTTAATAACCCTTCCTCGACAAATGACTATCCAAAACAAGAAGTTTTTTTCAATTCGAACCAAAAGATTCTGTGATGAGCGTTCAACAAACCAACAAGCAAACTCTTCAGCTGTATTAGTTAAGATTTGTTATAAATGATTACTTAAAACATTACCAAAATATTACCCGCCCCCGGGTCTGGGCTCGAACCACCAACCTTTCGGTTAACAGCCGAACGCGCTAGCCGATTGCGCCACGGAGGCGATGGCCAAACCCTCGAAATTATAGAATACTATCTATTGGCGCCATCCTCCCGACAGGAGTGAGTGACGTCATGACTTCTGTTCCCTCAGGAACTGACTTGCGAATCAAGTTAGAAACAACAGAAATGTATTTTTCATCGTGTCGCTATCGCTCGTTATTATACGAATATCTTCTTAGTTTTTTTTTGCCCTTAGGTCGTGGGGAAGATTCCTGCTACCGTAGGATAGTCTTGAAAGTTTGAAGATTTAATTACATAGCTACCATAGCGACAGTATTTATTTAAATGTCAGACAGTTGTATCGGGTCTAAGGGTGAAATCGTAAGGTGATCCGTAAGATGACCTTTACAAAACTAATGTTATAATTAATGGGAAAATAATATTTCAACAATGTAACATGACCCTTGGTACTCGGAAGTAATAAACGCCAAGAATTTCGTACCTGGAACCAATATAATATTGCACGCATTCGCAAGTCTTAAATCATCGTTACGAAGCAACTCTTAGTCACGACACGACTTAGGTATTGTGGCTGATTCATCCAGGATATTGTGCAGATTAAGATTTATCTGTTCGCTAGATGTGCTTGCGAATATTCTCGCGGATAGATTTTCTGGTACGATATTTTTATTGTAAACTAGCGGCCGCCCGCGATTTGTCCGTGGATTTCAGATTCCTTTTTTCGCAATTAAAGATTGTCTATGTCCTTTCACAGGGTCTGAACATTGTCTATGACAAATTTCATCAAAATCGGTTGAGAGGTTTAAGCAGGAAAGCCTAACAGATAGACAGAGTTCCTTTCGCATTTATGATATTAGTAGATATGTCTTATAACCAAGATTTCTTAGAGATGTAACATTTAAATGGACAATATTTGATAAATCTGATTGTACCGACCTTAGGAAATCTGTTATTTTAAGGATAACTGGCAAGAAAATAAGATAGTTATCTATAGATACCATTTGAATTAAAAATAAATAAATATAGGACTTATCAAAATTGATGATCATTGGTTGTTTGGTACCAAAAACTGACTTAACTTTGTTCATGTTGTCACAAATAAGCAACTTAACTATGTATTTATATGTATAAGAATCACCAGTGCCATCGATGACTCTAATTTTAAAAAATATTTACAAAATGGAGGTTCTGATTAATGTGCTATGAATTTCATAGAGGACGAACATAATTGATTTTGCTTATCAAGTGTTTTACGCTACAGAGAACAACTTTAATTCAAGTTAATTATTGATCACTGAGCGTTAATTAAGGATTCACACTTATTCAAAACAGATTGAGGGACGAAAACTTATCAATCAATAGAATAGTTAATTGGATTAGACTTCTCACGATTTATTATACGAGCATTAGACATACCTTTTGTTTTATTAATATCCAAAACAAGTGATTGAGAATTATGTTCTTTTAATGTAAGTAGTTTTTAGTATGTTCTTAGTTTTTTGAAGCTCTTCTGTTGTTTTTTTTGTGTCGTGCAACTAATAAACCTTCTTACTTTCTTTTTCTAACCTACAAATAATATACCAAAATAACGTAGGTACATATTATATTTTTAACCACTTGGTTTAATAAGTCTTTGTTTTTAAACGCATTCGATTTCTTAAATGAAAATGTTCAGTTGACAAATAAATATTCTATGATTTTCTGTTTTATATAAAGTACAAATATTTTAAACTACCCCTATAGTAGCAATTTGTCATATTAAAAAGTCAAGTGAAACACTATTGTACCCGGTAAATCACACAAGTCGATAGAAAGGTTTGGGTGCCGGCCAAGTTTTTATCGCTTCAATCCGCGACTATTAGCATTTGAGTAAGTAGTCTTCCAGTAGAAATATGAAAAAAGTTTCCCTTCACGATTTAGTTAAACGCTGTTCGTATTATATTGAATTGCTCAAAACTTCGAAACTGCCTTACCATTTTTTTAATTACCTTTGTACTTACTTATTACGGAGCTTTGAATGCGGCAAACACTAAAGATGAAAAATACAAAAATATTTACAGCAATTTTTTCTTACATTTTTTCAACTCGATTTATTCTTTATTAGAAACATACGGGTTGAATTGCGAACCTCCTCCTTTTTTTGAAGTCGGTTGAAAATGAACTTCAAAAAAGCACTTATTGTACTTATTGTGTGATTTAACCGTCAAAAAATTACAAAATGATGCCTCTTCCACCGATTCGGATGATCTGTAAGTATTCTACTTTAAAACGATTAACAAAGATTCGAGAAGGTACCTAAAAAATCTTAATAATTACCACATACTTAGTAAAAATAAATTTTCCTACAACTGGTGCATAGAAACTTTCATTCTTATAGTTCGGCCGAGTTAAGAACTCGCAACGGTTCGTACATTGTCGAAACAGACCGCCGCCGAACTTGCGCTATCAATTACAGAAACACTGCTTTGGGACAAATCACACGCTGCATTGGCTACCACTGCTTGTTAACTATCGGCTAGTTCTGTTACAAGTTAATAATAATGCCCTCCGGCCGTATTCGGCCATGGTGGCCGATCTTACGATCAGCCAGGTACGCAGGATATTTATAGTGCTCAAGTGAGTGCGCAAGCACAGGTGCACTCCCTATTCCTTCACTCTCATAATTCGGTGGGACAGCAGTCTGACACGACCGTAGAGAGATCAGGCGCAGGACCAACGGCTTAACGTGCCTTCCGAAGCACGGAGGAGCTCGAGATGATTTTTTTCGGTCACCCATCCGATGACTGGCATCTGCGAACGTTGCTTCACTTTAGCAACCGCTGGCCGAGTGCGCTAGCCACTACGCCATCGAGCTCCTAACTTCCATTTTTAAACTTCCATTCTTAGTTCGGCCGAGTTAAGAACTCGCAACGGTTCGTACATTGTCGAAACAGACCGCCGCCGAACTTGCGCTATCAATTACAGAAACACTACTTTGAGACAAATCACACGCTGCATTGGCTACCATTGCTTGTAAATTATCGGTTAGTTCTGTTACAAGTTTATTATAATGTGGTTGTGTATGTTACAACGGTTATTTTTAATAATTTCTCAGCTACGCAGGATACTTCGTAGGAAACACACCATTTTAGGCGCAACACATACGATTTCCCCATAAAGTATCAGGATATTAATGTCTCACTGCGTAGCAAAGGCCTCCATCATATGAAATCATGTTTTTGTTACAAAGATGTGTTGGGCTTAATGAACACGCTTGCTAAATGCAGATTGGTGATCACAAGCCCGGGCTGTGCTCGGAAAATCCGTTACGAAATTGCCCGAACTGGGAATCAAACCCAGGACCGCGAAACCACGGCACGGTACTTAAACACAAGACCATCGAGGCATTTCTCCATGAAAAACGAAAATATACTATGGTATAAAACAACTGAACATTTCCAGGTTAATAACTTAAATAAACATGCAATGAACTGGTATAGATAAAATAACATTTGAATAAAAACACATCTGGATGTTTTCCTCTGAACAAGGATTCTTCCTGTATTTTGACATCAAAAGACAAGATATAATCAGATAACCATTGGAAAAGAAATGAAATATACGGAGTTATTTACAAAAATAACATTAATTTAATGTTTTATGTGAAATAACAAATGTACTCCAAGGAACGAGACAAAAATCTACTACAAAAGACAAAAAATAAAACGATATTTTTACAAAGAGGTTTTTCCGCGAAACGGAAAGGAGTGTTTTATCTGTTCACCACAAACTGACTTTAGATCACGCTGACTGATTCAAAATGGGATGATACATTGCGAAACTAAAATAGTTAATAATCGATCACTAGCAGTGACTCCGGACTACCACCAGCCACCAGCAGTGTAGCTAGCGCGGAAGAAAATCTTCAGGTTAGAAGGAAGAACATTTAATCAATCATCTACAAAAGAAATATAGAAAATAGAGTTGGCAACAAGCAACTCTTTCAAGTTAACTAACTAACTATTATGGCTTTCAAGTTAAAAAATAATAAATATATTTCTCATGAACAGATTGAGTCCCAGTCGACCAGTCCCCAAAAGCGGCACCTGTTCACAAATATGACGTACTAGCGCCCGCGACTACGTCCGCGGGGATTTCGATTTCCAATATCCTATGTGTTATTCTGATGTATAAGCTATATTGTAGTAAAGTTTCATTCAAATCCATTCAGTAGTTTTTACGTAAAAGAGTAACAAACATCCATACATCCATACTTACAAACTTTCGCCTTTATAATAGTAGTGGGATGTATGTATAAAAAGCATCTCGTATAAAGTATCAGCCAATGATTGTCTCTCTGCTGTCATGCAATATCATCATTTGAAATCATGTTTTCGTTACACGCTTGCCTAATGCGGGATGGTGATCGAAAAATATTTTGCCTGATCCAAAAATCGTACCCAGGAACTCAAGCCCATCGAAGAGCTAATCGTAAGTCGTAAATCGATTAGTGCTCGTATAATAAATCGGTGGAACGTACACCATAAACAGTCCATACCACTTACAATTCAAATGTCTGCCAACTGCATTCACATAAAAAACATGTCCGCAAAACTCGGTTAAACAGTTGCAATAGACGTCGATTACACTGAACGAGCCTGGATGCGGCGGGTAGTTTGTCACCGAGCAGTGTTTCGGCAATTGATAGCGGAACTTCGACCGTTCAGTTCAGTTTTAACGCTGCACTGGTTTGGCGAGCTCCTAACTTGTTTAGTTGGTGGACTAATTCTATTTACGGATTTATAAATAGAAAGAAATGGGATAATTAATTACGCAACCATTAAATAACTTTTACTTTTGTGATTGTGACTAATAAAAAACTCTTGTAACACGACAACATTAATAATGACAGATGTCACAACTCCCGCCATAGGACTAGCGTAGTTTCGCCGCTTGTCAACAGATGGCAGCCCCAGTCCTCTATATAACGGTATCGTTTCGATTCTCCGATCATATAAGGTCTCTCCATACATTGATGTGGAGCAGTACTAACATGTCTCCCTGGCATTACATCTGCCTAGCTTTGTGGTTGCTTCCATGAATATGGAACTCCCGCGAACTAGCAGATAATATTATCATGTAGTACTCAAGTACCGATTGTAGGCACACGGCCTAGTGCTTTCACTCTCGGGTGAGACACTTTGCCGGGTCCACCCTTGCAACATTGTACGCACGTCATAAATAAACGTGTTCTCCCTACGCGTCTCCGTGTATCACTCCTCTCTGCGTCACCTGGACACCCGGGCCCTTCCTCATCGGGACACCCTCTTACAAATTGGCGCCCAACTCGCGGCTTCCTCGTCGACGGTGAGCTTCACGTCGGTCCTCGTGGAAAGAACTCGCGGCCTACAACCTGGCGTTCCGAAGAGAAGTGGACTAAAGTTCTTGGTGACCAGATGCAGACGGCAAGACGACGTGTGAAATTGGTGTACTACGCACCACTGACAAGCTAGCTTTGTGGTTGCTTCCAAAGCATTGGAACTTTCGCGAACTAGTATAGTTTGAATTGTACGTACAGTGCTCCCTGATATTGTTGGCACACGGCTTAGTGCTTACACGTTGGTTGGAACACTTTGCCGGGTCCACACTTGCATTATTGTATGCACTCTGAAGCAGTTCATGTTCAGGGGGAGGATGAGATCAAGCACCCAATGGAGTACGCCAGCGCAGAGAGATGGCATAGGCGATCTTGGAGTGTATCATGCCCCAGCCCTAAGACCTTATGTTGGAGAACCTAGAGAAGATGCTGCAAGTCATTCTACGAGAGAACGCGTACGGCTAAGGAAGAATAGGCATAAACTCAACCTATCCTATCCTGTCTCTTCGTCGGGACGACTATCAGAGACAGAGGGGGAGACTGTAACACGACAACATTAATAATGACAGATGTCACAACTCCCGCCATAGGACTAGCGTAGTTTCGCCGCTTGTCAACAGATGGCAGCCCCAGTCCTCTATATAACGGTATCGTTTCGATTCTCCGATCATATAAGGTCTCTCCATACATTGATGTGGAGCAGTACTAACATGTCTCCCTGGCATACATCTGCCTACCTTTGTGGTTGCTTCCATGAATATGGAACTCCCGTGAACTATCAGATAATATTATCATGTAGTACTCAAGTAATGGTAGGCACACGGCCTAGTGCATCCACATGGGTTGGAACACTTTGCCGGGTCCACCCTTACATTATTGTACGGTACGCACGTAATTAAATACACGTGTTCTCCCTACGCGTCTCCGTGTTTCACTCCTGTCAGCGTCACTCGGACCCCCGGACCCTACCTCATCGGGACACCCTCCTACACTCTATTTATTTATTCTTTACTACATAGTTTATACCCACGGCTTTGCCCGTGTTATCTAGATTCCTAAAAAGTATCCTATCATCTAAGTCAGCCCAAAACCTGCCTGAATGATTGAGTATGATTGCGCTACATACATAACTAGCTCAGAAATAGCAAGCCTAATGTCTCATGGCATTCTCTATCCAAACCAACCAAACTGTTGAGTTTCTCCCGGCACTTCTGCTCAGCAGGCCATTCACTTCGAAGTGCTTGTAGGGTAAAAAAAGAAGTTTTCAGTGTAAATCAAGTTGCAAAATAAACGCTTTGACTTTGACTTTGATTCTTTGTTCCTATCAGAAAATGCGGTTGAAACTCGAGAAAACGAATCGGTACTTAAACCATTAGACAATCGCGGCGCTAATCGTAAATCGATTAGTACTCGTATAATAAATCGGTGGTACCAACACCATAAACAGTCCATACCACTTACAATTCCAATGTCTGCCAACTGCATTCACATAAAAAACATGTCCGCAAAACTCGGTTAAACAGTTGCAATAGACGTCGATTACACTGAACGCGCCTGGATGCGGCGGGTAGTTTGTCACCGAGCAGTGTTTCGGCAATTGATAGCGGAACTTCGACCGTTCAGTTCAGTTTTAACGCTGCACTGGTTTGGCGAGCTCCTAACTAGTTTAGTTTGTGGACTAATTCTAGTTATGATTTATAAATAGAAAGAAATGGAATAAGTTATTAAGCAACCATTAAAAAACTTAAACCAACAAAATAAGGGTGACTTATTAGAACCTCTATTCATTTATACTTTTGCCCGCGGCTTACCCCGTTTTATCTAGATTCCAGTTTTACCTCATGGGATTATTTAATCGAGATAAAAAGTATCCCATCACCTAAGTCAGCCAAAACCCTGACTTGAGTATGATTGCACTACATAACTAGCTTAGAAATAGCAAACCTAATGCCTCATGGCATTTTCTATCCGAACCAACCAAACTGTTGAGTTTCTTCCGGCACTTCTGCTCAGCAGGCCATTCACTTCGAAGTGCTTGTAGGGTAAAAAAAATAAGTTTTCAGTGTAAATCAATTTGCAAAATAAACGCTTTGACTTTGACTTTGATTCTTTGTTCCTATCAGAAAATGCGGTTGAAACTCGAGAAAACGAATCGGTACTTAAACCATTAGACAATCGCGGCGCTAATCGTAAGTCGATTAGTACTCGTATAATAAATCGGATGAACCTACACCATAAACAGTCCATACCACTTACAATTCAAATGTCTGCCAACTGCATTCACATAAAAAACATGTCCGCAAAACTCGGTTAAACAGTTGCAATAGACGTCGATTACACTGAACGCGCCTGGATGCGGCGGGTAGTTTGTCACCGAGCAGTGTTTCGGCAATTGATAGCGGAACTTCGACCGTTCAGTTCAGTTTTAACGCTGCACTGGTTTGGCGAGCTCCTAACTTGTTTAGTTGGTGGACTAATTCTGTATACTGATTTCTAAATAGAAAGAAATCGAATAGTTAATTATGCAACCATTAAACAACTTTTGCCAACAAAAATACGGGTGAATGTGACTAATAAGAAACTCTATTTATTTATTCTTAACTACATAGTCTATACCCGCGGCTTTACCCGTTTTATGAAGATTCCCGTTTTATCTCATGGGAACATTCAATCGAGATAAAAAGTATCCCATCACCTAAGTCAGCCAAAACCCTGCTTGAATGCTTGAGTATGATTGCACTACATAACTAGCTTAGAAATAGCAAACCTAATACCTCATGGCATTCTCTATCCTAACCAAACTTTCTTCCTATCAGAAAATGCGCTAAAAAAGCTCAACATAATGCAAAAGAAATGTAAAATGATGACTGACGTAAAAAAAAAAGTTAACACAAATCACAAAATTGAAATTCTCCGCCTGTAGTAAACCATTAATATGCCACTAGATTTCTTTCCAAAGAAATCGTATCCGACTATCGAAAAGTCCAATTCGGTTATCTCTGTATAGGTACGGCCAGTGCTGGAAACTTTTCCAATAAAGCGGCGAACAATCTGGACAAGGAAATTCCGATCTCTGACATTGTCCTAACGATTCTCTTAGGTTTTTCGAGGAAGTCTTTCGAATCAATGTTTGCGTTCGGAAAGTTTGGCAGTTACCTTTTAACATACTTTTGCACGTGAAATCGGAGCTGATAGTTTAGTAAGGAAATTGATTTTAAATACGGATTTTAGGGATTTAGAAACGAGATCAAAACAGTTCAATGATCTCAAAAGTTTACCGGCTTTCAGGGAGGTCACTAACCCTGAATTAGTAATACGAGTAAGGTTTTGGGTATCAACTTTGTTCTGGATTATCATATTTCAATTTTAAGGTAGAAACCTATCATATTATTCTTGGTCAATACGTTGACAGATAAATTGTAATATCTCATATCTCAACGACCTATTGGAACTAAGAATGCGAATAAAAACACAAAAGTATGTACCTAGTTTTAAACTAATAATAGAATATTTTTTAATTTAAGAAGATGCTATTCTATGCCAAAATTACAAACCAATGAAGGTATGGCGATACCTACTTATGTTAAACACAATGAGGCCATCTTTTAAAAAGAACACAATTCAAATCCCGAAGCTTTTCAACGATATCACAACAATGAGTATCTATATCGGGGCGGTCGATTACGTTCATTCTCTCGAGCCGACCTATAAAATAAATACTGGCAACAATAAAAAAAGAAAATATATCACAAGCCGATGAAGGCAACGAAGGCAATTGCCGATATGACAGGTGACGCGATCAAAGCCGAAAGAAGTGGCCAGTCATCGCCAAATGATTATCGTCCTCTTTCGACGTCAGATCGCGGCTTTATTGGGTATGGTAAAAAAATAAAACAGAATCTATACAAAGGGAAAGATCTTTTATGAATAACACTGGCTTTCTAGCCAGCCAGTCATATTATTACTTTGCTGAGCGATATACTTAAGTATTCTGAATTTTTACTTTTTTATTGGAATATTATTAAATTTGAATTTAAAAATCAATGAAATAATTCACTTTTATGTAATTATTACATTAAATTGAATTAAATGAATCTGGTATTATTAAATGTTAGGTATCTGATTGATTAATTCTCACAATCTATTACTACGGGCAATATTTTTGTAATTGAATCACAATTTGCAATCAATCAGCAAGCCAGACTTTTTAAACTTATATGGGTTATTTTATAAGATTTCATTTATATGGGTTGTTGATAATTGAATTTCTAATGAGTTGCGAGAAGTACGAATTTGAAAAACTGTTGGAAACACTCATTTCAAATTAATTTATCCAGCTGATCTTCGCTTTTGTGATTTAAGTTTGGAGGTCGAGGGCATAGTCGCTGAGTAAAATAATTGTTTAATTAATTTTCTTTGACTTGTCTGTCACATTAGTGGCATTCTGTAACATGGTCATTAACTCGCACCTCTCTCGTCTTCTCTTCTTGTCCCGTTTTTGAACGGGGTCCGCTTTGACCATGGTCCAGGATTTGGCGAGTCTGGTTATAACAGTGAAGTGACTGCCATCAGACTTTCGTAACCCTTAGAGGGAAACCAGACTGATTGGATCATGGTTACAGATTCAGACAAAACCGAACTAAAGTCAGAAAGTATCTGAGTGTGCAGGTTTCCTTTTCGCGGTAACTCGCGCGTCTAATATGTGGGTAAAAGTCTATCATATTGACTGCCCGGTTGGTGTAGTATTCAACCTTTTCTAGAGAGGCTACAAAATCGAAAGTCGCGGGTTCTAATCCTGTGAGCTTTGTTTGTGTGATGAACATCAGCATTTGTACTCGAGTCACGGATGATTATAAAAGTATTTAAGTAAGTATGTCTATCCGTTCCCTTGCATTCTTAGTCCATAGCACACGCTTTGAGCTTAGTTCGGGCTAGGCAATTGGTGTGTTATTCCAATGATTTTTTTATTTAGTTGTTTTAATTTCACCTCAATGCAGTAATGCGTATTATTAGCGCCTCTTATTTTAGCAGTCCTGTTAATGGATTGATGTGTATTAACTTCACTAACATAAGAGTTCTAGGTAGCCCAATCCTATTATCTTATCCAAAACCTACAGGGAAAACATTTTTAAATTAATGAATCCGAATGTTTCATTAAATAAACCCATCAGGCGGTGTGAAGCCGCCATGTTTTCCCCTATTTCATTTATATCGCGGTGTTGTGACGAGTTATGACGTTATTAAAATTTGCCAGACGCCTGTCAACTCGGCCATTAATTGAATTATGTAATTCTATTATGGAAGTCACTCGTCATCGTGGGGTGCGACTTTTATTTTCTCGTGTGGTTCTGTATGTTTGTTTGTTTTGAAAATAAATGTTAGTGGTGCTTCCTGACGGTATGTCGGGTGGTGGTCACGATGGAATAGGAAAAACGATTATTTATTATTTGTTCACCGAAAACTGGTAGATAACTTCTTTTCATAACGTTTACAGTCATTTATTTATTTCTATCGGCTAGTCGAAATACAGTTTTATAAAATATGTACCTCAAATACTTGTTTAGTCGGATAGCACATAGATATTTTTTTTTATTTATTCATATAATCTTAAAACTATCTTTACAGGTATAACCTTATGCGATAGAAGATACTTAAAATATAATAATAATGGCTATTTAAATTTTAAATAACTTACAGAATTACAGAACAATGATAATATGATACTTCAATGTGATCTTCACAGAAGAGGTGGAAATAGTACAGATGAGCAAGACAAGTGGAACTACTAACACAATTCCACTCCTTTAAAAAGCTCTTCTTTCTGTTGGTGAAAGGACCACACCAGCTTCATGTAATCCTTATATTTGTACATGTGTACAGTAACGAGAACTTACATTACAATCACATTTATTTTGAACTTTCCTGCTTTGACATAAGAGTCAAGGTATATTTTACATAATTTGTTATACTCGTGAGTACGTTAGTGAGCTACCGACCCTATATCAGTGATGATCTCCGATAGGGGCCGCGTTTAACCGCGGTCCTTTAATTGACTGCGTGAGTAGCCGGATTCTATCAATTCTGTGCTCCTTCGTTTTTTTCACTCATTGTCGTTAAATGCTGTGTAATCCACTAACTACTGATGGATGCGGCTGCTTCTTTTGTACTAAATATTTTGGGGCTTTTTTCATTGTTTGTTGATAAGAAACTTTTTCGAGGTTTCGTGTATCTGGAGCGATCGATTATGAACAGTTATCGTTATTTATAGACGCTTGGTACAACAAATTAAGAAGGGTTACACAAGCGAGAAAAAGAAATACAAAAGTGTATAAGTTATTTGCAATGTTTTTTGTTTTTGTATTTATGATTTTGTATAAATGCAGCACATTATTTTTTCGTCATTTGAAAGTGTTTGCTGTAGACTATAGACATTTTAGGAAGTGAAGACGTTTCACTGTCTGGTAATAATACCTCAATGTGTCTGACATCTTTCTCTTCTTCTGTCGCATTCATAGCCAGCCGTATTGTTCGTTGTGGTGTACTTTTATTTTTTATTACATACATATATTTCAATCCTATCCTATCCATTTTCTCTCTATTGTTAGCATATGCCTACCTTGTTTTGAATCACATTATGCAAATGCGTGGTATTACTTATCACTAGGCTATTGAACTTTGAATTTGAATACCATCCCTTGCTGGGACGTAGAATATACTGTAACTTGGTAGTATCTTAATATTTATGCAACTATTTACAAATCTCCCCCAGCCATAGCACAAGGAATATTATATCACTCGCTGAACTATTAATCTTCGTAAGTTACGTCTCAACTGCTCACAATTATTAATGTTAATAAAATTCAGTCGTCACATCAAGATGGGGGTTGGTAGAAAAATGATCAGGAAGATAGTAATGAACCATTAATCAAAATAATCTTGAATGATTATGAGGAAATATTATGCTTATTTCAAGTTATACCAATTCAGTAGACTGATTATATTTACAAAAATGCAACGCTAAATGAATAGGTACTCGTAGTAAAAGTATAAAAACAATAAGTGCATTATAATTAAACCATGAATTTTAAATATGTTTAAATAGGAACATCAACGTTTTTTATATATCAGCCACGCCTATTTGATGTAATAAAAACACTATTTTTAACAGACTTTTATTCTACACTAGTTTTCCGCTCGCGGCTTTGTCCGCGTTGTATTCAGTTATATTGCAAACAACATTTTTATTTTCCCTCGGGAATATCATGTTTTTAAGGGATAAAAAGCCCTAATATTATAATCCGGACTACTAAATTTACTTCTGCACAATTTCAAAGCAATCGGTTCAGTAGTTACAGCGTGAAAGCGGAACAAACAAACAAACACACTTTCCAATTTATAATATGAGTAAGGATTTATCAAGCCATTAAATCCTAAAAAAAAAAAGCCATTAAATCCTACACCTTTATCACCGCACACCGCCATCTTTCTTAAATTTATGGCTTCTCATTTCAAGTGGCGTTATATCAAAAACCAAATTGCAATTCTCTAACTTAGCGCATTATTATGCACCGCCCCGACTCGCTATTATCAAATATTTTCGCAGCACACACGCCGGCTTGTTTGAACACGGGTATTGGTACAAACTCGCATTAATATCGGAAATATGCATAATGATTTATGTCTGGGGGAAGAAACGGTGTTGTGGGTTCGTTTATTGTGCAATAGTTGCGATGTCATTGGATTAAAAGTGATAGGTATTTGTTATACTTGAAATTGGAATTTATTTTCTTGTGGCGTTTCTTATTCTCCTTACTTTGATTATGTAGTTGCACAGTACAGTCGACTAATTATAGCAATTGTAGTGTACCTACTATGTACATAGTATATATTTTTTCAATTGATTTCAATTATGAATTAATATTATGTATCAGAGACCCTTACCACAGTATTTTGTTTTTCATTGCAGGTAAGTCATGTTCCTGCTTTCTCCTAATACTCCAAGATTACAGGTAAGCAGCTTTATTTTTATATTATATCTTGCGTAATATTATTCTGAATAAATTAATCCCAAATCGGTGATTAAAAACAAGACGCCAAAGGTGACAATCGTTGGAGAGTTTGTATGGAGAGTTAGGCCCACATAAAATTTTAGCGTTTATTTACGAAATGGGTATCAATTTATTCCTTACTAGCGGCCGCCAGCGACTCCGTCCGCATGGGTTTCGTTTCCGTACACAGTGTGACTATAGATTGCTAAAGATTTTGTCAATTCGAATCGAACCAGTAATGACTGTTAAAAATACTCCGAGCGCACTAATGACTTTGAGTTATAAGTACAACAAACGAATCAGGTGTACCAACCATGCATGAATATGGGCTGTCATTAAAACCTCTTATACAATCGAGAAAAAATCTCGTCATCGCGGTTAAGGCGAACTCGCGTTCCGCAATGTCTTACCGCCATCTGTTATGCCAAATGTGCACTAATCTTAAATTGACGTTAACTGTTACTGAGATTAGCGCGTTCAAACCAATCTGGATCAGGATATTACACGTGTTATTGTGAGTCAACCATGAAAGATAGACATATGCTGTAAAGGGATATTTTTTAGGCCATTTTATGAAGAATATTTCCGTCATACATGATTTTGATGTAACTTTAACCATTAAAGCTGCACACGCGACTGAAGCTTAAGAAATGGAGTAAATTCTCCCGTTTTCCCAACATTTCCCTTTACTACTCTGCTCCTTTTTATTGTAGCGTGATGAAAAGTATCCTATAATATGCCCAGGAGTATAAAGAATAATTGTACCAAGTTTCGTCAAAATCCGTCCAGTAGTTTTTGTTTCTATAAAGAACATACAGACAGACAGACAGACAGACAGACAGACAGACAGACAGACAGACAAAAATTTTACTAATTGCTTTTTTGGCATCAGTATCGATCACTAATCACCCCCTGATAGTTATTTTGAAAAAATATTTAATGTACAGAATTGAAGTCTCTACAGATTTATTATAAGTATAGATAGATAATCTCCAGATTATAGTGGTAATATTACTTTTTCATATTTTAACCGGAATCGTTAGAAATAAGGTGAGAAAATATATATTAACCTCATAAAATAATCTGTCTTTTGACGACCCGCTTGGTGTAATGGTCAAGAAGTTGCCTATTACGCAAGAGGTCGCGGGTTCGATCCCCGCACAGGACAAACATTTGTGTGCATGAACATGTCTGTTTGTCCTGGTCTGGGTGTTGTATGTATCTATTTAAGTATATTTGTAATACCACTGTTGATTCTGATGTCTGTAACACAAGTGCTTAAGCTACTTAACACGGGGTCAGATCAATGTATGTGATGTTGTGAAATATTTATTTATTATTATTTATGTCTATTTGCTTTTCTGACTTTCAACGCCGGAACCGTAAACACTAACACATAAGGGCGATTTTCCATTATGTTTTTCCTATTTATCTGAAGAAAAAGCAATTTATTATGACTTGTGGCCGCCTGTGACTCTGTACGCGTGGAATAAGGTTTTTGCACAAATGGTCTTAAACTATAGCTTAACATTTTTTAGTTTAAGCCTGGCTCGACTTATGGATAATCCAACGCAAAAATATTTTTTCAATTCGAACCAGCTGTTTCTGATAGTAGCGTGTTCAAACAAACAAACAAACTACAGCTTTTTTAAATTATGTAGTAAAACCATTCATGACAGTTGACAGACGGAAGGTTCCTGACATTTGTATTCAGTTTTTAAATAAAATCTAAATCCGGCAATAGACTAGCACTTGCGTTCCGTTATACAGATTTTTTTGTATTGTTTATTCGTACTATTTTATTCCATTAATTAAATGATTAAAAGTCACTACCAATCACCGCCTTAGATAAAAATAGGCATGAAAACTGTTCCAAAAGTAAATTGCGTCTCCTTTAGGTTCGATTACAAGTGTTTTATTTTAATTCTATTGATAAAAACCTTTTTTCCTTCAGTTATCTTTATGTCAGCCATTGTTTACTAATCTTTGGACAGATATTTCACGGATATAATCAAAATAAGGCTTTTTATTTTGGTTTTATGACTCCGGTTTCGTTTGAAATTCACTTCAATTGCAAAATACATAAAAAAATATAATATTTTTTTACAAAGTTCTCTTCCTCTTAAACGTTACCGATTGTTGGTGGGCCCAAAAAAAACTGTGTCCTTTGAAAATTGAATTATCGAACACCATTCGGTTATCCGAATTCGTAACTATCCAATAAAATCAATCAATCAAAGATATCAATAATTCAAAATGGCTTTAGTTACATTTACAAAAAAATATAAATTTATACCTGTTTATAAATGTTTCTAGTGCACCTCCCCTGGTAATAAGGGTTGCGTAATTAGCAATTTCAGCGGCTGAAATTAAATTTGCAATATTTCGAAACGTCACTAACTAACTCCGCCGGTGTAATTAAAAGTTGGCAGTTGCAGGAATGCGGTCGATGTACAAGATTTCTCTATTAACGTTGCACTTGTACATGTAACTTTGAAAATGGTCGGTTAGGTATTGAAAGCGTGTGGGTGTTTTTTGGATGTTGAGGATTTGATTAAGCAGCAGAACCGAAAAGACACATTTAAAAAACTTTTTTATTGTTTAACTGATACCAAGCAGGAAAGCAAAAATAAAAGCTGCCAATTATAATATAATTCGTTAAAAAAAATCTGACACTTTGAACTTGTAGTGAAATGATTACAGAAACTAATGATTTCAATGAGGGTTTGCGCAAATGAAAAATCCACTAGATGGCAACGAACACTGGTATGTGATTGGTGAATTTTGACATGACATTGACGGATATGTAGAAATTCAGCAATGATATAGCAATTAGACCCCACGCCTACGTATTTTCCATTTAGCGGATTTTTCAATCCCAACACCCTTATTGGCTACATATATTGTTAATGAATCCAATACACAAGAAACGATACATTGTGTTTTGTTAAGTATGAAATTTTGCCGTCGCAAATTATATTAAAATATATTTGATTTCGTAACTTAGACATTTGACGACAGAATTCTTACTTACACGGGATCGTAATTTCGCCGTAGAAATAACACTTTATGAATACTTCGTGTTACGCCCAGTAATTAACTTTTAAACTCGTCTGATTAATAAAGTCATGTCATTGAGAATTCACTTAAGTTGGCATTGGAGATATTGTTTTTGCTAACTTACGCTACAAGTACTTACAAGAATTCATTACTTTTATTCTTATCTCTTAAAACTTCATTAAATTATTACAAAATCACAATTTTAGTTTTAGTGAGAATTGATAATATTCGTTTTAGTTTTAAACGTTGTTCTAGTTTATTGGGATACCTAATCGGGACCTTAGGGATCAACTGGGTTCAATTTATTGGTCTGCTGAATTTTATTTAGATTTTTCTTGTTATTTTCGATTTTGTAATTTTCAACACGTAAGGTGCGCAGTCAATAAAAGGCCATGAGCGTTCTATACCCGGATTAGGATGGCTGTTTAGAAAGTGATTATTAAAAGCAATGCTAACCCACCTTTAAACATAATACCTACATCCTTTAGATCAAAAAAAATCTAATAGCTAGGTCGACACTTAGCTTGGGCTTAGTGGGTAGTGGCTTTTATAATCTTTAAGATTTTTAATAGCATCTACCCACTTAACCCTTTGGTATCCTTCACATTTTCTCCTATCCTCGATTGTCAAAACCAATTTGCTAGCTTTTTCGCAAAGTCCCACTCTCTTGGTTATCGTTAGGGCATAGACTATCGTAAATATACCAAAAGGAACGTCAGGGTCTGTGATATATGATATGAAGGACAAAACGGTAGCGTTGTTCAGTAAATACGGCGCTATAGCTCCGGGCGGGACAAGGTGCTCTCAATGAAAGCTGGGTGGACACGACCGTTCTATATGGGGGCTATTCTGATGCCAATAAAATTAGAATGCGGCAGTCAATCTTTAACATCAAACCCAAAAATGTATAAGTTTTTTTTATGTTAATGGGAGGAAAACGAATAAGAGGGTCATCTGATGGTAAGTGATCACCGCTGCCCATGGACATCAATAACCGCACAAGGGTCGCCGATGCGTTTTTTCCTTTAAGACCCCATACCCTCCCCAACTGTGCTCTTACCTTACTTACAACAATTATTATAATAGTATAGATAAATGGGAGGCACTCATAATGTATACTTGAGGCCAAAAAGCCAATCAAGGTCTTATTGATAATAATATGTACTTCTTACCAGCCAATAGCAAAAAGGTTTTAATGGCGGTTGAACAAATGTAGTATGTGAAAATACCCTGAACTTGTTAAATATTAATTAAGACATCAACAAGAGTGAAACTCCGTACGTGAGCAGAACTCAAACAACAGACATTATTTGTAAATACCGTTTTATCGCGGAATACGGACGCGATTTAGCTTCAGAACCGATGCTGTGGCTTTTGATATGAGTACGCCGATATTTGGTACAATAGAGATGCATCTTGCGTCGTTCGGCAGACGAGATAGCTTTGTTATTACTTTAATATATATTCAGTAGAATCTATACTCATATAATAGAGCTGAAAAGTTTGTTTGTTTGAAAGTGCTTTTCTCAGAAACTACTAAGTAGTTCAAACTGAAAAAATATGTTGTTTGGGATAGTCCTTTCGTCGAGGAAGGTTTTAGGCTATAAGCGGACACTGACATCGAAAGTGTATATTATTACAATAATCGGATCTTAAAAGTAACATTTTATTTTCTGTTGATGGAGTGATATGACCGTGTCCAGTAAACTGCTTTTAATAATATTATTTGCCAACTTTTGGCATCTAGGTTCTTAAGCTTCACATTCTTGCCAACCTTAACTGCAAATATCAATCGGTTGTTGCTCTTCTTTGAGCCCCAAAATTAGTACATATATTCGTAAAAAGTAGTCATTTGTAAAAAAAATCTTCATCCAATGTTCGTTATGTCAAAAATCGATCTCATAAAACAGACTTAAATCGTTAAAGCCTAGTCTGAATACATCCAAACAGATTCCAAGTTAATTCCTCTCTAAACGACTTTACATCCGCAGTACTATTTTGTTTGTCTGTTTGTCTGTCTGCCGGGAAACAGATTAAAATGGCCCCGAGCTGAAAGCAAGAGAGTTGTGAAGGCACGCAGATTAAAAACAGTGAAAAAGTTGCCTCTTTTTACATAACAAAAGTGCACAATCTCGACTCTCCGCTTTAACGCTGCACCATGCTTTATGACTTTGAAAGACAATTTAGTTCTTTGTCGACAAACATGCAAATGATGTAATCAGACTGATATGCTGAACTGAAATTAATTTTTATGCGAAATGGCACGAAACATTTGTACGAAAACTCGGTTACTTAATGTCACTAATTTTATTTGCTTATTTGTCAAACAAGATAGTAAAAGACACACAGAGACACAGTTATGAATCGTCATTGAATACAGGTATATAGATTCTACCACTTCGGTTCGGTTTGACTTCGGTTTATTAATACTGTAATAAACGTTGATACTACTTATTCCCGCTATTATTGTTAAATTTTTATTGATGACCCTCTTGGTAGAGTATTCAAGAAGTTGACTTTAAGATAAAGAGGTCGCCGATTCAATCCCTGCACAGGACCAACATTTATTGTGTGCGTAAACATGTCTGTTTGTCCTGGTATGGGTGTTATATGTATATTAGTTTATATAAAGAGTATTTAAGTATGCTAGGGAACACTCAAGCATCTATAGTACAAGCTTGTAACAAAAAAAGTTACATGTTAAGAGCTTAGTTTGGGGCTCGGCAATTGGTGTGTTAGTCCAAGGCATTTATTTATTTATTTATATATTCACTACTTAGATTAAGTAGAGAACGTCCAGATTCATAGTTACGTGACCGTCTGGGTCTATATCATTATCTAACGAAATTACATTGCCAACTTCCTACATTATAACAGCATCTCGAATCTGATTCGCACAGGTATCTAAATCGGTTATCCACCGACTACCTAATTGTCTCGGGTCTAGAGGTCCACCGTATCCTCAGGGTTAACCCGAGTTAACCCGTTAAACCTGGTTAACCTGGTAACCGTAACGCGTCGTGGGAACTAAAGACCCAGACTCATTCTCACGCGGTTACATTTGCATTTGACCGTAAAACAATAATATCGGCAGATCTCCGCTGTGGAGCGCGAGAATTGAAAGGGTTAGATATGTATTTGGTTGGTTATACCATATCTGAATAGCAGAGGTGCTTTTATACACAAGTTACTGTGTATAACTTCGACTAACTTAACCTTTACAAAGTTAGACATGATTGAGTGTGAGATTAAGAATGAGTCTATTATCATCATCATCAGCAGCCTATCGCAGTCCACTGCTGGACATAGGCCTCTCCTAGGGCTCTCCATTCGCATCAAGCTCCTGTCAGCCATCTTGTGCAGATTGGCAGTTTACCTGGCCTGATGGCGTCCCACACTGCGCTTTTTGGAACACTTGCTACAACAGAGTTTATCAGTTGCCGGTAAATGGCAAAAGACGCCAAATAACAATTTATTGTTTATAAAGAATTGTGTCATCTGCCTGTCACAACAATAGAACTGTCAACAATGTAATTTAATGTTTTCCTGTTACGTTTGAATTTTGTAATGAGACGACAAATAACAAATTGCCTCAAACGGGATTTTTTCCTGCAATATTCTGGGAGCATGTGAAAATTCGAAGACATAATGTTGAAAAAAGCTCATGCAAAATATTCAACAGAATGGTTTTACTCTATACTAATATGATAAAGCTGAAGAATTTGTTTGTTGGTTTGAACGCGCTAATCTCAGGAACTACTGGTTCGAATAGAAATAATATTTTTGTGTTGGATAGTCCATATGTGTGCGGAAACAAAACACCACAGGGACAGAGTCGCGGAAAGCCGCTAGTTACGACTAGCGACTAGCGGCGGTAAGATATGCCTCGAAACTAGAAAACTGTAGCATTATTTTGATTGATGTGACTCAACGAATAAAATGGGATATGAAGCCATTGGACTATTCGTAGTAGTAATAGCTCAATATATGAAGCGTGCTTCACATAACAGAGCCTGTGTCAGAGCAGATCGAATTATGGCAAAAACATGCATAAATTTTAATTTTTAGTTAATATCTAAAGGTTTAAATCTGTCATAGGCCAAATAATACTGCGTCCCTTATTATAAGTATATTTAAACAGAATAGTATAAGGGACGCAGTACACTGGATCATAGTGATACACGTACGAGACGTCAATAAACTTGAGTCGAGTTTTACGCGAAAACGGGCTTTAAATCAAACACTATTCGAACGAAAATCTACACAGCTGTTTTCAGGGATTCGCAGTGAAAAATCCGCGTCGAATAAAGTTAGTCGCTAATGATTTACACTACTTAAAGTTAAAAACATTTGAGCTATTAACTTAACAAAGGCATTGTTCAAAATTGTTCATTTGGGACGTCTATTTTAGCTAAAGGATAAATTAGCATTCTTTAGTGTTACAATTATCATAGTTAGCGTCATATTATAATAATATTATTGTAGGAATATTTGATTTTCTTTTTTGGCCGTGATATTTAAAAGAGGAACGTAAAATTTATTTAACAATAGAACAACAGGACTCTAATAACATTTAATAACATAATTGTTGTAATGAAATATAGTTATCTTCCCTTAATTTAAGTACGGAACATCACTTCTAAACAAACGCTTACCCTTGACTAATTTTTATATCTCGCAGTTCGTAGGTACGCGGCTTCATATTCTGTATTTGTCCCACACATCTCTTCGCAGTCACTGTGTAAGTACTGGCAATTTAACCTAGTATTTTATTTCCATTCTTTCCTTTTCTACGTGCACTCAATTTTCGACTTTATCGCCTCCGAGCGTATCGGTTTTATTGTCTCGACCGGGCGGCGCGTCGATAGATGTCGTTTTTACGTGTGTTGCTTGGTCGCTTTAGCCATTCGTAAGGAGTTTCGTTCAAATAATTTCGTAAGAAGTTTGAAGAAGGGCTTTTCTTGCCCTGAGGGTGGAAACTTATCGAGTGTCGCGAACTGGAGTTGGGGGAAAGATATGCCAGTTGATGTGTGCCGGGGTATTGTTACGAAAGACTTCGGGTCTGTTGTTCCGTGAAAACTATAAACGTAGGTCAAAGTGTGCACAAGTAAGTACATTTTGAGGTGAAAACTACAGGGTCACATTGTATTCAGATGGTTAAAGTTAATGCAACTGCTAACATGCTTTAGCAACTTGTTTTAATCTATACTTATAATAAATCTGTATAGAGGTCAATTCTGTACATTAAATGTATTTTCAAACTAACTAGTGATCGATACTGACGCCAAAAATGCAAAAACTCAACTTAAAATTGCATATACATTATTGATATATTTCGATGTCACTGTTTTTGATAATGAAATGATATGCAATAAATTATTTATTCAGCAATTTGATTCACTTAGTAAATTATTTTGCACGTCAAAACTTTTTTGGCCATACCAGTACCATAACATATATTTTAGAAACACAATATGCACACACCTTTTGCTTTTAAAATAATAAAAATTATGGCATTCGTTATTTTGGCGGATGCTTAACTTGGCCTTTTTCTGCAACTATACATAGTGATTCATTGAGATGCTAACAACTGGTCGTTGTTGATTTTTATAAATCCTATATTTTTTGACACAGTAAAAAATACTTTTCCACACCAACGCAGAACACACGTCTCCTATCTCTAATCTTACCTAAAAATCATAGTCGGCACCCAAAAGTGGTCACGTATGAACCCATAAGTTAAAACGGCACGTCCAAGTCTGTAACGCGACACCCTGATGTTGTCTCAGTTTATCACCGGTTTGATCCGGATTGGACTGGATTTGTCACTGGAGAGGCTGTACGTGGGCCGGACGAAGGTTACGCGAGTCTATTGTGGAGAGCCGACAAGTATATGTCCATATAGGGAGATTTTTCAATTAAGAGTACATAATAGATCTAAGTTTGATTCCCGGGTCGGGAAAATATTTAGTTTATTTTTCTGAACACAGCCCGGGCGTTATGATCGTCAACCAGCATTTGGCAAGCGTGGTGATTAAGCCAAAACTCATCTTTGTAACGAAAACATGATTTCAAAAGATAGAGACCGTTGCACTGCAGTGGGACATTAATAGGCTGATACTTTTATACATAATACAACTGAGAATCTCTATGTTCTAGGCAATATTTGACGACGTCATTATGATGGCATGGTTGCTAACAGATAGCATTCCAAGGCCACAAGTGGCGATGCTTTCGTATCCCTGCGGACTGAGGATTTCTGTATCAGTTTTATTGGTCTGGACAAATCTGATAAGTTCAAAATCTGGATGATGGTTAGGTTAAGCATATTCCTCAGCTTTGGTACATAAGTAAAGCTTTTAGTCTTTTGCTTAATGTCTCAACTCATGTCAGTGGCATGCATTAAATACTAAAACGTTGATGTAAAAGTATACGTAAGTAACAGTTTTACATTTACAATCAATATTTGACGTGTATTTTAATGAGCGTAATCATGCAAAACAAAACACTGAACTATTCAAATACAAACATAATCAAAAGGGTATAATTAAATTCAAATAGCTAAGCTTTTGACACGGATGAACGGATACAAAATGAGTATAAAAACAGAAATTGCTCCAACAAATTCATTACTCCCAACACGAAACCAATTTCATTCACAGCTGGTTCATAATAAGGTCATTTAGGATACAAGTGTATGTAAAAAATCCCACCGTCCACTTGGTGTCCCGCAGGGCACTCAACAGGGACCCCTGTTTTTAAAGGTAAAAATATGAACTAATGACACTTAATAAAATTCCTTTTAGGATGGACGTGAACATTATGAGTATATAAATTGGTCCAAATTTTAACCATGCGGTCCCGTTACTTTTTATTTGAAGTAATTTGTCCTTTTGTATTTTCATACGGGATCTTATATCGGGTAAACAACCTCTGGGGAAAATGTGCGTTGGTCCGTTCGGATATTTTTAATTCCTACTTCATTTTTATTTTTCCTCCGTCACTTAATGTAAAAACATAATTATCTTTTGTTAATAAAAAGTTCTTATTATTTTTCTTTTTATTTCTCTCTTTTTGTAGACTTTTCATGTTGGCACATGTTTTATTTTTATGAAGCGTTTTGCGACTTTAAGTTATGGTATTTTTATTTGCTGTATTAAACTTTTTATTTTGAATTTGTATAATTGTCAGTAATAATTATACAACTTTACTATGTTTTCAATAAGTATCTTATTTTATATGAACGATGACAAATTGATTACGTCATTAAATATATGCGTGGAAATCACCCTGTATACGCTAGAGTAAAAATAATAACTCGCTTATGAATTATTATCTTTCCATATACGAGTATCTGTTTGTCCGCACGTGGTGTTAATTAAGCGCGTAATAAAAACGGAAGCAAGGAGTGCACGTAAACTACGAAGTTAAGAAAATAATAGTTTAATCCTGAGTTACTTTCTCTACGTTAAATGCTGATATCCTTATTGCTTAAAATTGCGAGTTATTACATTTTCTACGGCGAGGGCTCATATTATGACAATGACAAAGGTTATGTTGAGGGATTTTTTCGAGTGACACTCGTTTTTAGAAAATGGCCTTTCTTATCCCTTTTACTTAAACTGTTAGTGTAGCTGTTCCACTTTTATTTCAATTCTTTCAATAGACAAAATAGGTGTCCTTATTTATCTTTGGTCATCACCATAATTTCATGTACGCTTATCTAATTGCTAAGTCTTTATTTACACGTCGGGTATTTTCAACAAAATTTACTTTTTTTATGTAGTTGTAAGTTGTAAGTTGAAAAACATAATTTTTCAATGCTCTAGGATATTTAACTAAACTGTACAAGTCAAAAGCTTTTGCGATGGCGCTCACAGTTCCAGGTAGCCGTCAGCAGTTCAAATTAGACGCCGACAAATAACCGAGCTATCCTTTTTAACTAATTAGAGAACGAACACACTGTTGTAAAATTAGTCCGCTGTCCCATGAGCTACCGGCGCGGTCACAAAGGTTTAACTATCCGTTTTACTTACTAACTATCCGTTCTACTTACTAACTATCCGTTCTGGCTTTTTAACCTTATGGATATCCATATACTGCAATATTACTGTTTGCCTTAAATATAACTTAGTATTGTTCTAAAGGATGATACAATAATGAATCTAGGATTGAAACCCAAACCCATCTTTGTAACGAAAACACATTTCAAATGATGGAGGCATTTGCCTTGCAGTGGGACATTAATAGGCTGATACTATGAGTATGCTAGGATTGAAATCCCGAGACAGGCAAACTAAGCCGTAACTATGTATTACTCTAGTATGCAACGATTTTAATTGGATTTATTTGTATTTTTTTTAAAGTCCCGTGTCATCTCTTAATTCATTAAATACTTCTGACGTGATAGTTAATATAGCTGCTGAGATAGTTGATATGTTTATATAGATTTACGATTGAATGTTCCTTCACACCATATTTTCCCTATTCTACTTTAAATTAAATGATGAATGTCTTCGAGTACACGCTCCAAATCCCTAGATTCCGCCTAGGCCATTATAAATGTAGTGCCAACAATAAATCCCCGCATATATCACTTCATTCTCATGTACACGCGGCTTTACCATCTGTCAGATATATCATAGACGTCAGAAGTCATTTACGATTGAATATTCCTACACACCAACTATCAAAGTTGAATTGAAAGCATATTTTCCCTATTCTACTTCAAATTAAATTATGTAGGTAGGTATGTCCTCTTCGAGTATACGCTCCAAATCCCTAGATTCCGCCTAGGCTATTATAAATGTAGTGCCAACAATAAATCCCCGCATATATCACTTCATTCTCATGTACACGCGGCTTTACCATCTGTCAGATATATCATAGACGTCAGAAGCAGAGACGCGTCTGTCGGCGCACACAGATTAAATATAGCCTTCTGGTGATTAATCTTTGACCGGTTATTATTAGTTGTTTTTTATTATTCTTTTTTAATTAGGTGTGTCGGTTTGCTCCTTTTTGGTCAAATAGATAATTGATTGGGGTATTTTTGTCACGGCCACTTTCAAATTCCTAATATAAAAAAAATGCAAGTAAAATTATATTTTTACCCTACGGTAAATACTAAACTCTGGCTGGGATTATGTAATAAGAATTTACACAAAAGTATTTACTATATTATTATTTTATTACAAGCGGCCACTCGTGACTTCGCCCGCTTGGATTTCGGTTTCCACAGACATACTATAGCTTAAAGCCTTTTAGACAAATGAACTATCCAAAACAAACAGATTTTTTTGTTTTCCTGAGATTAACGCAAACAAACAAACAAAGTAACAAACTCTTCAGGTTTATTATATTAGTATAGCTTTATCTCGATCTTTTTAAGTACAGTCAGATGTAAAAGTACTCATAGACTTAATTGCTTACTCTGAAAAAAATTA
Source organism: Nomophila noctuella (assembly GCA_958496325.1). Lineage (NCBI taxonomy): Eukaryota > Metazoa > Arthropoda > Insecta > Lepidoptera > Crambidae > Nomophila > Nomophila noctuella. The sequence continues at coordinate 2,082,332 of OY292485.1, forward strand.
CTCAACACCCCCCACGCACGGATTTATTTAATTACAAGTTATAATCTTTGACCGGTAGATATTATTAGTAGTTGTTAATGCGCCGGGAGTTATCTCACGTTTTTTAATTAAATTTAATTGGAATGTGAGCGTCAGTTTCTTGTTTTATTACTTCGACCACTATTGATAGATAATTAGGATATTTTAATGAGCTTCTGAAGCATTACAGATAATAATAAAACATTTCAAACATTTTGAAAGGATTGTTATGTTTTTGAATTATATGGTATTTTTTTAAATTATAAACTAAGAAATCTCAGGTGGGGATTGAACCCGGCACCTCTTGCAATCCGGGCATTCTATTAAGCTACCGAGGCCTACTTGACGAATTTTTCCTTGCCATTAAAATAAATAAATATTCAAAAAAGTCCATGCAAATAGTTAATATCTAACTCTGCCATTTTACACCAACCATGACATTTAGCCCGAAATTAAACGAAGCATTTAAAAAACTATTTCCAGCTATTTCGCCGCTGACTGTATATTAGCGTTAGCTCTAAATGCACTAAACGTCAATTCAGTTTACTGAATAATAGTGATAATAGTTCCTGGGAATCGTGTTGCCCCAATTTACCTCATTGGAAATACCTTCATATTTGTTATTATGTTCCGGTCCAAATATTTCGTTACACCGAAACTGTGTTACCTATGTTATGAGAATTTATTTTGATTAAAATTTTTAAATGATTTACAGTTAAATTATTTGCTTTTCACTGCACCACTGAGTTTCTGATGGCAAAGGCTCTATCAAGACGTTTATGATTAAGACTCAATTTCTTTTTCTTGCATTTGTAATCCCTATGTTTTGTAACCAAATGTGTTTAAGTATGTCTTTCCTAAATACTCGAGTCGATTCAAGCCTTAAGCATAGTTTTAAGCTAGACAATTGATGTGTAATCCAAGAAATTTATTCCACTACTAAGCTATCGGGTTTAAATAGCCATACACTGTTGTAGGCCTTTCCCCAAGACTTTCCCAATTCCAACAAGAGAATATTCCACATTGCAAAACTCCACTTTGTAAAACGACTGTAAAATTAAATGTAAAACGTGCCAATAAACTTCTCGTAATAACTTCAACCGTAAACGAAATCTGAATATTACACACAAGTTGTCATTCGTTAGGATCAAAATGTAGTAAGCGCCGTCAAATAACTCAGGCTATTTCTAACGAAACCCTCAAAGGGTCATGGAATGGAAGTTAATCCGTGCAATAAATAAATCATAAACATGGATCCGTGTTAAATCGCCTCAGCATGTGTACGCAACAAGCACAAATAATATGTAGAGTAATGGTTTTATAGACAGGGAACTGTTATAAGGATATTTTTTTACTAGCGATATTTAAGCCAAACCACATGAAGGAATATCGTACCTTGTTCAGGGACTCAAGGCCTGATTTGAGACAAGTGAGTTATCTGGTAATTTTATATATACTATGTATTTTTTGATTGTTTACATTTTTATTAAATAAATAAAAAATATGATTACGTTATTTCCCATACTCTTATAAAAAATATTATGCCTTAAAACGTAAACTTTTCATTGCAACCATAGAAGAAGAAGAAAAAAAAACGGCAGTGTTTGTCTAATTCAACACGTAAAACATTTTAAGACGCTTGTTTAATCAATCAACTTCATACTTGCTATTGAGGGCATCCATATTAGATACTTTATGTAACTTATATTAATTTACCTCTTTAACTGTCCCAAACAAACATTATGTGTTTTCTTCGTATTAACTCCGTTTTTCATGTCTTTAACACCACTTACATAGCTCTACGCATTCCATCCCGTGCTCCCTAAACTCCCGAAAAAATCGAAAGTATCCCGTTGTCTATCCCGGCTTATTTACGGCTCCCGACCACTCCCAGATGCATATCTGTGGATAAATTAGGGACCGATACGGGACGGAACGAGACGACTTTTTAATGCGTGACCAATTTCGCTTCGTGGTAATTGTATAGAGCTGGTTTAACATTTCGGGGTCTGTTGTGTATGTGATTGTGCATACCAATAGGTGGTGACTAAGTTGTTGTATGTACTGTGTACGAAACTTTGTAGAACATACTATTTCAAATTCAACATAGAATGTATGGCATCAGTTTAAATAGCATAAAAAGTAGTAAGATGAATTCAATAATGTGAACAACATTTTTAATAATAACTGTGATCGATCAATTACTACACTATCAACTTTTTAGTAGAAAACATTGGAATTTTATTTTTTATGTTACGTAGTTTCAGGATCAAAAAAACTGAGTAGAAATATGCGATATCTCATGAATTTTATATTTTTCAATTATCCATTTTAGCCTGTTTACAATCTCAGGCTCGTATTAATAAATCGCACTCAACTCAGAGCTCGATCTTGAGTGCGAACTTGATATGTCATTCTCATAAAAACACTCAGGGTTGAGTGCGATTTATTAATACGAGCCTAAGTAAAATAATGTGCCGATGTTGTATCAACTCTAGACATATCCAGATCTTCATTTGTCATAGATCATTAACGCAATATTGACAATCAATATAATTTGTTCCCTGCATCCAATTAAACCAAAAAAGGACAAGTGCAGGCGTTATCACTTTAAACCCAGGATCAAGTGTCGGATTATTATTTAAACTTATTTGGTCCTGGAAATACAACTTCATTCTTATTTCACAAAGAATAGAGTTGAAACTCGCTTGTACGGGAAGGTATTCTATTTTTATTATTTAGTAAGAACACGTCAAAAGTGCATTAAGAGTTTGATTACAGTTTCTGGTATTAACGTTGTAATAAAATGTTAATCTCGAAGTAATTTCCGCTTAAGAAAGTAAATAAAGAGATCGCCTTGCGTTTTCATGATTATTTGGTCGTTAGCTCAGAGTTGTTATGTACTAATTTAAGTTACGGGTAACTTCTTAAATCTGAATCCATACTAAAATAATAAAGCTGAAGAGTACATTTGTTTCTTTGAACGCGCTATCTCAGGAACTACTGGTTTGAATTGAAAAAAACATTTTTGAACTGGATAGTCCATTTGTCGAGGAAGGCTTTAAGGTATAGTATAACACTATGTTTGCGAAACAAAAATCCACGCGGACTGGGTCGCAAACGGTTGCTAGTTATGTCATGAAGTAATGTTTCTGTTTTAAAGTTACCACTAAAAAAATATATTTTTAGGGTTCCGTAGCCAAATGGCAAAAAACGGAACCCTTATAGTTTCGTCATGTCTGTCTGTCTGTCTGTCCTGGCTCGTTCTCCGCCGTCTCTGAACCGATTGCCACGAAAATTGGTGGAGAGATGTATAGTGATAATTCAAGATTGGTTTTTAAAACAATCGAAAAATAATTATTTTTACCCCCCCTCCCATACATCGAAAAGTAAATTCGAAAAAAAAAATCGACTTACCACATCGTGTGGGGTATCGTTAAAAAGGTATTTTAAATACAATAAAACTTGCCTTGAAAACATGTGGATCAAACACCCCAGTCTCGAGATATATTAATACAAAGTTAAAATTAGAGCGTCCCCCCCCCCTTAACTTTTGAAATACTATTACAATAATTCTGAAAAAAATGTCCTTTATACCTCCAAGTAAGTACTTTCAACGAAAACTATAGCGAACTCCGTATCATACATAGTTATTTTTATACAACTCGACCAACTTATGACGTGCAGTTGCCCTTTCCACATGGTGTCTTAAGCGGTCGGGCCATCTTTTAGCTACGGAACCCTTTCATGGGCGTGTCCGACACGCTCTTGGCCGGTTTTTTAGAGTAATTAATTCATTTGCTAGTCTTATTTTGGAATCTTCATTCGAGTGATACAAGTATCCTCCAATTCATAAAATATTTATTTAGTTTCTAACATCATGGAAAGACTCTTTGGCAATCTTTTCACAAGATATTTCATATTCGCCACTCAAAAACTGACTCGTATAATCTAAATTTACTTCCCGCCAAAAATATTCAAAGTGTTAGGTCTCCCATTCCACTTTTATTGCTTCCAAAAGCCGTTATCCTGTCTTGGTGTCCAAGAATGAGCTTAACATTGTAAGGAGCCATAACAGGGGCCGTTTGAGTTACAACTCGACATTAAAGTAAAGCTACCTTGTATCTTATTGGGACGTGGTATGACAGTGTTGTGAAGATTAAACGCGCCTAGAATAAACTTGGAAAGATTAATGGGATTTGAAAAGAGTTACGAAGATTTATTCATCTCAGTTCACCCTATGAGCAGAAGTCATTTTTTGCAACTAGTCCTGTCCCATTTTTAATTCTTCCATTAAGTTAGCCGTAAAAAGTAAATAAGCTATTGGTCCTGCGTCTGATCTCTCTGCAGTCGCGTCAAATTGCTGACCCACCGAACTATAAGAGTGAGGGAATAGGGAGTGCACCTGAGATCGGCAGTCACTTGTGAACATTATATCCTGCGTACCTGTCAAATCGTAAGACCGGCTGCCATGGCCGAAAATGGCCGGAGGGGTATTATTTATTATTTTCAACCCTATGATCATCAATCATCAACAGCCTATCGCAGTTCACAGCTGGACATAGGCCTCTGCTAGGGCTCTCCACTCAGCCCGATCCTCAGCTACTCGCTTCCAGCTCCTACCAGCCATCTTGCGCAGATCGTCACTCCATGTCACACCCTATGATATTAAATAGTAAACTTCTAAAATTAGCAACAACGCGGTGCAGTTGTTAAATTTACACCATGCAAGCGTTGGGACGTCAAACTGGCATTTTATTGCTTTCCGAAGGCATTTTTCCCTTAACTTGGAGTCAACAATGCGTTTCTTACATTGTAACTAGTTTATACTGGTTCCTGTCCGTCTTACGGCTTTTACAGCACAACAATAAAGCATTTTGGAATAAACTGAACTGTCAATAGCTATAAAACGACCAAATACCCTTGGAGAACGATCAACGGTTCATGGTAAGGTTATAACAATGTTTGTGCAACAAAACCTCTTCAAATCTACTTAGAGTCATTTACTTTTGTTCACTAAAGCTGGCCAAAACAGTTAGCTTTGCGATCACTAAACTCTAAAAGTTTGTCCACACTAACTCTTGTTTATCAATGTAAATAAATTAACGTCGTGGTATGCCTTATTGCGGAGCATAACAATTGCATTATCTAAACATCTATGACTGCCGATGTTCATTATACTGTGACGTTTGCCCCTCGCGAGATTCCATCATCGTCATCGCTTTCGACTAGAGAATGCGTATCGAATATAGAGAAGTATTAATTTATATTAGTTACAACTTTACAACAAAATTTGGAGTCACGAAAACGCCTACATCACTACTACCACACAATATACCTACACCAAAAGTTTGAGTGAGCGGTTGAAGTGTTCAAAGTAGTGTTTTGGTTTATGTCAGTTGTGAAGTAAGTTAGCGATGGCGGCGCTCGGGGACCCATCGGTTACGGCCGGCTAGCCTTAATTGAGGTCTACGGTATAACCATGGTGCCTTAGAATAAAAAATTGGCCAAGTGCGAGTCGGACTCCCGCACTGAGGGTTCCGTACAAATTCTATTTTGACGTATTAAAAAAACTACTGAATAGATTTCGTTCGAACCAATATTCGTTGGTAGTTTTTATGGTAATGTAGGTACATTATATATTTATTTCAGCTTTATCATCCTCTTATTTTAGAAGTTAGAGGGGGGGGACACACTTTTTTCCACTTTGGAAGGGTCTGTCACGCAAAGTATTCACTTTAGAAAAAAGTGATATTAGAAACCTTAATATATTTTTTAAAGACCTATCCATAGATACCCCACACGTATATGTTCAATGAAAAAAAATATTTTGAGTTTCAGTTCTGACTATGGGGACCCCCCACTTTTTTTATTTTTTTTCTATTTTCGTGTGAAAACCTTGTTGCGGTTCACAGAATACATCCACTCACTAAGTTTTAACCGTATAGTACTTATAGTTTCGGAAAAAAGTGGCTGTGACAGACTGGCGGACAGACAGACAGACAGACAGACAGACAGACATGACGAATCTATAAGGGTTCCGTTTTTTGCCATTTTGGCTACGGATCCCTAAAAATGTCCTTTATAACTGGAAATTCTGTTGCCGTTCAAATCATTAATTTGGACAATTTCTCCAAAATGAAAGAACGGGGCTCTAGTCGGTGTCATTGTATGCAATGAAACACAATATCTGTCAAGAACATTTTGAATGGAGTAGTTTGACATTGCCTTCTCCGTCTTCCTTCTAAATTTTTACCATGATGGACGCGTATATATATTTACCTTTTTAAGACTCACTCGTAGTAAGTTAGTATGAAAGAATCTGAGTTATTGCATTATGGAAAATGGAAGTAAGCAACGGTCCTCTGAAATAATTATAAGCTCTACCGCAAATTAAATAACAATAGTTTCGAATTATGACGGACAGACGTATACTATTACGGAGGCAAAACATTTTACTACTGCTAATGGCCCCCCAGAGGGTCGTAGCGAGGGTACGACTTTGTCAATATAACGGCAACGAAACACGCTTGTTTTGTTTAAAGTTCTTGAGAACAAGGCTTGTATTTAAGCATGTTTTTAAATATTCAGATTTTTATCTATACTAATAAATAATGCTTTAAATATTCTGAATACTCTGGCGCTTAAGTGAGCATCGGTGACCACCGTCAGTCCCGTTCCCAATTATACCTCTACCGTTCTTGCAATGGGTCCGGATTTGATCGATGCCATTGACTGCAGAGTTCTACACCTACCATGAAGCTAAACAGTTTGTTTGTTTGATAGTCCATTTGTCGTGGAAGGTTTAAGCGTGTAAAGCTGTTATATAACATTAAATATGCGAAAATCGAAATCCACGCCCACGAAGTCGTGGGCGGCCGCTAGTTAAATTTATAAAGACTAAAACCTGATAATAAACTAATTAATGATGGAGATATTGGATGTGTCTGTCACTATTTGATACGACTAGACTTATGGACTCATTATCGTAAAATTTGCATTTTTAAATCCGTCGCTGTTATACGTTTTGAGTGTAATTACAATATCTTTGCACAAAGTAACTAAGGATTGCAGAAGCCGGTCTTTCATCGTCAAGAAATGTAGTAAAATATCCTACAGGAAACCAAAATGCATCCATGCGACCTAACTAAGGAGTGGTTACTAGGCTTTTTAGAACAAAAACGGTCCCCAGAGCAAAATAAAAGTAAAGAAGATGTCTTAATTACTAAATTAGTAACGAACTGTTCAAATCATTCGTCAATTAATACAAAAAGAAACAAAATATGTCAATTACCAAAAATGCGCATTCCCCTCTCTCGCTGGCAAGTGAATGTTGCATTCTCGTATTATTCGGGAATGGTTTGTATTCAGTTTAAATCGCAGCTGATCGCCCATAAGCAAGTGAGCTCGGGCCGACCACTCAGGCGCAATTAATGTTTTAGTTGGCGCGCCTCTCCCGGAAAGTAGGGTTCCGTAGTGGTTTCAAAGGAAAAAGAGCTTCGAACATTTTTGTATGGAAGCTGGCATACCTACAAAATCCGCCATTTTGAAAAAAAATTGTCTCGTCGGCCAGTCATGAAACATATGTCAATCGACAGAGTAAGTAATTATGACTTAATCTGTCGAATGACATAAAAAAAACTCGACTTCTCGCGGATTTTGTAGGTAGGCAGAAGTTGTCATACCGTTCAAAGCTCTTTGTAAACAAATCAACCCAGCGTGGTGACTTTTGGTTAACTCTCTGGCTATGCCCAAAGTAAGATAAAGTTAGATGAAATCTGGTGCAGGCCTTCAACCAGCAGTGGTCAGGCTGATGGAAAACTAGGAATTTGTGTAACATACTTCTGAATACAATCGCGTAATTGACAGAAGACTTAGATAGAGGAGGGCTATCAAAAACGGAAGAATTGTCAAAATATATAGCAACTTCGTTCAGCCTGATTTGCGCCGTATCAAACTGAAAAGCTGTTGTAATTGTTTTCTACAATTCTATTGCAATGGATAACTTCAGATTTTCACCGAGAGCTCTAATGTTCAGTGTTATTTTACCAAATGAAATATATAATGTGCATTCCAGACGAAATCAAATTTTCTACACAGGGTTAAAGGAGAGTCAGAGATCTGTAAGGACAGCTGTCAAAACAATTTGTGTACTGAGGTTATGTACAAGTTTGAAAGTTTATTTCCTGCAGAACCCAATAGTAACAGTTAAAATCACGCCCAACCAATTTTATTTCATTTGTTCCGTACGCGTGGACAAATATAAAGCACTTGTATTGGGCTATTCCGATATAGTGGCGGGGCAAATTCGTCGAGCAGATTAAAATTTAAAGCGTGCAAAAACGGTTTTTGCTCGAAGAAAAATAAATTGGCGCAAACGGTTTAAAGTCATTTCGTTCGGCCGTTTGCATGTTTTAACCGATTGTTGTGGAAAGGGGAATGTGTTTATGTTTAGCGTGCTGTACTATTTCTGTTCTTGAATGTATGTTTGGTCCATATTGTAATTTATTGGGTGATTAAGTGGCATATATGACACTGTATTTTAAGTTCGAATTATTTGACAACAGAGTTAAAAAGTTGGCACTACAAAAAAAACAGTCCAAATTTTACGCAGGGAAAAAAACATGTACATATATAGGTTCATTAGTTGCGATGCTTGGTTTGGGATTATGTATCTCTCTCTACTATTTATGTATCAAAATTGTTTTCCGTTATTGAAGCCCATCCTATATTTGTTTAGTCACTATGTTACTTATAGCAACATTTGCCTAGCTTACGCATGTAGGCATAAAGTTTTAATTACCACGCTACGCAAATGGAAGGTGTCCTGTGGGAAATATTAGTTAGTCTCGTCACATAAATGTGGCGAGCTGTATTATAGTAGTTTACATTGTTATATGTGTTGAGGCATATTGTGGTTTTATCCCTTCGTCACTCTTATAAAAGGCGTTGATAGGCTAACTGATAAAAGCTCTATGCAGATTAATACTATCGTCTAGAAATTAAGTGGAGTAGAAGGAGCGGGAAGGCGGACCCTGGACTCCGAGACAATGGCCGAAGATGCGACCGGGAAAAGCGCTAGGATGATGATGATGACTATCGCCTAGAAAATCTTATCAGGCACCTATTTATACGGTAACTGGCACATAATCTGATATTTTGATATAAAAGGTATAGTTATTATTAAGCTGCATACCCCTAAATTCACATAGAACCAAAGCTAGTGCAAATTCTTTCTTTATCTATTTTAATAGGGTTTAAAATCCCCCAGCTGGGAAAGCCAACACAAAGTGATAGTGTTCCCCGCGGGATTTAAGCCCCCGACATCCAAGGTGTTTTTAACACAGCACTCTAACCACTACACTACGGAGGCAGTAATTGGACTGACTAACAGTCTTCGTATCAGCCACCTATTCATAGTGAACCTAGTATACATTATTTGGATAATATACAAAGTTATTATTCAAGCTAGATTGCGCCATAATATACACATAGAACTTTGGCGTTCTATGTGCAGGGCAATTTCCTTCTTAATCTTTTGGTATAGGGTTTAAAATTCCTCGCACTAGACCAGATTCTCTTGTGACGTAACTCCTAGCTGTCAAGGTTGCTAGCACAACCCGGTATAAGTGATGGCTCCCACAGGACTCGCTCTATTTGCGTTCTACCGTAATTAAAACTTTATGCTTACATTAACTTGGATTCCTGACGTGGTTATCATAAAACGTAAGATTCTTTTATTAAAGAAGTATGATAGTCAATATGTGGTGGATTTACCAGCACCATCATGTGAAGTAGAACTGATAACTACTGTGTACAGACTTCAAAAGTCCTCATTTTGTCGTCTCGAGGTCCTGGGTTCGATTCCCGGGTCGGGCAAAATTTGTGTTAATTTTTCTGATTACAGCCTGGGTTTGTGTTTGCCAACCCGCATTTGGTAAGCGTCGTGCGTGATTAAGGCACTATCTTATTGTGACAAAAACATGATTTCAAATGATGGAGGCCTTTGCCCTGCATTGGAATGTTTCTAGGTTGATACTTTAGTTAATAATGTGTCGATGCTGTCGATAAAGTGCATTTTCACACTCTTTAATCAATATCCCATTAGCAGATATTAATTAAACCAAAATCATCACATATAAAAACAAAACAATTGCAACACAACATTCGGAATTCGAAATATAAATTCAAAATGATTCGGGTGGAATAAAAATTTCGCCGGTATTAATTTAAAATTAACAAACGAAATGAGATGGCCCTGTGATCGCCAATTTGGGCGCGAGAGGATTTGTCAAATTAATACCCCCGGCAATTACCAATCGTGTAATTGCTGCGTATCGATTTTTACCATCCGACGTATTAAACCTGCAATTTGTATCACATTTATTTGTATGTGCATTGTTTAAAGCAGCTTTCGTTGCTTTTAATCAGATTGCCTAGGAGTGTCACTGTGATCATCAGTACGTATTATAAAACAAAAGTGTATGCTATTATAATTATTTAGGTATTTTTATCTTTAAAACTACGCAATTGGGTTTGCTTAATTTTTTTTAAATTGATGGTTTAGAGAAAACGGACATGTTAATAATAATGTGTAGTTTGCGAATATCGAAGTCGTTTATTTTACAGTGTCCAATTTTGCAACATGAGGTATTATAACTTCTATGTATAGAGTGGACATCGAGTGATTTGTTTGCCTCAATACCTATGAAATGCCACGCCACTGACTTTTTTTCGCCCTGGAACGATATGTGCATCGCTGTTTGTGAACGATTTGTGCGTTTATAAAAAAACAAGACGGATTTTTTTATATTATAAAAATAGTACCATAGGCGGCAACATGGACAACAGTGCGTATAAGAACATATTTATTTAAGGTGTCTACTACTCTATTTAATATTTCAATGTTTTCAAACAGTCTGGTGTCAAGAAAATGTTGTTTTTAATTTTACTTTAAAAAGTCATACTTGTGCACTAAAATAAATAATGAATGAATTACAACATCTTAGTATATCTCACGTAGTTCCGTTTTTCCTCCTCTAACATCCTATACCACAACGTTAAAAGAATGAACTTGTGTTTTTACAACCATTTCCTTTAAAATGTCTTTGCTCCGACACATACGAGCTGAGCAAAAACTATAATTGCCAGTCCGTAGTGACACAATTACATTAGTTCTTACGTCTGGTCTTAGCTTTGATGACCGAATGAGGTTTTAATATGTAGGCGAGTCGTCGAGACATTTTAATTAAATGCATATGAGAAAGAATTACCCGTCCGAAGCTAAAGCTAGCCGTCTTAGATCTAAGTGGTCGTTTTAATTGGACTTTTATTATTCCTTTTGAGAAACGTGTGACGGATTGATTATTACATTACTAGCGGCCGCCCGCGACTCCGTCTGTGTGGTTTTCAGTTTCTGCATATATCGGTACTTGAGACTAAAGCCCATAACCCAATAAAAAAAATATTTTATCAAATCAAGAGTATGGCGTTCTAACAAACAACCTCTTTAGCTTTATTTTATAGTATAGATGCATGCAATTAACTCTTTGTGAAGTCATACAAATATTATACATGTGAAAGTTTCTTTGTTTGAATGTTTGTCCGCTAATCACGCTGAAAATACTCTAAACGAATTTCCTCAAGTTAAAAATACATGAACCACTATCAAAATTGGCATGAGAAGCATCTGCGGCTCTGGGTTTTTGAGCCATTTCTTTTTATAATCGTTTCTATTTCCGAAAATGTACTTTGTTGGTCGAAAATTCGTGAAAAATATGTAAGGAATACTTACGGCAAATGTTTGTAAATTATTCGGTGAAATTTAGATCAAACCCCATCTTCATAATCCCCTATTCTCCCTCAAAGGAATTTTAATGTCGACATCGAAAATACCTAATAATGGGTATTATACATTGCCTTAAATTTAAATATTGGAAGGGTTAAGTGAGAAATGATAATACCAGGTTTAAATAGCTTTGGTTATATTATTATAAATTATATTTTGATAATAAGTTCTTCTGAATTACACAACATAAATTGTCGCATGGTAAGGTTTTTAAAAACTTATAAATATTCACTATAGACAACTCACTTTTTACCTTCACGATACTACAAAATAACTATAGCCCATACCCTGCCTGTATATCAAAGATCATCAAAATCCTTTCAGTAGTTTCAGCGTGATTGACGGACAAACATCCAAAGAAACAAACTTTCACATTTTTATTATTAGTATGAGTAGTATGATCCTAAATAAAACAGCGAACAGAAATGTGAACTTCCAAAAATACATATTTCTAACCCCTTCCACCAACAACTGTTTATTACGGAAGTGTTCACGAAAACGTACAGAAACTCGATGCACAAAATATCTCTCATACTACCGAAGATACAACCCGGACTGTCAGATAAATCAATTTCTCAACTTAATTTAAAATACTGCTAAAAGACTTGCACTGAATCGAAAGCTGACCGTTTTATTGTACCGTCAGCAAAACAGCGCAGGTGGACTGGATTTAAGTTTTCCACGTTTAACATTTTTTGGCTTTGCCTCGCATTTCGTTTGGCATCGACTTTTTTTGCTGACAATATTGGATTTTTGCACTTGTCTCTGTAAGCAAATGTTGCGTTTTGATACACGTTTCGTTTTAAATCTTTTCTGTGATTCGTTTTGTATCTGCTGATAGACATTTTGTGTTTGTATGCTTCGCTTTTTCATTGGATTTAAAGTTTTATAGAAATCGTTTTAGCTTGGAAATTCGCGAGTGATGTATAGAAAAAGGCTATTGAGATGGTAACTTGATAATTTTGACGCGCTTTATGGTGTCGGTAACACGAGTAATCTTCGTATATTAAATTAAGCCGAAAGTCGACATGCCATCATTACACATTCGAAAAAAGTAAGTTGTAAGGATTCACAAATATTTACAACTAACTATGTATATTCATTCACTTTTAGTTCAATCCGATATTTTAACTGCCTCATTCTGAATTTTTTTAATCAATTTACCACATTACTATGAAGCTTAAAATCACGAATATCTACATCTGACTGAATATATTTTGGTAAGATTCACGCAGAGTCAGTAGTTTGCGTTAATAAGTAGGTAGGTAATTAGGGGATATCCGTGTACCCCCTTATTACCTACTTATTAAATCAATGTCCTTTCATGCTATCCGTACTTTCTCACAGACACGATGTAATTCAATTTGATCATAGTGATATTAAGCGCTACGACACCTTAGCTAGACGCGAGTCTGTATTCCTCACACGTTTTAACTATATTTAAGTTTTTTACTCAGTCTAAGTGCACAGACGAGAACTTTCTGATAAAATCGCTAAGTAAAGGACTTTACTTAGTAAGTAATGGCTTGAAATATATTGCAATGCCGCGGAGAAGTATGATGGTAGCGGAGCGGGTTTTCGTGAGCCTTTTGATGATTTGTCTGTGAGGAGAGCTCATTCAATTTATCTTATTATATCTCATAAGGTTATCTTTCAGAAAGATGGTTAATTCTGACCTTCGTCTTTTATTAAAATAGTTTGATTAATAACATAAAAGAAGATTTTCATTCATAGTTAAACGGTTACAAAGTTTCTAACAAATCAGAACTTGCATATTATGACATTACGAACATTATACTAAATTGTACCTATACAAAAAGAAGGCAGACCGATAGTTTAATAGTAAAATCGTTACAACCACTTCCAGATATTGGGTTTTACCACCTGTTTTTATAATAACCAAAACAATCACAACCAGGTGCATAGCAGATGTCTGTCGGATTATTTTAAAGCCACAAATTGTAGCATTTATTTCCGCTTCATAGGTTCTCCGACCGCGAAATGTTAAGTTTGGAATGAAGGAATTCCTTATGCGCCCTAAATCTACTTTTATAACCCACACCTAAGCTGTTACTGATATAATATCCAAAACATTCTATATTATATCTGACATACTTAATAAACAAAAATATTTTCAGTTTAATTTAATTAACATACTTAAAAAATAAGGAAATTTGAAAAAATAGTTAATTTTTATTCCATACTTGATCTTAAGTTTTGTTCGTCTTTGTCGGGACGTTGACAATGTCCTACCATTCTTACCTAATTTATAAAAAGCAAAAGAGTTTGTTTGTATGTTTGTTTGTTTGAACGCGCTAATCTCACAAACTACTGGTCCGATTTGAAAAAATATTTTTGTGTTGGATAGTCCATTTGACGAGGAAGGCTTTAGGCTATTGGAAATTGAAATCCAGGAAGACGGAGTCGCGAGCGGCTGCTAGTCATTTTATAACTTGTCTATTGACTTCTTAAATTATGGAATCCATTGGAGAGCGAAACCCCGTTTCATTTACGAATGTAAGAACTTTGTGTTATTTCTTGTCTGAAAAAATCTATATTTCAACCAATGTGAGTTAGCGTTAGCACAACAGCAATTTATTTAAGAAAATACTTCCAAAGATACACGTAGAACGATATTTTATATTTTCTCCCCACATGGTGTTGGAAGATTGCGAAATTAAATCGTCTAAAAGCTCTCGTTTCAAGAAATACGTTATAATTTTATTCACTCCACGACAAGTGACAGATGTTGAATCATTTTATTAAAAGCTTTCATTTAATTTTCACTTTCTTCAAATGTTTGCTTATTATTCTGTTTGTGTTACCGTGTAGACGAGTCTTTGCTTGCGTGGTAGGATGTTAAATGACGACTTATTGCATAAATAAATTATCAAACGTGAGATTATTTCTTTCCTGCTTTTATGTGAATAAAGTACCTTCTAACTTTGTATTGGAATGGATCCTAAGTATCAATAGCCATTATCACAGTTCTAAGGGTGAGACTCCACCCAAGCAGAGATGAGTGAAGCGGAGCGGAGATGTGCCGTAAGTATCCAATGTTGAGATGGTCACATGCTAAGGCCAAAATCTTATTGGCTTCTTACGAAACGACTCCACTCCGCTCCGCACATCTCCGCTCTGGTGGAGTCTCACCTTTAATCTGTGTGTAAAATCCTGCGCAGAACAAAAATAATATCAATTTAAAAATATATATATTTTTCAAGTAGTTCAAACTGCAAGTATAATGTCCCATCTACCTCGAAAAGCATTTAAATCTAGTTCTTAAATCTAATGAAAGCCTAACTTTACGCGACCTTCAAACCTAACCTAATTTACTTCCACTAATTAAAGAAGGAAGGCTATAAAGATATCACACGTCTGTCAGCCGAGTTCTTGTTAATTTAATTAACATTGCTAGAAAGGCACAACCAAGTTAGAATAAGAATAAAAATACGTTTTTATCCATCTTGCATATTGCGGGATTGATTGATTAAATATTTTTAGTAGTTTGTATCTTAAGTCAACGAAATGAAGGATTTTTATTTTGAACACAAATGCATAAATGAAAAGATGCTTAGTTAAAAGCTATCTAAATACAAATATAATAGAGAGCCTGTTTGTTTGTTTGTTTGTAAACGCTAATCTCAGGAACTACTGGGTCGAATTGAAAAATCATTTTCGTTTGAAATAGTCTATCTGTCGAGGAAGGCACTATGTGTTTAAGCTACTATGTGTGCGGAAACCGAAATCCACGCGGACCGAGTCGCGAGCGGCCGAGATTTGTATTTCTAAGGATATTTGGTATAAAAAAAATTTTTCAATTACAAATCCATTTAATTTTTCCAACAACCACATAAAAAAATGAAAGTCACAAGAATCTGTCTTAAATAGAATTCGAACCTACACCCTTGACTCACGGGCCAAGGCCGTACACATTAAGCAAGTTATTCCCAACTGAGCATTATCAGGAATTCCTCTAAAAGTCGTCAATCTGAGAACAAACGTGTGTTTTATTAGTTTACAACAAGTTTAATGGTGGATCAATTTCCTTTATGGCCTAACGATGGCTCCTAGCTGAACTGGTGGTATTACAATAACGGTCTGATTGCCACAATTACTATTTCCACGGCAGGGTGAAGATACCTCCTAACTCAAGTTTTGAAGATTCCTAGTTTTCTCTCTCAAGGGAACTCAATTTCGTGAGTACTAGCAAATATCTGAGCTCACGAGATTGATATTGTGTATTAGTTTTAAATAGTAGGTGATTCCGCGCTTCGGAAGGAATGTTACGCCGTTAGTCCTGCTGACTATGATCCAAATGTTCTGGTTTTCCTTGTAAGGATTGCGGAGGTAAAACGACAGTCGCTTCATTGAATAACAAGACTGGCCTAATCAGAGCGCCAGGCAATGGCCAAGGATGCAACTGGGATAAGCGCTAGGATGATGATAATTGTTACCTGTTAATCTTTTGATATTTATTAACTAAATATTAAGTCTGTTTATTTGCGGTACTAGTTCACTTTTTAAATTATTAACATTAATAAGCACTAAAAAGTGTTTTTTTGGGTTAGCAGGTTTTCGTACCTCAACTCAGATTTACAGCTTGGAATGGTATTTTTATGCCACGTAACGTTTTGTTCTGTGGGCTTTAGTAAGTGGTAAACAGTTTTACTGCTATCGTAGGGTATTATTGTCACTATAACTTAGATTAGAATTGATGCGCTGTTAAAGTGATTGAATGCGTTAATATGGCGGACTGGCATATTTATAATTTGGATCTGCATTTTGTTCTTTTTGAAGAAATGTCGGTGTTATGCTTTTTGTAACGGTTACAGTTTTACAGCCCAGGTCGTAGGTTTGATGTTGTGTATTTTGTCCTAAATCCAACATGACGTTTGAACTCTAACTGTAGGGAGGTTAGTTCTTGAAAAGTATTTTTAATCGCCACTTTATGATAATTTCCTATTAACAATGAGGTTTATGGATGGAGTGATTAATTTATATGAATTCGTTAAAAAAAATTGGTAAAAAAATTATTTTAACAAACCTTAAAAGTCTATCTCCCCAAAGTTGTAAAATAGTTTTTTTTCTTCCTATAAAATAGAATGTTGCGTGTTTGGGTACTATTATCTACGCGAGTATTTATTCTTAGAAACACCTTTTGCTTCTTGATGCCCCCAGGCGGCTTGCCTTTGAGCTAGGCTTAAGGGGAAGATAATGAAAAAATCGAATATTTTTTACGTCAAAAATTACATGTTACATTTTCGATCTGGTCTCATTATTACACGAACTTGTAAATGATGTCAGCTAGATAGTATGACTATTTAAAAGCTAGTGACTTAACACTTATATGAGATACAAGCGGCCACCCACGATTTCAGTTTCCTTACACATAGTTTGATAATATAGCCTAAAAGCTTCCTCGAATAATAGACAATCCAAAGCAAAAATATTTTTTCAATTAAAACCAGGAGTTTCTGATTTGCAAGTTAAAACAAACACTCTTCAGCTTTAGCAGATTAATGCAATCGCAGAAGCCTCACAATTACACAGCCAAACTTTGCCCTTATATAGACTTTGTAGATGTCCGATCAAGTCTATATCTGGATAATTGCAAAAATAACGGCGTTTAGTGTTTTTTCCATTTTATGATCACGAGTGAAATGTACAAAAGTCCTTAATTGTTTAAACAAAGCGCAGCAAACTCAACTCCGGTCGATCAACGGCAGCATTTAACATTTTTGGTGGCCCCGAACGTATTCGCCTTAAGTCAAAAAATTAACTATTACCCTGTTCATAAACATACCCTATTCCGGACACCCTATTTAGGGTAATCATGCCAATAATGGTCCTTCCATTGGGGATTCCTAACACATAATTACTTAGTCCTTTGTTTCTCCTTTTTTGCGACTTGCGATTGGTGATAATAATATGACACAGTTATGAGTAATAATAGGTTGCGATCGTCTTTTGTTACGGATGCCCTTTTTCGTTTGTGTTTTTTCGGTAAGTTTTTGTTAAACTTTAGAAAGTATATTTATTACTGGTAGAATGATACGCTACTTAATTTATTAACTATTAGTGAAGGTAGAATATTGTAACAGCTAAGAGGTACTATTTTCTACTTAACTCTAAAATTTATTTGCTGTATTCGATGAAATATTAGCTACCAAATCATAAGCGTTGGATTTGCACGGTTCAACCAAAGTACCATAACGTCCGTCTGGTTGTTTTGTATTGCAAGTATAAAAATGCTTGCTTGCAAAAAAATATATTAAACTGCGCTCTATCCCGATGGATAGTTCACTCAAAAATTCATACACAAAAATGAGTATTTTTTTCATTCTAATATTTCCTACATCTCTATCGAATAATCGTAATGCCGTCCCGACAGCCCGCATCCGGTTGGTAAATTGCAACTGTAATTTATTTCGCCCTATCGCATTTTTGTGCCAAATTGGTATATCTTAAACATCAAGACAAATGGGATGTACCGTCTTAGCTATTAAACTGTCAAACTAACTAACGACCTCTATTATTCCGGACGAAAGTAAAATGTATGTAGGTGAAGTACATTTTCATTTAAACTAGGTTTTCGTTTAGTGCTTTCAAGTTCATACAACATAATATTACTATTGATAATAACGACTTTTTTTTTGTTAAAACTGTGAATGAATCATTATAAAAATATTTAATCATCATTTTTATACGAAATGCCAAACAGGAATGCATTGGATCACAATGACACGCAAATTCCTCGATGACGTCACGGCGACCACACACAACAAAATATTGACCCACAATCAATTAAAAAAATATGTCTGGCCACAAACACGAATCGATAAAAGAAAAAAGTAAATCAGTCGAAGACTAATCGGCGTTCATAATTCGAATTTCGAAACGATAAAAAACAAAATGGCCGCGCGCCCAGCATTTATTAACCCTTCCGTAATCCAGGGTCCGGCGTGATAAATACGGGGTGCCCCCTTAACTTTTACTCGTGAGTCATTATGGCGTTTAAATAATTCGTGGAGTGAGTTATGATTTATGATACGGTCCGTGACACGGGTGTAATCTGTGCGTTCAAGTTTTATGACAGTTGCGCGGGTGTGAGCCGTGTAAGACTTATCTTGATGGCATGTAAAGGGTTGGATTTCTGTCCCGAGTGTGAGGGAGGTCTGCGCCGAAAGAAATTGTCTGTTATTTGCGTCGGGTGAACTTTCATTTCCATTGGCTGTGTAAGTAAACGTAATGTTTTTTTATTGTTGTGATAAACGTCTTTAATAACTTCAATCAGTGAGATTTTTTTACGACTTCATCTTTGATAAAAGAAACTAAATATTTTTATAGTTAGAATCAAAAGCAAATATACGAGTAGTTATATGTAATAGATTTTTGCCCATTTTCATTTTCAAACTATTATTATTTGACAAGCATTGTTCCCTACTTGAGATCCCTTGTGTGCCGTTTCTTAATCAACCACTGCCGATTAATAACTAAAGCAAATTAGGGTTAAGTTCACAACATGGCGCAAGCTATTGTATAGTAACTGCATTTTGTATTTTGTTTGCTATAGTTTTGTTCATATTATGCGTGTGTAAGAGTCCGTGTAATTTCCTATGTAAACATAATCATGGTAAGTAAATTTACCAATTCTTTTGTACTTACAAAATATTTCTCAGCCCTTATTCATAATCAGAATGATTTGGAAAGCAAAGAATGAAGAAGGTGTTATTATTATTACGAAATTACCTTCGTAGGTTCTTTCCTTTCAAATTGCATGTTTTTGTTTCTAATTAACTTAATAATGAGGTACAATAAGTATTTTAACAATGCTGAATAAACATTTTTATAACACAAGCACACCTACGGATCATTTTTTTTAATTTATTAAATCGCATTTGTCGAAAACGAAACACGTATAAGTAAATGTATTCATTACGGTGCACTCACGCTTGGTAAATTTTTATTAAATTTTGCATAATGGAGTGCGAATGCATTGCCGATGTTTCTTTTATGATTTTTAAAAGCGCTTTGACAGCGTTCAATCAAACGAATTCGACCGCTGTTATTCCTTTTAATCCTTTTTCCTGCGGTTACCAATTGTAACAATGACTTTTTTACATTCAACCAGCCAATTTTGAACCGTAACTCTTCGATTTAAAATGCAATTTGGTAGGATTGACAAGTCAGATAAAAGGAAAGATTTCTTTTTTGTGCAATCAAATGATGCGAGGTGTTAATGAATGCAAACCAATCAGCGAAACAATGTTTTTTACAGTTTAGATTTTTCACGTATTTCGTGAATATAACAATGTTAAAATATTGCCGGATTTATTTTGTTTAAATATTTTCTTACTGCTTTATGTTCAATTGTACATATACGCACGTGTGATCGGAAAGTAATTAATAGTGACAAATGCCGATAGTTGGATTCATACATTTAAATCACAATTTAAAATGAAATGGAATTTCTTCTTACGGTCGTTGATGAATGCTTTTGAGTAGATATTTATAACCAAAAACCAAACCGTTTTTAAAAAGTCAACATAAACTTCACAATGGCCATCTAAGAAACACCCTAAACAATTTAAAGGACTCTTTCAAACCTACCAATAAACTTTATTGCTCATCCAAACAAAACGGAATAAATTTATAAATCAAACAGTCCTAAAAAAGAAATTCCACCGCTAAAAAATATTTGAAAGCCACGAACCGGTTTGAAACCCTCAAACGTTGGGGTTTATTGAGATATCAAATAAAAAATCAGGCGCACGCGGCTGGGCTAACAAGGCCCCTCAACAATACTCCTTGATTTAGCTCAAGTATATTGTGCAACGTTATTTTATACAACAGTGTTCCGTACTAGACGCCACGATCCAATATTTTTTCACACAGCAAACAAAGTGTTAACACCAGTCTACACTATTCAAAACTCAACTTTATTACTGAGACCTAAGATACAAAATGAAACAAATGTAAGCCGGGATATATTCGTGGTTAGGGATGTGGTATTTTTTACCAACGCATTTTATTAAGAATCGGGAATGTATATCTCGATTCGTCGGTGGTTTGATTGGGAATATGCTTATGTGTTTCGGTGGTCGAGCACATTCGATTGCGACTGCATCGGCTGATTGCAACGTGAACCGTTTGATTTAAAATCTCACTAGAGGATGTCTATATTTTTTGCTGAGAAATCAATTTTTACTTAGCATTTTCATCAAAGTTGCTTTATAGAATCAACCTTTAGACTTGATGCGAAGCCAATTAATTTCCCTTTGATGCTATTATAAAGATTTAGTAAACTTCATTATGAAGAAGATTTTAATTTTGAAAGATTCTGTCGGAATATTGGTTTCATTATTTTAAATTGGGTCATCTCCATTCCACCTGTTGTTGAACTGATCTACATAGTTTAAACCACAAGTTTCTTAATGATTTGTAAATAGTTATTTGTTCTATTATAATATCACATATGGTACTTTTAAAAGTTTTAATTTTTACTTTTTTATATCTTGAGTCGATGTCAGTGTCAATATGTATATTGTCCAAGAAATTTGCTTTACTTTATTTCGCAACAGTATTAATTAAATTAAACTACTTTTAAAATGATAAAATCGCGGTTTAATTTAAACAACATATTAACAGGGAAGCCCGTCGTTTCGCATTCATTAACTATTAACAACTGGAAACCTTTTAAAATACATGTTAATCTTTCCAATCCACTTTTGTTCACCCCAAATATTATTGTTCTGGTCATAAAGCTAGCCTATCCTTTGTCATTCCTGAAACAAAGCCATTGTAAACCGTCACTAGTATGTTATTCGAAACGTCCTATACTCGTATCACGATCGTTTTCATCTCGAGCAAAGCCAGTTCCCGCCAATCCTCGGATGCGATACAAAACGTATATTTGCAGGTTTGCAAGCCATGAATACAAATCGTGGACTGTGGTTCACTTCATGTTAAGCAGTGCCAAATGGGATATGCTTCACGTGAACGAAACTTTGATGGATTCAGTTTTGCGTGTTTTATGAGTTTTCATATCAGTCGGTTTTGAATGAACAGTAATTTGTGGTAAAGTTTTACCGAATTTAGCTATTTTTGAGACCAAATAAGTGTCGAGAGTAAGTCTAAATAAATAAGTTTAGGTGTTGCTTTGAATTTTCTCTTTACCAATTAATATTTTGCCCTTTCTGTTCTAGGAATTGTGGTCAAAAGAGAACTTATTTGATCCAAATAACTGCATGAAAATAGTTAACTTACAAAATAACAATATACAAAACTTGTTTAAATATTAAGCTTGAAACCTTTTGCAAAGAAATGGCATTTTCTCTATCCACATTTCGTTACGCCAAAAATTAATTGTACAAAATATTACTTATCATCATGGAAAGACTATTCGCCTTTGTCATTTTGAAACAAAGCCATTGTAAACCGTCACTAGTATGTTATTCGAAACGTCCTATACTCGTATCACGATCGTTTTCATCTCGAGCAAAGCCAGTTCCCGCCAATCCTCGGATGCGATACAAAACGTATATTTGCAGGTTTGCAAGCCATGAATACAAATCGTGGACTGTGGTTCACTTCATGTTAAGCAGTGCCAAATGGGATACGCTTCACGCATTCAGGTATAACTTCTACGTATTGAGCAGACACCTCGGAGAAATATTTTATTATACGCACTGTTGCAATGACGGAATATGTATTCTATTGTACTATTTTAATAATCGCAAAAATGCCGTCTTGTGTTTTATAAACATGTACAAATAATTACAAGACGAAAAATAAAGCTAGGGGCGTGTCATTTTAAAGATAAAAAGACAAAAAAACATTAAATTATTCGCTCCTTCCCTCCAAATTGACGTATATTACTACGTGTGTATAGCTTAAAACCTTGCCAAATAGATTATCCAACACAAAAATATTTTTCCAGTTCGTGCTAGTAGTTCCTGAGATTAGCGCGTTCAAACAAACAAACAAACCGTTCAGCATTATTTTATTAGTAGGTATACATTTTTAGCAAATATTCTTCCTCCCTCTATTCCTGACTAATCACGCTCAAATTCGAGATCAACTTCACCAGGTACTCCAACTAGGTCCCACTAGATCAAAACTAGGCACCAACTAAGCTATACCTTGTACACTCAAACTTATATGTGACTATCGTGTCCTTACCAGCTTCCCTCCTCATTACCAACCCTCCGTCCACTCTAATATGAAATTATTATCGCTCCCAGCGCCCTCCTGCGGTCGGAACTCGCACTTTGTACGCTAAACGCTTCACTCCCTTGAATATTTTATACTGCCAGGATTGCTTACGCTCAAAGTTTGATAGTTGCTTTGTATTTATGAGAGATCATTAGTCTTGAAATTTTGATACGAGGATCACCTTCCATTTAAGTTGAGATTGTTCTAATAATGGTAAGGTAGGCTGAATATGTTAGTTCAGAGGTTGTCTCAATTCATATACTGCGTACGTTAGTTTAGACTTATGACCCATTTCAGCTAAGATGATCCCGGCGACAGATTGACTCCAAAGGAAAAATCACACTATTCTAAAGTAATAAGAAGTTACGAAAATTTATAAAATACCACTCGTGAAACTTATTAACTTGAAATAAAGTTTTTCGTATAAGAAGTACAACCTGTCATAGGGACCACCATAGTTGAAACGGACTATAGTAGTTTGTACAAACTACTCAAAGATGTAAAATGACACAATCCCATTATTTTTTTTACTATTATAAAGGCGAAAGTTTGTATGTGTGGATGTATGGATGTATGGATGTTTGTTACTCTTTCACGTAAAAACTACCGAATGGATTTGAATGAAACTTTACCACAATATAGCTTATACATCAGAATAACACATATTATATGATATTGGAAATCGAAATCCACGCGGACGGAGTCGCGGGCGACCGCTAGTATTAAATAGAACAGACAGTATTGTTGTCACTTCACGCCGTATAATAACTTTACACAGTTGAAACGCAACATCTGTCAAGCACAGGTGAAATCAAAAACAATTAAAACTCAGACAAAGCGAACACGTTAATATCCTGTTAAAGACACAACACACTCAAAGCAGATGCACGTTTATGCAAACCCGTTAAGCCAGTTAAGCGGGGCAAACAAATAACCCTCAAAAAACAACGTTAACCCTCAAAAAACAACGTTAACCCGATCCACAAGCGTTTGTCCTTAATTCAATCCGAAAACTGCACCACTCAGTCTAGCCATCAATAATTCGATTGGGTGCATAAAAACGCACTGCGGTAACAAATTGAATTACTCATAACATTTAAAACCGGACGAATGCGGCTTTTTTCACCGTTTCCCGGACGCGGGTGTATTATTAATTAAAAACTGAAACGTAGAGTGGATTGAGTCAAAGGGCGAATCGGAATGGAATGGAATTGAGTTAGCATGACACTGTTTTTATAAGTGTTAACGGAAGGGTTGGATGCAAGGGATGCCCCAATCTCAAATACACCCGTTCTGATAAAATTATTTGATGGATGGAAAATAATAGTATTTTTTTTAGATATATCTACTATGTATACCAATGATACAGAAAATTTATGCTAATACAATGATGCTGGAAAGTTTGTTTGTATGTTTGAACGCGCGAAAAAATATGTATTTTTGTTTAGAATAGTTCATCTGTCGAGGAAGGCTTTATATTATAGTATAACACTAAGTAAGCATAAACCGAAACCTACGCGGACGGAGTCGCCTGGCGGACGCAAGTTATTAGACAGATAGTTATTAGATAGTAATGGCTGCCAATACTGTATTTTTTGTCGTTTTCTCTCTTCAATATTAAAGCAGTGCTCTTGTCGGTGTCATAGTATTAAAATGAAACAGAAATTGTCTTGGCATTGCCTTTTCTATCTCTTCATTGGGCGATTTAAAAGACTTATTACAATTATCTAAACACACAAGAATAGTTTTTCTCTAAACACTGCAACTGCCAGCTAGATGCCTACTTCAAAAACCAAATTCCCGTAGCACAAGACGTTCAAACTCTAATATCATACTTCAAGAAGGGTTAACCTTTTTATTGAATAAAGGCACTTAAAGCAATTGCCTCTACTGTTATTGCCTAAAACCGGATTAGAGTGTCGCTGGCTGGTTCTAAATGTGTGCAGTCTTGCCGGTTGCCGCGCTAAGTAGCTCGAGAAGTGTTTAAACGGGTCTAAGTTCGTATGGTATGGATGTGCGAAGATTTTGTTATTAGAAGTTTGGAGGAGGCGATTTTTGTGTATGCATGTGGTGTATATTTGACTGGTTTGAACTTTGCTTTTCAATGTGAGGAGATTCAGACATTCTTTTTTGGCAATTTAGCATCATGCTCCGTGCTCGTATAGACAAAACGATAGGAACTTACAAAGTTTTTTTTTTTATGGCAGAGGCGGCAAACGAACTAGCGGGTCGCCTGAAGTTGCTATCAAGTGATTTGGTGGGTGTGGACTGTGGAACACGGGGATATGTTCATTCAATGACATGACCCCATACCCTCCCCAATTAAGTTCTACTTCACCGTGGTCTTCTTTAAGGTGGAGGTACTTCCCCAGACAAGCGGCTTATTCGAGTGGAAGTTGCACTAAGCTCTACCTCTCTTAATGTGTGCGCGTCAATGAGATTAACGCGAAGTTGGGCGGTTTTGTGCATACTTCACTTACACCCCGTCCGTGAAATTTTAATTGTGACAGTAATTAAAAACATAAAAATAATAAAATAAAATCTTAACACCTTGTTGGAAGCCAAACAAAACAGGATACATGGATACATTCAAATAATTTCAACCAAACACCACATCCTATTCTTGTCAACTGGAGGGTTATGACTCCAACCCTAATACTTTCCGTGATTAATCGTTCACCATAAGACGGGGTTGGACCGACAGTTATATCGTGAACTCTTTTGTTTGTTTCTTTTAACCTTCAAATGGTATGGCGGTCCCGGAGACCGAATGAATAAATTGAAAACACAACTTTGTCAATTATTCATTTTCATCTTTGTTTGTTTGACTGTATGTTAAAATTATTCAGAAATGTTTTTTGTTGTTGGAATAATGCTATTTTATTTATTTACTAGTATAATTTAAAGTTAGGTACTAAATTTTTGCGGTTCATGCAAACTTTTTAGTTTTTCACGCTCCACAAATATGGAAAAATATCGCACAGTACTAACCATTTTGTTAAAGTACCCTACTCTATTATCGATATTAACAAACTCATCATCAACATTCAACATGAGCCTATCTATGAAATGACACTTCTCTAGCGTTATTTTTCGTCCTGTATTTATATATACTTGTACATGTTTTTATAACACAAAACGGCATAATTTCGATTATAAAAAATAGTACAATAGACGGCAACTGTTGTCCATGGACAACAGTGCGTATAAGAAACTATTTCTTCGAGGTGTCTACTCTATACGTAGTAGTAAAACCTCAATGTTCGATCCAAGCCAAGCGCATCCAGTTTACCAAACCCCAAAAAAAATAACTTATTTCACGCTGATTCCACCTAGTTCTATTTTGGGTCTAAGGGACCTCGTGACATTTTAGGGTTGAATACAAGCTAGTTAGTTAAATTATGTCTGTTCAAGTAAACTGATAGCTGCGACGGCCGAAACGACTGACTAATTAAGTTGTTGATGTAAATATAGACGGTCGTTTGTAAGTTGTAGTCAAAATAGCCATGATATTTATTAGTTGACAATGAAAGTGAAGTTATTCACTTGAATATATAATAATATGTTTACACTGTGAAAGCATATGAAGGGATGTTATAATTATTGTAATGTATTCTTATATGGTGCATAATGGTTTACCTGAAGTCAGTTTTGATGCTTGCGTGTCTATGAATTGAATTTAAATAAATAATAAAAAAGCTTTGCTTAGCTCAGTAAAAGGCAATCATCTTGTGAGAGCAGAATGAAATACATTTTTCACATTAAGTTTTACACTTGTAGAACACATCCTAAAAGGAAAGTATAAGTTAATGTTACAATGCAGGGCGAAGGCCTCCGTCAATTGAAATCATATTTTCGTCACAAAGATTGGTTTTGGCTTAATCACCACTTGCCCAATGCGGGTTGGCGATAACAAACCCGGGATGTGTTCAGAAAAATTATGCCGGACCCGGGAATCGAAACCAGGACTTTGAGACCATCGAGGCGTTCAAGAACATATTTTACAAATAACTATTCGTTGTTTCGGGCAGAATTGGAATCAGATGAACTCGTCTTCTTTTATGTGATTCACATTAATAACGAATTCGGTTTATTCTCGTTAGTTCTACCAGTGTTATTGATGGGAGTTCAAACTGTTAGGTCGACAGGTAATAAACTAAACAAAAAGGTTCATCATATTCTAACACAACTTACCTAACATATCTAGCCCACAGCTACATTCATTTTACGACTATCAAGTCGACCTTGTTAATTTCACAGTGACCGAATCTCGGACGTAAAATCGTGTAGCAAAGAATATTGGGCAGCGGGAAAAAAATTAAAATGCCCCGGAAAACTGAAGACGCGTTTTTTATTAAAGCGAAAAAAATCCGAAAAGCGCTTGGAAGGCTACATCCCTGCGGGAGGCTTTTATAAGGAGGAAGATAAATCAAGGCGGGGAAATATTTAAAAGCTTGCCTCACCAAGACTGGTTGGTGTTATCTGCTTGCGCCCGTTCGGCTAATTCCTAGGTGAGGGAATTTATGATTTTGAGGGAATATTGCAGCATTATTTTTGAGGTGAGGATTTATAAAACTATAGTTAAAAGTAAAGGCCTTGATTAAGTAAACAAATAGAGGGGTTTCCAGTGCTCGGGGAGGGTATAGGGTGTTAGAGGCAGGCGACGCAACAGCGACCCTTATGGCGTTGTTGATGTCCATGGGCAGTGGCGATCACTTACCACAGATGACAATCTGGTTCGAACTCCACGCGGACGGAGTCGCCGGCGGCCGCTAGTAGTAAAATAACATCTTCCAAATCCAATGTTTAGCAAAAATACCTTCCTCCATATCTCTTGGGAGCAAATCAGCGTTGCAAGCGGAGCGCACCCCTCGCGGGTGGCCACAGAACTTGGTTCGTTTCCCAGTTCGCGGAATACATCCTTGGGCTATTTTATATCGTATAACCGCGGGAAATACGGTACGGAGGAATCACCACGTCTGCCGTCCTTGCGTTATATAATATATCTACGATTTCATATGAGTTTTATATATGTGCTGATCCCTAGATTCTGTAAATCTTTATACTAGTTGGATAATTCTGAAGAGTTTGTTTGTTTGTTTGTTTGTTTGAACGCGCTTATCTCAGGAACTACTGGTTTTAAATACTTACGCATCCATAATACAAGTTTCCGACTAAGTTTGGGGCTAGACAATCGGTGTGTTAGTCCAAGGAATTAATTTATAAAATGTGTAAAGTATATAAAAGTTACTTGGGGACAAAAAGCGTCTTTCAGTGTTCTGTAGTTTCAGTTTTAGCAAGATTGACAGACAATCATTCAAATAAATACATATTCAAATTTATTATATGAAATGAAATGAAAATGAAAAATGAAATGAAAAATAGTTTATTCATAAAAACAAGTCGAGTATTACAGAGTAGGTGTAGGACTCATCCTTTTAAGTTTATAAAACCTGTATTAGGATGAGGCCGCTCTTCTTAAGACAAAATTACAAAAGACTTGTAAAACTTAAAAGATTAATGAAAACAATTTTAAACTACATAATAGTTATTACAACTGAACTATAAGTAATATGTATATATTCATATATATATATATATATATATATATATATATATATATATATATATATATATATATATATATTCCGAGTAAATTTTGAAAAATGTATATAAAAAACCAAAGAAAAATAATAAAAAATAGATATTAAATATGTATAAAGTAAATAGATATATATATTAAAGAAGATATTAAAACTAATAACGTTACGTGTCGCGCCTTAACAGAGATTCCGTAGCCTCATAATCGAGTTGCTTTAAAAAGGAGGTAACCGATTTCTTGCATTTAAAGTAGTCCACATTGTAAAAGTGAAGCATTCTGTTTAGCTTATTATATAAGTACATAGACTGAGAGTTAAATTGTATACAAGCAAATTTGGTTTTTACGGGAGGGTGGTGAACAACAGAATAGGGATTCCGTTTACGTAAGATTTTGGGGTCGGGGATAATAGCTTTATGAGCCCTAAGGATAGATTTTAAAATAAATAATTGTCTGACAGTTAATAAATCACAGTTCTGAAACAGATGAGATGTCCCATAAGTAATGTTTTTAAAAGTCATGACCTTAAGTAACGAACGTTGTGCCCTTTCAATCATAATCATTTTGGTTTTGTGAGTTCCACCCCATAGTGGTAAACAATAAAGAATAATGGACTGCACCAAAGCAATGTAAATACTAATTATAAGTTGTTTATTTGTGACGTGCCTAATGTACTTGAACAACCATAGCAATTTCCTAACTCGGAGTGTACACATTTCAATTTGCATGTGCCAGTTCAGTTGCTGATCAAGATAAACACCGAGATATTTAGTAAAAGTAACCCTTTCTAGAATCTGACAATTACGTGACATTATATAAGTATGATATACTTAAATGTTGATAATGAAGAATTCTTGACAACTAAGTTTTGAGAAACCAACGTAATTACCAGGTATGATTGGAAAGCATTTTCCACACTTAAGAGTTTATGAACAAACAAATAAGTTGGAAGTAGAAAGGAAATATTAACATATTCACAAAGTTGTTAGTTTAAATTAATCATTAACGCTTGCTAAACAGTAGTGTTGCCCAAAATTGGTTTTGGTATTTCTGCCTTGTTCTGACAAAAATGCAAGAACAGGAGCAAGACTGACTGTTCAAGAATTATGCAAGAGCAAGATGCATGGAAGACTCTTGCGTCTTGAAGTTAGTACTTGCGACTACCCACTAAACACAAAGTAACGTTCTCACCGTATTTGGCCAATTGGAGACCACCGAAGCATGCGAAATGTTTCGACCCTTCTTAATATGGGTAGTCTTTACCATGGCTTCATAGCCATGGTAATGATGACTTAATTATCATTAATTCTAGTTCTGAATTAACCTGCTCTATTGCATTGTACTAATATCTTAAGTGAAGATTAATAAATAGCGATAAGCTTATAGGTAGTTGCTGACTTGCTAGACTCTTGCTGCTTGAACAAGACCAAGACCACATTTGAGCAACAAAATACACATACGTAACTAAACAGTAGTGTGAACACTTATTGGTATTGGAATATTAATAAGCATCAAACACATTTCATAAAGTTGAATTGTCTCAAAGAAAATTTCTGTCTGTAGTCGGACATAAATATAAAATGTATCAACAGTCGAAAAAGCATAAAGTTTTGAATTATCTCTATTTAACACCAAAATTTTTTTTACCGGTTGTTTTGTCTTACCGCCTCCTTTGAAATCAAAGAGACAAATCGTCACCTTCACCACGAATTTCAAACAATTAAATATCTCCAGCAACATCACTGCATATTATATTTAAATTCTTTGATGTCCCATGCAAACAAATCCAATGACTAATTAGGGGAAAAGACATAATTTAGTACAACGCCTCAGGCGACGAACATGACAGACAGACAAGGACGAATAGATACATCAGACGAGGGTTGGAAAGAGACAGATGGTACAGTGACAGACGCTAGATTACGCGTGAAGCTATACTATATAAAGACATCCGTTGAATTGTTCATAAGTGTTGATACTATTATTATAGTTTCCCGAACAAGTTATTCATCCTTACTATTATTTCAAATAGGAAAGTGAGTTTGTTTGTTTGTTTGTTACGCTTTCACGCTGTAACTACCGAAATTTTGCAGACGTAAAGTTAGAAGTCCGGATTAAATATAATAAGTTAATTTTTATATTTAAAAAAATATGTTTGTAATATAACCGAATTCCACGCGGGCGAAGCCGCGGGCGGAAACCTAGTAATTTAATACTACTATTCAAGCACTATGGAATTCGTGGATAATTTAAGTTCCTAGCATGTTTTTGAACGTTTAATCACGTTTTTTGTTATGGTAAATCTAATTACGTATGTACACACAAGCTGTTTTTACTACGAATAATATTTTGTAGATAGCTTCAAAATCTATATTTTCAGTCTATGCAGATTTAGAATCAGAACACATTTCGACTAAAATAACAATGTTTGTAAGTAACACATCAATTGTTTAAATTAAATCATTGTGAACGATCGTAACAGAAATCTTAACCGAACAAAGCTTGACATGAATTAATCGATTTGGCAGGATTATAGCATAAGCCAAAGCTAATAAAACATTTATTTTAGCCGCTGTAAGAATCCGTCTTAGGCGAAAGCTGAAACGGAGCTATAATTGTAAATGCAAGAGCATTCTTCTTTTTGACGAGCTTTACATCTGGGTCTTCTGAATAACCAACATTAAGATTTATAACGTCTGTGCAAACAGACCGTTGACTTTGTGAATTATTTTAGTTCTATAAATGGTTTTGTGTTATGCCGCTGTTGTTCGCTATTTTAGTTTGAATTAATGTTAGATGTTACGCTTGAGATCAAGTATGAAATGATGTGGTGAAAGGATAGTCATTTTAGGTTGTGAGAAAGATCTGTAAGGATTACAAAATGGTAATATAAGACGTCACCCGATTGGTGTAGTGCTCATTTTAGGTAACTTTAATGCATCATCATCATTATCAGTCCGTGGCAGTTCACTGCTTCTTTTAATGTGATAAGGAGGCAAACAAACAAGCGGGTCACCTAATGGTAAGTGATCACAGCTACCATTGGCATCAACAACCTTACAAGAATCGCAGATGCGTTGCCTGACATTAAAATCCCCATACCCTCCCAAAAAATGCTGATGGTACATCTTCTCCAAATAGGTAATTATGCCACCACGTTGGACAGATGAACGATATTCCAGACCAAGTACAACTCTACACTAAAATCCTCCATAATTTCGTATACCGACAATGTTATAGCGTAGTGGACACTCTATCCCATAATAGCTCATAACAGATTCACAAAGCCATTATCAATCGCGCATCGATGCGACCGCTTCCCGCGTAATTCTCGCCAACCCTTTCACTGTCCGAAATAATACCGACCGAATCGGTCCTAGGGCTGGCATTCTTACGCATATTTTTTACTATTAATTTTGTTACAAAAATTTTCTGGATGCGAGTCGCCGAGGATCGTGCTCTAAATGGAGAGCTCTAGAAGAGGCCTATGTTCAGCAGTGGACTGCGATGTGATCATCATCATCATCGACTGATGATGATCACACTATTCCACAAAAAAAGACGATTGTTTTCGTTTGTGGAGTAGTGTCATCAATGTTTCCCATGTGAAGGTTTTGGTTAACTTGATTTCATAAACAGTTGGCGTCATACATTCCCACACTTTCACAGTTAGCCATCGTTAAAGACTTTAGTAAAAAAATAGCACGATTATTTTGTAAAGAAATGCAAAAATTCTTTTTCTGAGATCGTGTTATCAATACTCGTGGTTTCGTTTTCCCCTTAAACGAAAACGAACGGTAACCGCGATCATTGTTGCAGCCAAGAAATTATCGACAGAACACAAAACAAGACAAAACATTTACCAACCAGCCCTGGCATTGTCACGCTTATGTATTTTCTATCATTTTTCGTCACAAACCCGGCAAGAAAATATCACCCGTGTATTTGGACCGTTTTATACGAAAGCCGTCTTCTGCTATGGCAATTGAGTGTCTACGTTTAAAAAGATTTATTGGCCGCGAATTCGGGGGGAGTGAAAATCGTAATACAGAAACACATAATAAACATTAAGCAAATATTTTGCGAGGGTTTATATCCGTTCATTTGCTTGTGATGAAAGAACTGACGTATTTATAATTTTGACGAGAATTCTGTAAAGCAGATGGTTTGGCGTGTAAAAATAATTATTTGGATACCATTTGTAAAATTATGATTTTATCTCACAACACTGCTTTATAATTTTTTGATCAATTTATGCGATATTCGCGACTTTAAGCTAAAATAACTAAAATAACACTATGTGTGCGGAAACTGGATTCCGTATGGAATTCGGTTTCCGCACTCGTGTGTTATATTAAAGCTTAAAGACTTCCTCGACTAATGGAATAGTCCATTCAAAAATATTTTTGATTTGAACCAGTAGTTCCAGAGATTAGCGCGTTCAAATTAACAAACAAACACACAATCAAATTAACTCTTCAGCTTTATTATAATAAGTAGGTACAGATAAATACAGATTTGAACTATTGATCTATCGATTACCGTCAACATCTTCTTAGCGCCTGTCCCGGTTGCATCATTGGCCATTGCTTCGGAGAAAAGTGTACGATGATGATTTAACCTGACTTGTCTTAACATTTGATTGCTTGAAGTCAATGTCAGATAAAGTTTAAGGCCACTTGGCTATCATACCACATAATGCATTACAATGTAGCTACTTAATCTTTTATTTACTCAAAACATTCAATATACTTACATTTTCACATTTAATATTCTAAAAATGTTATTCGTATGAGTTTATTCTGACGTTGATACATCGTTTCAATTGTGTGAAAGATCTCTTGTCTGCCTATATTTGATCAAAAGAAACTATTTGATATGATGTGCATAAGTCTAATGGAAAGGCATATGGGCACTATAAATAAAATAGAAGTAATATTTTGAATTATATTTCAAGGGTTTTCACCCAAAAGAAGTAATGTTTGATATTCAAATTTAAAAGTAAATACACGGTGTCGCTAGTATCCAATAGGGTTTTGGCACAAAAACGTGAAACCTTTTTGTGATTTATCTCACGTTTCTTAACTGCACCTATGCATTATGCGATTGTAGAGATATATAAGCAAGGAGGACCTTGAGCTAAAAATTTTTGGTCACCCATCCGATGACTGGCCTCGGCGAAAGTTGCTTAACTTCGCTATCGCTGGCCAAGCGCGCTAACCACTGCACCAGCTGCTCGAGTTTTTCATAAAATAATATCTAACCATGTTACTTCATTAAGCATAATGAGGTTTCCACCTCTTCCACTCGTATTTTATGAGAACTATTTTTTCAAGGATGAGTAGTTGCAGCAATGAAATCAAAAGAGTACTAAAAAGATCCTCCTCAAAAGATTTTCCGTTGGTTTTATACGGGCCGGTGAGGGTTACAGAATTCCCCATGCATAGGGTTGTCAGTCGACAATACCGATTAGGTAATTTTAAACTTAACCTTTTTTTGTAGACATTACGAGTATGTTAACTACTGTATTATCAAACATAACCTGCAAAACTGAAAACAAAAAGTTACAATTTAAAAGAAACACACCGCCGAAATTAGTCGACCTACGTTAGGAAGATAAATACAAAATTAGGCGACGTCATTTCATCGGAATTTCAATTGCATTAAAAGAACCAAAATACAATAATTTTAGTCATGGATCAATAAGAGGAACCATGACTAAAATTAACATTAAATTTTTTACAAAACAATACACATTCAAGTTCGTAAGAAAGCATTTTTTTATATTCATAAAACTAAAATAAAATTGGTGACAACCCTACCTGCGCTCACGCTGGTATATGAGCGGAGGCAGATATGAGAGAAACGTCAACCGGGAATTTAATATCTTAGGTTTGCGATGAACGAATCGATTCTTGTGAAATTCCAGCTCAGATTTAATGTTGCACGTATTTTTTGTTACGTTTAAGGTGGTGTAGTCATGTCTTCATAGGTGAGTTAAGGCTACGGTGGCTAATCGTCTCGATATGATATGAAGAAATATAATTTTCTTACATATACTCTTATAAGGTTGAGTCCTAACCTGTTTTCCGAACACAGCCCGTGTGTGACACACACACAGTGGTCACCGACCCGCATTTGGCAAGCGTGGCGATTAAACCAAAACCTGTCTTTGTAACGAATACATGATCACACGTGAGCTTTTATGCATTAGAGCATAATTTGTTCTTCTGCTACTTTCCTTAGCTTATTGGAAACCATTTTCCTAAGCGGCACGACGATTCTCCTAACTAACTCATGAACACCTGCAGAATTCCAACTGCAACTTATTCCGTATTTTTCGGATTACGTGGTTCACTGTAGAACGGTTTAAGTACTAAGTGAATTCTTTGGGCACAACAATGCTCGATATACGGGGTTCCGATCGGTCGCGGCGCCTAAAAGCCGTACAAATTGGTGGTGCCCAGTGTTCATTGTCACGGCAGCACAAAAGAGCAACAAAGACGCATTGAGCGCCGTTCCACGTTCACAGTTGGATGAATAGCAGTGAAAAGAACACCATATTTGTACTTTGACTCAGTAGTTTTTTATTTATTAATATTAAAGAAAGAATCACCGCTGCCTATAGCCATAAGCAACTTCACAAGGGTCGCAGACGCGTCGCCTGCTATTTGAACTTCATCATCACTCTCAGCCTTTTAGCAGTTTTCAGCTGAATATAGATGGCAGCTACCCTATATAGTGGTAGAGGTTATACCCATAGTCACCATGACGGGATGGCGGGGAACTCAGGGAAAGCTCTTTAGTTGCATCTTACG
The DNA here is from genome assembly GCA_958496325.1 of Nomophila noctuella. Lineage (NCBI taxonomy): Eukaryota > Metazoa > Arthropoda > Insecta > Lepidoptera > Crambidae > Nomophila > Nomophila noctuella. The sequence continues at coordinate 2,117,832 of OY292485.1, forward strand.
ACTCTCACTGGAAGAAATGTTAATCTTTTCTAGACAAGTAATGCATGGCAAACTTCTATCAATCAATCAATCAGCCTATTGCCGTCCACTGCTGAATGAAGGTGACTACTCCAAAGTTCGCCAACCATCCCGGTCCTGTGCGATCCGCATTCACGCCATTCCCGCCACCTTTCTTAAGTCCTACTCCCAGCGTCCCGCGAACGTCCCAAACTTCTATGCCACGTATAAATATTTTCCCTGTCTATTACTAATATATAAAGCTGACGAGTTTTATTGTTTGTTGGTTTGTTTGTTTGAACGCGCTAATCTAATTTGAAAAAATATTTTTGTGTTGGATAGTCCATTTGACGAGGAAGACAATATACCATATGTGCGGAAACCGAAAACCACGCGGACGGAGTCTTCACTCTCATTCTTTACACTATGGCTAGGTGAGGGCGCTGGTTCCATTAGCACCCTGTCACCGCGAAGAGGGAAGGAAATAAAGAAACGCTTGAACAATACCGATATGTATCGCGGTTTTGCGGCACCGGCTGACCTACTTAGCGTTTTTGTATGAGTTAGTTGCCCCAAATAGTGCTTCGGCTTGGAATATGTGCACGCACTTCCTAAGTTTTGACGACCCGCTTGGTGTAATGGTAAAGATGTTGCCTATTACGCAAGAGGTCGCGGGTTCGATCCCCGCACAGGACAAACATTTGTGTGCATGAACATGTCTGTTTGTCTTGGTCTGGGTGTTATATGTATCTATTTAAGTATATTTGTAATACCACTGTTGATTCTAATGTCTGTAACACAAGCGCTTAAGCTACTTAACACGGGGTCAGATCAATGTATATGATGTTGTGAAATATTTATTATTAATATTTATTTATTATTACAGGACTAATCCAGGATAAATGATCTTGTGGGAAAAAAGACTATGTACAGTACGTTTTCGCAATTAAACAGTAACACAATTAAATACGTTATTACTACGGAATTAAACCAATTAACAATCTCTTCCAAGCTTCTAAACAATTATTTGCTGAAATCGCCTTGTATTTACTAAATTACCGTAAACATTATTACTTGAAGGATCTTTAGCTAAATATCACGTTACATAGTCATTATTGCGTTGGCAAACACGCTTCCTATTGGCTTAAATTAATCTTAATACCACTCATTATTTCAAAGCAAGTCTGCCAATTACATGAGATGATAAGTAAATATTATTATGGAGTTATGTTTGAGCTCGAGTAACTTTAATATGAGTAAATATCTTATTTCTTGAGTAATTTTGCATAAATAAATATCTGACTTCACATTACGGATATCAGTGCCAACAGTACAGGAGTACATAATACTAAAAGTATATAGTAAAAAAAACAATATTTAAAGTTTTGTTTATGTTTGCAATCGCAAGATGGTCACCTGATGGTAAGAGACCGCAGTTGCCCATGGACATCAAAAATTCACAAGGTTCTCAAATTGGTTGCCTGGCTTTGAAACCCCATACTCTCCCTCACTGATGAAAAGAAAGTTTAAATCGTAAGAACTAATACTTTTCCGGCCATTTTCGACTATGGTGGCGAATTATACAAGCAGTCAAGTATGCAGGATATACATATTATAGTGCACAAGTGAGTGCGCAAGCACAGGTGCACTCCCTATTCCCTTACTTTCATAGTTCGGTGGGCCAGCAGTCTGGCACGGCCGTAGAGAGATCATGCGCAGGATCAACGGATTTTACGTGCGTTCCGAAATGTCATCCGATGGGTGACTAAAAAATAACATCTCGAGCTCCTTCGTGCTTTGGGAGGTGAATATATCACGCGCAATGGCCCCCCTTAGAGGCTAAGTGCGGAAAACTCCCCGGTCAACCTAAACCATATCCAAGGAATCAAGAAAGTTGTTCATTACATGCAACACGTCATTAAAATTTTGTCAACATCATAAGAATTAAGATTGTATTGAAAACGAGGGGGAGGAAATTTAACGTCTAATTTCACGAGTTTCCCTTAGACGCGTATTTTAATATCTCGAGATACACAGGATTCGTCGGAATATTAATCAAGTCTTAATTAAATGGCTTACGCTATCCCACTCAGCGCGGGGTGTTGTGAATAAGGTTAGAGGACTATTGGGATGTGGGGAAATATTCTTTGGCGATCCGCTTGGGGTAATGGTTAAGTTGGCTGTTGGACGGAGAGGTTGTGGGTTCTATGCCCGCACTGGAAAAACTTTTGTGTGCATGAATGAAGGTATTATATGTATATTTTTAAATGTTATTGTTATTACACTATTATAGTTAAATACTCTCGTACTTACTGTTTGACGTTAAGTCCCTGTTTAATATTATTCGTTAGTAATGCAACGCGAAAGTTCAAAGTATTTTTTATAAAAAAAAGTTTTTTTTTAAAAAACTTTGGGAAACAAATCGTTGTGAGAGTATTATGTATTTACAATTATTACTTAAATAACTAACTTAACACACACGTTTAATTACACGTCATCAACATTCACATCTGTCTAAGTCCAAACCACTTCCTTTCCATGGGTATCGCCAAAAACTCTACCGTCCAACTTTGCTTCAATAAACTAGCTTCAAATCCGTCGGTCTGTCCGTCCATAACTCGGTAACCCAATTACCGCGCCAATGGTCCGATGATTGGACCCCGGGGAGCCGTTCGCACTCTCAATACGCCCGCAATTCGGTTCCCGGCGATGCCTTTTCAAAATACAAATCCTTTAAGGCTGTTTCGATGCGGTATTTATCACGGCTACTCTTGGGAACGGTGGAATTATTTTGGGTTGTATTGATATTAGTTTAGTAGGTCAGTGGTGTTGGACTGTTGGTCGATGGAAGAAAATGTGAGTTATTGGTTTATTGTAAGCAGGAGATAATAAAAGAATAGCTGTTTAGGTTTAGCAAGTCCTGATTTGATAAGTTTTAGTAACTTATTACCGAAAACAAATCGACTTCAAATGATTGGAAAATCGATATCAAAATCAAATGATTCCCAAATTATTACATTAAGAAAGATAATTTAGGCCTTAGAGGTTTATTGTGAGCTGGAGATGACAGCTTTTGGATTGACAAATCCCTACAGCAGACATTATATATGTATATTTCAACTTCGAACAAATTGATCTTCAATCGTTGCAACTCATGTTGATATTGTTGTTAAATGTAAAGTGGTTGTAGTTCTTTTATTGTGGAAGGCTACAAACAGCATATCCTAATCCTATCCTAATACTATTATAAAGGCGAAAGTTTGTATGTGTGGATGTATGGATGTGTGGATTTATGGATGTTTGTTACTCCTTCACGTAAAAACTACTGAATGGATTTGAATGAAACTTTACCACAATATAGCTTATACATCAGAATAACACATAGGATATTGGAAATCGAAATCCACGCGGACGGAGTCGCGGGCGGCCGCTAGTTTGATTAATAAGAATAAAAAAATCATTTTCATTCTCTTATTGAACGCTGTTGAAACCGCAACGCGTAGCTAGTTTCAATAAAAACATCCTTTGAATATTGAATTTAATAATCTCTCAGCAAATTTTATTACAAATGTTTACGTTAGTCGTATGATTGTTTATTGTTTATTCAACGGACAGTATTTGGCTCCAAGTTGAAAACCCATTACTTTCTGTTTGATCCGACGATCAAATAAAACTTTTATTTTGCTACAATACTCGTTGTACAACTTATTTAAGTTTGTTTTTGTTAGTGATAGGGACTGTTCTATTGAATGGGGTGAAAATAATATTTCCAATTACAAAAATTGTTTTATGGAGATAACTTGTATTCATTAATTTTTAGAATACCTAGAACACAATATGTCGACTCATCCGTAGAACAAAGTCCGATGTGATCATAGAGCAAAAATGAGTTAAATACCTTAACAGTATAAGGATAACGAACTCTATCGACGTACATTTTTATTTTTTTTCTATCTTATTTAGTTCCAGAGTTACAGAGTCGAATAACGTTCCATGTGATAAACTTTCCGTAAAAAAACGCTTCATGTGACCAAGGGACAGTGGGGGCGGTGCGGATGCCACGTCTGTTGTTGAGACCGGCCGTTGTTCAGTGGAGGAAGGAAATTTACATTTCACGGGCTTAGGTTTTCTTCGAAAAAATGAAATTAGAATATAGAATCAATTTGTCTCTTTATTCATACTTTTTGGCTCCGTTCCTATTTGTGGGTGATCGATTTTTATATAGGGCGTTTTTTGATGGAAAAGTTAAGTAACGTAATTTTCGTACGAAAATACATGCGTTGTAATGCATATTCGCAGAATAACCACTATAACTGTAAAAATAAATAGTAAAAAGTAGAAGTCTTAACAGAACTTAGGACCATTTTATACGAAATTAATGGTACTTCTAAGTGTTGCATGTGAATGTAGAACACTTTTCTTCGGAATCTATGAGACGATTTGTTAGTCCGATGGTAAAATGGGACGTTATTACTGGAAGAACGGAATAAGATAAGACGTTGTTCAATTAAAAAAATCCTCAATTATTCAAATATTTGAATTAAACATTGTGTAATGAATTGCTAGGCAGGTATATAGTCTTGCCTTATTAGTAATAATACATTTTCTATTATTTTTATTGAGAATTTTGTTAAAACTTGACTCCACCATAGTCACCTTTGCCTACCTACTGATGAAGAAAAATCAGCTGAGAATATATAACTTTATACTTTCGCGTTGCGTTTTAATTATTTAACATTACAACGGGACTAAACGCGATATTATTTTTATATATTACTGAGTACTTTCTGCTTGACGTTTCGGCTGTGATGCTACAACCGTGGCGTGGTCACAAGCGAAAATAATATCGCGTTTAGTCCCGTTGTAATCCTACTACTATTATAAAGGCGAAAGTTTGTATGTATGGATGTATGGATGTTTGTTACTCTTTCACGTAAAAACTACTGAATGGATTTGAATGAAACTACCACAATATAGCTTATACATCAGAATAACACATAGGATATTGGAAATCGAAAACCACGCGGACGGCGTCGCGGGCGGCCGCTAGTGTTAAATAATGAGCTGATAGAATGGAAAAAAATCTGGATGGCCATGACGAGACCGAGAAAATTTCCTGCTACAGCTTAATATCCAACGCCATACCTGGCACACTAGGTGTGGATCATTACAGCAATCAACTTACGTTTTCCTTAGAAGTGCCATCAAATTATGAAAATTCACCATTCATTCAGTTTTAGGATTAACATATTTTGTACCACAGATCTACCCTGGTTTATATGGAACTGTCAGTACTAACTCCTAGATCCTCTCCTACTAGGATTAGGCATAGCAATGGGCATCCATTCTGTCTGTGATAGTTTATTCTGCCCTTATCATAGAGACTGTTTCTCTTTGTCTTGTTCTTCGTCATTAGGCACCACTAAATTCACCTCTGTCTTCGTATTGAAGCAGTAGCTCCGTGGCTCCTAAAACCACTAGAAAAAGGCAGAGACTAATAAAGAATGGACAGACCTTAAACGCAAGTGATTTAAAAACCTAGGCAAGACAAATGTTATGAAAAAGTCAAAATAGCGATGGGACCGTGTAGAAAATGCCATTTATTGTTACAAATGATTCGATACAATATCTCACCAACAGCGCCTAGACTGTTTTTGTTTTTGTGGAAAGAAACTGCATCATGAAGTTATTTGATAAAATTTTATAAATAAACAGGCTTTAAGGAATCTTTTTGAGAGAAAATATAAGTATATCAAACAATGTTTCAATATCTTGCCGTTTTAGCTCGTATCTTAAAGACTGCGTGGAAGAAGTACGATGGAAGTGCTTTATAAATGTATCTTATTATTTGTACGCTGACCTCCTTTGTATTTCACACATCCTTTAAGATACAAGCTGTTACGGCAAAAGTATTTAAACTTAAGTGTAATAAATATTGTTTCACATACTTCAATGTTCTCGCAGTGAGATTGGTTGGTGCCTGTGACCATAATACTTTGAAATTTATTAGGAGATACTTGAGGCATATTTTCTTTTTGATTTTATCTGAAAACTTGATGATGATATCCCATAGCTTAACTCGATCTCCCAGTTGCCAAAAATTTACTGTACCAAGTACTGTTGGTGAGATATTTAATTGGATCATTTGCAACGACTAACGGGATAAACGCTAGGAAGAAGAAGAAGATTTGTAACGACTAACGACATTGTAAGATGGTCCCATCGTTTTTTCGATTATTTCGTTATGTTTCTTGAACCATTTGCGCTTACGGTCTGTTCATTACTTAGGGCGTCTCTGCATTTTTCTATTGGTTTTAGGGGCCACGGGTTTTCTACTTAAATGGTTTTCTAGTTAATTAGAGGTGCGAAATGACGACGAACAAATCACAAAGAAACTTTCTCCATAATATATCGCCAGAATTAACTATCACAGACTGAATAGGTATTATTAGGCAAGGATATTTGGAAGAGTTGGTACTGACAGTTCCATATTAACCAAGAAATATTTGTGATGTGGAACTTTTAAATCTTCAAACTGAATGGTGATTTTTCATACCAAATGAAAAATCACCATTCAGTTGGCAATAAATAAATGCACGGAGTTGATTTCTGTGAAGATCCTTGCCTAATGGGTTTGAAAACGCCAATTGCCTAGCAGCAAACTAAGCTCGAAGCTTGTACCATGGCAAGCTAGGGAACTGAAAGACATGCTTAAATATATTTTATTTATACAAATACATACACTTAAATGGATACATGTTCATGCCAACAAATCTTGGGATCGAGCCCAACCCAACCTCTTGAGCACTACACCAAGCAGGTCACCGGGCTTCATAAAGTTCCTAATTCGGTTTTTTTTAACGAATAAACCTTGTGTAAGCCCGAATAAAAGATTGTGTTATGTTATGTTATGGCTAACATTACAAAAAACACATTTCAAACCAGATAAGTATTCACATAGGACTTTAAAGTGATAAATTATTCAATCAAAAAACGCTCCAAGTTCATATAGAACGGCACTTAATTCGGACGTCTCCGTAAAACAACGTGTTATGTTCACCAAGGACTCCCGGTCTTCCGCTAGAAAATGTCCGATGTTGATATGGAACTCACTATTTCGTGAAATAAAAGCAATAGAAATATACACTAAAGAGCATTTAATTACGCTATTGCGCTATATAAATATATCTAAAATTCAAAATGATACGTCTTACCGTTTTTGATCGCAGCCCGAAAACAAAGATCTAAAACTTCTTTGCCCTCTACTGAAAACTAGCATTCCTGCAGATCGGACTTTGTTCTACGGATGAGTCGATGTGTATTATGAATACTTTAAAAACATACAACTGTATGTTTTATCAAATTGTAGTTTATACTTATAGGCAAGACCGTTGCAGTTGGGCAGTAACAACAAACCAAAATAAACTTTTGGCTTATCATTTCGGGATATTGGGAACTACAGGTGGTACGCAGTAACAGTGTAGTTAATATATTAATAATGTTTATGACACGATTATGACAAAACTATACAACAACCCAAAAAATTGTATGTATTAAATTGTATTACATACGTGGCCAATTTGCCATCACTCGATCACCTAACAACACATGCGAACCAAGCATTCGAATTTCGAACGAGAAAACAATTTTGAAAATGGAACGAGTCAACCGCCGCAAAAACTGACACGATTGACGGATGACGTCACCTCGTCGGGGACACCGCGCGGCGATATTATATTCTACCCGCACGTCAACTTCGACAGATGACAACCGCATAGGCTATCCTCTAAGAACTGACGTAAAATAAAAAAATAAAAATAAAAATTCGTTTATTTACTTAAGTTTACGAGTACAATATGTCACAATATTACACAACAGAAAATGCAAAAACTTAAGTAGGCACAAGTTTCACTAAAAATAAATAAGACAGCGGACCCCGCACTAGGCATAGCCTGTCCTGCGGGGGCCTTAGTTGCGATTAACATTAAACATTACGAGGTAGGAGAATACAAATTTGAGTAGAATACAGGCGACATTTATGACACTTATCTAATTTCACATTAAAAACCTTTTCTATGTCTTGTTTGAAAAATTTAAAGCAAAGAAAACTAAATATAAAATAAATAGTACTATTATATTAACAAAAAAATATTAACTCTAATGTCAGGCGGGAACTCGAATGAATTGTTCTGTTTCTGAATAATTCCAGGAAACTAGTTCATGGAATATATGAACTTTAGCACCGTGAAATGAGAGACGGTGTATGTTTATCCTTTTATTAAATTTGTTATAAAGATAAGGGAACATAAACTGCGCGAAACGTCCAGCAAAAGCAGTTTTGACTGAAGGAACGAAAGCTTTAAAAACCCGTTTACCCATAACGGCACGGGCTCCAATAGAGGCAATGGTTTTCCTGTGAGTGATTAGGACCGCATGTTGGATATAAAGTCTTCTGACACTCAGAACACCAGCCTCGCGATAAACAAGGTTGGTTGGGTAACGCGGGGGCTTCTTAAGCATCACTTTCAAGACAGCGCGCTGAGCCCTTTCGAGTTTCATCAACACAGTGGCTGAAGCGCAACCCCAAATCGATATGCAATACGTCAATATCGACTGACAGAGAGCAATGTAGACCGACTTCAGCAACTCAAAGTCTGCTACATCCCTAAGAGACTTCATAATAAAAATTAATCTACGAACACGGGAAGACACGGCATCGATGTGCTGCCTAAAAGTGAGCCTGTCGTCCAAGAGGACGCCAAGATATTTGAGGGAAGTCGACTGCTGGATTGGCCCACAAGAACACACGGCCATAGAAACAGAGCTTGAGGTGAGGTTCCCACATCTGTGAATAATTAATTTAGGCGCAGATTTGGGAGCCGAAGCAGCCGTCTTGTGAAAGCAGAGGAATCTTGTTTTGTCAGTGTTGAGTGTCAGAAGGTTACCCTCGAGCCAAGAGGCAACACTAGCCATTCCAACTTCTGCGTTCCGCGCACACTCGGCCCAATCAGATCCATGAAACAAAAGCGCCGTATCGTCTGCATAGCAGAATACGTCAGAGTAGGGCAGATGTAATGACGCAATGTCATTGATGTAAATCAGGAACAGGGAAGGCCCAAGAATGCTTCCCTGCGGCACTCCAAATGACACTCTACTTATTCCGCTGAGGACGGAATCGACCCTAGTACATTGAGTTCTATCTGTCAAGTAACTCCTGAACCAGTCAAGGGCGCAACCTCTAACACCCAAACATTCCATTTTCCTCAACAAAATAGGGATTGAAACCGTGTCAAACGCCTTACTAAGATCCAAGAAGACCCCGATACAGGGTTTACTTGCATCCAAATGCGCGGTTATCTGACTGATCAAATTAGAGACAGCATCTTCGCAATTCCTGCCTTTACGAAAGCCAAATTGATTACTGGATAATAGATTGTGATCTTCTAAAAATTTCATTAGCCTCTTGTTCACACATCTTTCCAAAATCTTTGAGAAAACAGACAATAACGAAATAGGCCTATAATTGCTGGGGTCCTGACAGGGTCCTCCTTTATGGATTGGTGATATCACGGCATTTTTCCATATTTGAGGAAATTCTCCAGATTTAATGCTTAGATTTATAATTGCAGTAAGGGGGTGCAATATGCTGGGCAAAATCAATTTGATTGTATTGTTGTTAATATTATCAATTCCCGGGGCACTTCTGCTGTTCAGAGCCAATACAATGGACGTAACTTCGCCGGCATCGGTTGGTTGCATGTAAAGAGAGTTAGATGGAGAGCCAGAAACTTTTACTTTAGAAGCGAGCGAGTCTTCAGTCTCATGCAAACGGTCAAGAGTGGTCTGGGCCAGACGTTGACCTACTGTAGAAAAGAACTCGTTACAAAGATTAAGAGACTCTGATGGGTCGCTTGCAAGTTTGGTCAACTCCGACGAAGTACTAGATTTCCGTTCTGTATGTGTAATACGTTTAATGGAATCCCAAAGAGGTCGAGGCTTATTCCTGTTTTCTAATAGATCTTTCCTATCGTGATCCTCCTTGAGCCGTCTCACAAGTGACCTGTAGAAATTCCTATATCTTTTATAGACAATTTCCTTGACAGGATCATCAGGATGCTTCCGCGCGTCAGCGTGTAACTTGTCTTTATGTTTGCTACATCTAATAAGTCCCGGAGACATCCAAGCCTTTATATTGAATTTAGAGTGACTAATCTTAGTTACGTGGGTGTGATTGTCAAAGATTTCAGATATTTTGTTCATAAACAATTCGGCAGCGTTAGAAACTGAGACGGAATTAACGACCCGAGACCAATCCACTTCATTCAATTCAGCTACAACTGCTTTCAGGTTAGTTTTCTTCCGTAATCTAATCTGTTTGGGAGGCTTTTCAATTGAATTATCTATTCCAAGCATGACAATGTCGTGATCAGTGACATCGGACGAATATGACAGGGCTACTAGTTTACCCTGCGCGGCGGCAAATATATGATCAATGCAGGATTTGTTGTGGGTTGGCACGTTAATAGTTGAAACAAAACCATGCTCAGCCAGTACACAAAGATACTCTGATGACAGATTGACACATTTTGTTGAATCGAGAATATCTATATTTATGTCTCCAGTTAAGACTCTGCAGTTAAATTTAGGTAGTTCTCCAATCACCTGTGAAAGTGACTGGACAAAACAGTGAGCGTCCAGGGAAGGTGAGCGATAAATAGCTATAAGCGACATACAATCAGGAAGCTCCACATATAAGCTGTTTGACTCAGAAATGTCAAGTTCCTTCACCAAGGGAGACCATTTATCCTTCACGTAAACGACTACACCACCAGCCTTGTTTATATATTTTGTGGTATGAAATGAATTGTAACCATTAATTTGTCTAATTATTGGTAAGTGAGTAAGCCAACACTCAGTCAAAACTATGATGTCATACTCAAGCTTCAGTCGTTCCAGCACAATCAGAAAGTTGTCAAAGTTCTTATGCATGCTCCGTATGTTGGTGGTAAGGATTCTGATTTTACAGTCGAAAAGGTACGATTGACAATGTTCGGGTAGAGTTACAGTATGGCAATCAACACTACAGGAGCTATCGATTTCTTGTAAAATTGCTAAGTTGGCCACTGGGGCCAGGAGAGTAAATTGTGAAAAAAATTATGAAACATTTCAAATCTATTTGCCATAAAGAACAACATATTTAAATTAAATGGGACAGAAACAGAACAATAAAACTTAAACTATTGTCGCGAGATTTATAGTCGAGAGTGTATGAAAGCGCCTTGTAACTAAGGTTTGGCGATAAAGTTGCAGATTTTTGTACATTGAATACCGTCCGTTCGGTAACTAGGAATTGTAATTGATGCCATTACTATTATTACTGATGCCTGCCACACGCATGTTTGATCTCATTACTGGCAAGTGCTTGCTAATTCTTGGATTGAACCAAAGACAGGCAAGGACGAGTGCTTCTGCCCATAATGGTCATCAGAAACGCAACTTCACAAATTATTGTGGAAATGGTGGTGGGCCATCGTCGGCCAGGGATCCCTAAAATAAATATTTATGTCGAAAAATTTAAGACGAAAATGTAATATTTTCTGCACTTTAGATTGTTTTGATCACGTTTCTAGAACAATCTCCCAATACTCGTTCAGATTTGCGCCATAAACTCACACAATTCAGACGTTTGAAGCCATTCTGTCCACCAAAAACCATTCGACTACCATAAAACGTTGCTACTTCGCATCACAATAACTTGAATTCGTAAAAATACCGTATCTAAGCCATCTTCGTGCAAAAAGTCCGTCTGTAGTGAAATTTTACGCTCACGACACGAATAAAATTTCCACGTACATTTTCCATTAACCAGTCTCATGCGACGCGGTATAAATAACCGGGGCATAATAAAATGCTAAGCCGGCGCTTTTAATCACGGTGATAAAAATTTTACCAGTTTATTTATGATGTACCCCTCTTATATTACTGTGAATGTGTCTGAGATCAGTATACAGAAGTAGAAATTAACGTGTGTCTCCTTGGAATTTGTGGATCAGATCCAATTTGAAAAATGGAGGAGGTTGCTAGTTTGTTTTGTCACGTTTAGGTCTGTTGGTGATAAAGACATGTCTATCACATACATTTCTGAAACAATATTGTTATATAATTTATTTATTTAAAACCAAAACTGAAAGTTGTTGGTTTATTATTACCCTAATTCTTAAGATTGAGTAACTCCTTCGTATTTTTCCTGTTTAATTATTTTAAAAGAAATCTTAGAAAATTCCTTTCTCTTTTTCTGCTAATTTTCCGGTTCAACTCATAAGCCGATTTTGACTCATTTTTTAAATGATCAAAGCTTAAGTAAATAGCCTATTTGAAAGCAGGCTGTACACAAAAATATTTAATGAGTGGATTAAAAAAGCTTTAATTAGATGAAACAGGAAAATAACTTGGTAAACGTTGTTTGGTGGCAAAAGTGACGTCAAAATTCAATAAAAACTTTGACCGAGACTAATGTAACAAACAGATACTAAAATACAAAAATAATGAGGTACAAATTCTTAAAAAACAATAATTGTAATAGCTAAAGGATTTGAAACTCAAATATTCATAGTTTTTATCGGCGACAAACTTTATTACCGCTTCCATTAGCTGGAGGCTAGCATAAATGAGCCCATTCGAATTGCTTTCCTCCTACATCTCAATGGAGGTGGCCACTTAAAAATCTAAAAACTCAATTAAAACGTTGTAAAAACACTGTCCCGACCGAGATGGTATTCCGTACGTCCCAGACCATATATTCAGAAATATACTCTAACGTCTAAAAAATTGGGTTGAATTTACATCGGCCATTTCACCCGGCAAGGGTTTAAATAATGCGTCACTTTAGTTTCAAATTGAGCGCCAGCCGGAGTGGACCTGTTTCCCTCCCCTTTGTTAAAATAAAAAATGAATGAAAATTTTGATTGGGTTTTATTAATTAATTGAGTAATTGGGTCTAACTACACCCGCAGGTAATAGGGGATTGTTTGTACTTTAACCCTCGATCCTGGTTTGTTAGGTTGGGAAATATTTTTAGTATACAATGTGTATGTATATAGCTTGTCGATGTAGCTGCATTTTGAATCTAGAATATCAATTTTGGCACGGACAGATTTCACCATTGCACTGGACAGACCGAGATGGAAGCTCTTGTTGTCGGAGGCCAGAACCCACTTTGGGTCGATTCGCCGTAAAAAGTAAGTAACTAAGTGAGCTGTAACTCTGATGGAATGTTAAATCGAATCAACGGTTGTTTGAAAAAAAAAGCTCGGGTGTGATTATCGAGTTTATTTTTTATATATTTCATCCAAAAATTCCATTCTTGAACAAAAAGGTCATGCTAACATTTTGTGTAGGAACACACTAAGCGGAAAAAACGCGTCCGCAATTACGCGGCTGAATTTACTTCTGTATTTTATATAGAAGACGACGGATGAGAAACGTAATAGCGAAATTACGTTGCGTTATTTCAGCATAGTGCTATCCTACACTTACAGCATGATTCAAGATGCTATTTATAACTCTATGTAAAGAGAGCCATAACGATCTCTTCATGTAAAAACCTATTTAAATTTTAAATCCCACCCGGAATATGCCCATTATCAAACCTAACACGAAATGAATAATTCTCAACGATATATCCCTTGTAATTCGGGTTTCTAATCGCGTTAAACAAACAATAAACGTACTCTCACTTAATCTAATTGTAACAAAGGAGCTACTCTGCAGCCCATAGGAACCAATTAGGACCATATTTACAAAGAGGTAATCCTCTTTGCGCACCTATTCTGGGCCCCGCAACGAGAGCATCTGACCTAGGCGACTTTGAGCACAGATTAATTTTTATGGCCGACCCATTTATAAATTACCAATTAATAAATAAGTTTGGGACTAGGCAATACAACTTTGTCGTAATATGAATTCTAGGTAACGGATAGACATAGTTAAATACTTTTGTATTTATACAAATACACTCAAATATAATCAAATAACCAGACCAAACAAACAGATATGCTCATAAATACAAATGTTTGTCTAGGGCGGGCGACCTCTTGGTCTTATAGTCAACTTCTTGTTCAATTACACCAAGCGGTTATTTATATTTTTGGCAATCCGGAAATGTCCCGCCTGAGTCATCTGAAATCGGATGAAATTTTCTTTTTGTATAATTTTAAAAATTATAGACAATCCGGTAATGTCAATTGGTGCAAAAAGTGAATAAGGCTAGGTGCTCAAGTTGCGTATAATCAAATATTGGGTGATCCAAGTGGTCTTCCTTCATACAATGCCTCGGACCGTAGACAGTTGTCGATTTAACAGCGGCCGAATAATTTACAAATCCGAAGACAAAACAAGGGGTTGGGAAGGGTTGACTCTCATCTGGATGAAATATTGGACGTTTTATTATACTGGTTTGGATGTAGTATCCTTATGTTTAAACCTTGTTTAGTGCGTTGTGATGATTAGTGGATTTCAAAAAATATTGATGCAGCCGCTTGCGACTCTTTACGCGTGGATTTCGGTTTCGACACACATAGTGCTCTACTATAGCTTCGACTTCGACGACTAATAGAATATTCAACACAAAAATATTTTTTCAATTCGAATCAGTACTTTCTGAGATTAGCGCGTTCAAACAAACCAACTCAAATTAGTACATTTTAGTATAGATTTTGATATAAGAAGTTGTTTGCACTAAAATACGGACGGAATAAGAGGTTGTTTGCACTAGAATTAAATTTTGCTAAAATTAATCTTTCCATTTCATTACTTCCATAGAGAAAAACCAAACACCCAACCACACAATTTTTCACTTAAAAATACATAACCAGACGCCATCACCCCAAAAAATTAAAAACACGTCCAACGTCCAACCAAATCGTGGTCAACCCGAACGGAAAAGGCCCATTTCCTATTAGCAAAAAGGACAGGGTTCACAAAATTTTCGGATGTTCCAATTTGCATGTTAACAGAGACACCGACAATGCGATAATTGAATACTCGGATTCACGCCGTAATCTATTCCACCGGCGGACCTCTGCGCGTCAATTTTTAATTTGGAAACGTTGATTCCGAGTTTACTTGAGGTTTTGAGGTTATGTTTTCGAGGATGACGTTACTTTGATGTGATTTTGCTTGTTTTGTCGTGGCTAAAGGTACGCCTACCTCAAGCATTTGAATGATTTTATAACATCATGATTGATTGATCTTATAACACCATAACTTTCGAATTTGAGTTGTTTGTAACACATCGTAGAAGAAAACAAGTAACTAAATAAGAGTACGTACTTTAAAAATGAAATCAAATTCAGACGTATTCTGAACGATCAATGATTTTTTACAGATAAGAGACATACAATTCTAATTCGGCTTTAAATACAATAAGGTTCCTTGTATATGTGCCTTCAATAACAAAAAACTGAATATACTTAAAAATAAACAACTGAAAGAAGTTGGAAAGTTGTTGTTCAAAGAATGTTGGCATACTGTGCTTGATTTATTGTCGCGTAGTGTACGGCTAGCAGATGACAACCCTTTCTTTATAACAGTACATTGGGTTTTTGAACAGAACTGCTCAATTAAGTCATTAAAAATAAATATGTATGTGCGCACAGAATCAATTTCTATATTAAGTGATTTTCGAGAAGTTTCCATTTAATGAAGTGTTTTTCAATCTGATTTTAAATGTTCACTATCCATTCATAAGGCCCGGGCTCTATTAGTGGGGATGGTAATAGGCTTATGATGATGATGATGATGATGATGATGATTCGATACTTCATTTTTTTATACATTATGTGTGTGTTGTTATAAATAATCATACTATTAATTGTAAAAATTTGTTTATAATAAACGTAAATTTTATTTTATAATAGTTCTTTGTTGCCATATTTATAGTTTGGTAAATTTGTATAATAAAGATGAAAGAGAAATCCTCTTTCCCGACCGTACCGTACGCGTGGTGACTCTGGTGACCCACTTAGCGGGAGTTTTAGGGGTAATTCAAAACAACGTGCACTTATGGGGGCCATATTTTGCCAACTTATGACGCTCTGTCACGATTCTGTTGTGCTGTGACGTCATTAGTGTTGCTTTCTGATGCATGCGTTACAAACATTGGACATTATTAGACATGGATTTGGTTGACATTTGTACAATGAGTGTTGGGTAAGCTGTGTTATGCTGTCCTAGAGTACTACTACGATGACCCGCTAGGTGTAGTGGTCACCAAGGCACCGATCGTTCCCTGCTAGGGTGCGAAAGAAATCGCAGAAGTTTAGTGGGTAGAGGAACAAACGCCTCTAGTTCTTGAGCACACACGGCTGCAACACAACAATAATTAAACATGTAAAATACCACAATGCACGCCTTGGCGACATAAACCTATAATAGCGGCCGCCCGCGACTTCGTCCGCGTGACCTATTTTATCACCTCAGAGATAGAATTTATCGAATTCTTTTCTTAGGGGATACCTACGTCATAGTTTATGCATGAAAAGTTTCAGTCCGCTCGGTTTAAAATTGTCAAAGATTGATACAAAGTTTCACCCCCTTGCACACTTATATTGTGGCTAGGCAATGGATGTCTATATTATTGTGGCTAGGCAATGGATGTCTATATTGTGGCTAGGCAATGGGTGTATTAGTCCAAATAATTGATTAATTACTAGCTGTCAAAAAAAATTGTAATCTGGCAGGGCTGTTTTTAGGGTTTTCCAGGCAATTATTCGATTTTTTATTCGCCGTAAGAACCATCCTTTTACTTCAACGAACATTAAAAAAAAGGATTGGCCAAATTGGTCCGGGCGTTGTTGAGTTATGCGCTTACCAACACATTTTGCGATTCATTTTTATATTATAGATTAAAACAAAACGACTTCGCTTATCCCATCATCAAAACCATCTAAATTAAATATTTACTCAAGAGCAATTCAATGCTTCTTTAAACACTAAGACAGGAACACGTAGCGCAAAGTTCTCAAACTAGGTTGCCCTTGGCTGTATACTCGCTGTTAATGTACAAAAGTTGTTAATGCACGGCATTACGGAAACTTTCGGACAACCAAACCCACTTATGGTAAGTTAATCTAGATATTAGCATGGGAGTCGTTTTAGTTTAAAACGCCGTAATGCATCATGGAGTTGGCTGTTATTTTTGTTATTTTTAGTTCAGGATTTTTTAATTTTGTTTGTTTTACTAGATCCACAGCTCTTGAGTTAAGGTGTAGCTATATAATATTCTTGTAACTGTCGGCCAATGGTGGATTTAGATTTTATGGGTCCATCATATATGTATAATACTCGTATATAATTTCTAGGACTAAAATTCGAATTGTCTGGCCCTAAAACTAAGATTATAGCACGGGCAGCAAATGCTACTTTCTCTCTCTCTTTTAAAAAAATATTCGAGTACACATGCCTACGTTTATCACACAACATTTGCATATTAGTGGTATTGTATGATGTTCTAAGAATCAAGCTAGAAGGTCTAATGGTGACTCTTTTGCTCGCTCTTTTTTTATAATATTCCTCTTGATATAGAAGAGCTCTACAGCGAATATACAGCATAATTCCACCATTGATATACTGCACGATCGACTTCAACAGCGCATAAATCACATTTGCCAAGAACACCGTCCAATAGTGACCGCGATTGGATTTTTGTTTTCAAATGGACCTTTTCCTTGGCGCTGGTTCAAGGCGGCGATTTGTCCAATTTAATGCAGAACAGGCGGGCTATGTTCCCAGTTTGCTTAGTTTATTTAAGTAGTTTTTCGGACATTTTACGATGTGTGACTTGAAAATGCATATATCTTAAATGTTACTTTATTCAGCGATAGTTGCTACATCTATACTAATATATAAAGCTATATTAGTATAGATGTATAGTTTGTTTGTATGTTTGTTTGTTTGAACGCGCTAATCTCAGGAACTACTGGTCCGATTTGAAAAAATCTTTTTGTGTTGGATAGTCCATTTGACGAGGAAGGCTTTAGGCTATTGGAAATCGAAATCCACGCGGACGGAGTCGCGGGCGGCCGCTAGTGCAATTTTATTGATGATGAAGCTTATCATCTGTCTGTCCTGGTGGGCTAGCCAATATTCCACTTTTGCGAACAAAACCTGTATGCTTATACATATTTTAAAACTATGCAACCGATTAGGATGCGCATTTTTAACCGATAGAGTGATCCAAGAGGAAGGTTGCAAAATACAGACGTTTCAAAGCTGGGGCGGGTCGCTAGTATGCAATCAAGTGTTAGTAATACTACTTATTGGTAGCTTCGTATACTTTAACAGGTGACGAACGGGTATTTTCATTGGAAAGGCAATTAAGCCTTGCCAAACATTTACTCTGAAATAAGAGTAAGTATTGCTTTGTTTCGAGGGAAGATCTTAATGTATTTAGTACAGTCAACAGTGTGATGACATAAATAACGGTCGCTAAATTAGGTCTATTGATGCTATTTATTTCTAAATTATTCCACTTGAGAAAGTAGGTCGTCTATTCATAACATAATCAGGGTACATCTTTACCCCTTATATCATACTGTCAAAGAGATTCCGAAATAGGAATATGATGTTTTTTTTGGAATATCAATGTATTTGAAGTCAACCGAGTAATTAACTAGATATTTTACATCTATCAAATGCTTTACTTATAAATAAACCACGAAATATTAAGCAATAGAATGAGTTGCCAACATATGTGTTTCCCCCATCCTATAACTTCCTCTCCTATAACCTTCAAGAAAAACGTGAACAAGTATCTTGCGGGCCGGTATGGCGATGCCAACGGATAGAATACCGCCTTAGTACCGCATACGTTGTCATGGCAATTAGGGCTTCTCTTTTGCTTAAGTGCGACTATGTAAAAAAAAACTCTTGCGCTTTCTTTTTTGAATAAAAACAATAAATACGATTCTATTGATTGTCGTCCTTTTGCAGAAAAGTGTTTTTGAACGAATAGTAAACAGCACTAATGTTTTAATGAGAAACCAAAATCAAAAAGTCAACAAACTTCATATTCGAACAATCCTGGTTAACATTCAAGTCTAGCTAATAGTAAGCACATTAAAATGTTTGCGGCCAAAACAAATTGTTTGCCAATACTCCGACACAATAAATACTACTTAAGGAAATTGTTTACTTCACTACTTGTATGAATAACTGGAACGCCAAATGGAGGGGAGGAATGAACGATTTACATTTGGTTAAGCAGTTTTAGTTGGCAGGAAACCTTGTTGGTCTAGTGGTTAAATTACTGGGCCATGATCGTGAGGTCTTGGGTTTGATTCTCGGGTTGAGCAAAGTTGTGTTGTTCCTTCTGAATACAGCTCGAGTTTGTGATCATGAATCCACACTGGTCAAGCGTGATGATTCAGACAAACCATCTTTTAACGATCATAATATAATCACAAATGATGGAGGCGTTTTCCATGTAGTGAGACATAATTAAAATGATAATAATGCGATTTCCTAAAGTCTTGATACGTTGATCCAATTGAAAATTAATGACGTATTATTTCGACGTCTATTCGTATCTGTAAGTCAATGTACAACGGACATTTTTCCATTCTTACAGCAAGTGGAAATTATGATATATCGTAATGTAATTCACACTAATGAATAACAGACCTGAAAAATTGCTCTTACTGTTACCAATTGTGTTGGAAAAAAGCAATCATAGTTTTCTGTTTCGAATGGAATACGATTTTAAAACAACATTCACGATGCTCCGTGAAATTTTATTATTTTTTAATCACTTTCACTCAACGGGAACACGAGTGATTTTTCACATCATTTGGGTCGCCAATATTATGATAATATGTCGTGTTCGATAACTTTAATGCTGCCTTTTGTATTCATTTCAAATTGGCAACTTTTTTGTGCGTAACTTGTTTTTTCATATAGAGAGGTAAACCAACAAGAGGATCCTGATGGTAAGTGATCGCCGCTGCCCATGGACATCACCAACCGCACAAGAGTCGCAGATGCGTATCTATACCTATCTTTAAGTATTCCCCATTTCCTCCCTAACTGAGTTCTGGCGACCTAACTCACCTGTAGACACATATATGAACATAGCATAACAGTGCGAAGGGCTACTTCACTGTGGTCTTCTGTAAGGTGGAGGAAGAAATTTCCCCAGACGAGCGGCTCATTTGAGTGGAAGTTTCACCGAGCTAGGTATATCTATCTAATTACTACTATGTACTACCACTGATAATAACTTTATTTTATTATAATAACTTTATTTCAAATATTGAGATTATGTTTTCTTAACATATTCAAGTACCAATGTAATATCAAATATCATTCATATTAGGTAGATTTAATAATCCAATCCAATGTTTAGCCAGTTTGTTACTAATAGTCTTCACTTGTATAGTTTCCTCAGTCTTTGACAAGTTAAACGTTGATCCTCTTACTTTCAAAGCCAATAAAAATTGACAACATTTAATTTTTTACAAGGTACTATAATTAAAAAACCATTTCGAGATTTTCGCTTAATTGACACAAAAAAAAATATTATAATTTTTTTCATTCAGTAACTAAAAAGATATTTTGAAAAGTTTCCAAATTCAATGCTCGTCGGATCCACACACAGTCAATCTTGGTCTCGCTTTGGCCATCGTGAATTAAAAAAAAGAAACGTAAGTTTGACACTGTTTCTTGTCAAACTGACAGAAAACTGTGCATGTGTGTGTACATTTATCAAACAGTGTTGCCGGATTGGCAAAACTCCTTGCCAATCGGGGAAAAACTCATTTTTTGGATATTGCGACAAAATTATAACTCAGTTGATGTACGAGATTTAATTTTATAGCTTTATGAAATCTTACTAAAACATTATTTACGTAAGTTTAAAGTACGAACTGGGTACTTAAGTGGCACTTTAGGTACTTGGACAACATTTTTCATGAATTTACCCTAGAGTCTCCTGGCAACATTTATGTGAACTTCCGTCATTCAAGTTTATTTTTTAAAATAGCAAAGATAAAATGTTCGTTCAACCCATGACATTGACTTACGCTCTTTTAGAATAAGTCGTTTTTAAATAATTTATTTTACAAAAAGGAAAGAAAATAAACAAAAAAGAAAAAATACGTAAGTTTTAGTTTTTGAAAATCTTTCAGAATAAAAAATAAAAACAGCACATGAAAAAATTTTAATGTTGTCAATTGTAAGTTTGTTATTACGGTGTCAAAGTTGTCATTGAATTCAATTATACAGATGCATAGGAAATGAAGCCTTGTTGAAAAGGTATCATTAAGAATAACTAATGTATCGTTTTTCAATGAAACAGAATTTAAAATGTTCGCGGAACTTTCAGCTGTGGCAGACAGTCGTTTGAAATGCGAAGTGTTGCAGCTAGTAGGATTGGGGTTATTTCTAGGTTATTCTTGGCATGGTAGTGTAGAAACTGAAATCAGCCCATGTGAACGGGTATTGTTTAGGTGAAATGATAGGTGGAATTCCACCAAGTGATACTAAATAAACTCAACAGTTAGAGAGAAAGACCAACGCCCCCGGTCGGCCATATGCCTATTGATAATGGTGAATTAATAAACCCTTCGAAAGAAAACGGATATGTGATGCTATACAATCTAAAGTCAAGGGTTGAAGAAACCAGGCTCCTGGTAAACGAGATGCTTAGAATTAACTTGTCGAAAGCTGAACTAAATATTCATATATTGGTGAGGAAGTCTTGGTGCACTCATAACTACAGTTGAACACCTATCATACTGCTTAAATAAAAGCATAACTATTTTTCACTAGCGCCCGCGAGAGACTTCGACCGCGAAGAATTCGGTTTCCGCTCACATAGTGTTATACGATAGCTTAAAGTCTTCCTCGACTAATGGACAATCCAACGCAAACATATTTTTTCAATTCGATCCAGTAATATCTGAGATCATCGCGTCCAAACAAACAAACTCTACAGCTATTAGTACATATTAGTATAGACTTTATAATATCCTACTAATATTGTAAAGGCGAAAGTTTGTATGTATGGATGTATGGATGTTTGTTACTCTTTCACGTGAAAACTACTGAATGGATTTGAATGAAACTTTACCACAATTTAGCTTATACATCAGAATAACACATAGGATATTGGAAATCGAAATCCACGCGGACGGAGTCGCGGGCGGCCGCTAGTCTATAAATAAAAGTAATATAATAAAGTTAAAGAATCAGCTAAAAAACTTTGTAAATATTCTGGGTATTCGAAAAAACCGACCGTCTATAACATTGTTAAAGGTTTTCTGACAGAATTGTATTATCCTTCTAAATCACGTAGGCTAGGTCTTGATATAAATAAAGTCAATTTGGCGAACTCGCCCGAAAACATTTTCTTTGAGAGGGAGTAACGAAAGCGTTCGGCTTATTACGATGAGCCATTGTGATAAATAAGAAAGATTAAAGAATTACTTTCGACACCTAATTGTACTGCTGAGTTTCGTTTGAGTGTCTTTTACGTTTTATTGTTGTTTTAGAATTGTTTATGTTGATTTTGCGAGCATTACGAAACGGAAAGTACTCATACTTTCTAGTTTTTAAGATTTTTAATCTATGCTATATTTTAAAGTGACGGTTGTGTGTGACAACCTGTCAAGTAATATAGAAGTTTGTAATCATAAGAATACCTTTTTATTTATTTTTTCTCCAGGTTTGTACATAGGTACCAAATTGTGGATAGATTTGTTTTTTCCTCTTTTACCATAATTTTTTGGTGGATGAAATTTTTTTGTGTAGTTTTTCCTTCAGTTCTACCTGTCGCAAAAGACGATGCCGATTTTGGTTGTTGGAGTCTTTTTTCTTCTCGCTCCCATCAACCAAACATGGTGATGTACTCGTTATTCTTGAAGTCATTACGAACGATATTTCCTAAGGCGGTATAGCTGCAAATTCAGTCCAAAGAGCTAGACAGGCTACATATAACTTTTAAATCACATTTCTATTGTTATTATCACAGACTTAAATGACAAATGACACGTAAGAAATAAAATTCAAAATGGCGGTACGAAACTCTATCTCAGGTTTACTCGTCATGAACTTTTATCTGATCTTACCGTGTGAAGACGGACAATTAATGCCAAGATTAGTTTTTATAGAGCTTTGTCGGACTCTATAGGTGTTTGAGGCTCTCACGACGTGCCGTATAAGGCTAGTAATGCGCGCGAGGCGTTAAGAAAGCGGGTTCGATTCCCGAGTCGTGATCACGCGGTTGTTCCGGTCAATATTTGCATTGGATTTTGCCGTTTTAAATCGCTCTTTGTCACGGTATGAAGAGTATTTGGAATTTATGGTGGAAAATAAGTAATATGTAGTTTAAGAAGTGCAATAAATAATGTTACCAAAGGTACGCAACTATGGTCCCTAAATGGGCCGTGCACACGTGGCGACTGATAAATAATAATTTTGTCTTGTTTTTTATAGACATAAATTTATTCAACCACATCAATTCACTGGTTCAAGACATAATAAAAAATAAAATCTCACATTAAGGTCTCTAGTTAAATATACTTACTACATACGGGTACATAAATAACACGCGACTTAACAAAACCCGCAAACGCCGCTTGATACATAGCTTTTCTGCGGTGCAAAAAATATATATCTTAGGCTAAAACGATACAACGGAACAAAGCATTCTTCCGAGCAATTGAGAGTGTTGAGGGGGTGTTCGTCAGTTGAGCCCGGCCCTTGAATACACCGCGGTGTCAACTGCACTAAGGCTCATTTAAAGTTTGCCGATAGACACCGCAGTGTGAAACGGTGTACAACTTTTCAACTTTGTCATTTGACTCCGTTGTTTTATTAAACAGATTGCTGCCTCACCGAGACATGAGAAGAGAGTATAAAAGTGCTTGCGCACTCACTTGTGCACTATAATACATATATTCTGCGTACCTGGTTGATCGTAAGATCTATTGCTTTGATCGTAAAATGACCACAAGGTATTTTGTTATTATTTATTATTATACCAAATCTGAACAATAATCAAAGATGACATTTTCATTGCCGGTGTCAACTGATGAGGTGGAAAAATGTTATTCCCGCTTGACACCATCGATATTATCGACTGGGGTCAACTGACGAAAACACCGTCTTGAGTTATGCTATTCCGCCCCTGGCTCCCCTGTCTAGCCCATCCTCCTGGTCGTTCCAAATCCCGCGGGCGCACTATATCACGGGAAAGCCTCCTGACTCTGCCACTCATTAGCATTTAAATTAATTTTATTTCATTTTAATATTACGATTCAGCTCGACGCTCCATCGGCCTCTGGGATAAGGATAACGTGGGTAGTCCGCAAGGTTTAATAAGGCGCCTGTAATTTTTAGTACTAGATTTATTTTTGAGCGCTGAAATTACCATTTAGAAATTGCGAGGGTTTTAGGGTTTTACCTTCGTAGAGGATTTTAATCTGAAGAAGAATATTGTTGTTAGACTATTGTGTGATATGTTTCTGGGACGCGTTTTGGAGTTAAATAAGAAATCTTTGTTTATAATCACTTTCCATTACCTCATTGAAATCATCAAAGTTATTCGACGGTCAATGGTTTTCTTCCGTCTATAAATATCTGAACTCTGTACATGCATTTAGAATATAAATGTCCTGAGAACTGATTAAAGCCATTTTATACACACCAAAATCTGCGTAAGTAACCAAGCTTCAAATTAAACATTAATTATTGGGATAAAATGACACTTCTCTTTCTTCAATTCTGTCCGATTAAAAGGAACGAGTAATTATATTGTATTTCAATTCCATTTGATAAATAACACGCAGACAATTGCTTAACTTTCGCGAACGTTGCATTCAGC
This sequence comes from Nomophila noctuella, assembly GCA_958496325.1. Classification (NCBI taxonomy): domain Eukaryota; kingdom Metazoa; phylum Arthropoda; class Insecta; order Lepidoptera; family Crambidae; genus Nomophila; species Nomophila noctuella. Next base: position 2,142,709 of record OY292485.1, read on the forward strand.
GGTCGACCGCTTAATTGGTTTTCTCAAGCGGATAACTCAATTGATAAACTAAATAGACACGTAAAAGATAATCAACTCGAACCGAAAGAAATTATTTTCAAAAATAAGAGTCTTGGCCCAAGTTTTGCTGTTCAAGCAAATGCTAATTTTGCAACGAACGACGAAACCCAAAGTTTTTCGGATAAAATAACCGAAACATAATCTCAGCTTTGTTCCGTAATAAACTCTCGGAACGGGCAGGGCTTTTATTGTTAAATTTTTAATGGAAATAATGCTATTCCGCGACTATTTGAAGACGTTGCATTATTTTAATCTTTTTAAACGCAGAATTAAGTGCCGCGACGAACGAAGATAATCTCCTTTGGTGGCAGGGGATAAGAGATAGTGGTTCGTCTGATATTAAACCTCGTAATAGAGGGGCGAAACAAATTCGCGACGATGCAGAGAGGGAGCGCAGTGTTGGCACTTTTGATTTGGGAGATAAAGAATTAACTTTGTTTTTCCAACTTTTCTACTTGAGGTAAACATAGCTTTATCTGTATTATTTGCGTAGACATAGTTTATATTCAGAAAATACTTTGTAAACAAGCAATTAGTACTAAAGAAATAAAAAAATCCAAATAAGTTGCGTATTTGCTTGGTGGTATCATCTATGATAGAAAGCAGATTTGTACCTGAAAATGGAAATGCGCCTATACCTAATATAATTGTTTATAACTATTGTTTTTTTCCCACGTTTGCGAAAAGAAAGCCTTTCTTTTAAGCACAATCTATACACCCTTTACATTTATGTTAATTTCACATTTATCTTGAACGAGGAAGCAAAAGTAACACTCTCCGGTTTTGATATAATCTTACAGCCAGATACTTTTGACTTTGGGAGCGAAGAAGCAAGCTGAACCCGTGGTTCAAGTTATACTGGACAATACGACCTAACAGTTTAGATAGGATCGCTTAGAATATGCATACAATGAAAATGTTTGCATAGCATTAACACGAAACCGTTACACATATACTTATCGTTTCTGGTGAGTTATTATTATCACTTTTTTGTTTTCTATAAAGCTCCAAAAATATCTTTACAAAACGAGCTATTAACTTTCATTTGGATTTTACGTGTGGATCAAAGGCACACCCATTACTATCTACTAATTTTACATTTTCAAACTAAGCATTGGAATGGATGGGCATACCGTTACCAACTATCCCAACTAATATTATAAATGCGAAAGTAACTCTGTCTGTCTGTCTGTCTGTCTGTTACGCTTTCCCGCTTAAACCTCGCAACCGATTTTGATGAAATTTGGTACAGACAATCTTTAGACCCTGAGACAGAACATAGGCTACTTTTTATTTCGAAAAAAAGAAATCCACGCGGACGTAGTCGCGGGCGGCCGCTAGTTATTTAATAAATTATGAATGACCCGAGTATGTCAATTCTCATCACGCAAACAATTGACCCTATTGTTTGTGTTTGACAGGCCCGTTGGTCGAGTGGCTAGAGACCCTGGCTACAAAACCAAGGGTCGCGGGTTCGAATCCCGCTAGGGGCAAATGTTTGTGTGATGAACATCGGCATTTGTACTCGAGTCATGGATGTTTATAAAAAGTATTTAAGGATGTCTATCCGTTCCCTAGCTTCCATAGTACAAGCTCCGAGCTTAGTTTGGGGCTAGGCAATTGGTGTGTTAGTCCAAGGCATGTATGTATGTATGTATATTGGGATTCAAATCTGTAACCCTCAGGTTTGTTGTATTTGTCTCTAACTAATAGACCAACCTGTAAGGCATATCCATTTTGAGTTCGACATTTGAATTCGGAACAGACGTTAATTTTTGGTGCTAATCCCAACTAATATTATAAATGCGAAAGTAACTCTGTCTGTCTGTCTGTCTGTCTGTCTGTCTGTCTGTCTGTCTGTCTGTCTGTTACGCTTTCCCGCTTAAACCTCGCAACCGATTTTGATGAAATTTGGTGCAGACAATCTTTAGACCCTGAGACAGAACATAGGCTACTTTTTATTTCGAAAAAAAGAAATCCACGCGGACGGAGTCGCGGGCGGCCGCTAGTAATAATATATTTTCAAGCCGACTCAGGATAAAGCACATTATAACTTAAATATTTAACAACAGTAAATTCCCTTTACCGTCATAACATCCAGGGCCCATATTTCACCATTCACAAGACAGTACGTAATTAGCTCAATCGCAATTATGATTTTAAGGCGTAACTTAAGAGGCAATTAAACATTTCCCAGGGCATAAGTCGAGCCGGGATTAATCCAATCGATTTACTAGATAACAATCTTTTGACCTTCTCAACCGTATATAGTCGAGTGGTACAAATATAATACGATAAATCGCGATAGGTCTTGCAGACCGACAAACTGTTTTGGTACTTGATCACACTCGAAGACAAAGTACTCATTTTGCAATTTGTTTCACAAGTAGATTCTTTTGCACTCCTAAGTTTATTCTTGAAAAAATGCATAATTGAAATTTTTTGACACATTAAATGATCTGATTACTAAATTATGTGTTGCAAAGAACAAACAGAGATCTACATTGAAGAATCACTGTACATCCTGTTAAAACAAACAATAAGTTCTGGTTTCTCTGAAATATAATTAACATGTTTGTCTACCAAGTGATCCTGACTTAGAAGCTTTATTCAATATTTTTTCTAGTAACGAATCAAAATAAAAATGACCCGAAACTTTATTTTCATACTATAAACTAATTTAATTTTAAACTAGCGGCCGCCAGCGACTCCGTCCGCGTGCGTTACGGTTTCCGCACATAGTGTTACTATAGATATTATCTTATAGCCTACCTACCTCGACAAATGGTGGGTGGACTTTCCAACACAAAATAGTTTGTCAATACGAACCAGTAGTAGTTGAGTAGATCATGAGTTACACGTGTTATTGTGAGTCACTAATATTATTTAACGGGACTAAACGCGATATTAATTATGTAGTATATGTATACTACTTAACTGCTTGACGTTTCGGCTGCGTTACAACAGCCGTGGTCGCAAGTGGACTGATATTAGTGATATAATGCAACGCGAAAGTCTAAAATCTTATATTGTGAGTCAACCATAAAAGATAGACATATGCTGTTGGGGGATATTTTTTAGGCAATTTTATGTAGAATATTTCCGTCATACATGATTTCTATGTGACTTTAACCATTAAGGCTGCACACGCGACTGAAGCTTAAGAAATGGAGTAAATTCTCCCGTTTTTCCCACGTTTCCCTTCACTACGCTGCTTCTGTTGATAGTAGCGTGATGAAAAGTATGTTATAATATGCTCAGGAGTATTAAGAATAATTGTACCAAGTTTCGTCAAAATCCGTCCAGTAGTTTTTGTTTCTATAAGGAACATACAGACAGACAGACAGACAGACAGACAGACAGACAAAAATTTTACTGATTGCATTTTTGGCATCAGTATCGATCACTAATCACCCCCTGATAGTTATTTTGAAAATATATTTAATGTACAGAATTGACCTCTCTACAGATTTATTATAAGTATAGATTGTTCATGTCTTACGGTCTCACAAACCGATACTATTACAAAAAGGTTGAACGGCTAAGTTATGTAAAATGACGGCAAGATTTGAGATTTAGTATTCTAAGGGATTTTAATTCTATTTTATGATTTATAAAGTTAACGAAGTTCAGAACTTGATGGATCTCGATATAGCTTGGCTGTAAAATGTGGAATGATTATGATGAGAGCCTAATATTTCTGTTCTGTTTGGCCTTCGGGGCTAAATGGTTAAACTTTGTTACTACGCTTTCATTATTTTGTATAATATCCGTTTTCATCAGTGTTTCGAGATACCTATTCTTGTCAAGATTATAAACGACGGGGTCTACAATAAACTTGGATCATACAGATTGATATAGTGAAACAATTTAGAAAGTCAAAATCCAAATATGTAGTCTTTATAATGGATTTAGCTGAATGGATTTAGCTGCATGAATTTCATTATCATCATCGGATGGCAAGTCAGCCAACAGAACCCATAAAAACAGGCGTATTAAACCATCCTGTCAAATGATGTGACCTAAAAAAATCCCTTTTCTTCCAAGTTCAATTCGCCGACATTACCAAAGGGAGGTGTAGTCAATCGACCCGACCCTCACACCACAGACGATATTTCACGTTTTTACATACATACGTGACTTGCGTGTTAAAACGACGTACATTATAAGCTGTAAATTTCGCGCCAAACTGCCTCCGCGATCTAGATAGAATATGTCATTTATGCGCGGCTTTTAGATATGACCGGGGGACATCAGCGGGGATCACAGAAGCCTGGGTGATTATTTATTGAAATTGAAATTAAATATTATAATTACTTCATCCGGCATGGAGCAGAAACGAATGGAGGCAGCTACACGAAAAGAGCGCAGCTCTTTAGTTTAAAAAGAATGACTTCGTAGGAAAATATTGTATAACACGTGTTCGGTGAAAATAAATACTGATTTGTTAGGGTTCCGTAGCCAAAATGGCAAAAAAACGGAACCCTTATAGATTCGTCATGTCTGTCTGTCTGTCTGTCTGTCTGTCTGTCTGTCCGCCAGTCTGTCACAGCCACTTTTTTCCGAAACTATAAGTACTATACTGTTGAAACTTAGTGAGTGGATGTATTCTGTGAACTGCAACAAGGTTTTCACACGAAAATAGAAAAAAAAAAAAAAAAGTGGGGGTCCCCATAGTCAGAACTGAAACTCGAAATATTTTTTTTCATTGAACATATTCGTGTGGGGTATCTATGGATAGGTCTTTAAAAATTATATTAAAGTTTTCAATATCACTTTTTTCTAAAGTGAATACTTTGCGTGTCAGACCCTTTCAAAGTGGAAAAAAGTGTGTGTCCCCCCCCCCCCCCCTCTAACTTCTAATATAAGAGGATGATAAAACTGAAATAATTATATAATGTACATTATCATAAAAACTACCAACGAAAATTGGTTCGAACGAAATCTATTCAGTAGTTTTTTTTAATACGTCAAAAATAGAATTTGTACGGAAACCTCTATGCGGGAGTCCGACTCGCACTTGGCCAATTTTTTTATTAGAAAACGTCTCGATGGTCTAGTGGTTTTAATACTGGGCCGTGGTCTCGAAGGCATCTGGCAAGCGTGGTGGATGATTATGACTATGTCTTTGTAACGAAAACAAGATTTAAATGATGGAGGCCCTTGCGCTGCAGTGGACATGAATGCGCTGATACTTATTTTATGTAAGGAAGTTGTCTTCTTACTAGTATCTCCCCTACATTTGATAATTTTTAGTCGGATGAACCTGTTCGGACTATTGTAACTAACCCTTCGTTAATTGGACATGAGAGCTTTAACAATATTTTTATTAAGTTAAACCAAGGCAATTGTTATTCCTCACATCGCATTGCTAAACAAACATACCGTTACTTATTTCACATCACTAATATTCAGCAAATACGGTTACGGTTTGTTAACTTCATCCAAATATCTTGTTACAACACTATTTGTTCCCGCAAAAATTCCTGAGCATCCCCGATTCGTTGTAATCTAAACTTTTCCCCACCACGATAAGAGCGAAAAGATCTGGCCAAAAATGAATATGACCCCATAACCGAAACTGAGATTGGGGTATAAGAAATTCGACTTTACGTGTGGGATATAAGGTGCAAAAACGGAGACGGGGATAAATTTGTAGTTGTAGTATTTCAAGAGGGGATTCGCGGTTGAAATTAGGTTTGGTTTAAGACCCATTCGCATGAGAGTTGTTCCGTGCTTTTGTTTGACAGTTCGGAAATAAGCTGGCAACGTGTTTATCGTTTGAAAGGAATACGATTCTTTGAGGATTGCATATGTCCTATGTTGGTGTATGTACACTCCTTTAGTTTAGTGTAAGGGTTAGAGAATAGACATTGCGAATGAAGAGCGAAATTACAAGAATGTTTACCAAATAGAATTGAAAATATATTTCCATTGATAAACATTGTAATTTTTGTCATCAAACATTTGATTCGTCTTATTATCGGCCTTTTCTACTTAAACATGAAAGCCTAATAATGTATAAGACTGTTTATTTTGACAAGTACTGCGCCATTGTCAATGTTATTGACTAGGATACAGAAAACTATGTATGTTCCCACTGAAGTGACCTAATAAAATCCCTTTTCTCGAATGAATGAATGTCCAAGGCATTCATTCATTCATTCATTCATTATTCTTGCTGACACCACTAAACGGATTTTGATGAAATTTTGTAAACAGGCAGGGTATTGAATACTGTCTGAATGACTTAAGTAATAGGACACTTTTTATCCCGATTAAATGCTCGCACAGGATGTTTGATCACGCGGGCAAACCCGCGGGTAAAAATTCGTTCCTAATATTCCCAGAAAGCGTCATGTCATCGTTGAAACATTCGCCTGCAGCGAACCGTGTTTGCGAATCGACCTCGCAATATTAAATCATAACAAATTGTATGCAATAAAGCGCGGCCAAGAGCGACGGGCTTGTATGTGATTACGCTTAGTTTGTTTACACTGCAGCTCTGTAATGGTCGGGTTGATACGAGTGTATCGCCGAAGGCGGTGAATACTTGAAGTTTTGTAAGTTATGGATGTGCTTTGGTAAAGGAAAGTAGCGTCGTTTTTCGGTGGAGAAATACACTAAGCGAAAAAAAGGCGAACGAAGTTCGGCCTAAGTATATTATCGATACAATATTACACGACATAATTTCGGCATAGGGTGTCATCCTCCTTTTGAAATGCATTGGGGGCGTAATCCCGCCGAACTTCGAACGCGCTTTTTCGGCCTAGTATATTATATGTACAATATTACACGACGTAATTTCGGCATAGGGTGTCATTCTCCTTTTGAAATGCATTGGGGGCGTAATCCCGCCGAAATTCGATCGCGCTTTTTCGGCCTAGTATGTTTCCATACTTAGGTGGAGCTCTTTAGCTCGCATTGACGCCCTAAACAAAACTCAATTTGGCATGTTTGTGATGACACTTAGTATGTGTGCGAATCGACCTCGCAATATTAAATCATAACTAATCTATACTAATTTATATCTATACTAATATATAAAGCTAAAGAGTTAGTTTGTTTGTATGTTTGTTTGTTTGTTTCTTTGAACGCGCTGATATCAGGAACTACTGGACCGATTTGAAAAATTCTTGTTGTGTTGGATAGTCCATTTGACGAGGAAGGCTTAAGGCTAGTCGAAATCGAAATCCACGCGGACGGAGTCGCGGGCGGCCGCTAGTTGTATGCAATAAAGCGCGGCCACGGGCGACGGGCTTGTATGTGATTACGCTTAGTCTGTTTACACTGCTCTGGTAATGGTCGGGTTGATACGTGTGTGTCGCCGAAGGCGGTGAATATAAGTTTTGTAAGTAATGGATGTGCTATGGTAAAGGAAAGTAGCGTCGTTTTTCGGTGTAGAAACACACTAAGCGAAAAAAAGGCGAGCGAAGTTCAGCCTAAGTATATTATCTATACAATATTACACGACGTAATTTCGGCATAGGGTGTCATCCTCCTTTTGAAATGCATTGGGGACGTAATCCCGCCGAACTTGGAACGCGCTTTTTCGGCCTAGTATGTTTCCATACTCAGGTGGAGCTCTTCAGCTCGCATTGACGCCCTAAACAAAACTCAATTTGGCATGTTTGTGATGACACTTAGTATGTGTGCGAATCGACCTCGCAATATTAAATCATAGCTAATCTATACTAATTTATATCTATACTAATATATAAAGCTAAAGAGTTTGTTTGTTTGTTTCTTTGAACGCGCTGATATCAGGAACTACTGGACCGATTTGAAAAAATCTTGTTGTGTTGGATAGTAGACGGAGTAGCGGGCGGCCGCTAGTTGCATGCAAAAGCGCGGCCACGAGCGACGGGGTTGTATGTGATTACCCTTAGTCTGTTTACACTGCAGCTCAGTAATGGTCGGGTTGATACGAGTGTGTCGCCGAAGGCGGTGAATACTTGAAGTTTTGTAAGTTATGGATGTGCTTTGGTAAAGGAAAGTAGGTTTTTTACTTTTATGCCTCTCTTAGGTAGTGTAGTATAAGTACTATGTATACAGTGGATAACGAGAGCAAAATCTATTTCGCCAGTAGGGAAGTGTAGATTTTTGATAAAACGTCATAGAAAACTCATCAACTTATTTTTGTGGTCCATCTATCGATGCCAACGTATTTCTACAAGTGGTAAAGTTTAGATTTTCAGTAAAACATAATTTAAGAAAGGTTAAATACACGATTAAAGCAAAATGACGATTTTAACAAAGCAACAAAAATATTTCTTTAACAAACAAAAACTCTTAAAGTACACATTAATAGTTCGGGCGCGAAAATTTCTCCACAGGAAAATCTTTCTTGTTTTTATTGCACTCTTTTAATGAGGAACGCTTTAAAGGTAAAAACAGTGAACTGAAAAGTTTTTAAGTACGGACATGACAAAACTGCTTTTACTCTCAGGATAATTAAATTGCTTTTTACAAAATTACATACTTCTTGATTTAGTCTGAGTTTCACTGCTTTTTGTTCATTCCCTCTGAGATAGTTGAATGAGGTAATGGCTGCTACATAAGTCATACTTGTGAACAGGTGCCAACTTCGGGGACTGGTCGACTAGGACGCAACCAGTTCATAATAATTTGAGATTTGATATTATAAACAGACTGTATGACTCAATTTCAGCAATTATTGAAAGAGTTTGTAAAACATATGGCATTCAAAAAGAGCAATTTTCGAGGTTTTTTCCGATTCTTCTCAGCAGAAACTGCCTTCCGTATCGGTGGTAGAGTCTTTATTATTGTACAGTTTTTGACGATTCATGTGCTTATATGAAGCCCAATTGAATAAAGAAATTTTAGTTTGAGTTAATAAATACTATCTTCAAGGACAATATTTTTACACTATTATTTATCTACAACTATTAAAACAATAGTCCATTTCTAAACTCTTACAAGTCTATCCACTTATGCATTGTACATCAGGCCGTTATTGAGGAAGGATTCATTATTTCTTCATAATACAAAGAACCAATCACTGAATAATCCTAATTTACTCAGCGTGTGGGACGGTACCCTATTTCCGCGAACCGGGGTCAAATCAGAATAAGCTACTTTTACTCACTCAGATTTGTAAAAGGCAATAACACCATTTTGTTCCTTTGTAGGTATAGAGGTTAGTAGGTGGCTATTTATAGAGAATGAGATTCGAACCGACGACCTCTTGTGAATATCTTTACTAAATTCGCCACCAATCAGGTTTCAGAACTAATAAAAAATCAGCAAGAATACATAGAATGGCGGCCGATTTCGAATTCGTGCGTCGTAAACGTAATAAGTGCATAGAATAATTTTAATATCTGTGTCTGTTACAAAAGACACATAACAGAGATTTTTAAACTTAAGATTGTCTACAAACCCAACCTGCCCTGTAAGCTAACAACTACACAAACCTGGAAATAATTAGAATCGAACAATTCTCACCCTTTGTATTTCAAGAAACACTTGCATAATGTGTATTATTGCGAGCCATAAATAATTGTTAGTAGTGCATCGCAAGTGCAACAATGCAGAGTCCGTGCGCGTATTATGCGCGCCGCCGCCGACAATGGGAGCGGAAAGTAGCCGGGACATAGGTGCGCGGCAATTATTGTGCGGGACGAGACTCAAGCTTACAGCGAGTGGATATACCTTTTTAGTGCGTGTTTTCAAACGCCTCACGGTCGACCCGGTATATCTCCATCCCGCACACGAAGTTATTAGCGGTATTGAGCGGGATTGAGATATAAGTCGCGACGAAACGATAATTCGCGTTCGCTAAATTGGCACCTTGGCTAGCCCCCCTCAACACGAAGTCGCGTAGTCAGCGCGACCGCGCCCGCGCCCGCGTGTCTCGTATTCACCTTAAACACGTAGTAAGACGATATAACTTACTTATTCTTCTAGAAATGGTGCCCTTTACTGAGCTTTGAAGTACTAAACACTGTTTGAATTTTCCTGGACAATTTTATAATGTAGCAAGTGCAACAATGCCGAGTCCGTGCGCGTATTATGCGCGCCGCCGACAATGGGAGCGGAAAGTAGCCGGGACATAGGTGCGCGGCAATTATTGTGCGGGATAAGGCATAAGCTTACAGCGAGTGGCTATACATTTTAGTGAGTGTTTTCAAATGCCTCACGGTCGACCTGGTATATCTCCATCCCGCACACGAAGTATCTGTGTAAGCGGGATTAAGATATAGGTCGCGACAAAGCGATAATTCGCGTTCGCTAAAGTGACATCTTGGCTAGCCCACCTCAACACGATGTCGCGTAGTCAGCGCTACCGAACCCGCGCCCGCGTGTCACGCATTCAACTTAAACACGTAGTTAGGTTAGACGATTAAATTGTAACTTATATTCTTCTAGCGGAATGCTGCCCTTTACTGAACTTTGAAGTACTAAATACTGCTAAAATTTTACTTTACAATTTTATAATGTACATATTATATTATTGCGGGCCAACATCGCAAGTGCAACAATGCAGCGAGTCCGTGCGGGTAGTATGCGCGCCGCCGACAATGAGAGCGGAAAGTAGCCGGAACATATGCGCGGCAATTATTGTGCGGGACAAGGCATACGCGTATAGGGAGTGGCTATAGATTTCAGTGCGTGTTTACATTAACTCGCGAAGTCCAAGCGGTGTAGCTCGCGACAAGATCAAATACATGGCGCTGTATTTGATATATGAAAGTGTACACGTTAAAAGTCACTACGCGACTCACCTCGCTGGCGAGCTCATAGTGTCGCGCGCAGCGTAGCTTGCAACTACATCAAACAAACGAGTCCTTACAATGTGGTCACGTTGAACTAGCGACGGACTGCGCGATTCCATTGAGACCTTGGTTAAATTTTCTTCAAATTACCGAATAAACGCCATAATATTACGATACGCACTTTATTTTGTCATCAAAGGGGTTTGGCGAGAAAACGAAATTTGCTCATATTAGTTCATTCACAATTATTCGAATTTTAACAAGGCACAAACCTTTTAACTTGGCCCACACCCCAATGGCCCGAGAGCCCAAGATGACCATTTAGCAGTTGCAACAAACCTGCCTATTACCCGCGCATCCGCCATTGTCCCGCTGAAATAATAACGCGGCAAAAATTACCATCGTCTGCCGCTCGCGGCGCCACTGCGCGGGCGCAGGTAGAATGGGGGGTGAGAGCAGAAATGTATTGTGCATTTTTGTTAGACCTTTGCATGATGTTAACTTGATATCATTATGTTTATTTAGATGTTTTAAATCTTTCCTGGTATACAATATACTATCTATACTAGCGGCCCGAAACGTGTTTCGCTACATGTAGTAAATGATGAACCACTCGACCTATTTTGTGCAAACTTTACATAAACTATCTATACTCTGTCCAGTTTATGAAGCGTCTTTTGACAGCTCACGCCCATGAAACTTCCAATTGTTTTAGTTTAATTTTCGAAAAAATAATATTGTTCTTCATGGACGGTTACTGCCAACTCAGTGATGTGCTACGAAAAACGATTAGAACGATTGTGCCCCCGATTACAAATAATCGATAGAAATAAATGCTATGAATAAATCTAAACTTCTTCATAACATGTTCATAAGGTATATTGTATATTTTACATAGAAAGGTAACAACATTTGGATTTAAATTTCTTTTACTAATATGACTTACTTGTTTTATATTTAATTTATAAACTCAAATATATGGATTTATATTTGTTTACAATAAATCGAAGAGAATGTTAAATCAAAACGCATGTTTATCGAAATCGGTTATTTTTTACTACCTAAGTCGAATAATGATAATAGTACAATCGGATTGTTGACACATATGATATACTTTAGGACATCACCGATGTTGTCAATCGGCGACCTGTCAAAAGACGCTTCATATAGTGGACAGAGTATAAAAATAGTCCAAAAAAGCACTGAAAATTTGGATTGGATAGGTAAGCCGGTTCTTGAGTTATAAATTGACACCGAAAAGTGCTCTAAGGCTTTCTCTAGGTATCTTTGTTTTAGTTGAAAAAACGGTGGACTAACACACCAATTGCCTAGCCCCAAACTAAGCTCAAAGAATGTACTATGGAAGCTAGGGATAGACATACTAAAATAAGGAAGGCTTTAAGCTATAATATAACACTATGTGCGCGGAAACCGAAATACACGGGTCGAAGTCGCAGGCCACTAGTTTATTAATAAAATACTTATTATCGTCTTAAGTACCCACAATAAAAGACCTAAAGAGGCCGCTAGTTCATAACACAGTACAACAAAACATTAACAACATAAATCTAAAATACGACTCTTTCCAAACTAATTGTATCCAACAAGACCTCGGAACTGCAGTTTAAGCAACTAAATACAAGAGCACAAACCGAAGCGCTTTCAAAGGCAGACGGTCTAGATCTCAGACTAAGTCTAACGCTAAAGCGCCGTGACTTGAACTTAGACCGAACTTGGGAATGTTATCGTTATTTGCAGTAATTAGGTATTAGAGCTTTGATAGTTAACGCTAAGTTTGATTGGCACGAAGATAAGGTTTAGTTGGACCGAAAATTTTGTTTTAATTAAGTTAGTTAAACTATGAATTGGGTAGGTAGTTGTTGTTATTTTTTTGTATTTGTACAAAGATTCGGTACATTTAACAATTCCAAAACATTATTATTATTCCATTTTTAACGATGATAACTTCGCCACAACACATCAAAAATGTCATTAATATAGGCTTTTGCAATTTTCCACATAATAATTCTAATCCGTCCCAAAGCAATGAGGAATGACCTGCAATCATCACACGCTGTAAACATGCAATTAAGATTACACTGCAAAGTTCCCCATTACACCAGTATTGAATAATCTACAAACTTTAATCGAACAGTCAGCAATAAACACAAAACCAAGCGATTTTGAACCCTAATTCGTACTGTATAGTGAGATTTAAATCGAACTGGTAGCAAAATACATTTACTACACGATGTCTGTCAGCCACACTTAAAAGCATACGATTTTAAACCTTATTTAGTAGAGGATACGGTTTGTGATATATGGCAGTGTGCTTACCCTCGGCTTAAGTCAGAGGCGTGAACCGCGAACTCGGCGCACGCGCACGCGACTGACCGTGAAGCCGGTCAGATGGACGATAGTGAGGCCTATGGCTGGTTTGTTAGTAAAATTATTTGAACACATTAAAATAATGAATAAACGCCAAAGTGTGATTGGTTTGATAAAAAAAGTGGACAAAGTTATAAAAAAATAGTAATAAATAATTTAAATATTTTTTGTATCCGGCTCGAAGGACCACGAATCAGCGTCACTACACAACAGCTATTACGGGACTTCATAATTAACTACGAAAGTAAATTTTGTAACTGCAGTTTTTATAATAACCAGACTCACCAAATCCTGGATCATGATCCAAAGCGGATCCTGTAGCGAAACGGGATAAACGCTAGAAAGATGAAGTTGTTATAATGACGAGAATCAAATCTGCAGTAAGAAAACAAATAGGCCGATAGTTACTTTCCTACATAAATCAAGATCATGACTTCCTCACAATACTTATCAGCTTGTCTAACAACTAAGGCAATTTCCCCTTCCGCTTTACAATCCGCGAATGCCCCGTGGCTGCACGGGAATGAACCGGCGACCTTAACGCATGACCGCCTCGTTATGCTAATGCCGGTATCTCACATCTACCCCTTAATAAAATGTTAAATGTTTTCGTGCGGCATGATTCATTGTGGGTGCCTTAATAAAATTAGTTGGTGTTACACTCCATGTTTGTAAAGGTGGCTTTAGATAAATAAATTGGGGTGATTTTTCATGTAGCGCTGACTAAGTTCAGCTCAACTAATGACTAGTGATAAGCGTGCTTAATAGTATATTCACAAATCATTCAGTAAGTTACGCTCTTCACTTACTGGAACACACTATACCGGAACTACGCGACCAAACTTCGGTGGCAATGCATTTTCTAAACAAAATTACACGATGTCATTTCGACATATTGTGTCATCTTCCATGTAAAAGTATGTCATGTTATACGAACGGAACGTAAATTAAGCCGCAAAAATTTGGTCGCGTTTTTAGGGTTCCGTAGCCAACATGGCAAAAAAACGGAACCCTTATAGATTCGTCATGTCTGTCTGTCTGTCTGTCTGTCTGTCCGCCAGTCTGTCACAGCCAGTTTTTTCCGAAACTATAAGTACTATACTATTGAATCTTGGTGAGTAGATGAATTCTGTGAACCGCAACAAGATTTTCACATGAAAATAGAAAAAAAAATAAAAAAATGGGGGGTCCCCATAGTTAGAACTGAAACTGAAAATATTTTTTTTCATTGAACATATACGTGTGGGGTATCTATGGATAGGTCTTTAAAAATTATATTGAGGTTTCTAAGCTCATTTTTTTCTTAAGTGAATACTATGCGTGACAGACCCTTCCAAAGTGGAAAAAAGTGTGTCCCCCCCCCTCTAACTTCTAAAGTAAGAGGATGATAAATCTGAAATAAATATATAATGTACATTACCATACAAACTACCAACGAAAATTGGTTCGAACGAAATCTATTCAGTAGTTTTTTTAATACGTCAAAAATAGAATTTGTACGGAACCCTCAGTGCGGGAATCCGACTCGCACTTGGCCAATTTTTTTAGTGTAGGAACACACCTCCCAGTGTGTTCCTACACTAAAAGTAAATGTACGATCTTTACTTTTCATCTAAGGAATCACTAACAGAGATTTTTCCGTACTCTTTCATTAAGTTGTGAATATTAAGATCCCAAATTTTTCACACAAACCGTTGAATATATTTACATTAGAATAACGAGAATTTAATAAGTGATCATCATAATAACTCTTTATGTACGATTTACTTTAACAAGACTCAATTCTGATTTGACTAACTACTCCTGATAAAATTCCTAAAATAGACTTTACCTGATCCAAATGGGGCGTTCAGTTAAAATAAATATTATAAATATTCATTCGTCAAACCGGCTATTAAGAAGACAAACTAAAATTAAGAACGACTGAACTTTATTGACTTAGATGTCGATTTAATTTTGTACACTTTGTCCTGTGAATACAGAGGACCTTTAAACAACGCTGGGTTAGCTTTTACTGGATGAGCCATTCTCAAAATCGAGAAAGATTCGAGCAGTTTTACATCTAAACTACATACATACTACATATTCCTAAACTGGAGACGCTTTGGCCTTTTATGGTGAATTTTTCCATAAGTTAAGTGTGTAAGCACTTATTTGTTTTAGAGGATAAATTGTAGATAATAGTAAAGTATTGTTTGCTTCGGCAACGCACTTGCGACTCCTCTGGTGTTGCGGGTGTCCAATGTCCATGGGCGGCGCTGATTGCTTTCCATGAGGCAATCCGTTTTCTCCTAGTTGTCAAAAGGTATCCCTAGAATGTTACTTACGCGCTTCTAACGACACAAATTGGAAAAGATTTGGTAGTTCTATTCTAGTCTGTCACTATGCAGCTTGCATACCTACATAATTAACACTTTCAATTTATTGATTTCCAAAACATAAAAGCATCCACCCACTTGTCCCATCCAGTCTTCAATTAAATATCAACCGTACTAATTCGTTATAAAGAAGCTCTTCAGTAAATTTGATTTGCTGATTTCCTTTGCCTTTTTGGGTGGTGATTCTAATGATCTAGAGTTAATTGTATTGTACTGGGAAGGATTCTAGGATTCTGTTTAGTTAAGATTAAAACGGTCCAATTAACTGAGGGAAGAGCGGAGTTCAGTTAATTTTGATGTCACCTTTTTATAGATGATAAATCTTTATCATGGTGTTTAAGATGATGTTGCCATGGGATGATGATGATTATGATTATGATGATGATATTTTTATGTTGGAAGTAGAGTAGTATGCGACATGAAAATAGTATAAGACTTAGTAGTAACCTTGATTACCAAAGTATGTGGAATTACTCTTGTGCTGTCGGTGTTTTTATGAAGTGTAAAGAAATACTTGTGGGGGGGAACATAATTCCAAGATGTTTACTCGTAGTAAAAGTTTGTTAATATGAATAAAAAATAAACATAATATGTGTTTATCTCATTACTTGGTCGGGATTCGAATCCACTTCTAGCGCATACGACAAGGCCACCAAACGCCCTATCAAACCAGTCAAATTACTAAGTAAATTAATTCATTCCGGGCTGTCTATCGGCGATCCACATCGGAACGGGCCATTCGTTATGTTTTAATTAAGTTGTAATAAAGATTATAATTAATTACGCGCCGTAGGATGCGGGTGAATACTAAATTATATTAATTACTAGCAGCCCGCGACAATGTCTACGGACTTCGGAATTTGATTATCTAGTAAAATTAAAGGTAACAAAACGTACAGTAAATAATTCATCAACGCGGAGAATGTTTTGTATTTGAGTCGACTATTTGACTTTTCGAATGTGAGTTAAATGAAGTCTTAACATAACTATTTTTTTCCTCGATTTTACACCAAGAGGACGCGCCTTGGACGACAGATATTTGTGTGCATTAACAAGTTTGTTTGTTTTAAGTGTGGGTGTTTTGTTTGTATGTAACAATTTAAGTTTTTGTTAGTCCATTGTTTTGTTCGTTCATCTGCTACACAAGCGCAATATGTGATGTTGTGAGGTATTTAGTTTTTCTGCCGCACATCACTTACTTCGAAGAAATTTATCTTCATGAGTTTTGCGGTTAAAACAACAATGGTAGAAAATCTACAACGATATATTGTAGAAAAGTAACAGACGGGTGGATTATTAAATGTAATAATTTGGATGAATTTAATGAAAGGCAGATTAAAGTTAAAACCGGGTGAAGCATTATACCGATAACATCGTTATGGGGACTATGTAAACTTATGTAAATGATTGCATCGTAAAATTTAATTTTGGTAAACTATAAAAAGACATCATGTGGTGTCGTAAAACCTTAATTATTATTTTGAAGAGAGGCACAACTGTTTTATTATTATGTGAGGATGTGAATGCCACCTCAAATAAAACATAACATTTGCGTTTGTATTCACATAATAACTATTTAGGCTGTATTATGTATCGTCTTTTTTTACATCGAGTTTTGATTTAAAGAAATACATTGGCTACGACTTTGAGTATGATTGAGGTTAACAATTAATATAATTTATAAAATACCTACTTTTAAAAACATATCGCTATTAACCACATACATAATTCCTCTAGAGGGCTTCGAAACTACGAACTACTCTGTTTTGTAGTAAGCATTAGTAATCATGAGACCAACTACTAAATCAAATGTGCGTACTTCTTGTTACTAACAAGTGTACCTAGCAAAGCGCTTTTTATCAAATCTTATCTTATCAGCAATGCTGCTAAGACAAATCGCTTCTCACACATTGTAGTAAGACCACTAAGCCACCGGCTCGGTCTCAGTCGCGGCTGGACACCGGACACTGCGCGCAAACACAAACGCGTCGTTCCGGACGATTTGCCTGAGACAACACTACGGAAAGGTGCCCACTGCTCGATACGACACGATGTAACACGTCGTCAATTAAAATTACTAAGCGTGCCAGTGGTTTCAGCGGCGGCCGGACATCGGATACTGCGCGCAAACACAAGCACGTCGTTCCGGACGATTTGCCTGAGAAAGCAAGCTACGGTGATATGCACACATCTCGAGAAACGACACGGAAGAGAAATATTTTTTTTATGATAAATGTTTAAATGCCGAATGAAACAATCGAACATCACAGTAAGTGAATGTGAAAGTCTGTTGTTTGTTCCGATATTATTGTCAATTTGGTTGCGTCTATTTGTTTGAGTACCGTGTCTATCTGACGCTGACTGTTAGAAAACTGTTGTAAGCATTTTTTACGCAAATATGAGTTTATTAAAAAAATCAAAACATATTCAATAATTATCATATAGAGTTGTTTATGTCCTATTGTCCATCGACAGCGGTGATTAGGTGAATCTAAATTGTTTGCTCCCGCTTCCATAAAATAATCGTGTCGTCATCAACAATGGACACCAACAAGGAACAGAGGACATAGTTGTGTTTGCCGTCTCCTCCCGACGAGGCCGTCTCGGCATCTCAACTATTCGCTGCGATTCTCTTTGTGATGACTCGCTTTGTCTTACTCCTGTTGTTTTTGAAGAGAGATTCAAAATACTATATGAAGTGGTTATTGCTGATGATTTCTTCTTAGGCTCGTATTAATAAATCGCAATCAACTCTGAGCTCAATCTTGAGCGCGAACTTAAGGCGCTGTTTTGTATGAGAATGACATATCAAGTTCGCCCTCATGATCGAGCTCAGAGTTGAGTGCGATTGAATAATAGGAGCCTTAGTTTTGTAACGTGCCTGTTTGTACCCTTATTCCTGAATTGGTTTAATTAATGAAGTAAGGGTGGTAACGGGGACAAACATTTCTTTGAATACCGCTTCTACTCAACTGTTGAAAAAAGGGACATTTAATAGTTCACCACAAAAGATCATAATTTGCTCATTATTAAGTTTGAATAACAAATCTTTCGTTTAAAAGTCCTACGTGGAAACTCATCGAGACACAACTTACCCTAGAATCAAATTGAAATCGATAAGTCTTGCCTCTGGTTTTATTATTACCAGCCGCTGATAGGTCGTACCCTCGTCTCCACGGTTCATGCTTGGCGAGTTTTTGTTCAGGTCCAGTAACTATCTGCTGGTGACAGGAGGGGAGCACGTGTGCACAGTGTGGGGAATCCAGTGAAACAGGGGGATGACGTCATAGTTGTATTTTTGAAAGGAAAATCTCAGTCGGATCTAATTTAGGTAACTGTGTTTTAGGTTAAGGACTTGTTAAGTAAAAATTGTACATCCTATAGCACATATTAAAGGTCATTATTTACATAGTATAAAATGAATAAAGTAGTTAATTGGTCAATATTAACTAACAATAGATTATTTAATTACTTTATTTACTTATTGATGAATATGTCGGACGTAGTAGAAAATATGCATTAGACCCGTAAATGTAAACATTAGATCAGATGAACAAGGTGTTCTGTGATAGGCACCTTAATACTAAATTAATAAATAAAAAAGGTAAATTGCTTGCTGTAATTTGTTAAACTGTGGCCAGAGCATGCGGCTGACACGTTTTTAGTATACGCTAAGGTTCATGTTAGCTGTATGGTAAGTTTTGTGCAATGTTTCAAAGTTGTTCTAGGCATGCGGTTGTAGCTCAGGGCTTGTCTTGAATTTTAAGAGAATATTAGTATAATTTAAGTATGTTTTCAAGAGTAAAAATACATTCTGATGAATTTCAGGATTATTTCGAGTGTTATTTTGTATTTTTAAAACGTATTGTTTATTTGAGCTGTGAATCTTTAGCCGTAGCTCAACTTTGTACTAGGACAGTTTTAATGGCACACAGAATCATTAAGTACCTAAGTGCGACCAAAATTAGTTCAAAATTCTTCAAAGTCAGCAAAATTAAGTTAACTTTGTTTTTTCAATGCAATTTTCTGCTTCCATAACCCTTTACTTCTAAACTAACCCCATATACACCGCCACCGGTGCAAGCAAGCAGTACAGGTAAATAAATTGGGCCATCTGCACGTGCGTTTTAAAACTTGCGTAGAACACTCGCGTAACGGCTGCGTTATTCATTTTTATTGCCGAGTGCGATGGGGTCGCGTGTGGCTGTGCTATGCTGTTGTCAATTCCACGTAGGTTGCACGTATAACTGACTCGTGACTTGAGCTAGTCAACGTTTCGTATCTAGGCGTATTTCTGGTACTAACAGAGGTCTCGATAAAAAAAATAACTAGATAGTCAGCAATGTCCAGATAGAATACTTTTTGATTGGAGTAGATTGGAGTCATATAACATAACTTTCTGTTTGTGTTTATCGACCCCCAGAGCTTAGTTTGGAAGCGCATCATCGTTTGAAAGGCAAGTAAAGACATTAGCAGCCACGGTTGATGTCCATGAGCAGTGATGATCACTTACCTCCAGGTGATGCTTTTGTTCGTTTGCATCCCTCTTACATAAAAAAAACCAACTTAGTTGTGACAAGCTAAGATGACGCAAGAGCTCCTAAAATCCAGTACCAACACATCAGATATACAGATGCGCAAAGAAGTTAAGACTGTTGAATTAATACAACTCTTAGATGCGAGTTGGCAACTCTTGCGCCGAACTTCGGTCTGTCTCAATCGCGTCGCGATTTCCGAGACGCCAACTTCAGTTTCGCTTTAGTTTAAACATTAGCGTTTCGGCGTTAATGAGCAGCTATTTGAGAGAGACGTTTTACTGGCTATTGAAATAGCGAGGATAAGCTGAATCCATTAAAACTGGCATACTGAACCAGAATGTGTTTTGAAGATGATGATAAGATTCCACACGGAGAAAAGTAAAAGATACTTAGATAAATGAGTATTATTTTTCTGTTAGAAGGTCTACAGTAAGGAAGTTATTAATTCGTAAAAGATCTTATGTGTTTTAAATACGATTTAAGGTCCTCAAATAATATTAAATTTTAACAAATATCAATAATCGACTCATGATAAATAAATACTTCGTGATATTTTATCTACTTCAGACTATAAAGAGAATCGGTCTTAAAAGACACCCTTGCGTGACACCAGCAAATATAACTGCAGAAGAAGACATTACGGTATTAAGCGATTATTAAGACGTTCGTGTGAACCTCTGGAACATATAAGTCTGCGAGGAATGGCACTTGCAATACGCCGACCTCAACACGGCACTCGGCGGTAATAAAGATGAGTTATGTCGCCTTGTACCGGTCTATCGCAGGCGAGTTTTAAAACACACGTGCTTGCGAATGGGGCTATATATTTACGCGGTTGGGCTACGCTCGTCATTGCAGCCCCTGATATTTGTTTTCAATTTAATATTATTACCGAAATGCATATTCGTCAATATAGTTAGTTATTAAAGTTGGAAATTTCTGATTATACCTGTAAAATGTAATAAGTTGTTATTTGAAATTGAGTCATAGGTAGATTGAAAAATAAATTATAGATTGGTTTAAAGGCTTATAGGTTAGGTTAATGAGATTTTTTAATCCAATGATAGTTTTTATAGGTATGTATTTCAATTGAAAATAATATGCTGGTATAACCTCTTATCTAAACTATAAACGTTGTCGTTGAAACTCAAAGAATATTAATAACTTGTTTGTATAAAAACTCTGTCTCTTTTCCCATGATAAATCCATGTATCAAAATTAACAAAATCGGAGCAATTCATGGTTGCGTCGAAGGCCTCCTTAGTATAACTTTTGTATTTATTTAAATTTTAAAGTTAAACAATCCGTACAGCTGTACGAAGCGGCCACTGAATAAAGTGCTGTTTTATTATAAATTTCGGCGTGGAAAGTTGCTCGGAAATGATCGGGCTCAATCGTTTATGTATAGATGAAGCACTGATTCACTGGGATACCTTGAAGATCATATTCATCCCAATGAAATAGTAAATCAATATTTTCGCGACTTCGTCCGTGTGGATTTCGGTTCCCGCACGCTTAGTGTTATAATTTAGCTTAAAGCCTTCCTCGACTAATGGACTCTCCAACGCAATTTTTTTTTTGGTTTGCCATAGTTGGATGTCTTGATATTTTCTTGTTAGACATTGTTTTAAACCTATAAGTGCTGGTAGCTGAAAAGGTAGACATGTCAAAGTGCTTGAATATATAAAAGATTTCTCTCCATTTCAGATTGTTCAACTATCAGCACAACAGTGACGCCGAGCCTGAGTCCCTTGCAGGTGGTTCCTGATAAATTAGGTGAGTACAAACTTTTGCTGTGGTTCGAAATCTTCGCCCAATAAGCCTAGCGAGCTGAGAATTTCATTACCAAAATTTAATTAGGATAACGTCAGTTTAAGCAAGATGTTAAAATTAAATGATTAGGAGGCCTATTTATCGTCGTTACTTATTACGCATTTTGATGAATTTGCCACAAGTTTAACGTCTAAATACCTAAAATATGATTACTATAATATTCATAAATTATATTATCATAATTCTGAAAAAAAAACCGATATTACGAGTACCTTATGTAATCGTGGTTAGATAAAAAATATGTATCTAGGATATATTTTTAAGATATTCACCTTACTATTCTAACATCGTTGTCAAAACCAAAGTTTATAACTATTTCACCCTTAACGTTGAACAAAACATTCCTTCCCGGATATCCAATTTATTTTAAGCTTTCCCGTTCGTGCAATCCAGTTATAAATAGGCCACGTGGAGGGAAACTCATAACAACTCGGAGGTCCAAGAAAAATGGACTTTGCGATACAGATATATCATTGCTCGACGACACATGCCGAAGTGAGGAATGGTTTGGTAGTAACTGAGTCCTAAAGGACTTAGATGGTAGGAACAGAAAAAGAAGGTTAATGAACATTTATTTTATAATGAGGTAGTTAGGTGAAGGTGGAGTTACAGTTTGACCAAATCTATACACTTCATCTGAATACTCTATCAACGATGTTAATTTTTTGGAAGCTTACGGTATGAAGCCCTACTGTAAAATCCCACATAGGGTAGCTCTAAGTTATTACGGCTATCACTCGCAAATGACTCGATTGCAAATGACATTTGCTTTCGATAGGCGACTCACGGTTATTATATTCAGACTGCCTTACCATTGAACAAAACCTGTCCTTTATTTCCTCTACAACTATCTATAAATGACAGTGAGCAATAATAATGTGATTGGAAACAAGTTTAATACTTTAATCCATGTTTCTCTAAGTGGTAGTTGTGTTAGCACTCCCACTACTCGTAGAATTTGCATCAGCAGTAGTAGAATTTCCACCGTCTGCTGTAGTTGTAACATTCCCTGCCGCCTCTGTTACGTTACCAGCCGCTTCTGTCGTTTCTGTTACATTAGTATCAACTTTTTCCGTAACGTTAACTAACTCGTAGGAATCAGGATTTGGTTCGTCATATTTGAGTATGTCTAGAATGTCATTGTTTGAGCCTCTTGTGACGAAGATACAGGTGTTGATGCAAGCATATTCATCGGAGAACATGTTTGGGTTGGGGAGGCAGCCGCGCCATATGCCGACTTCGCATCTGGAGCCCGGCTTCCAGTAGTACATGACGGGGGTGGGGGGTTTTCCACAGTCGTCCCATCGGAATCTGGCAAAGCATGCATCTGGAGGAACTGTTAAATGAAAAAGAGTTATATTTTACCGCACACTTTTCGAATATGTGTTTGATTATAATGCAGTTCGATTTCAGTAGTTAGGTCTATAATTCTTGAAAAACACTATCAAATAAATCACGTACGAGAAAGAGAGCAGGAGATCGTTTCTTTTTTCAATTTTCAGTCAAAGAGGCAGAATAAGCAATATGTTTAGGTAGGTATTAAAACCCTTGAACAACACATTTACAACAGAGACCAATTCCAATCGTCATAGGTTCTCGTACTTCTTGGAGGTATGAAACTATCCTCTTATTACCAATTACATTCCTTTAAAATATGTTTAGACTTAAACCCCGTACCAATACATCAACATCGATCAAGAAAACTTACCAGTATGCACAAGAATTGGTGACAACAACAGAAAATGCAATAATCTTCCGACGGAGTCCATTGCGCCGACCAACCAGCACCAAATAAGGTGGAAATTACGTAAACCGTTAATCACTAACAACTAATCATTTGGCCATATAATTGAATTTTAGTACGCACGGGCTGGTAACAATGTAATCAACCCGCACATTTCACGAAACTAATTACAGTACCGTGTAATAATTTTGATAATATCTACTTTCCCTGTTATCCGTAATAGAGATGTGTCGAAAATTCATATTTGGGGTTGTATATGTTTTATCTATTACAATCAAGCTGGTATGCTCATCTAAAACATTATGAAATAAGAGCAAAGTTCAATTTTATGTAGGTTGTTGTTTTCAACCAAAAAATAAGTGAGATCTTAATGGGTACGAAGTTCAATCAAAGTCAGAAGCGGTTTTATTTCAAAGCCTAAGTTTTTTTGTGCAATTTGGTTTACTACTAAAACAGCAGCTTTACTCCTACAGTTTTCTCTGCTGCAAATAACTTTTGAATTCTTCTTCTTTAGGTCAAACTTAGTAAGAATATTGAGCGACTAGAAAGAACAATTAATCACAAATCAATTCCAATAGCAACCTAAGAGCATAACCGGGATTCGAACCAATTACAATCAGAATTACATCAAGGCACCGCGCCCACAGCGGGAAACTCTTCCGCCTCAATAAGCGGTGATAATTGTTTTTTAATCTCATTCGAACTCAGTTTGATTTGAATTGTGTAGTGCAGGCGTTTGGATTAATCGGTTTTGCATTTTGCAGTTTGCTGTTCATTGAATTTTGTAGGGAGCACGGTAGAGGAGACTTGTGGCTCGAATGGGACCGGAGTTCAAATTCTGGTTTGGATGTTTGTGATCATTTTGTACGATATAGGGAGACAAACGAGCGAGGGTCACCTGATGGGAAGTGATCACCGCTGTTCAAGTGTTCATGGACATCAACAACCGCACAAGGGTCGCAGATGCGTTGCCTGCCTTCAAAGACCCCATACCCTCCCCAACTGAGCTATCATGTATTATCATATTGAAAATCTCAAAAACATGTCAAAATACCTGCCATTCCAACCCGAAATTTAGCCAGTAACATTGTAATACGATTAATCAGTGTAATTAAGGGATTAGATGCTATATTCCAAGTTGTTATTTATTCCCCTAAGTAATAAAAAAGTTACGTATTTCTAAACCAAAGCATCCGTATTTCCACTCCTAGTTACAATAACTCACTTTAGATATCACTTCATTCCGCTAAAATTCAGCATAGAATCGTGGCTAGAAAACTTTATACCGCTCTAAACACTTTTATTGCGGTATACGTTGAAAATTTTATAACACCTAGCGTCCTGCCCGACGCATATGCGGCGAAAGTCTGCGTTAGGCGAAACGCAAACTTTTACGTTACCCAGTACCAGAGATTTAAATTTTCAAATATGCCCTCGCCATACTCGAGCCGCTGTAAATTTGGCACTAAAATTGGAAGCGACTGTCGCTTCTTATTGGAGTGATAACAGTTTTAAACGTACGTCATGTTGAACGGAATATTACCACAGTTTTCTGTGTTGGGGGCATGTTGTATGATTTAAATCTATGCCCAGTATATCTTCTGAAGAGTAACCGTGGTAAGGATTGGAACATCAGTTAGCGACTTCCACGCAGTCGAGTGCATCATCATCATCATCATCCTAGCGTTTGTCCCGGTCGCATCCTCGGCTGTTGCCTCGGAGTCCAGGGTCCGCTTTCCTGCTGCACCTACTCCACTTCGCACGGTCTTGGGCATCCTGGGTGGAAAGACCATTTGCACGCATGTCATCTTCAACGACGCCAAGCCAGCACTTCTTGGGCCTGCCCCTTCTTCCGGGACCCGGCGGTGGTGGCATGGTGAGACATTTGTTTCCCACGTAGCTGGCCGGTTTCCGTAAAACATGGCCGTACCAACGTAGGCGACACTCCTGCAGTTTATCTGCAATATCACGGACACGAAGGCTACCCCGGATGCGTGAGTTCTTAATGCGGTCTTTCCGCGTCACTCCACACATCCAGCGCAGCATCTTCATCTCCGTGACACGCAGCATCTGCTTGTGTCGCTCAAGTACAGGCCACGTTTCACTGCCGTACAAAAGGACGGGCCTAATGATGGTCTTATAGACCTGTCCCTTCAGCTTAACCGGCATTTTGGGGTCACAAATGACACCAGTCACCTCACGCCACTTGGCCCAGGCTGCTGAAATGCGGGCTTTGACGTCGCAATCGATGTC
This sequence comes from Nomophila noctuella, assembly GCA_958496325.1. Taxonomy (NCBI): domain Eukaryota; kingdom Metazoa; phylum Arthropoda; class Insecta; order Lepidoptera; family Crambidae; genus Nomophila; species Nomophila noctuella. Next base: position 2,168,642 of record OY292485.1, read on the forward strand.
GCTAGACGCATGAAGTACAGATCCCAGGTATTTAAACTGGTCCGTACGCTCGACCAAGTCACCGTCTATGCGTACGGGTGGGGGATCTGTGTTGCAGGCCATGTATTCAGTCTTCGCCACGTTTAGTTTTAGACCGCCGTTCTCAAGTGCCACCTTCCACTTACCCGCTCGTCGCACCAGTCGTCCCCTGTCCGAATCCGTCAGCGCGATATCATCAGCATACATGAGCAGCCACGGGGGTTGCTCATGTGCGTCTATGATGCTGGTTGACAGTTCGTCTAATATCACGCTAAACAGGAAGGGACTAAGGACGGATCCTTGGTGGACTCCGACGGTAACGGGGAAAGGGTTGGTGTCACCAACAGCAGTCCTAACTATTGAATCGGAATCGTGGTACATGTCTCGGATGACGTCAATATAGGTTTCAGGCACCCTCTTGGACCTCAGTGCCCACCAGATCATCATGCGAGGAACACAGTCGAAGGCCTTCTGCATGTCCAGGAACAGGAAATGCAGAGGCGTGTTCTTCGTTCTGTATTTCTCCATGATCATCCTTAGGGCAAAAACAGGGTCCATGGTACCAAGACCAGGTCGGAACCCGTACTGACAGTCCGAGACAGTACACTCCTGTCGTAGCCGAGAGTCAACTATCCGCTCAAATAGCTTCATAGTGTGGGACATTACCTTTATACCGCGATAGCTTCCGCACTCCTGCACCGATCCCTTCCCTTTGAAGACTGGAGTTATGATACTCCGTCTCCACTGGCAAGGGATCCGCCCGGTGTAGAGTATGCGGTTATAAAGGTCGGTTAAGATGCCCACACCACGAGAACCCATCGCCTTCCAGGCTTCAATGGGGACTCCATCGGCACCGACTGCTTTCCGATTCTTCATGTGGCGAAGAGCTCTGAGGACTTCATCAGGCGTTATGGGTGGCACTAGTCCTTGATTCGGAGGGAGGTCCGGTGGCTGCACCTCCTTATGCTGCTCGTTGAGCAGCTCGTGGAAATACGAGCGCCATCTCTCCTTCACCGCGAGGTCCTCGCATAATAGGTTGCCACTAGGGTCCTTTACACAGCGGCACTTGGAAACATCCAGTGCAGCTTTGACCCTAGAACGAGCTACTCTGTACACAAGCTTCTGCCCCTCAGACGAGTCCAGCTTATCGTAGAGCGGTTGTAAGTGTTCTCGTCTGGCTCTGGCTACAGCTTGTTTAGCAGCGCGTTTTGCAGCCCCATATGCGTCGCGGTCTTCAGGAGATCTGGTCGCTTGCCACTTTAAGAAGGAGGCTTTCTTCTCCTTGATCTCCCTCTGGACTTCTGCGTTCCACCACCAAGTCTCCTTGTCACATTTGCGTCCACCCTTTGAGATCCCGAGCACCGCCTTTGCCGCAGTGGTGATTGCATCCTGAATCCCATCCCAGTGGTCTTGGACCGGTTTGCCATCAGCATCAGCACAGGTAACGCTTGTAGCCGAGGCAAACTCTTGAGACGTAGATTCGTTCAGCCGCCACCACCTGATCTGGCGTCGGCATCGCTCAAGGGGCTTCTCCTTGGGTCTTACGCAGAGATCCATGACAAGGAGTCGGTGTTGTGCAGTGAGACTCTCACGCAGTCGAGTGCAACGTACATTTTCACGTCATGTAGTGAAACTTTTAAGGCGTAACCCGGGTTTTGAATGAGTGTGAAGTAGCGACTATGGTTATAACTTTGCGAAAGTTTCCCTGAAAGAGCATTAAAATTTAACTGCTTAGTTACTACTACGCAGTTTTAAAAAATACGTTATTTTTGCTGATGCATAAAAACTTAATAATGGCGAATAATTAGACTGGACTAATATTTGAACTTTTTGAAGAATATAATAGTCATTCATATCCGGCAGAATAATATTTTAGCGAGAATTTCCTAGAAAATATTATTATGTTCTAAAGTGTTAAACTTTTTCAATAGTAGGTATGTAAAAATTCAAAATATAATTGTTCTTGTGCGTGTATTTCCAAATTCATGATCCGTTTCTTATATATTAACCAATAAATTAATAGGTACCTACGCTAAATATGAACCAAAATTACTTTGTTTGACACTCAAACACATACTTCTTTGAGTATCGACCGTTCTTCGACTCTTAAATCTTTCTTAACGAACCCTGCATAAATATTGCCCGTGATTGTCTGCTAACAGCGTTCCCTCTTGTTAACAAGATTCCCGCTTAGATTGGAACTGGCGGAAATGGCACGGCGATTGGTTTGCCAAATGTTTTCCAGACGCCCGCTAATAGTTGCCAGTAATAACTTTAGCTGAAGATTCACAGTGTCTTGAGCTACTTGCGTTAAGTGTAGCTGTTGACGGTAACGCAGGATACATCTATATAAATATTATAAAGAGGAAAGGTTTCATTTTTTGTTTGTTTGTTTTTATGAATTGAATAGGCTCCGAAACTACTTGGCAGATTTGAAAAATTCTTTCACTGTTGGAAAGCTACATTCACCCAGAGTAACATAGGCTATATTTTATCCCGGTACGGGAAGTAGTTACCCCGGGACGCGGGTGAAACCGCGTGACGGGCCGCTAGTAAGTAATAATTTAATCGTTGGAGTTTTACTCTGAGGTATTGCTGCTTTGGCTATAGGATGATAGTTTTATGCACAGACGCACAATCTTCTATGTAAAACCAAACATGAAGAGCCTCATGATAATGATCTCGTTGAAAATCGCCATGATGTGGTATTGGTAACAAAAACTTAAACAAAATTATGCGCTTATATATTGTATGTTAACAAATATTTAAAAAGATCTTCAGTTAGTACAGTACAAAAATATTTAACTTTAAAAACTGTTTAACTTTGGTACACCCGATTAAATTTTCAGACAATAGTAATTTCAAACAAAATTTCAGAAATATGATTTTTGATTGACCCTCTTTTAGCGTTGGAAAATCGTAATTTTTGTAAACAGGTCAGGGCCTATCACCGTTTCAGGTGGCTGTTTTCAATGCAATCCCATGGTCTTTCAAACACAACTTGCTGCAATTCCAACGAAGGGAATTCAAAAGCCATTCAAATTACAATACTACACAGATCTTTTTGGTGGAAAAATTCGGACAAACGGTCATGAGATTGTCAGGTGAATTCGGTAGGTATTACAAACAACATACAAATAAAATACTACGGAAGTTTTGGTATTTTTGTTGTGAAATGTGCTAAACATGGGTTTTAATTTAAAAAAAAAACTTAATTAATTTTTAAATAATTTAATTAAAAATGATCAAGAGTTATATCTAACGTCAAGGCATACATTACCTATAATATGTTATCTGTAAAAAGCTTTATTTAAGGAATACCATTTCTACATTTGAGGTCAGGTAACTAAAACGTCATACAAATGTTTTGAGCTTTATTCAGGTACTAGCGGCCGCCAGCGACTCCGTCCGCATGGGTTTCGTTTCCGTAGACAGTGTGACTATAGATTGCTAAAGATTTTGTCAATTCGAATCGAACCAGTTATTACTGTTAATAAAAATACTCCGAGCGCACTAATGAGTTAGAGTTATAAGTAAAACAAACGAATCAGGTGGACCAACCATGCATGAATCTAGGCTGTCATTAAAACCTCTTATACATACAATCGAGAAAAAATCTCGTCATCGCGGTTAAGGCGAACTCGCGTTCCGCAATGTCTTACCGCCATCTGTTATGCCAAATGTGCACTAATCTTAAATTGACGTTAACTGTTACTGTGATTAGCGCGTTCAAACCAATCTGGATCAGGATATTACACGTGTTATTGTGAGTCAACCATGAAAGATAGACATATGCTGTTAAGGGATATATTTTAGGCCATTTTATGAAGAATATTTCCGTCATACATGATTTTGATGTAACTTTAACCATTAAAGCTGCACACGCGACTGAAGCTTAAGAAATGGAGTAAATTCTCCCGTTTTCCCCACATTTCCCTTCACTACTCTGCTCCTATTTATTGTAGCGTGATGAAAAGTATCCTATAATATGCCCAGGAGTATAAAGAATAATTGTACCAAGTTTCGTCAAAATCCGTCCAGTAGTTTTTGTTTCTATAAAGAACATACAGACAGACAGACAGACAAAAATTTTACTAATTGCATTTTTGTCATCAGTATCGATCACTAATCACCCCCTGATAGTTATTTTGAAAAAATATTTAATGTACAGAATTGACGTCTCTACAGATTTATTATAAGTATAGAAGATGAAACAAAATATTAAAATTACCTTTTCCAAATTGCATCAACTTGCAATGTTAAAAAAGTATTTTCTTCCCTCTTGTAGGTGGGTTTTTTCCCAACGAATCCCTAAAACCGAAAAATAAACACTTAACCCAGAAGCAGGTTCGACGGAAAGTTTTTCGAGTATTTTCGTGACTCTCATATTCCTGAATGTAAGTTATTTAAATGGAAGCTCGGCTAATTAGCATGGGGCTGAAATCAAAGAAAACGAGCCTGGCAAAAAATAACCAAATATGCATGGATAATGAATGTACTGGTGAATGAATCCGTAGGAGGATTTTTAAATCTGTATGTAGTTCATCTTTGTTTTTTCGTCAAAAGGCAGTCTGGCACTGGGCCAGTAATATAATGCAGTAATATACATTTATTATTAATTATTTATTTATATATTTTAAAAATAACTCACAAGTGTAGATCCCAATTACGTAACTTACTTAATATATCAACTAATATATGAAGAAACAAACAAAAAATTTAGAAAAAAATATATAAATACGATAAATAATACAAATAAAATATGTATCTTTACCTAAATAAATAAACACCTGCCTGCGTCTTGAAAACTTTGCCATGATAAGATTGATTTAACTGGCGTAATCAAATGGCTTGTCAAATGTAAAATACATGCCCGAGTGCATAAAAAATATAGGATTTTTTCACATAGATGGTTTTGCTTGAACTTATTATTTTGGCCAGACTTTCTGTCAATTAAATAGCAATCTTTCTTCTATACGGAGAAATTAGTAAATTCGACGAACATACATATTTCCGCTAAATATATATTCGCAATGTCCATTCAGATCTCGATTTCTGTTTTATCGACTGACCTTCTCAGGGGTCTAAATTGCATCAAAATTGAACCTTCATATCGACACCTTTAAATACCTGAACCCATGTCAATGTCTGGTGACGGAAAATGTTAGAATGAAACGGTTTAACGTAGCTAATACAGTAGGTCAAAGAAATATAGTTTATCAGCCTTACGGTAAGAGATATAAGATTTATTTTTCTTTGGCTGGAAGGATAGAAATATACAGAGGAAATCGTGGTTTTCATTTTCATTGTCATTTATTGAAAAAGTTCACGTTTAGAACAGATTATGGACGAATACTGATTTTGACTTTATAACAGACTAGCGGCCGTCCGTGACTCCGTCCTGGTGGATTTCGGTTTCCGCACACATAGTGTTATTTTATAGCTTAAAACCTTTCTTTGCAAATGGACTATCCAACACAAAATATTTTTTTTAAAGGAGCCTTAATTATTACTATGACAACGTATGAGGTACCAAAGTGGTATTCTATCCGTTGGCATCGCCATACCGGCCCTCAAAATATTTCTTCACGCTTCCTGAGCAAAAGAGGCCTTAATTGCTATGACAACGGATGCGGTACCTAAGTGGTATCCTATCCGGCAACGCCATACTGGCCTGCAAATACTTCTTCAGGATAGGATGACGTAAACACGCTTACCGACAAAAGCACAAACCAACATTTCCGTAGTCCGAGGCGAAGTTTGACAGGCCCGTTGGTACAGTGGTCAGAGACCCTGTCTACTAAACTAAGGGGCGCAGGTTCGAATCCCGCCAGGGGAAAATGTGTGATGAACATCGACATTTTTACTCGAGTCAGGGATGCTTATAAAAGTATTTAAGTACGCTATCCGTTCCCTAGCATTCCATAGTACAAGCTTAGTTAGGGTTAGGTAATTGTTGTGTTAGTCCAAGGCATTATTAACAAGTTGAACATCAATCAGTATTGTCTATCAACGCCATAGATGCAATGTGCAACGCGCATGGTACAAGTGCATCAGTTATAAGTTTCGCTAAGTCGGCGCGGACAATAGTAACTTCCCCGACTGACGTATTGTGCGCTTGGTTATAGACAAGCATGGTGGCTGAAATGTGGGTACTCGTCGTTCTATGCTGGTGTTCGAATCAACATTGAATATTCATTACTAGCGGATCACCTTGGCTCTGCACGGAAACTATCAATTGCTGGTTATTACCCGCGGCTTGCTCGCGTCAAAATGATTCCTGTTTTATCGTATGGGAGCATTAAATCGGGATAACCTATCACCTAAGTCAGCCCATCCTGCCAATTTAATGAAAATCTGTTTTAGCGTAATTGATGGACAAACATGTAAACAAACGAACTTTAACATTAAAATTTATAATATTAGTACATATAAACATACAATCGTGCATGTGGTATTCTTACGTTTTATGTAGGTGAAACTCGCTTCATTCATGCTTTTAACATTGAATCCGTTTCGCAGTATAAAAGATATAAGCAAACAAAAATGTAGGGGACACGGCAAACGAGTTTGTTTTATGAATTAAGGGTGTCCATCTCGATATTGACAAAAATACCTACTAAGAAAGAATTCTTTTCTTAATCAAATAGCATTAACTGTATTCAAAGCGATTTGGCCTGGTTGATTATCTTCATATTTAAAAGATCTTAGGCTAGTATGTATTTCGATCTTTTGCTCCAAATACAAAAGTGGGAAGGGGTGGCGCAGGACAGACCGAAATGGAAGAAGTTATTATCGGAGGCCAAGACTCACTTTGGGTCGCTGCGCTACAATAGTAAGTAAGTAGGCTAGTATTAATAAATCGCTCTCAACCCTGTGATTGATCTTGGGATGCTATTTTAATCCAAAATAGCATTAGAGTCATTGACCACGAGGGTTTAATCTGCCAAGTGAAAAAGTTTAAGCCCCACCCAAGCAGGTGAACTCCATCGTCAGTGAGTAAAAGGAACCTTACCTCACAATCACATTATTAATAACAACTACATAATCACAGGAGCAGCGAACAATCTCGCATTTTAATAAATTACAGGGTTCGAAAGCGCTCAATTTATGGCGTCTTAAGTAACATTGAACAGGTGCGTAAGAACAGGGTCGATGACCTTTGCAAACCTGCTGGAATCGGGTCAGAAATTTCACTTGACATTTGCATTGAGACATTTTCCTGTGGTTTTTTAGATCACTGCTGGTCAAAGGGCAACTTTCACGGTTGAGTAAGCGTTATTGCCGGTTGCTGGTGTGATATGAGTAGTCGTTGAGAAGTTGATTTCTGTAGTAAAAGTTGCAGATTCGAACGACATGAGAAAAATATTTCTGTTCAGTAGAAAATAAGGGTATTATTTTTAATTTTTGTTGTTCTCGTATTTAAGTTTAGACTCATGTTTAGCTGTGTAACCAATTTTTAGATTTAGATATTTCGATACAATCTATACTAATATAATAAGGGGTTTGTTAGTTTGAACGCGCTCATCTCAGCAAGTATGTAATGGTTCAAATTGTATGTGTGCGGAAACCGAAACCACGCGGACAGAGTCGCGGGCGGCCGCTAGTAACTTTACATTTTTTTATAATTTACAGAAAAAGAATTAAAAGAATCTCTCAGGCAAAGCGTAAAAAAAGTTTTTGAGAAAAACAAAAAAAATTGAGTCCAAATAAAAGCCCAGGTCCTTATTCCTTACATATAACGCATTCTTAAGACAATATATCGCTGTTGCACCTCAAGTTTTAAAATAAAATTCAGACACCATATCAATTACGAGAATGCAGCATTCAGTGACTCAATATAAAATTACGTATAATTATTGAAATTACGTAAGTGACATTTACAATACGTATGATGTAGATACATTTACTTTTCTTAAATGACCCGCTTGCGACCGAGATAATAACTATGGCATGGGCATTATGGGTATTGCAAGAGGCCTCTTACAATGCCTTCATACACACACTTCTTATGATTTTACAAACATTATTCCATTTTCCCTTAATCCCACCTCGAACGCCTCGAGAGTCCAGTGGTCTAAGTACTGGACCGTGATCTCGAGGTCCTGGGTACGATTCCTGGGTCAGGCGAAACTAGTGTTGATTTTGTGAAAATAGCACGGGTTTGTGATCACCAACCCGCATTTATTAAGCGTGGTGATAAAGTCAAAACCCATATTTGTAACGAAAATATGTTTTTAAAATGATGGAGGCTTTAGCCCTGCAGTGGGACATTATAGGTTGATACTTAATTTTTTTTCCCTAAATGACGGCTTGAGCCCGCCAATAGGCACGACGATCGGCATACGGTTGGTAACCACGGCATGGTGAAGGACAAAACGCATTGTTTTTTTACTCTGCTGGATTACATGCCTAAATACTTATATATAACATCGGTCTGTCCAAAGACAGAAGCATTAACACCGATGTTATTTGTAACATCATGGCATTCATGGCATTCTCTACCAGTCAACCTTAACATTTGATACAAGTGTTCAATTCAAACATGAAAAGAATACCAACAAACTCTTCCTATTCTAAAACCAAACCCATCAAAACATCCGTCAACTAAATCAGTATTATCTAACACAATAAACTTGGCGTACGTCCTCATAACGTGTTGTCTATATCCATTTCTCAAGTATCCTGAAGTAGTTCGACGAGCCGTTTGGTGTAATGGTCGAGAAGTCGGGTATTACACCAAAGGTCGCGGGTTCGATCCCCGCACGGTACAAACATTTGTGTGCATGAACATGTCTGTTTGTATCGGTCTGGGTGTTTCTATGTATAATATGTATATATTTACAAAAAAAAAAGTATATAAGTAATGTTTATCCGTTGTCTAGCACCCATAGTACAAGCTAATGCTTAGTTTGGGGCTAGATGGCGCTGTGTGAATAATGTCCAGAGATATTTATTTATTATTTATTATTATTATAGTTTCGTAGAATTCTCAGTATTCCCGGAATAGACGGGAACGGTTAGGTAGCGGTTTCGGGTGCGGCGGACTAAGGAGTATGGCAGTTAGTTTAATAGCGAAAGCGGAAAGAAACTTGAGTCTAAGGACTATTCTTGGACCTTTACCCAGCTTAAGCAAAAAAGTTTCCTTCATTCTTTGTACATATGCAAGAACGGGTCCCGGTATCTGATTTTTGGCGAATAACTGGTTCATCACCGAGATTCAATTTTCAGCTTACTTCGTTGTGGTTCAAAACAAGATTTGGTGCGTAAATGCACCTTTTGAAATGGAAGTGTTTAGTTCGACGCTCGACTGGTACTGGTAATGGTACTAAACTCGTACTATATAATATTGACACACTGCAGGGCAAATGCCAACGTTTTAAATCATGTTTTCGTTACAAAGATGGATCTGGGCTTAATCACCACGCTTGCCAAATGCAGGTTGGCGTTCACAAACCCGAGCTGTGTTCTGAAAAATAAACCAAATTTGCGCGGCCTGGGAATCGAACCTAGGACATCGAGACCAATCCGGTACTTAAACCACAAGACTATCGAGTCGTTCAAACTCGTACTATAGAAGACCTGAAATGATTGTCATAATACCGCTTCGCTTGTACCAATATCCTCAACCTCACTGCATACGGCTCCAAAGATGAACTAACTGTACGATACTACTACAATTTGCTTGTTATGCTCGAGCAATGGTTTGCAGCATTGAATTAATGCAAATTAGCTTAGTTTCACTTAACTGGTACTGGATATGGAATAGTTATGTCTTAATTTGTTTTAATTTAATGAGAGATACTTCCTAGCTATCATATTGTAGGTACTTAATAAAAAATAGGTATTAGTGCCTCTTTCACCAACCCATTATTGGCTAGCGTGGTACGTAAATTAGATATCTAGTATTATATACGACAGGAAATGAAATGACAGCTATGCTTATGAATTATGCAGAATGCGACAAATAACTCCCTAGTTGAAAGTAACTGTAGCAAATACAAACACAGAATCTCTTTAAAAACGTCGGTTTGTTTAAAATTATAATTAAGACAGAAAACAAAGCAAGACCATTGACTTCAAGCATAGACAGACATAATTGACGTTCATCAACAAACGTTCGTAAAATTCCATATAACAATACTGACGGGTCTATCATGAAGAAAATTAAAAGTCTGGCGGAGACCGTCTCGTTTCACTCTGTCACGCAAATTACTGTTATTCTAACATCACTCGATATACAAAAGATAAGTACAAAGGCTGAATAAGTAAGCAATCTAAAAGCAAAACGGTTTTATCGAAATCGAATGTGCGATTAAGCATTTCACTCATCATTACGGGACACAAAGAGATGCTCTCACATTCAAGCGTAAGATTAAGAATATTGAGAAACAAAATATGTACCTACTGTATATTTCGGTAGATAAAAAGTTACATTCTTAAACCTTGATCTTTAAAACGGATGTCCCAAAAGGACAATCAAGACTTGAAGAAGACAGAGATTAATTGAATTGCTCAATGGCTTAGTGAGTTTCATATTAATCATATTCATAACTAGCGGCCCGTCACGCGGTTTCACCCGCGTCCCGGGGGAACTACTTCCCGTACCGGGATAAAATATAGCCTATGTTACTCTGGGTGAATGTAGCTTTCCAACAGTGAAAGAATTTTTCAAATCTGCCAAGTAGTTTCGGAGCCTATTCAATTCATACAAACAAACAAAAAATCAAACCTTTCCTCTTTATAATATTAGTATAGATAATGCCTCCTACTAATTTCGCGGTGACGTTTAGTGAAAATGATGTGACCTCAATCTTCCTCCGGGGAGGATTAAGGTTATATAAGGCTCCCATCTGGAACATACAAAGTTATGGGCATCTGTCCGGGGTGGACTGCGTAGAAGTCCACACTACGCATAAAAAAGACTCTCATAGAGTTTTAAGAAGGACTCTTCACAGAGGGAGAGTCAACATGACTCCCCCGACGGCGGGTGTACTAAGAATTGTCAGCCAATTCTACTTCGTGTCGGAAGCATAAGCTCCAAACGCCATGATCTAAGGCAGCCGATAAAATGTACACATACAAAACTGTACTGACCACTACTAAATGTATGTATATGTTACGGGCAACGTGATTAATCGGGAATTATGAATAAGGGCCGGCCTTTATTAATAATTCCCAAGAGCGTTGGGCAAAGTGATTAATTTATCACTTTGACCGGCCCGTATTAATAATTCCCGACGCCTCTTGGTCCATAAAATAAATCAGTGTTTTTAGATGGCTTGTATTTATCACTTGGACCGGGCATTATGATAAGAAATGTTTAAGGGTCACAAAAAAAAATAACCCTAACCTATTTTAGACCACCTAATAAGCGGAAGACTAATGGATGGATATAGGTTAGGGTTATTTTTTTTTATGACCTTTTAAAATTCCCCTAGTCACGAACATAACACATGGTAACGACTTTTCATCTTATGTAATATTTTTATCTAAATAAAAGTAGGAAGTTAATTATATCAATAATTGCTGTTTTAGTGTTTATTTTTAAATGTTCAATTGACGTGTCCTTTAACTTTTCATGTTAATATTGTAAGTTTAATAAGATTTAATTAGCAAAAACACTTCAAATAACCTATTTTATCACTTTGCCCAATATGGGTTGGGAATTATTCATAATGGCCGGGAAAAGTGATTAATTTCGCTATTTTTATCACATTGCCCAATTGAGTAGGGAATTATTAATACAGACCGGGAATTATTAATACGGCCCGGGCTTATCACATGGCCCGTAACATATACACTTGCATTAAAATACATAACATTATGTCGTGTGACACTCGAATACCGTCCCACAAGTGGACAGCGCAGACCTCCCGACCCGTCTGACTTATTGTGACACCCGTAATGAATGCAATCCCGCGCGAAATTATTTGTGCTCCTATAATTCTGCTCACTGGACTTTAATGCTAAGGCATTGTCCTTTAGAGTCAACATTAGGACGGGGATTCTACCGTTGGTGTTTCGTCAAGAATCCAGAATTAGCGTGCAGTAACTGCTAATTTTCGTGGTGCTGGTGTATTTTATTTGTGTGAAATTAAGACAAAGGGGAGGGAAGGGAAAGCTGATGAACCAGCGAAATTTGTGAATTTTCATGGACTATCTGTGATAATAGGCTGATTGTGGTAATTACGAAATAAGGTGTCAGATCATGCTTTCTTATAACAAAGATGGGTAGAAAGCTATCTATGTAAGATGTTTTTATTCGATTTGTAACGCTTTTGAGCTCACTTTTAGATCGTTTTCTCGTTCTTAAACGTGCACAGTGCCATAGTTTGTCTCAAATATGAATAACTTATCTATAATTTTAAATACATCGTTCTTATGGGAGAAAATGGTCTGATCTATGAGCATCAGGTTGTAAAGCACCTCACTTATTCCTCTTTTTAAGAAAAATCCGACTTAAAAATCTCAAACGGTTTCCCTCTTTCATTTAACCTTGGACTCCATGCCAAAGAAAACCAATACGGCCATTAATCACAGATAAACTCAGCTCAGATTATTCATGGCACAGCATTTTACAGTGCTCCGCGATGAATTGAAATTGGACCAGGAGATTGCATTTTCGACGATTTTTTAGGGATCTTTAGGCTCTTCGTACAAAGTGTATAAAACATGTGACTTAAAAAAATTGAATTTTAGGCATAATTTATATAATATAATATTAGTTAAGAGGTGTAGAACTTAGTGGAACTTTCACTCGATTATGATTGGGTATGGGATACTAATGGGAAGCAACGCATCTGCAACCCTTGCGGAGTTGTTTATGTCCATCGGCAGCAGTGATCACTTACGATCAGTTGTTCTTGCAGCGTTCTGCCTCCAACGGGTTAAATGTACGAACCAGTTTATATAAGTAATTGAAGAGTCATATAAAACTACTAGGAAATATAGCTCAAATTAAATCTAACCCACTTACCTTTATAATCATAAGGTCTACTTTCCACCACCACCGGATTTCTCCCATTCAAATCCAAAGCTGGTCTCAAATATCGTAAATACCAGCGCCTGCCTCGGTGGCGCAGTAAGTCACAGTTTAATACGACCTTACCCCGGATTAAAAATATGCACTTGGGTTTTTGCCTTAAGAAATTCTCAGCTAAAACCAGGAGTGCAGGATAAACAAATAAATCCTTGAGAATTATTCACCTAGTGCCATCTAAATCACTTATGTTATGGGAATCAAAATCTTGAGAAATAAGTGAAAAGATGAAAAGTTTTAAAATAAAATGTCTAAAGACTGTAGCTAATTAAGTGTACTACTTATCAATGTAAAATACCGAACAGAGTTCAAACTCGTAATCTTCAAAAAACTTTAACTAATTTGTGAAGTTAAAATTTCGGAAGCTGGTCAAACAGAAGTCTTGCTTGATCCTTGATTGCCAGCAAAGAACATTTCTGTCTATGATGTACATATGTATATGTAGGTCTCTTATAGCACCATCGGAAATTTCTTTAAACATTCATTCATCTTCTCCTTATTGAACAATGAAATATCTAACATTCTACGGAACATTGTCACATTCCCGCCTCCACCATGACCGGTCTTTTACAATACTCACAATATCTCCGGGAAAATTAAGCGTGAAATAATGCTGTAAAAATGCGTTCTCTATGTAAATGTGCGCGTAACCAGGCGAATACGCAATGAAGAGATACGCGTAATGGCACACTCGATGTGTCGAGTTATAAAACAGAGGTATCTGGGACCATGGTTTGGCATCGAAAATCGGAATACATTAAAAGTCAGTTTTGAGGAATCAAATATTCTGGAGGTCAATCAACTACTTCAACCAAATCTGGGGTTTAATCAACTCGTAAGTTGAATTGACTTTTAAATTACTTACAGTCTAATAAATGACTTCGCTGGTTTTAAGGACTATTATAAGACATGATTTTAAAGATACTACAGACAGCACAGAAAACTTCTTAGGGCCAAATCTTTAAGTTTGACTCCCAATTATGTTAATCGCTTGCGTACAAACTTTCTTTATCGTTATTCTATAAATCTTTGTCAAACATAAACGGTGACGTGCATACAGTGTCATTCATACTAGAACCGTATAGTTAACAAACGAAAAATCGTCGTCAGTTCGTCCGTTCCTCTCGTCCTTCGTATCACGCACCCGTCGTTATACCCGAAGGAAGGTAAAGACAGCGCAATCCGTCAGCGAGAGCTGACCTAAACAGACCCTTGTCAAAGCACAGATGTTACTGAGCCCAGCCGCTTTATGAAACAATGTACATAGAAATTTTAATCTTCCTGCCTCTAGGAACGGCTGGCTAAGCGATGGATGGAGGCGATTTGTATCCAAAAAGACCTTGTACTTACTGAGGTGGTTAAATTGACGCAAACGAAACGGTTGCTTGTAAAGGTGACAAGTTAGTTCTGAGTGTTTTGAAGAGATGGCGCTGTGCGTTTGTTTAATCACGGTTATGGCGTTATTTCCTAGACGTATGTGGTAACTACACACTTATTCTGTTATCACACATACCTAATTTCTTTGATCAAGGGATCATGCATGCTATCGCCTCTTAAGTCTCATAACGAAATCTTCTATTTTGATATCGATAGGAATAACCTTTAACAATTTACAAATGTACTTACTAAGTTTGTTTAAATAAGTTCTATATTTTCACTTGCAATCAGTGTTCTGTGAAAAAAACACTACGAATCAAGCGTCCACTCACAAAATTATTAGCCCTGGCACTCATTTAGGTTAGAGTCAAAATGTATTTTTCCTAATTCCATAAGATAATAAAAGACAAACTCACATCCAAAGTCTGTGAAATAGAACACAAATCTCAAAGGCGTGACTACGGCCGCGACCAAATTAATGTTCTCAGCAACTGATACAGTTAGTTACCGAACTATGCCGATTCTAATGTACCCGCGCTCCACTTCGCTCCACTTCGCACTACCCGCACCCAGCCCGTCACTATAATTTACGATCCTTTAGGGATTGCGTGTTTATAATTAAATTTATAGGATCCTTAGCTCGGTACATCTTTTGGAGTCGATCTGACAAATTGAATTGAAAAATGATCTTTGGTAGGTACATCATAGTTTCAGTTTTTGCTATGAGAAACTTCATTCATATTCGACATAGATAGCACTTGAAGAGGTATATGTCCAGCTGTGGACTGCGATAGAGGGTATAAATGAGATGAATCACACCTCGAGATGAAAATTTTCGGTCACCCATCCGATATCCGACCTCTGCGTAAGTTGATTAACTTCAGCAATCGCAAGCCGCAAGCTGTAACAATTGCGCTATCGAGCTCCTCACATCAAGCAGTCGAGTAGAGATGCCACGTCTAACACCCCTCTACCAATAATAATAACAAATACATAGTTGTGATGCCATAAAATTCTCCATTCTATTTACAAGCCCTCGTTCAAAACTTATCCTGATAAAAATTCACACCGATTTTATTCAGATATCTCGGTTAACTTTAATACATAGCAGCGTCAGGAGACACGAGCGAAACAAAATATAAATGGTATGTCAAAAATATAAGAATGAAATACCGCCGCGTTTTGTCGTCCGGATGGAAATGTTCCTTTGTTGTGTCTGCGACCGATACTGGGCTTGGTTTTGCATGGAACGGATTTTTACAATGGGTTTTACATTCAGATGGGGTATTGGGAGTTAAGCTGACTATTGCAGCTTTGCTGATAGTCGTTGTAGAGGATAGGCTTAATAGATTACCTCCTGTTGCTGCGTGGTAACTAGTAACATGGTTGTAACATTTGAGCTTTATTTTGATGAAGAGAAGTGCCAATTCTGTACTGATAATTTTAGGTTTTAACTCCTAATCGAGTGAGAATATTTTTTGGAAACGTTGTAGTGGAAGGAAGAAAGCTTTGAAGGTTTGACATTTTTTCTGATCGGTAAGAAACCGTGTTGTACCGTGATCCAACAGACAATTTTATTATCGCCATCATTATAATCAGCCCATTAACATTCGCATTGGATAGATGGATCGGGAGACCAGACCTTCGACCACCACGAATGCCCAGTACATCCGTGACCGTACATGAACAATCGAATAGAATAGAGATGACATGATCGAAACAAAATATAAATGGTATGTCAAAAATATAAGAATGAAATACCGCCGCGTTTTGTCGTCCGGATGGAAATGTTCCTTTGTTGTGTCTGCGACCGATACTGGGCTTGGTTTTGCATGGAACGGATTTTTACAATGGGTTTTACATTCAGATGGGGTATTGGGAGTTAAGCTGACTATTGCAGCTTTGCTGATAGTCGTTGTTGAGGTTAGGCTTAAGGGCGTGTAGTTCGCACGCTAGCGTCGCTTTTCGCCGCAATTAAGTTTTTTTTTTAATTGTGAAAAATTCAAAACATTATTTAGATGAAACAGCGTTCTGGTGTGCACTAAAGAAAGTAAGAAAGAAACAATTTATGTAAGAAAAGTTTTCAAAGCAGTTTTCAAAAAGCATACATGTTGCTTTTTGAAAACTGCTTTGAAAACTTTTCTTACATAAATTGTTTCTTTCTTACTTACTTTGATAGCCAGTGTAGTATCTGCCCCACTAGTACCTCACTGGCTCGGCAATGCACTTGTGTTACTGTCTCCGTACGTCCACTCTCGCCGGCGGCTCGCGTGACACTGACGTAGTGACATAACACAAGGCACACGAGACAGTGTATAGTATGTATTATTATACTTACATACACTACATCTCTCCCTTATTAAATTAAAATAATTCATATATTTTATAAAGAAATATGATTTTTTCTCTTAATCATCATGACATGTTAATATGTATTACAATCATAATAATTATTTTAGCCCTCTAATCAACTTGGAAACATTTAGGTTTAATCTTCAAGTCCTGAGCTCTCGAGGTGTTCATCCTTTGTCACCTTCCCTGCAATCTGCTTCTACGGCCCTCTTTTTCCGATCTCCATATTCCTTTCCTTTTTCTGATTGAATTTTATCCTTCCTCTTACTTCCATGTCTGTAGGAGAGTGTGACTCCATGCCGTGAAAAGAAGGAACTTGGTATGCGGTGTTCTATTGTACACTGCATCAAGATATTCCCAAAAGCCTTCTGTCAAACTCTTTTTTTTATTTCTATAAGACCAATCGTTCTGTAACGGTGTCGTTCCTCTCCAGCCTTCATGGATGTTCAGGCCTCCATTATAGCTGGAAATATCTAAGCAGCGCGCTCACTGGCAGATATTACCTATCTTTCAAAATTTGTCTATTATGTTCTATATTCGCATATTTATTTTTTCCAGACTTCCATGCGTCATTTACAGGCCTAGAGCTACCGTGGAACTACACAGCTCTTATTTTTATTTCAACTATTAAATAATATCCAACTCTATAATAACCTCTGAAGCAGTATAACAGTAAGAAATTAGCCAGTTAACCAGTGGTCATTTATGTACTTTTACTCATACCTCTCACCTATTACTAACTACCTATAAGGCCACGGAGTGCGTAAGAACCCAACGACCGTACCCCGTCGCAGCACGTCACATGAAAGTGACCACTCTCTCAAAACCATCGGTGGCACTCTTAAAAAAGACATAGAAGAAGCTAACGCCTTCGAACATTTCTTCTCAATTATACCTTTGCCTAAATCGGGCGACAAAAGCGACCCATCAAACTTCAGACCAACCTCGACACCACCCTCCATAAGTAGCCTGTTTTCTTTTTGATCAGTTACCATTTTAATGTCTGGAGTTTATCGGCTGTACAAAACAAGATTACAACCGATGCACGCACCGCACCTACAAACATAACTTTGCTGCATCAAAGGGACCTGACTGCGTTGATCACTCAATCTTTCCTATCAAACTACACATTACGGTGTCACAGACGTTGCCCCAAAACTGATCGAATCACACCTCACCGACAGCACCATTATCACCATCATCAGGACACAAAGAGTCAATATCAAGAACACAAATTCGTCCGGTGTGGTACCATAAATGGGCGTGCCCCAAGGCTCCACACCAGCCTTGATTTTTTCTTACATATGCAAATGATCCTCCACACCCACCAAGGACCTACGCGAGATAGCTTTGTCTGCCGGTGATACCTCTCCGACATTCAAAACTGGTAGAAATGAAAAATCATTTGACAAAGTAAACAGGGCTCCCTCGCAGATATCTCAATGGTACAGCAACAATAATTTGTAACTAAATGTCATGAAGATCGAATGTGTGAAATTCATGATGCCCAATGTAAAGCAAATTCATACGCATATTACTCTGAATAATGCGCAACTAAAGATTGTCAGTTCAGGTATATTTTTAGGAAAAACCATCGATTCAAAATAACAATAGGGTCCTCACATAACTACATTATCGGGAAGACCCAGCTCAGCCGCCCACGCGGTTAGAAAAATAAAATATGTCACTGACGCCGAAATGGCAAGACTGGTTCACTTCCCTTACCTTCACTTTATTATATTCTACGAACCTCTGTTCTGGGACTCTGCTGCCGATGAGTCCATTTTCACATTGCAGAAAGAGCCATCCGCGCAATCCACAACCCCAAGCCTCGCGACTCGCCCAGGGACGCTTCCAAAGAAATTAACATTTCAACAGTAGCCTCCCAAAACATATTTGATTGTATTTTAAAAGTTAGATACTCACAACTTTGACACAAGAAACAAGCACAGATCTGCCCATCCAACTATCCGACTTGGTAACTGGAAATACTTCCGTAGGATTAAACGTACAAAAGCCCAACAAAGCACCACAAAACCCTGTCGAACCGCCTCCACGATATTTGAACTTAAAATAAATAACCGCTTAATGAGAGAAGAATATTCTAAGATATTTCTATTTCTTGCCTCTCCCTCTCTGTTTTGTTTTTTTTTAATTTTTTTTTTTAGCTGCCTTTTTTTTGTGTATAAAACATGATGTGGCATTTGAAAAACACAACTGTCGAGTTTCTTGCCGATTCTTTTCGCCAGTAACTGCCTTCCAATTCGGTGGTCGAGTCATTTTTGTAGCATTTTTGACGATTAAAGTGCTTCTATGAAGCCTATATTAATAAAGAATATTTTGATTTTGATTTTGAACCCTCCTTAAAATATCCCGGTTCTCCCTTTTAACCTCCCTGTTTTGTTGAGGCCAGTATGGAACCGTATTAAAAATTGAGATTTTACATTCTTTTGCATTTTTCATTTGAGGGCAAATATTGTCCACTTTGAGGACAAATATCTCCACTGCTACTTTGAATGCATCGACGCCATCGGATGATTCTGTATGAGCACCGGGCAAGTTTTCCTATTTCTCTTGGAGACTCGTTCCCACAAAATCTAGTAGTGTCGCTCTTTTCCTTTAAGGTAACGTTGCATCGACTGTATCATTCATTTTTCCCATCTACTTCTTACGGAAGTAGTATCTCCCTTCACATATAATATTTTCAATGGCGTCAGTGCGTACGACATTATTTTCAGGTTTTACAGGGCGACCTGAAATGGAAATTGTGGTGCCAGTGACCTTAGCGGTGCTAAATGTCTTTTTACCAGTTAACTTCATTATTCAATTAAGGCTTTCAACCATTTTGTTCTAATGATATAACTACCATATGCTGTACTTTAAAGATAATGCTTGCCTAACCCTTATCAGGGTAGCAACTAGCTTCCCAATTTAATGGAGATTTTTAAACCAGTTTCCAATTTAATGGAGGTAACTTTGTCTATGCTTTAACTGCATAACAGAATTACCACTAAGTTCCCAATTTAATGGAGGTTTTTCCAACCAGTTTCCAATTTAATGGAGGTAACTTTATATATGCTTAACTGCATGACAGAATTACCACTAAGTTCCCAATTTAATGGAGGTTTTTCCAACCAGTTTCCAATTTAATGGAGGTAAAGGTGATGTCCAAAAAATGACCCAGATTCGACAGGAATGAAATGTATACCAGTGGATTGACATTTGAATATAATATAATGTTACCAAGAGGGCAACCCTGAAATCGTTATAGTATAGGAGCTAGGAGCAAAATAAAATAAGGAAAAAAATCGTTCTATACAAAGTTTACGCCATGTTGTGGCTTAATATGACGTTGTTTTTATGTTGTTTTACTTGTGATGATTGTTAGCAACACATTTCACAAGCAACAGCAACATAATAATAACGATATTCTCACCCACAACATGGCTCCTTGCTCCTATACTATACCAACTATTTTTATATTTGCAATCTTTAGCCACAGAATTAACAATAATACACACAGTTCTGTAACGATTGA
This sequence comes from Nomophila noctuella, assembly GCA_958496325.1. NCBI lineage: Eukaryota > Metazoa > Arthropoda > Insecta > Lepidoptera > Crambidae > Nomophila > Nomophila noctuella. The sequence continues at coordinate 2,188,969 of OY292485.1, forward strand.
AGTATCTATGGGCTAGAAGAAAAAAATATTCACAAAACAGAGTGTTTGTTATGATGTGACTTAATATGATGTTGATATTAGGTTGCTGTTGCTTGTGAAAGATGATGATGATAATTATCACAAGTGATACAACATTAAAACAACGTCATATTAAGTCACAACATGACGTAAACTTATATTATTATTGTTTTGAACGAATTTTTCCTTATTTTATTTTGCTTCTAGCTCCTATACTATAACGATTTCAGGGTTGCCCCCTTGGTAACATTACATTACATTTCAATGCCAATCCACTGGTATACATTTCATTCCTGTCGATTCTGGGTTTTTTGTCCATACATTTATGGACATGTCCTTTGTCTAAGTTTACTACTTGACCAAATTACCATTGAGTTTCCAATTTAATGGAGGTAAATTTGTCTAAGTCTACTACTTGACCAAATTACCATTGAGTTTCCAATTTAATGGAGGTTCTCAGACCATTTTTAATTCCAACGCTTGTCAAAACAGACTGCACAAAGTACCTATCTTCTTTGCCTAACTACACAGGCTTTATCTTAATACCGTTACAATAATTATACTTTTATTATTATTGTGAGTAGGTACTCTTACGTGATTATTATTATTATTATTAGGAAAGTAGGTCGAATAACCTTATCCAATAAATCAATTAACTAAGTTAGTTAAAATATAATGTGTAAAGAAATTATTGTTTTACATTTGTCCAATTTGTAACTATAGTCATAATTAGGAGGTTCATTATTTTTAACATGTACATATTAATAAACACAAAGCCTATCCTCTAAACTATTCTATCTAAACTATCTGCTTATCAATTTAATGATCAGAATTCTCTGCATTTTGATGTTATAAATAAATCAATTTAATGATTCAGATTGATCCCTCCAATTTGCTTATCAATTTTAATGATTCAGATTGATCCCTTCAATCATCATCATCATCCTAGCGCCTCTCCCGGTTGCATCCTCGGCCATTGCCTTGGAGCCCAGGGTACGCTGCGACTACGATCCCGAACTGATATGCCTGGTTATTTCAATGGAGCGACTGTTGTCTGACCTCCGTAACCACAAGGGGAACCAGACCAGTTGATCCCTTCAATCTGCTTATCTATATTGATTTTCATTTAATCAACATGTATATAATTGCAGAATAAACCTGCACCTTAATGCACAAGCTGCCATTTTGTTTCGAACGACGTCATTGGATTATAATTGTTACTAATGTCACAATACTGAAATAAAACATACTTTTAATTTATGGTAATTAATAATAATAAATAAATTCATTGGACCAACACACCAATTGCCTAGCCCCAAACTAAGCTCGAAGCTTGTACTGTGGATGCTAGGAAACGGATAGACATACATAAACACTTTTTATAAACATCCATGACTCGAGTACAAATGCCGATGTTCATCACACAAACATCTGCCCCCAGCGGGATTCGAACCCGCGACCCTTGGTTCCGTAGCCAGGGCCTCTCCCGCCATTCGACCAGCAAGCCCGTCAATTGTTTCTTTTTTTTTTTATACGAAATAGGTGAGAACAGCCTCTGCACAAAGTATTTATTTGCCTGACTACGTACCTAGGCTTTATACTCGTAAATTTGAAGTATAGCAACATCCTGTTAAAATAATTTTTTTTGAATCTGTGTTAATAAACAACATAATTAACTATAATGAAATGAGGTTAATTAACAGACCATCAACGACCCACAGCGGGGCGAAGGCCACATGACCGGCGCCAAACCACCGCCACAGAAACAAGCAATGGCTCAATCACTTTGCACGACAAAGAAAATCATTGCTCAGAAGTCCGAGCCGCACTCGAAAAACCGACACGAATTCCGCTCGATCCGGGACGGGAATCGAACCCAGACCACGACCCGATACCTATTCTATTAGGTCAACAAAGTGAGGCGAATGGAATATTTAATTATCATAGTTAAGGCTTACGTCCGCCTTGTGTCTCAAACAAACATAGTAGTGAAGTAATAATAAATTATAAGCACAGGTTAATATACTAAATATGACTGAATCAATAAAGTTAGCTCCTCTGTATCTGAAACAGTCTGCGGTATATTAGGTATATGAAATATTATTTTTCATTAGCAATCGTTTCCTTTTGTACGCCTCAATGCCAAGTTTTTTACCTACGTCAAAGTGTAGGTACAAGGGACTACCCGAACGCTGGAATGTCATTGTTAGGATTTGCGCTCGAACTGCAATCAATTTCCTTGTGCGGTACTTATAGATTTACGCGTTTCTAATGTTTCTTTCTTTTCTTGAATACATGACCCTTTAACGTTAAACATTTAATTTACACACAATCTTATTAGTACGTATATTGAACGTGAATTGAAGGAATCGTGGTTTTAAAGATCACTATTTTTCCCTTTTTTTTTCTTTTTTTTTTTATATGTAGTATAACGAACCTTTCTCCTCGTCGCCAAATGTAGTATCTGCCCCACTAGTACCTCACTGGCTCGGCAATGCACTTGTGTTACTGTCTCCGTACGTCCACTCTCGCCGGCGGCTCGCGTGACACTGACGTAGTGACATAACACAAGGCACACGAGACAGTGTATAGTATGTATTATTATACTTACATACACTACAGCCAGAATCTAACATTTTGCTAAACGTGGTCACTATTGACAGTGGGCAGCATTTTAGATAATGAGAACTCTATGATGAACAATGTTAAGACAGGTACTTTAACAAATCATAAATGATATTCTTTAATGCACTACAGAGAATTTGTTTTTCTTAAATTTATTTCAATTAAATAAAAAAGAATGGCGGCGCAAGTCTGCGGACTGCACTGACTTAAATCTTAATAGATTACCTCCTGTTGCTGTGTGGAAACTAGTGACATGGTTGTAACATTTGTGCCTTATTTCAATGAAGACTTATGCAGAGTGGTGTGTCTGTATTGAAGATTTTAGGTCTGCATCTGGAATATACATAGATGGTTTGAGTTTGAGAGTCTATCCATATAGGCTAACCTTAGAATTTAGTGTGTTGTCCGATGAAGGAAAGTAAATAAAACAACTCTATTGCCCTCTTAAACGTAACGCCAATAAATCTATACTTATAATAAATCTGTAGAGAGGTCAATTCTGTACATTAAATATTTTTCCAAAATAACTATCAGGGGGTGTTTAGTGATCGATACTGATACCAAAAATGCAATCAGTAAAATTTTTGTCTGTCTGTCTGTCTGTCTGTATGTCTGTCTGTCTGTCTGTCTGTATGTTCCTTATAGAATCAAAAACTACTGGACGGATTTTGACGAAACTTGGTACCATTGTTCTTCATTCTCCTGGGCATATTATAGGATACTTTTCATCACGCTACAATCAACAGGAGTAGCGTAGTGAAGGGAAATGTGGGGAAAACGGGAGAATTTACTCCATTTCTTAAGCTTCAGTCGCGTATGCAGCCTTAATGGTTAAAGTCACATAGAAATCATGTATGACGGAAATATTCTACATAAAATTGCCTAAAAAATATCCCCCAACAGCATATGTCTATCTTTTATGGTTGACTCACAATAACACGTGCAACTCAAGATCCAAATGTACGCGCTAAGCTCAGGAACTACTGGTTCGAATTGACAAAACATTTTGTGTTGGATAGTCCACTTACCACTTACCATTTGTCGAGGTAGGCTTTAAGCTATTGTATATTCCATTATTTTATCATTGTAAATTGTGCTAGCGAACTATTTAGTTCTAAAATGTGCCGATAGATGGCGCACCTCGCTAGAGGCGCGGCCGCGGATCTGAATGGCGGTGAACAGATGATTTCTCAAATGTATAAGGTCTCCAGATTATTGATAATGATGAAAAGCGTTTCCCGCTACTTAATTTGACTATTATTTCTATCCTGGGTAATCCTGGGTAATTAGTAGTCAGGCCCATAAGAGTGTGCAAGTTGACTGCATGCATATAGACCGTTGTTTTATTCAGCAACTAGCGGCCGCCCGCGAATCCGTCCGCGTGGATTTCGATTTCCAATATCCTATGTGTTATTCTGATGTATAAGCTATATTGTGTAAAGTTTCATCATTCAAATCCATTCAGTAGTTTTTACGGTTTCATTCAAATTCATTCAGTAGTTTTTACGTGAAAGAGTAACAAACATCCATACATCCATACATCCACACATCCACACATACAAACTTTCGCCTTTATAATAGTACCTAGTAGGATTTGAGTAAGACTGTGTGCGGAAATCGTAACCCACGCGGACGGAGTCGCTGGCGGCCGCTAGTAAAGAATAAAAACAAAAACAAAAGAACATAGCAAGCAGTCTATATCGGTGTCTCAACGACATGGAACAAAACTAAGTACATTATTTTCCCCCGCAAAGGACATCGTTCTCAGCGTAACAAGTTCACCAATAAATAATATTAGTGGCTCAAGAAAACAACGGATAGTCTAGCAGAGATGCGCAATCGGATAGTCGTTTGAGGGGCCTTTAAAAAGTTCCAGTGTGTGGAAAGTATTGGAAAGTGTAGCCGAGAACCGCTGGCTACTTCTAACTTTCGTTGGGGACAGCCGGTTTGTTTAGGTATAATGGAATATCATCACGTTTTAGGCTACATTACTTTGTACACACATAAGATAAAAAAAAAATAGCATAAATTTTTGAAGGATTAATGCCACATTGACTACTTCAACAGATTTTCACAGGCTTGACAGCCATTGGCTACTAGAGCCATAGCCTTGAAAAATCTTAAAGGCAGACAACTCGTCTGCATCCCTTGTGGGGTTATTGATGTCCATGCGCGTGCAATGGTGATCACTTAACATCAGGTGACCCTATCGTTCGTTTGTAACCCTATAACATAGAAAAAAGTTGTGGGTTCCCTGCAATAATTTACCTTTGTAGCTGATGAGCAGCATCTAGTACACAAAACTGTAGTTGAGAACAACTCACTCAACACATCGCCAACTCCACTAGTATACTACCCATTGTTGACCTCCCAACTCAAAGGCCCGATCATTTTCCGACATCCGAAGTTCGTTCGTTCTAAACGTTCCTTTGCATCCAAATAGCAGCGGAATTGAAATCGAAAAACCTCCACCAAAACCATTAAAACGGAACGATCGACGATAAAGAAACTTTCATCGGAGCCTGGTTCGGTATCGATTCGGCAAAAAGTCGATTTTCACCGCAGACACGTGGGAGAGCGGTCATTCTGTTAATCCAAGGCCGCGGGGCACGCTGTTTACACGGAACACCACTCACGGACGGAACATGCATAGATGGAACACGGAACATGGAACACGGAACATGGAACGCGAGATAGAAGCCACCCGTGAACTCTAGGAACGCTTTTTTTGCGGAACGCTTTTGCTGTGTCGCCGGCGTTGATGGGTTATTTGGATGGGCGACGGATGAGCTGAAAAGGGACGTTGACTGCTTCGAAAATAATATGTGAAGCACGAAAATTAAAAACACATATGCAAACATGGGCACAAACCAATGTATTACTTATAATATTAATAATAAAACTTGCAATAAATCAATTATTAGAGCACTTTAAAAAGTACTGCACCTATATGAAGTACTTTTTGACAATAATTACTTGACATTAATCAAAATAGTTAGCGTGATTGACTCGCGAGTCAATTATGCGGTGCTCTCAAGTTCATCGGTTCCTTTGTCTGCCAGAACCTTTTAAGTGTAAAAACCTACAAGGCTTACGCGACCGAAGTTCCGCTGCAATGCATTTTCTATACAAAATTACGCGCTTAATTTCGGCATAGTGTATCTCATCTTCCATTTGAAATACATTGCAGGCGTAGTCACACTGAACTTCGGTCGCGTTTTTTCCACCTAGGGCAACATAACGTTAATAATATTTCTGCGGCGTAGATCGATTGTCAGAAATATCTTGTCTGAGGAAAAGTTACGTAATACGATAACAAAATAGTGCTGGCTGTGTTCCAGCAATATTCAACATGTTCTTCGTATCCCATAACTCTAAAGTTATATTTCATGGCCAGAAATGTGATAAGTCTTAGCTGCAATATCTTAGCATGATGTTGAACAGATTTTTTTATACTTTGTTAAGTCACCGACACAAGTACATACTAGCGGCTGCCCGTGGTTTCGTCCCCGTAGATTTCGGTTTCCGCACACACAGTATAATACTATGGCTTAAAGGTTTCCTCGACCAATGGACTCTGCAATACAGAAATAATTTTTCAATTCGAACCAGTAGTTCCTAGTTTTAGTGCGTTCAAAAAAACAAACAATTAAACGAACTATCCAGCTTTATAGTATCTTTACTAGTATAGATAAAAGATTAATTTAATATGTCTACAATTCTGCCACTCATTCTACATTATTCAGCAATATTGGTGAAAGTTTCAGACTTTCCAAACATTAAGCTAAGTTCACGCAAAACTTTTGCTTGATTGATCTTGCAAATTCCCTTTAAAGACCTCAAGCAATTCACTATTAGCAAACTCACGTCCTAATATTATAAAACGCGGCAATTTACTTCGCCATACCACATAATTCATGACCCCTCAAAGTGCCCCTTAAAATTAAACAATGCCCCACCCAGATTGCTCCCTTATTACAGTGAATTCATTATTGTTGACGTTTATGGAAGCAAGAAATATTCAAATGCAACACAAAGTCACAGCAGGCGGTGTCAATTTTGTTTGAACATACCCAACTAACTTTTTAGCCAAATGGCAATGAATAATAAGTGCTGTACTGAATTATTAGCGTTGCGTCCATTGAATATTTTGGGGAACGAATTGTAGCGCTAAGTGGGTTAGCTGATAAAGGGGTTAAAATATGAAAGGGATAGACCGAATCTGTTTTACAAAGCTTGTAAATTGCTGGTTAACTTCTAAACTAAGTAAATAACTTAAAAACTTACAGGAAGAAAAATACTTTTCTTTGGCAGAGACGGCAAAAGAGCTAGCGGGTCGCCTTATGGTAAGCAATCACCGCCGCCCATGGACATCCGCGACACCAGAGGTTTTGCCGTTGCGTTTGCCGTCCTTTCTCTAAACTAATTTACTTACTTATTAATTAATAAATATTTTAAGAGAAAAATCGAGTGTTTGTTTAGTAAGCTAATTAGAATAGTTTAACAAATCCTACTACTATTATAAAGGCGAAAGTTTGTAAGTATGGATGTATGGATGTTTGTTACTCTGTCACGTAAAAACTACTGAATGGATTTGAATCAAACTTTACCACAATATAGCTTATACATCAGAATAACACATAGGCTATAGCTTTTATTTGTTTGTTTGTTTGAACGCGCTAATCTCAGGAAGTACTGGACCAATTTGAAAAAATATTTTTGTGTTGGATAGTCCATATGACGAATAAGGCTTAAGGCTATTTGCAATCTAAATCCACGTGGACGGAGTCGCGGGCGGCCGCTAGTAATATGATAGTTGTAAAATTTCCAAAGCCAAACTAATGGTTCCAAAACAATTCCAAGTTTCCGTCATTGGCGTAAAGACAAAAAGCCATCCAAAAACCGTAGTAGGGTACCGTTATAAATAAAAATTGGCCAAGTGCGAGTCGGACTCACGCACTGAGGGTTCCGTACAAATTCTATTTTTGACGTATTAAAAAAACTACTGAATAGATTTCGTTCGAAACAATTTTCGTTGGTAGTTTTTATGGTAATGTACATTATATATTTATTTCAGATTTATCATCCTCTTACTTTAGAATTTAGAGGGGGGGGACACACTTTTTTCCACTTTGGAAGAGTCTGTCACGCAAAGTATTCACTTAAGAAAAAAATGAGCTTAGAAACCTCAATATAATTTTTAAAGACCTATCCATAGATACCCCACACGTATATGTTTAATGAAAAAAATTATTTTCAGTTTCAGTTCTAACTATGGGGACCCCCCATTTTTTTTATTTTTTTTCTATTTTCGTGTGCAAACCTTGTTGCGGTTCACAGAATACATCTACTCACCAAGTTTCAATAGTATAGTACTTATAGTTTCGGAAAAAAGTGGCTGTGACAGACTGGCGGACAGACAGACAGACAGACAGACAGACAGACAGACATGACGAATCTATAAGGGTTCCGTTTTTTTGCCATTTTGGCTACGGAACCCTAAAAATAGACGACAAAATGATACCCCATCAATCGATCTAAGGAAAACCGCCTCAGAAAGCAGCGATGTTTTATGCCAGCCCAGCCGATAAACCGTTTATGCTAATTCCGTACTTTATGTATAACGCATAGGAAATTTATTGGCCGATCTAAAAACTTCGCCGTAAAATATGAATTTCAACCGCATCCGATGGGGCTTCTTGGTTTTAATTAATTTCGTGGTTATCTCCGTGTTAATGGCTTATAAATTTTGTTTGATACCGGCGATTATCGGACTATAACATGGCTTTATTGATCTAATAAGGTCGGTTGCGTTAATCTTAGATTGCAAAAGCTGCACGATATATTCAAGTAACATGATGACCGATATAAAATATTGTTAGTAGAGCAATAAATATTTATTAGAACACTTACAGTTTAGCTAGTAGGCCTTTCGAAATTATTGGAGTTAATTTGTGTCTTTTTCTGGTAGGCATTTAAACACAAGCTACATATTATATAAGTTAAACACGGACGACAGTTTTTAACCGACTTCAAAAAAGGAGGAGGTTCTCAATTCGTCTGTATGTTTTTTTTTTTTTTTATGTATGTTCACCGATAATTTCGTCAATTATGGACGGATTTCAAAAATTTTTTTTTTGTTGGATAGTGTTCAGTTCTGAGGTGGTCCCATTTTCACCAGTCCAGGATCTGATGATGGAATCCAGGAGAAATCGAGGGCAACCACTGAAAATTGTATGCTCGTATGGTGTTTTTGTTACGTAATCATGTCTTACTCAGGTATATGCTTCAGGGTGTCAACATCTGAAGCTACTGTGCTGATGATGAAGCTACAGTACTCCTTAACGGTTAGGAGTTGGAAGGCAGAACTGAAATTGGTCGATCGAATGTATGTAGGGCTAACGTGATACTTGTGTATATTACATCCAGACCCACGGCGAGAAATCTCGCCGAGAAGTCTCGCTGGGCCTTCACGCGAGAACAAGAAATTTATCCACACTCTCATTCACTCTTAACAACAACTAAGTTCCTATTAATAATTAAGTTCACAACGCTTTTACACAACTAAAAATCATGAAATAAACTGACTTTTTAAAAAAAAATTAAACCGACTTCAAAAAAACCGTAAACACAAAAATAAACTAAAAATTTTAAGAATAATTCCTAATACATATCTATTACCTAATACTATAATTTTCCTAAACTATGTCAAAAGTAATCTTAAACAAACTAACTGAAGTCGGTGCCTGCCCAAAAAAACAGAAGAGAAAAAGCACCGACTTCAGTTAGTTTGTTTAAGATTACTTTTGACATAGTTTAGGAAAATTATAGTATTAGGTAATAGATATGTATTAGGAATTATTTTTAAAATTTTTAGTTTATTTTTGTGTTTACGGTTTTTTTGAAGTCGGTTTTGTAGTGACTTACTGAAGCCATTTATTTTATAATGTAGCATTATAAATGCCACCGCTTTGATGGAATGAAATGAAGCGAATCATACTAATTAATTAATTTGAATCACCTGCTCTAGGGAATGATTTATCTTAACTAACGGTAATCTAAATACGTAGTACGTACATCATTCCATAGCAGCGATACATATTCCAGCTGACCTCATACCAGTCTGATAGCACAACGCAATTTTCCACACCTATTCATTATGTCCCTTCGACGTTTTCTGTAGGTCAAGCCGAGCGTTGAGCGATGACGGGTCCAACAGAGATTTGTTCCCTCGAACGGAGGTAATCCACTTGGAACACCCTATTTTTGAGCATCTGCACCTTGAGCCCTTGGCCTAGTCCACTTTGTTGATCTTTTTATACTATAGGCTGAGTAGAATAATCAAAACCATTTATCGGGTAATATTTCAAAACCAAAATCAAATATACTTTATTTAGATCGGCCACAGATAAGCACTTATAAATCGTCAATAATATCACAATAAAGCGCTACACTATTCCAGAAGACATTGTGTTATCGTCGTCTAGACCAGACCTTTTCGTTTATTCTAGAAAACTTAAGCGCGTACTGTTGGTGGAACTTACTGTTCCATGGGAGACAAACATTCCCAAAGATCACGCGTTTAAAACAAATAAGTATTATGACCTAACCAACGAGATGACTAAAAATGGTTATATAGCACGGTTGTATGCTGTGGAAGTGGGTGCGAGAGGTATACCAGCGAAATCTCTCTACAACCTACTGAAGGACTTAGGATTACCAAGATCTAATATTAGCTCGTTACTGGAAAGAGCAACTAAAGCCGCTTTACTCGGCTCATACCAAATATGGTTGGGAAGGGAGAGGAACGTCATCGGTGAAGGTGATCGTTAGTATACTATAAAGGGGCCCCTTAAACCTACACGCTGGGTCGAAAGTCCCAGGCACCGACTGACATTCCTCTCTGTTCCACGCGATGGACCCGGCACCCGCACGGAGAATCCATGGATAGCTAAGAAGTTCGTCTCTGACTCTCCCTCCGTCTTCGGATTCAGTAATCAGTCAAGAAGAAGCGACGATAAACTGGACAGTTGCTCTTTTAAATCGCAAATAATAACAATAATGTTCAATACATTAATTCCATTACGTACTGACAAAGTCATACAGTTCTTATTGCTAAAATTTGTTTGTGTCCCAGCCGACCAACCCAGCAGACCAGTCCCCAAACGTGGCATCTGATCACAATATGTGACAGCCATCATCTCACTCAACCATTTCAGACGGAATAAAATGACTCGTCACATCAATTGGTGTTCAAAGTGGGCCAAGACAGGTGCCCAAGTGGCGGGTGCCCGAAAAGGTGATCAAAGTGGACTACCTCTAGATTTGTTCTCTGAAACAGCTGGTCCCACGGCGATTTTATTGCCTAAGATTAATGGTTTATGGTCTGTTGGCGACTGTGGTTTTGAAGGCGAATAATCGAACTTCATGTCGCTGAAAATACCTATATTTTATTTCAAAGGTAATTGTAAACGTGTTCTTAGATTCGGGGAAGACCATTAATCCAGTAATTGATCTTAGGTATGATGAATTGGGATAATTATTTGAGATGAGGTGCAAAAAAAGTTTTATTACACCTTATCGCATTATGAAATGAACACAGATTCGGGTTTTTAATTTCTCCCGAGTGAAGAAAATAACTTAAAAATTCCATTTACATGCTAAAATTATGATTTAGAAAAATATTCTTAAAGATAAAATTTCACTCTAGTCTTATTTAGAACTTTTAAAAGTACAATAAAGTTATCATAGTAGTAAATAAATGACTAAGATGATCCAGGTTAATTACTTTTTTTGACCGGTAAGACATCAGACAACGTAGACAACGTGGAATATTTCTCTTTCAGACATAAATTCAGGCTAATTCGTGGCTATTTTAAGAATTTCTCGGATAATGTTCAATTACCGTCTTAATTATAATTTCGAACTAAAATATCCCGGTACTCTTTATCAGAAAACATCTTTCAATTTAATATCCTTTTGTCGGATTCGCTATGTCTTTCCCCATGCCTTTTATACATTATAATATCCGCAATAATAACTATACAAAATCATCTTGATAGAAGTACTTAAATCTCAACAACATCAACACTAAGACAACATAACATTGACAATAGTTTGAATAGCAAGCTTAAACAATCCGTCCGCAAAACAGATACCTATGTATATGATTTATGCCCAAACGGTCTCGGAGATTATACCCCACTGCTGGGACTATTGTCTCAAGCCAGTCATCTGGTTAGTTTACCCGTGGATCTTAGGTTTGGCTTTAATGGTGGAACGGCGGATGACTGAAACGTCCATTGTCGGTCACAATACACATCCAACCGAGCGCGCGTTGCTGTTAGGAGAATGTTGTCTAAGTCAAGAGACGTAGCGAGATAGTTTTTTTATTGCTGTGTAGTGCTTAAAACAGCTTAGAACATTGCTAGGGATATCCCGGTAAAGTCATTCAGGGACTTTTCGGGCGATAGGTAGCACAAAGCTACTTTATATCTCTTACAAATGTCACCTCACCTTCTCTCGTAATACATTCGTATAGTACAAGCTATTGACGCCGTTTGGCAAAATTCTGAGATTAATATACAAAAGAAAATAATTCAAGGTAATCTTAAACACCAATTAATGGCATAAGGTAACTTGCAATATGTTTTCCTCCGTGCCGTCTACTCTAATGAATACTTATTAAATACAATATTAATATCTCCATTGTTTTTGACCGAAATTCGCCGGCAATGCATTTTCCATACGTAATTTTAGCATCGTTCACGCCAAACTTAGGTCGCGTTTTTTTCGGCTAGGTGTGTTTTTATTCAGGCTAGGCGTGTTTCGACACTAACAGATAAAACAAATAAACCGACCTTTCATAACTTAGACCAAGACCGGGCTAATGTTCTTATGATCGCACTTACCACAACCCTTGTGTACGCTAAACTAAATATGATCGCACCTAAAATAGCAGACTATTCGGTACTGTCTACATTCTCACACTTAGAACTCCCGCCGTAACTATTATTACCTTACCGACCTAGTACCTACCTGGTTTTGAGCAAGGCGCCTGGAAAATGTTCCTCAATATTCCCTGTACAGATATTTCTATAATAGTCGAACACAAGTTTCGAGTGTAAAGGAGTAGATGGTGGAATAGTTAGTAAACGTAGTCGTGCATTTGAAATTGACACAATTCTGTACTCATTTTCATGTAAATTCGTTTTGCAATTTTGCTCTACTACCCATCTTCTATATTTTCCATCAAAAAGCGCTACTATTTATTCAATTGAATAATCATTAATGGAAACCTAGCTCAAAATTTATCGATTACACTTAACGTTATTATTATTATTATAAACGTTATTAAACATTGTGTATCTATAAATATCCATAAAGAATACACGGAAAACATGACATCATTTAAACACGGTACTAAAATAAATCCTGCGCATAAAAACCGCACCATAGCCGATTTGTTTTTATTTGCACTTAACCCTAATAAATCAGCGGAGTCGCGAAATAAACCACAAAGTTAACGACACCCAGTCATCGGATCACAATGTGTCTAGAACAGGTTAATGTGCACTTGGAAGTCTTGGAACTGTCCACGTAAAATATAGGAGGATGAGATTTATGGAAGGAATTAGTCAATCGCGAAATAAGATAGAGGTATTTAAAATTTTAATTGGGTTTTTGAGGTTGTAAATTACAGTCGTTCTTTTTATAGCAAAAAGTTGATAGACAGTCTGGCTCCTCCTCATTGAGAATGAGAAAACTACTTGGATAGTAAAACGAAATAAACATCAATGAAATAGTTTATCATTATCATCAGCATACCGTTCTAAAGAAATATGTAATGCAGCAAATAGTGATATATCAATTTTGTTTTTTATTTGTTTTTCTAAAAATCTTTTTCTAAAAGTATCGGAGCTATTAGTTATGCGTATTCTAAAAATCTCAACTAAGTATGTATTTATTTACACGTCTTAATTTCACCCTCATGACGTCATCAAGACACGTCACTGCTCTCGCCGAGATAGCCGTGTCACTCTGGCACGAGCCGCATGTGATTAGTGCCGGGCTTAATTACGCCTTATCTGCCGCTAGCTGTGCACTTTGCTTAGGCCAATTAGGTTCTACATCTTATGTAACAACTTATATTAAATTATATAATATCTATACTTACATATATTACTACAATTAAAACATTAAAACATAGTTCCTCCTTTTGAATCTCTTTCAAAAGAGCTAAAACTTTTTGGTTTGGTAACTACGAGTACTAACGAATAGGCTAAGATACCGCTTGTACCCATTTCTATGCTCTATTTTCTGGAAGTTACATTGTAACACCATTTTTTCAGTTTTACTGTTTTATCACTTGGTGCAGTATAGGACCGGCTGTGATCTTAGGTCGAGAGGGATAGTCATGAATGGAGGGGTCGTTATAGTATTGTTTGTCTCTAATTTTATGCTATGTTTGTTTTCCTGGATTGAGAGGTCGTCACTTGAATGAAGTAATATTCTAATTTTTACCTGATTTGTTGGCGAGAGGGTTAACAATTTATCATTCCACAACCATTGGTTCATTCCTTTGACGCTGTTAAAACTGTTTTAGCGGTTTATATTAGTAAATTCGTGAATTTTATAACACTTTTCTGTTGTCGAAATAAACAAAACCTTGTCAAATAAGAACGGTGTCAGTTTGACAGCGACACCTGACATTTGACATTTACGTGCGCTGCGTTTTATTTTTACAGTCGTAGGCGCTAATTGTTTTTAGTCCGTTAAAATGTATAATGTTTAATATCTAATTTTGCTAAGCTAGGGTTTGCCGGAATGAATTGATTTTCCGAAGTCTTCCAAATTAATTATTCTAAAGTATTTTTAGTAGATTGTGTCTATGGTTGAGCGCGATGGTTACGAATCCTTGGTCAGTGTGCTTTGGTTTTTTTTTTCTCTCGTTTGTCTATGGGTGTGTGAGCGATTGACAAGTCTTTTTCATGGAGATCAGAAAAGTGGAGGAGTAATCCTGGGCTGTCTCCCTGAGGAGCCTTTTTATATCCACCAAATGCGGTGAAGTTTCGTTCCGCGTCTTCCGAGATGCATTGTGCACCGTACGCCCAATAAAATGGTGAGTATTTCAAGCCGATGATGTGTAAATGTTCCTCGCGGATGTATCAGCCATAGTCACGTGCTTGTAATTTTTGTCTTATTGTTTTAGATCATTTGATTTACCTGTGCTCCGGCCAAAGAGTCTCTTTGTGAGCTGCAAATCCCAGTGTTCTGGTAAGAATATTAATGAAAATTTTATTGTTCGGCATAGCCAAATATGTCACGTTGTGAAGTGCTTAGAATGTCGACTTAATTTGATCATTGTGGTGATTGCAGGGCTCCATAGACCGGCTAAAAAGCCTTTTGGGTGTGAATGTCGGCAGCTCGGTGTGCCGTAGACGTGGCGTGGACACGTGGTACCTCCCGCCTGTCAAAATGTCGACGGTGAGCTGATTCCAGAACCGATTTTGCATTGGCTCGGAGTCAAGGTACTGATGGCAATGGATTTAATCATTTAGGGCCGTATCTATTTCAATTTAACAAGTGTTCAACTTCCCCGTGTTGACTTCTCGGTCGAGGCCGATGGAGGAAGCGCAGTGACTTTAATTTTAACTTAACTTTGTAAATATGGACTAGAATCCCAAATAGTGCTTGTCATTAGTTTTATTGATAAGGTGTAGTACCATGTGTGATAAGGTGTAGTTCGCCGGACGAATGTTAATTACTGTCTCGGTATCAGGTAATTTTTTTTACTGAATGTAACTGCTCCTGTTTTTCAACTGAATCTAATGTGTATCGAAATACCTAGTATTAAACCAGTCTAGTGTTAAATAAAATTTTGTTTGATTTACTATTCTCCACTTGCTACGGTTCATGGATCATTCATTTATTTTTACTTCGAATTTAACTTTTTTTTCCTCTAGCAGGATTTAATATATTTTTTTTTATTTTGGTACGGAGTAACCTATTGTTACTCCGTCCCCTTTCAAGGCGCCCAACATTTTATTAAAGTGAATTGATCCAGGAACGACTAGGCCACCGAACCCGAGACCCTCTCATGCTCAGCCGCCGGATTTTTCCCTGTGGGACGAAGTGATTCTTATTCGAATCGTTGCACCCCCACGGGAAAAATTGACATTACAACATAGGCTTCTATTTACCCAGGAAACATCTTGTTCTCGTTGGCTAAAGGCTAGGTAAATCACCTGTCCTAATAGAATCAAGAAAAAACAGTTCTTTCCGTGCTTAAAAATAAGCACAATTTGCCGCCAAGAAAAAATGGCACCTCTTATCATTAAACAGTAATTGTTAGAACTCACCTTGTTTTAATTACTGTTTTATCGATATTAACCAACGACCAATATTAAACCTGAGAATTGGTAAGTGACACGTGTAAGCTGTCATTATTAAACAGAAACAAAGTAAAGTTTTATAACCAAAGCGCTATGAATAAAAACAATTTTAAAGGGTTTATAAGCTGCGAAGAGATAGTCCACTTTTCCCGTCTTATTTTTTGAACCCGCAACATGAGAACCAACTAGGACTAGGACAAAGCCACTTTGAGCACCTATTTATGTAAACATTATTAAAGGAGCTCGATGACGATGAGTTAATGCGCTTGGCCTGCCGTTGCTAAGTTAAGCAACTTTCGCAGAGGACAGTCATCGGATGTTTGACTGGAATCTCGAGCTCCTCTGCACTTCGGAAGGCACGTTAAGCCGTTGTCCAGCGCCTGATCTCTCTTCGGTCGCTGTCCCACCGAACAATGAGAGTGAGAGAATAGAAAGTGCACCTGTGCTTGCGCACTCACTTGTGAACAATAATATTTCCTGCGTACCTAGCTGGTCGTAAGATCGGCCGCTATTGGTGAACACGGCCGAAAAGGTATGATGACGTCGACGATTATGGATAAGGCCAGATGTTCAAGTTGTGGGTGCTCGAAAATTAGGTGCTCTAAGTGGATTACTTCGCTCCGAAGGGTCATTAGCAGCGTTCGAATAGTTATTTATTAAACAACCATTCCTGGTTACACGAGGTATAATTTTCTAATTTTCCTATCATGGAGGGCGTTCATAGTTTTTATAGAAACCCTTTGATACGGTTGTCGCTTTGAATTTTATAGGAACAAATCACGCGACACGGTGATATCGATTTTACTATTTAAAAGTTGAGTTGTACTTATCTATATCTATACTAATATATAAAGCTGAAGAGTTTGTTTGTATGTTTGTTTGTTTGTTTGTTTGAACGCGCTAATCTTCGGAACCACAGGTCCGATTTGAAAAATTAATATCCACGCGGACGATTTATAATTTTCAAACTTTCAAGACGTCATTTTGTCGTGCTATTTAAAGTAAGGCTTGATATTAGTTAATATTTCGAAGATTATTATATTTTCAACTTTATGGTGAATGTATGATAAATATTGCTTCATTATTGCATATTTTTATAGAGTCATTACAAATATTTTAATTTTTTGTATTAAAATTAACATTACATTAAACCTCGTTTAAATCTGGTATTTTATACCAAACATTACATTCCAATCTAAAATATAAACGCGAATTTCCCACAGCTAGCATTAATTCGGCGCAGTTATTACACGTAACGAGTTAACGAAGGATTAAAAGCGCAAAAATTAACCGCGAACAAAAACCGCAGCGCGAGCGTGGCGGCTGCTAGCTATTATTTGCGCGTTTTCATTTGCGCTGATATTTTTTTTATTCCCACCATTGTATAGTTAGCAACTGACTCGGTTAGGAAGTTGCTGAGATAATAAGGAAGATGTATTTTAAAGACTTGTCGATAGTACGTATAGTGCCGTATAGTTAACAAGTGCCTTGCAGAGACCTACATGAATAAAGTATCAATTTTGATTTTGATTGAGTAAGTGAAATGTGCATGCTTTATAGACCCGGAATCCTATGCCCTGCTTTGCATGGTAAGCGGTTATTGTAGCAGGATGATGATGAAGCACTAATTACATAGGAAGTTTTCTGATACATGTGCTACTTATCCTCCCCCTAACAATGTGCAACAGAGGATTTTCCACGTCTACATATAGTAAATTAAAGGTGCCTGGTTGACATAGTGATCTATCAAAGCGCAACCCAAACCACTTGTTAACGTCAATTTAGGTTTAGTGTGCATTTGGCATAACAGATGGCGTTAATATATCGCGGAGCGTGAACTCGTCTGTGCCGCGGTGACGAGATTTTTCTCTGAATGTATATAGGTCTTTTGGAATAATAATATACATGCTTGGTCCACCTGATTTGTTTGTTTTATTTATTAATTCAAACCCAAAAGTGCGCTCGGAGTCTTTTCATGGTCCTTCGAGCCGGATCTGTGGAGTACAGTTCCATTGGGCACTAGTCATAGTGCAGGCTGAGTGCATTTTTGGAGGAGGTGACGTCCTGGACAGTGGTTCGCTGTCGCAACCAGGACGTAGGAGCAGCTGGTCCAGGGAGACCAGTTGGACAGCGGAGCAGACGGGAGCAGCTGTCAGACCGAGCATCGGTGGAGGAGTCTGGAGCAGCTGAGCTGTCTGGTGGTGGCGACCAGCAGCTGGTGAGGAGTTTGCCAAGGAACAGTGAAGTGTGAGTGAGACAGGAAACTGTGAGTACATTTATCTATCTTGTGAATATCCAGTGAGGAGCGGAGAAAATTAGACTCTATTATAGTGGACAATTTAACTTTAAATATTTGTGTGGTAATTTTAGGACTTAGAATAATTTTAGAATAGTTTAGGACTTAGAATAATTTTAAGGTAGATTTAGGGACTTAGAATAGTTTTCAAAAAACGGTTGGAACGAGGAGTCTATACCCGATTTTTGAAAAATATTAATACTCTCTACAACTTAGATATTTTTGTAAATATATTATTTGGAAATTAGATAATGGAAGGCTTAACAGATTTCCAGACAGAGTTGTTTGAGCGGATGGTCAAGGCTCGGGCTAACTACAAAAAGAGCCCTAAAGATCGCATCACAAAAGTGTATGTAGAAGGGCGCTTAAATCTGGTGAATCAGTTGTGGCAGAAATTTCTAGCAGGGCATGAAGAGTTGAGGCGTACTGTAGACAGGAAAGCACTCTCGGGTACTGACTACATAAAAAACGAAATTTACGATCAGACCGAGGAGTGTTATTTGGAGTTTGCGGACGAATTAAAGCAATGCCATGAAAAGTTTAATATTGTAAATATATCAGATGCCGTGCCACCATCTGAAATTAACTCTTATGATATAAAACCTTCATCATCCCATATAAAGTTACCTAGAATTAATATACCCACATTTTCTGGCAAATATTCGGAATGGTCTACATTTAGGGACTTATATACTGCTTTGATTCACACCAACAAGGAATTATCCCAAGTGCAAAAGTTACATTATTTAAAGAGTTATTTGGAAGGTGACGCTCAGCAGTATTTAAGACACATTCCAATTGCACATGAGAACTACGATAGGTGTTGGAAGTTGTTGGAGGAAAGGTTTGACAATAAAAAATATATTTGCCAGTTAACTTTGCAAAGATTGTTAAGTCTAGGGAATATGTCACGGGAGTCAGCTATGAGTTTAAAGGAGTTAATTGACACCACCAATGATTGTCTGTCAGTCCTAGGAAATATAGGGGTGGATGTCAGTAGCTGGGACGTGATGCTTATTCATATTTTAAGTCTTAAGTTGGACCCAGAAACCAAACGCCAATGGGAGTTTAGGTTTAGTGAAAGCTCGGCAGATGAGTTGCCAACGTATGCTGAGTTTAGACAATTCATAACTGACAGATACCGCGCAATGGAATTTCTGGAATCTGGATCGAACTTAGAGAAAAGGGCTTGTGATAGTGATGTAAATAAAAATAGGATTGTAAATAATACGTGTCTATTTTGTAAATCAGAACATAGATTAAGTAATTGTAAAGATTTTAGAAACGAGACGGTTGTGGCCCGTCGTAAGTTTTTGGAGAGAAGCAATGCTTGCTTTATTTGTTTAGGGACCAATCACACTGCTAAAAAGTGTTTTAGTAATTATTTGTGTCGATTGTGTAGGAGAAGACATCACGTCTTATTGCATCCTAGCGCTCAGGATCCCCAATCTGGGGAGGATGAACTTGTTTCCTGTGCGTCTACTAGAGGGCATAATAGTTGTAACAAAGTTATACTGCCGACAGCTCTTGTAAATACAGAATCTGAAGTTGGTCAGATGTATTCAGTCAATGCCTTGTTAGATCAAGGATCACAGACTTCATTTGTGTGTGAAGAGATTGTAAATAGATTAGGGTTAAAAAGGATTCCTGTAGAGAAGCGAATACTGGGTGTAGGTGGTCATGGTCTTACTTCTAAGGCCATGGTAAAAATAAAGGTTACATCACGGATTAACCCGAAGTTTATTATTAATGTTAAGGCTCATGTACTTGAGTCCATTACTTCACTGTCGGCCACTCACAAAATAACCGCAGATAAGTGGAAGCTTTTGGATCATGTGATGCTGGCCGATCCAAGCTACTACACATCTAAGAAAGTCGATTTATTGTTGGGCTCCGAAGTGTGTAGTCAAATAATACAGGATGGTGTAATGAAAGATCCTACTGGTTCATTACTAGCACAGTGTACGTCATTGGGGTGGATTCTTTCTGGAGTTGTAAATATGTAGGTCCACTGAGTCTTTTTATGATTAATTTTAGTTGTTTGGTAGTTAGTTAAGAATGAAGAAGTTTTATTGTGTGTGTTTTATGGTTACTTTTGTTTGGAGCTTAATTTAAAGGAAAATGTAATTTTGGTTTATGTAATTATTTTGTTGGGTTGTTTTACGGTGGGCGATCTGTTGTTTTTGTTATTTTTACTGGTGGTCAACAGTTTCGCAAATTGTTAATTATTTCCGTAGGTTTTTAATATTGTCACATTTGTGAAGGACAAACGTCACTTTGTCCTTGGTGGGCGATGTGTTAACGTCAATTTAGGTTTAGTGTGCATTTGGCATAACAGATGGCGTTAATATATCGCGGAGCGTGAACTCGTCTGTGCCGCGGTGACGAGATTTTTCTCTGAATGTATATAGGTCTTTTGGAATAATAATATACATGCTTGGTCCACCTGATTTGTTTGTTTTATTTATTAATTCAAACCCAAAAGTGCGCTCGGAGTCTTTTCACCACTTGACATACCGGGATGAAATAGCGCTAATATAAAATGAATGTGCGTACATGCGATGCCTATTTGTACCCATAGATTTCAACTTTAAATTCATATATTTCGGACAGAGATTATGAGTTTCATCTGTATCAACACTTACTTACAAATTATAAAGCTGATGAGTTTGTTTGTATGTTTGTTAGTTTGTTTGTTTGAAAGCGCTAATCTCAGGAACTGGACCGAACTGGACCGATTTGAAAAAATATTTTTGTGTTGGATAGTCCATTTGACGAGGAAGCTTTTAGGCTGTTGGAAATCGAAATCCACGCGGACGGAGTCGCGGGCGGCCGCTAGCAGGATTATAAGTGTAGATCCAGGTTCTCAAAAAAGCTCGTGGTAGTCATTACGGTTCCTAGATCAACGCAATACAAACGAAAAAAAAATCAACAACCACAGGAATAACGCGGAAATTAACTGGCATATGCCGCTGGCAGGCGCTCTGTTCGTACTGTGGTTGATTTTAACTCTCTTTATTTACCGACCATTTGTTACATGATTAACGGCGTGTTAAGAACATATTGAAAACGTAATAATTCCATAAGGGCTAAAATTTAAGAAGGCATTAACGTCATCATGATTATCAGTTTATCAAAACATTTGTTGAATGACTTGTTGAAAGAAAGAATGGCTATAAAAAATGTTGCTAGCAGCAATGTTAACAGCCATTATACTTTCCTTTCTAATAGTAATAGTATACAATAGAAATGGCCGCTACTCAGCAATACGATGTAATTTCAATTTCGGACATAATTTGTACTGATTTAAAATGACTCTATCCAAAATATCATAGACACCTCTTAATGAAAATAAAACAAGAGCGTGTCGGACACGCCCATGAAAGGGTTCCGTAGCTAAAAGATGGCCCGACTGCTTAAGACACCATTTAGTAAGGGCAACTGCACGTCATAAGTTGGTCGAGATGTATAAAAATAACTATGTATGATACAGAGTTCGCTATAGTTTTCGTTGAAAGTACTTACTTGGAGGTATACAGGACATTTTTTTCAGAATAATTGTAATAGTATTTCAAAAGTTAAGGGGGGGGGGACGCTCTAATTTTAACTTTGTATTAATATATCTCGAGACTGGGGTGTTTGATCCACATGGTTTCAAGGCAAGTTTTATTGTATTTAAAAATACCTTTTTAACGATACCCCACACGATGGGGTAAGTCGAATTTTGTTTTTCGGATTTACTTTTCGATGTATGGGAGGGGGGGTAAAAATAATTATTTTTCGATTATTTTAAAAACCGATTCTTGAATTATCACTATACATCTCTCCACCAATTTTCGTGGCAATCGGTTCAGAAACAGCGGAGAACGAGCCAGGACAGACAGACAGACAGACAGACAGACAGACAGACAGACAGACATGACGAAACTATAAGGGTTCCGTTTTTTGCCATTTGGCTACGGAACCCTAAAAATGATTGATTTAGCGCAACACTGCAAACGTTAATAATAATATAGTCTTAGTCGACAATTTTAAAAGAGAGACATTAAACAGTCGCCATCAAGAGATTGCAAACAGAAATACCCTCACAACTGCAGTAAAACTGAATCAAAAACAAGTTGCCAAACAAAACTCCGAGACAAAGGCGCCCGGCTATTTATTGAGCAATTTTCATATTGTCTTTAAAAGTTTATTACGGTCTATTTCACTTTGATAGTTATAAAGGTTCGTTGTCACAAGGCTTAAGCTTAAACGTTCTTAGAAACAGAAGTTTAATTTAAGTATTAGCTCGGCCAATTGATTGCATAGACCAAAACACAAGTTGTATGCCTTGTGGCAGATTTGATTGGTTAAACAGAAAGATAGTTGGCAATCTTTTCGCAAACACTAAAAATTCTAGCTTGAATCTGTCTACCCGATGGTTTTTCTGGTTGGCGATATAAGCAATGGCATGGTGTACATGCATTCGCTGAAAACATCAGAACAATGTATTTCACACATTAAAAACATATCCAGTCATCATCATCCTAGCGCCTCTCTCAGTTGTATCCTTGGCCATTGCCTCAGAGCGCAGGGTGTGCTACGACTATGATTCTGAATTGATCATCCTAGTTATAACAATGGAGCGACTGTTATAGCTAGGATGGCCTGACCTTCGTAACCCTTACAAGGGAAACCAGACCATATTTTGGACCGACGGTCAAACGTGCATTCCGAACCCCGGGATGATCACTCTTATCGGACGAACAGGTGATTCAAGCCGTCAATGTCCTTAACAAACTGGGAAACCCAACACAAAGTGAAAGGGTGCCCCGCAGGATTTGAACCTCCGAGGTTTTTGAGCACAGCGCTCTAACCACTACACCACGGAGGCAGAAAAAAAGGCGTATACGTTGAAGTAAATAAAAAACATTCCTAGTATACATGTGTAATTCAGGCTCACGGAACTATTAGCACACCTATAGTCGTAGACTCTTGATATGGGAATTTCTTAAAATCCAATCATTTTAATTTCGAAAACAGACAAATAGATCCAGCAACAGCGGACAAACTTCCAAAGGATGAAAACAAAAATAACTGCGACGAAACTGAATTGTAAACAAGTTGCGACGAAGGCTCCCGGGACTTAGCGATATAAAGCGACTGTGGGAACCGGCCGTGCTGCTCAACCATTGCGCAGTTTTGATATTGTCACTGTGGAATTGATGTTAATAAACATGAAACTTCTGAAAAATGAAAAAAATGAATCAATTCACAACATCACATACATACATTGATCTGATTATTTGAGACATCAGAATCATCAGCGGTATTACAAATATACTAAAGATACATACATATAGCACCCAGACCAGGACAAAGAATTCATGTCCATTATTGTCCATGCACACAAATGTTTGTCTAGTGCGGGGATCGAACCTTTTCTTGACCATTACACCAAGCGGGCCGTCAAAAATGTGGTGATAGTGACAAAACTACGTGTATAGTCGGTCTGGTACACTTTTAGTACGATCCCCTTTCCTCGGCTGTTGGCTGCAACTAAGGACATTCCGAGAGACTAGCAGTATCTTACCCTGTGTTTGTCATTCGCCATACTGTGGTCACCAACCGCCTGACCAGCTTAGCGACTACTGATATAAACTGATCTCGATGACTGCCGTACAAGCCACTGATGGCAATTTCAACAATCCATCTAACATACCATACCTGATTATCGGTCAGAACGGAAAAAAAAATGAAAGCATTGACTGTAATTAAATGTAATTTTTTTATGTTAAATTCAGATAAACGACCAGTTAATCTTTCAACACAAAAACATGCGGTTTTTATTGATCTACCGATCTTGTAACTTCCAAGTTCTGTAGCAGAAACAAATCGCCGCATTAAAACCGGGCGTAATAAAAAAGGAACAGCGCCACAACTTTTTCCCTTCTGAGATTCCGGTAATTGTCGTTTAATTACCAACAGTTGGGGAAACAGAAAAATAAAGCTTAAAGCCTCTTAATGGTGGCCAATTTTCCGCTGTGTGGACCCAGAAGCGTTTAGACTGAAACATTGTTTTAGCAGCTACACATAAAAAATGGGGAAAGAAACGAACGTCGTCTTAAAGCGGATATTGTTTGATCTATACGCATTTATAAACAGTGGAAACATTTGACTGACATACTCGAAGGTTTGAAAAAATAAATTTAAAATTTTACAGACACAAAATTGTTAAGTATTTCAGGCATCTGGGACCGCGGTCCCTGTTATATAGTGGTCCCAGACACCTGAGTCCTCTCTCTGTCCTGGTATTTACAGTGGTAGCATTTGTCTGACATAGGTTTGAAATAAAAATTAAATAAGTTGTATAATTTAATTTGGTTGATGGGTATGTATTTCAAATCAAATCAAATCAAAATATTATTTATTGACGTAGGCGTTAAGATAACAAAAGTTAAAGTTTAGAAATGTTTTGAGTGAATTTTTGCCTTTTATTGACATTCGATTTAGATTAGATTTTCTTTTATGTTTTTTCTATGTAAGTGCCTTACTTCTAAGTTCTACTAAACACACAGGATATCCACTATCGCTCATTCGCCACAAACTTCCCATGAACCCCGGAACCATAACAAAGAAAATCTAAAGTTAAGACGAACGCAAATTACGGACATGTATGCTAATTTAATTTAGCCTCAGGCAAGAAGGAGGGTTCTAGCGACGAAGACACCCAGTTACAAATTACAGAGCTAATGTTCTAAGCCAACATGTCTTTTTAAGTAAATTCTGTAAAGATTTTACGAGCGTTGGATGATCAGATTTTAGCTTGATGATTGTAATGAAAGTATTCGATGGTTTTCGATTCACGTAGCATCAGTGTTAATTATCACTTTTTCACTTCATAGTATAAAACTAAATTTCTTCCTGTCCTTTCTGTCGAGGTTTCAGACGACTAGGGCTATAAAGAACTGGGGCCAAGGTCCCAGTTGCTTTAGAACATTTATAAATCTTTAATGTTTGATTTATTTGCCACACTTTCTCTGCTAACTTTACTAAATCTGGTACTTAGACAATGGCATTGAAGTTAAAGTTAAGGGTGGTCCCGCTCGCTTGACAAAATAAATAAAATTTAAAACTATTTAAGCAATTGGGACTGCGGTCCCAGTTATACAGTGTTCTCTGTCGCTCTCTCCTCCAAAATCCTCTGTCTGTCTGGTATGTCTGCTTCAACCAAGCAATGGGTTTTAATGCGTAATTTTTGTAATTGGCAGTATGTGGATAGTAAATTGACCCTTGGTTCGCTACATCATCTCACAAGGGAGAATAGGAGCTTACTTACTTTTCTCAAGACAAAAAGTGTTTTGCGCGTACTTAAATAGTACACTTTTCAATCAACATTAAAGAGTAAAACTCTTGACAATTAACAGTATTGTGTGTGTAGTTAGAGAGCACAATACGAGCGCCGCTGCTCGCTGCAATCCGCACTCCCGGGAGGCAGGTGCGGGCTCTTAACAGTTAGTTCAGACGAAAATGATTATATTTCTTACGTTCCTGCTGGGACGGCCCTACCATGTGTTTCTGTTTAAGATTTAAATAAAATTAGTTGAAATACAACATGACGTGAAAATTTGGCATAGGTATACGCAATTACGCACATGCATTTGCGTGCTCCTTTACTCACTTTGTCACTCAAGTATTGCATTTTTTTTTATAAACAATAAAAATGACATTTGTTTTTCTAAATTTTTAAAAATGTTATGTTTTTCAAAAGTTTAATTTGAAACACAACACTTGAGAATCTTAATCTTAATCTTCCTAGTAGATGAAACAAGTGTCATTTTTCGTTGCAACTTTACAACTCAAGCACAGGGTTTGTTTGGACTATTCAGTAGTCGGTTTATGTGAAGTTTGCACAAAATCTATCGAGTGGTTCTTCATTTACCACACGTAGCGAAGCACGTACCGGGCCGCTAGTGTTTTCTAATACAAATTATAATCAAGAATCAGACTCTTACAATTAACAGTGTGTGTTAAAGCAGCTTAAGCGTAGCACAATACGAGCGCCGCTGCTCGCTGCAATCCGCACTCCCGGGAGGCAGGTGCGGGCTCTTAACAGTTAGTTCAGACGAAAATGATTATATTTCTTACGTTCCTGCTGGGACGGCCCTACCATGTGTTGACATTTAAGCATTAAAATTAAATCAGGTATGATTCTTTGCCGATTAGAAACTTGACTAAGGAATAAGGATGCTTTATTTCGTACCTATTAAGAACAAGGATCAAGCTGAAAATGTTGAAAAGTGCTGCTCTACTAGTTATAAGTAGAATCATTTTATATCTCCAAAAAGTGTTTATTATAGTTTTACCTAAAATTTCGCACTTTAATATTGTCTATCAATGATGAGCAGCAAAGACACCTCACAATTAACAGCATTGTGTGTGTAGTTACAGAGCAGCTTAAGCGTAGCACAATACGAGCGCCGCTGCTCGCTGCAATCCGCACTCCCGGGAGGCAGGTGCGGGCTCTTAACAGTTAGTTCAGACGAAAATGATTATATTTCTTACGTTCCTGTTGGGTCGCCCCTACTATTAAAATTAAAAATTTGAAAATCTATGATAAATTCTGACTACCCACTAAATCTATTGCTTTCATCAAGTGTCACATGATAAAGGAAGTCAAAAAAATTGGGATTACAATTTTATATGATTACTTTGGAGGTAATTAGAATGAATAAGCGAGAACAATGTATTACCATGAAATTCATCGCTTTTTCATGCTAATTACCTCCAAGATAATTGTATAAAATTGTAATTCAAATTTTGACACTTTTGACTTATGAGGCTAAATTTTTTTGAATTTCTCATCATTTTAACGGGTCACATTATTTTTTAACTACTTACGTTTCCAATAACATAAGTCGGAGCAAGGGTAAAACACTTTTGAAAAATCAAAATTTTTGCTTATTCAGTTCTACTTATAATTTGTTTCTTAGTTTCTCGAATCTAACTCACGTAAATAACGTAACCAATGGTAGTACCCGTATTTTCTCCGTGTGTGACATAGCTTAATTCTCAAGCGGCGAGGCTGGCGTGTTCTCAGTGAATTTTATAGTTGGAATAAAACTTGTACAATGTTGTTATTATGTACCCTGTTGGACAATGAACTGGACTTGTACGAGTGAAAATGCATTTTCATATTCACCATTTTATTTAAGTAACGTAAAGAGTGATAGGGGAACAATGCTGTTTCTATTTTGAATGCGTTTAATGTAATAGAATTTTAATAGGAATTTTCTACTAGTAAAGGTAAAGGTAGGTTCCATGTTTCGACACAATAATAGTTTTTCCGAGGTATCGATTTTTTTTTGTGTCAACTGTGTTTGAGTTATTAATGCTGCCAATGGATATAAGACGTCCATACATTTTCAATAATTATGTGTCACAAATATGCCTTTCAAATCCCATTCAGTAGGTAGCCAAATCTCGGCTTGGACATGGTACGAAAAATAAGCAAAATTTACAGTTCTATATGTCCAGTGAGACATATCAAAACTCGATTCAACAAAATCAAAAGAACATTCAAGTTTATTGCATAGCTGGCCGATCGCTCCGTGGATCGTTGCCAAACTGTCGTGACAATTGTGTTTGCGATTTTTCACACTGCCCAGAAGAGTTTTAATTAATTTAAACGGTACTTCTTTTTGTTGAATTGTCTTTAAGATACCACATATGTATTCTATAACAAGTTTGGCGTTTTTCCTTCCAACTTTTTCCTGAACTTCAAGTTTATACAATCTATTTACACTATTGATTAATAAATTATCTTGAAGGCTTTATAAAGAAGTAGCCGGAGTTCCGATAGGTATAATTAACTAGCGGCCGCCCGCGACTCCGTCCGCGTGGATTTCGATTTCCAATAGCCTTCCTCGTCAAATGGACTATTCAACAAAAAAATATTTTTTCAAATGGATCCAGTAGTTCCGGAGATTAGCGCGTTCAAACAAACAAACAAACTCTTCAGCTTTATATATTAGTATAGGTTGATTTTATAGGTAATCACAGCAATCGCTACTGAGTCGTCGCCTCATACTCATCATTTTTGGTCTAATTTTTGGTCCTGCGTGCGTTATGAGCGTCATTTGCCGAGAAACTGACATATCTCTCTAAATCGCATTTAAGACGGTTCAACAGGTTTAAATCCTGATGATCTTATGCTGTACATGCTTAGTCAAACTTCCTCCGCGATACAGTACCTTGTAGGCTTTAAAAAGACGACAGAGTCAAAGGTCTTACATTATTACGTTTTACTCATATGTGTTCTAAAAACTGTGTTATAAAACTTTACGAGTTCAAACCAAGAATTGGCGACATTTATTCTGCGATGCGGTTTGGCATCGCCTTGTTTTTAAACTTGCCAGTAAGTGACCGGATAGGAAAGTTAAAACTTCGAAAAAGACTCGCATTACGCAAGAAAATAGCACTTATAAATCTGCTGATTTAGTTAATTTAGCTGATTTAGAAAATTACCTATAAATACGCCAAAAATCTAATTAAAAAGACTTTTGACACAAAGGCTAAGAGTTTAACTCTATAATAATAATAACATATTCTTGGATCTAACACACCAATTGCCTAGCCCCAAACTAACCTCGAAGCTTGAACCATGAAAGCTAGGGAACGGATACACATACTTCAATACATTTATAAATAAGACTCGAGTACAAATGCCGATGTTCATCATACATTTGCTTCCAGCGAGATTCGAACCCGCGATCCTAGGTTTTGTAGCCAGTCCGGACACATCTTAATTAGTTTGTGTTCCAATCATAATAGCCTTCCCCATGTTCTCAGTTTCATACACAAACCTTGTACTAAAATGTTATGTAAACGCCCTTAGCCCTATGCTTGAGTGCGTCAAGTGTGAGCACGGACAATGCGTCTGCGCGACTGAATGATGTACTCGAGCTAATGAGCATGTCCTTTTTAGGGTTCCGTAGCCAAAATGGCAAAAAAACGGAACCCTTATAGATTCGTCATGTCTGTCTGTCTGTCTGTCTGTCTGTCCGCCAGTCTGTCACAGCCACTTTATTCCGAAACTATAAATACTATACTGTTGAAACTTGGTGAGTAGATGTATTCTGTAAACCGCAACAAGGTTTTCACACGAAAATAGAAAAAAAAATAAAAAAGTGGGGGGTCCCCATAGTCAGAACTGAAACTTGAAATTTTTTTTTTTCATTGAACATATACGTGTGGGGTATCTATGGATAGGTCTTTAAAAATTATATTAAGGTTTCTAATATCACTTTTTTCTAAAGTGAATACTTTGCGTGACAGATCCTTCCAAAGTGGAAAAAAGTGTGTCCCCCCCCTCTAACTTCTAAAATAAGGGGATGATAAAACTGAAATAATTATATAATGTACATTACCATAAAAACTACCAACGAAAATTGGTTCGAACGAAATCTATTCAGTAGTTTTTTTAATACGTCAAAAATAGAATTTGTACGGAACCCTCAGTGCGGGAGTCCGACTCGCACTTGGCCAATTTTTATTTTTTATCGCAGTGGAACGGATTTATGCGTCAGGATAGCTAGACTTGAAGCCTTACCTGGCCTGAACTTGTTCAACCCAGTACCGACTAAACTTTCGATGTTTTCTTCAAACATAGACCCCTGTTCCCAATGGGCACAAAAGGGCACGTGCCCAAGGCCCCGCAATCGATTGGGACCCCCGGACCATGGTTTTGGGGTTCCCTTGCACTGATCCGCAACGAAACTGCCCATCCCATATAGATAGTGCCTATGAATCTATTTCAGTATTTTGTCATTTTGAACGTGTTGCACGATTCGCACGCGATTAAAATACATCCGTGCGAAACGCCTACGGACGATTGAGAAGAGTGGACGATTCGCACGTTCGGGCGAATTAATTTCGTGCTAATCGACTACTAACTCGTGTTGCCTTGTGGTAGACCCTACCTTGAGCCAAGCAGAACGTGAATAGAAAGAATGGCCTTAACGTGCACTAATCGAAATACATACCCCTTCCATCCTTTCTCCCTAGCAAAAAAATAACAACTACAGACAAAAAGTAAAATGTCCAAAACATTATTCAAATGCATAGCACAAAGACACGGCCGAGGCTGACGGGCGGCGAAATCCGTTGCACATTTAAGAACATCTCAAATATCCGCCCTCACTTAAACTTTATTACTTAAGTCTTCGGAATGAAAGCATTTTAAGGAGTCTAGAGGTAGGTATTCAGTGCATTCGTGCGGTCGACTCAAAGGGTCCGCTGGCAGGGACTTGGGTAGGGTGACCAGGCTGACTGGATTTTAGAAATTACTGGATTTCTTTTAGAAATTACTGGATATTTTTTCATCATTTCGTATGACTATGGGATTGAGGTTATAGAGTATTTTGTTTGATGCAATCATATCTTTGTTTCTATAGTAGACTGTCAATTGTGGTTAAGACTGATACCATTAGGTATCAGACTTAACTAGACTAGTATAATAAGTAATAGGTAATTATGTTCCTACTAATTAATTTTACCAACAGCTTTTGTAAGAGTCTTAAAAATGTAATAGTCAAAATGTGAAATCGTTTAAAACCTACCTGATTTTAGTTAAAATAAGTTCAAAAGCGTGCAGCTTAACTTTCATCTGTTATTTTTGTGACTTTCTTAAAATGATTGGAAGCATTATTTGTGCAAATGAATTGTTTATGGCCGACAAATCCCATGGATGCTACGACGGCACTACCATTAGACTTAGAGACTGTCTTCTATTTTCCCCAAACCGCAGTCACCGTTCTTTAGCAGGAATTTAGTGTTTAATGACTGGGCATTGCTCTGCGGACGAGAGATGCCTGGCTAAGCGGATTTGCCGCCGCTACGTTTAATACTTCGCGCTCCCACTTTGCTTTCTTTAAACCGAGCTTACACGACTACACGTCCACTTGACATGGGCAGTGGGTTCTATTACGAGTTAAGCAATGGAAAATAAGTTTACATCTTGCTACTAGTTACGTAAGAGAAAAAAGGTTAACATCTTGCATTTTCATAAACATGCAGAAAGGAATCTGATTTTGTGTACGTTAAGGCGTAAAGGATTACAGTGGCCAACAAGTGCGATCACTTCGCTATTACTGCCACCTTTGGTGTTGTGTAGTAGTTAGAGCGCTAAACTCAACCTCAGGAGCTCGTAGGTTCAAAGCCTCAGGGACTACTTTCACTTTGTGTAGATTTTCCCTGAATAGTTTATCATGGAGGCTTGGATCACATAACTGTTTAATAAGAATCACTACATAGTATAAAACAAAGTCGCTTTTTCTGTCCCTATGTGTGTTGTATGTCCCTATGAACGCTTAAATCTTTAAAACTACGCAACGGATTTTAATGCGGTTTTTTTAATAGATAGAGTAACTCATGAGGAAGGTTTTTATGTATAATATCATCCATTAAATAGTGGACAAGTACCACGGGCGAAGCCGGGGCGGGCCGCTAGTAATAGATATTTGGAAGGTACGTTAAACCGATGGCCATGACTATGATTCAAATTGTCTGGTTTCTCTTGTAAGGGTTAAGAAGGTCACACAAAAGTCGCTCCATTATAGTTAAAAGGTTGGTCAAATTAGGAAAGTCGCAGCGTATCCTGGACCTCAATGGTTGTTGACGGAGCATACGCAAGGATGAAGAAGACCATGTATTGTTCTGCGGACCGTTGGTTCTGACTATGAATCAAATATTCTATTTTCTATTGCAAGGGTTACAACTTGCTTTCTTTAAACCGAGCTTACACGACTACACGTCCACTTGACATGGGCAGTGGGTTCTATTACGAGTTAAGCAATGGAAAATAAGTTTGCATCTTGCTACTAGTTACGTAAGAGAAAAAAGTTTACATCATTTTCATAAACATGCAGAATAGAATCTGAATTTGTGTAGGCGAAAAGGATAACAGTGGCTAACAAGTGCGATCACCTTGCTATAACTGCCACCTTTGGTGTTGTGTAGTGGTTAGAGCGCTAAGCTCTAAGACCTCGGGAGGTCGTGGGTTCAAAGCCTAGAGGAAAACTTTCACTTTGTGTAGGTTTTCCCAGTTTGATTATGATATGGAGAATCAGTCAATTGTTTCATGAGAATAATGATTCCGTGCTTCGGGAGGTTCGTAAAACCGTTGGTCCTGACTATGAAGCTTTCAAGTTTGTAATTGGATTATTTTTTTAAAACAAAATCTAATCTTAATTATTATTATATTTGTAGTACAAATATTCCATAAATTATTCTAGCTCATCATAAACCTTTCACTTCCTTGTGATGACACATCACGCAAGTTACGATATCAATCTCAATACTAAATAATTCCTAGTCGGCCTCAACTGTCATGTTAATGTGATCATTCCCACCATTAAGACCGTGTAGTCTCGCATTCCTACTTTTCAACCTAAAAACAACTCAACTCTAACCCAAACACATAAGAACTATAATCAAATAGCAAGCACACGAGTATTCTTAAACGTAAAATCTATGATAGTGCGTAACATGCTAGCAATTTTGTGTTATGCAATCGGGTTAATTGAAATGGGACTTTAGGGCTTAACAGCTAAGGGTGGGATTCGAATGGGATTTGCATTTGAAGTTGGTGAGGAGTGTTGCATCGCCTGAATGTCCTAGGGCGTATTAGTAGTCAAGTGCAGGCGGTGTGCGCTTAAACAAGACTATCGCGATGGTGTATGCAAATCTGCAGCCCATGCCGCGTTGAGCCGCAGGCAATGCTAGCGTTCCTAGGTTCTGGGTTTTAAAACCTAGGAATTTAGCATGAGTAAGTACAGGGTAACGTACTAAGAGAGGGTTTTCACTGACACATTTCGTCATATGCATTTGTGCAAGACGGGATTTGAACTCACGACCTTTGTAGAGAGCTGTTTAAATGAAAAATCAACACACTTGCAATGTTGCTTTGCTTAATTGCTCTTTCCAAAACAAACCAACCTTTTACGATGACATTATTTCAAATGACGGAGAGCCTTGCTTTGCAGTGAATTATTTTAATGAACTGATACTTTTTTAGATTTTTCACAAAATCGAAAAAAAGTATCATTCATGAAAATACCCCACTGCAATTCTGCCTCGTTTTAAATATATAAAACTAACGCTTTGTAATAAAATTGAGGCATATTTGCTTACAAAAATAAAACATAAAACACCAACAACCAACGTCTTCAACATTTCACGCAACAGTTAACCTATAAATGATAATAATCCATACTAAGTACAACAATCAGGTACCTTTTCTTCTCATTGAAGATATTTTATAACCAGTATTCAGCCTTATCATCCATCTTAGCGTCGTTGAATCTTATCTGGCTAATAAATTATTCCGAAGGCATCAAGAGAGATGTGTCGAAATCACGACTTTTGAAATTTATCGTGTGATTTTAGAGTTTGGTCATAAAATACCGCGTTGAGAATCAGAGGAGTCACTTAACGTAAAAGGGGATTTGTTGATCTGCGTTTCAAATTCTTTAAGTTTTTTGCTATAGACGAGCTTAACGTTTTCTTGATTTAGCTGGTTCATATTCGTTCATATATTCATTAATAGCGTTTAATACGGTATAAGGGACGGTAGTAAAATTTGACAAGCACTTCTAGCGATTAAGCAAGGTCGAAAATGTTTTAATTTTTTGTATAGTCTGGCAAAGGTTTCTAAAATGTACATCCACTGGACTCTATCCAGTTAGGCAATACCAATCCCGGTAAAATAAGTCAGATTCGTTGGCCTGCCTTCGCCTGGCCTGGTAAGTTTATAATTCCATGATACCCATAAAATCTAATACGTTTTCGATATTCTGCGGTTCAATCGATGTCTCTAATGATACATTATTTATTGATTAATTCACTTAGCTCGTAGACTAACATAAGCCCAAGTGTAAATGGCAAACTACGCTTAAAAATAGGCATAATAAACAGAGATCATAATTTTACCTTCTGTCCATTGTTTATTCTTTGTCCCAAATGCAGCGACCAATATGTCACTGGCATGCGCTTTATTGTCCAATGAGGGAACTGGTTGTGGCAATCCAAACCGCACAACGAATAGCTCTCACCAGAGTTATGACAATTTGATAATACAATGTTTGTGAGGGATGAGGTTTTCTCACGGCATTATGCTTGGTAAGTTGGTTTCGAAATGTCCGCTTTGTCTATACAAATATTATAAAGAGGAAAGGTTTGATTTTTTTGTTTGTTTGTTTGTTTGTATGAATTGAATAGGCTCCGAAACTACTTGGCAGATTTGAAAAATTATTTCACTGTTGGAAAGCTACATTCACCCAGAGTAACATAGGCTATATTTTATCCCGGTACGGGAAGTAGTTCCCCCGGGACGCGGGTGAAACCGCGTGACGGTCCGCTAGTTCTTTTATAAAGTTATGCACAAGATAGAAAAGTGTTTTGTATTTTCTTTAACTTTACCTATCTTGCGTGAATCATCATCATCTTAAGTCTAGTCGTTTGCAGCCTCGGCTGAGGCAATGCCTCAGAGCTTAGGGTACGGTGCGACTATGATCCTGAATTGACCAGCCTGGTAATTGCATAGGAGCGACTGTCGTCTGTCACAAAGGAAACCAGACAATTTGGATAAAATTCGGTACCAACGGCTTAACGTGCCTTCTGAAGCCCGGAATTATCATTCTTATTGGACAATCAGGTGATTCAAGCCTGCAATGTCCTAATCAAACTGAGAAAATATAGACGCAGTAGTGGTGTTCCCAGCGGAATTCGAACCCACGACCACTGCGGTTTTTGAGCCCAGCTCTCTAACCACCGCACGCAGTGTACCTGGCGTGACTAAATCAAGTAAAACAGGTGTTCTAGTAAATAGACAGACATAATAATATAATGAATTCCTTTGTTCAGTAAACAGTTTACATTTCATTTGCCAAGACGAACTTTTACAACTTCGAATGGAAATTGTTCTGAGTATTACGAATAGTTATTTACCTAGACAGTTACTTAAAATTTCGAATTGGCATTATTTAATTTTGTTGTATTTACAAGCGTCTAGCAAATATTTCAAACTATGTACCTTTAGCAAAATTCATAATTCACAGAAGTCGTAGTAGAGTTAAAGTATGTTTAAAGTAAAATTGTTATTATGCTAACATATTTTTTTTCTTTTCAAAGTAAATCTTCTTGAAACAATCAAGCATAAATTTAATATAAATACATGTTCGTCTTTTAACTATATCAAAAAAGTCATTAATACAATTTTGGTAAAAAGTTAAAATATGGCGCATGTGTTAAAAAAAGTGTGTTCACAAACATGTCATCATCATCCTAGCGTTTGTCCCGGTCGCATCCTCGGCTGTTGCCTCGGAGTCCAGGGTCCGCACACATGTCTCACCTTAAAATTCACGACATGGGAATCGATCCCATGACCCAAGATCCAAACTAACCAGCCAACCACCCATCCTGATTCGTAATTCCAGATCTCCAACTTCAAATGTATATCTTAACAACCAGACATCAACATCGAAGAGATCTGAACATCCAATTTTATTACACAGCTAATCCATTTATGGCTTCAGTTGAGCCATTTTATACAAGTCTAGACTCTGTTTTAATGACGGAAATGTCTCCCAGACCCTCGTTTAAGTATTCAGTCGGAATTGATTAGGTTACTTTTCTATTTTTAGGGTTCCGTAGCCAAAATGGCAAAAAAACGGAACCCTTATAGATTCGTCATGTCTGTCTGTCTGTCTGTCTGTCCGCCAGTCTGTCACAGCCACTTTTTTCCGAAACTATAAGTACTATACTATTGAAACTTGGTGAGTAGATGTATTCTGTGAACCGCAACAAGGTTTTCACACGAAAATAGAAAAAAAAATAAAAAAATGGGGGGTCCCCATAATTAGAACTGAAACTGAAAATATTTTTTTTCATTGAACATATACGTGTGGGGTATCTATAGATAGGTCTTTAAAAATTATGTTGAGGTTTCTAACATCACTTTTTTCTAAAGTGAATACTTTGCGTGACAGACCCTTCCAAAGTGGAAAAAAGGGTGTCCCCCCCTCTAACTTCTAAAATAAGAGGATGATAAAACTGAAATAAATATATAATGTACATTACCATAAAAACTACCAACGAAAATTGGTTCGAACGAAATCTATTCAGTAGTTTTTTTAATACGTCCAAAATAGAATTTATACGGAACCCTCAGTGCGGGAGTCCGACTCGCACTTGGCCCATTTTTTAAGTATTCAGTCGGAATTGATTAGGTTACTTTTCTATTTTTTTTATCCACCCCGCCGGATTTGAATCCGACGAATATCTTTTGTACATTCAGCCTGTCTGGTCTTTTGAGATAGAGAAAGCGTAATTGGACTTTTGAAGGTTAAGAAAAAGTTTACAAATGAAATATTATTAAACCCTTGCACGATAGGATTAGATTTTCTTGGGTTAAATTAAAGGATTAAGTCCTGTCGGTGGATGTTAATTTTATAATCGTGTTTATATTATGTTGTGTGTTAAAAATCTGCCACCATTCCTTAAACAGAATTATAAAATGTTCATGCTAATGATTGCATTATATGTAAGAGGTCGAAAACTTATGTTATTACTAACGAAATACTGCCATTTTATACTACTATTTGAGATACTGACCCCGACACAACTGAGTCCCAACAAATTGTGTGATATTGTCAGATATTTATTTTTATAGTCCACGCGAACAAAGCCGCAGGCAGCTAGCTAGTCTAGACCTACCAATTACTATGGTATGGTATGAATTCAAAGATGAAATCCCCAATCGATACCAGCACAACGGTGATCAAAAACAATCCCCAATCCCCACAATGCGGCATCCGCTACTTACTGCTCTCCAGCGGTAGATATAATCTCCATCACAGCCTCAGGACTGCGTCGCAATATGGCTGAAAGTAATCTTCCAGAAAGGCCTCGAGCCGCCTGCGACATACATTTACCTTGAGGCTAGAGAAACAGCGGGTTCAAAATTTAAATATTATTGTCCCATAGTACGTGATAAACGTCTTAGGGAAGCTAAGATGTGTGCTTTGTGCTGTGTCGTAAGTAGCCAATAGGATTTCACGCTGTGATTGATCACGAGGTAAAGCCAAAATCCTATTGGCTGCTTACGACACATCTCCGCTCCACAGCACTTAGCTTTGGTGGAGCTCCCACAAGACCAATATAGTAGTTGAAGGACTACTATTAAGAAAGGCTATGATAAAATAGATCATTATTTGAATGACAAAAATGCATGGAGATGTCTTTCTGCTTAGCCGCACTTAATACGATTTGAGATATTTGTTTAATGGAAATTTATGTTAAAAAAGGCGTAAATTGTGAGTTTCTTCCAGCGTCTCTTCTCAGCAGGCCATTTAAGATGTAAATTAATTTACTAAGTAAATTTTTTTCGTTTTATTTCACCGCTTTTACCCTGGCCCAACATCCAGGTGTTCGTATAAAGGCGCTTCCATTCTACACGCTTTTGGCTAATTTGAGGGCGCATTCTTATTACATGTGAGAATTTGTATGCGTCGCCGCCCCGGTACACTTCCTGTCTCTTAGTATGATTGATCATTCGAGTTCTGTGGATGCTATTGGAACGAGGTATGGTGTAATGAGCTTTTACAATATGCGACCATGTTTTAAGATTTACGGAGTACTAGCCTTCCTTGAGGAGTGGATATGATGTTTAAATTGTACATCTTAGAACTTGTACGTGTACGAAAACACTAGGCTGAAATTACGCGACC
Source organism: Nomophila noctuella (assembly GCA_958496325.1). Taxonomy (NCBI): domain Eukaryota; kingdom Metazoa; phylum Arthropoda; class Insecta; order Lepidoptera; family Crambidae; genus Nomophila; species Nomophila noctuella. Next base: position 2,227,068 of record OY292485.1, read on the forward strand.
AAAGTTTGGCAGCAATGCATTTTCTAAACTAAATTAAGCGACGTAATTTCGGCATTGTGTGTTATGTTCCATTTAAAAGGATAATTGCTTACTTCGTGATTGGAATAATGTTGTCCAAGATTTGTATTCATTTATTTGCTCATACTATACTTAAACATATTATTATTTTAGATATAGATTTTTAAACTCCACTCCGTGTTTGGTGGGTTAAGCCTATTACGCGGACATTATTATTATTATTAGCCCATATCGTACATATACCTTTACATTTATCTAGATATGACAATAATGTAGTAAAATAATGCTGAAATTGACTTATTATTAAATGAGAAGAGAGAAATTATTCAAAGCCAGTAAACTCATTTGCGAATTTATACTTGTCTATTCAAAGTTAACGAATCCTTTCGCTTGTTCATCATCGATATAATTAATCATTCTGAGCAACATTCTAACGTACTTTCTTATGATATCGTGAAAGTAATGTTACGCATCTCATTCTAATAAGTCTGCAGAGAAAGTAATGCTTGGTGATTAATAAAGGGAGACGAGCAGGTTCGTTTGATTAACCACTATAACCTATAGATATTTATCATCACCCTTATAGTCATACGAGTGGAAAAGTAGTTCAGCAAGTCAACTAAGAAGTCGTTGGTTCGATTCTAGTTGTAATTAGCAACTACCTAATAATATCTACCTTACACCTTTCGTCAAAATACATCGATAAACAATTCCAGGCTTGACGCGGTGGGTGGACGGGCACTACTCAAAATTTCGAGTTACCCCTCTACCTACCAGTGGGTGAATTTGGTGGGTGAGCGGGTCATCGCGTAAACAGTTCACCTAAGATGACTCCGGTAACAGTAGTTGACGGTTCAAAGGAAAATTGACACTATTCTCAAGCATTCAGAACCATGGAAAATCATATAAACGAATTGTGGAGCATATTGATTTAATATAAAGTTTAATTTGGTATAATAAGTATACCTGTCACAGAGATCATCTAAGCTGAAATACTCAAAACAGATTAAGCTAAAATCTAGCATTACTATAAACCACAATAAATAAATATGTATAATGGCTTAAACATCAGAGGCAAATTGCAGCACATTCAGGGATTTTACTAGTGAAAACAATGGCATTATTAGTGTAATTGTATAAATAGAATAAAGACGCTTCCAAAGCGTAATATAAAAACAATTTCATCTGGAAACTTCTAAAATAATCTCGAGAACTATTAAACAACTAAATCTGGGGGATTTGGGGAAATCTTTAACGATTAAAGTTCGCGACTTGGAGAAATATGAAAAGGGCAAAAGCGGAGAAGAAACGCTGTAGAGTAAATTAAGTGTTCGCTTTATTGAGATCCGTGGAGGGGAATTATGGCTTGGGGATAACAGGTTTTTCAATAAAGCCACTGTTTTCCCAACTAATAATGTGAAAGCTAAAGTGTGTAGGTTTGTTAGTACCTACCGCTTTAACTGAGAATTGGGCAAATTAAAGTTGAAATCAAAGTCGTTTGCTTATTTAATAATAATAGCCCTCCGGCGCAAGATGAGTGGCTTAACGTGCCTTCCGAAGCACGGTGCATATCTATATTTTTTCGGTCACCCATCCGACGACTGTCGTTTGCGAGCGTTGCTTAACTTTAGCATCACAGACCGAGCGCGCTAATCACTGCGCCATCGAGCTGCCTCACAGCAGTATAAAAAGGCCATATAATGCATTTAAAAAAGAATGAAATAAAATGGCGCTATTGTTATTATTTAATCACAATCTAAGGACAACAACTCGTCCTCATTTAATAAAAATTGAAAATGTATTTACAAAAGAACCCTGTTGACCTTAGACACATATATTTTTAGACTTGATTGATGAGACAGATTAAAATTAATATTTATTAAACTTTATTTTACATTACAATTACAATATTTCACGCCTAATTCTTTGAATCAATTAAGTTGACTTGAAATCATTAAAAGAAATTACAACAATTTGCAACGCCAAATAGGCGATGATTTAAAAATGTAAATAATTTTTAAAAATGTATTGCTTGTATTTTTTATGAGATAGTAAAACTTTAGAATCAGCTATTTTTATTTCCCACTGCAAGGCAAAGGCCTCCACTATTTAACATCATGTTATCATTACAAATATTATGCTTAGAAGTTATCACGAAACGCGGAATGGTGATCACAAACTCGGATTGTGTCGAAAATATTGACACAAATTTCGGAAATCGAACCCAGGACTTCAAGACCACCGCCAAGTGCCTATTTAAACTTTACAACATCGGTGGTCTACTAGAACATCGACGATGAGAGAGGATACAGAAGTATGTAAATTAAATAGAAGTACTTTACAGTTCAGACATCATCATGGTCTAGCTAGTGGTTAAGTACCGGACCATGGTCTCCAGGTCCAGGGTTCGATTCCCGGGTCGAGCAAAATTTGTGTCGATTTTTCTGAACACACCCCGGGTTTGTGATCACCAACCTGCATTTGGTAAGCGTATACCCATCTTTATAATGCAAAGATTTCATATGATGGAGGCCTTTGCCCTGCAGTGTTACATTAATAGGCTGATACTTTACTTTACCTTACAGTTAACTTGTACTAAGAAACTTCTAAACCATCATCCTTTTATACCAGCGACAAAATTATGTGACGTAACGCATCAAACCGACCTACAACCAGGCAGCAGGTGTGTCTGAGACCTCTCCAGCTCTCAGTAACAATATACTAACACCTTTTTACACAGTCCGCTGTAACTCAACTCGATTGGCTAGGGCAGCGTTTCCCAACATTTTGCAGTCACGGACCACTAGGAAGTCAAACACAATTTTCACGGATTTAATGTGTCTTAGGTTTACGCGACTGTTACTCATAAAAAATACTTTCAAACGGAAATAATCGCGGCATAATTTAAAAACTGCATATTTACAGGAAAACCCGACAGACAAGGAAACGTCCTGTTAAAAGTAGTTTCACGGACCTCCTTATTTTTTTAGGGAGACGAAATTGCTTTTCTTCTGGTGATGTGTGGTCATGGCTTCTATTCTCAGGTCGACAAAAATTTGTCGGTTATTTCGAACACAGTTGGTGATCACCAATCCGCATTTGGCAAGCGTAGTGATGAGGCCAATACTCTTCGTTTCAAAATCATGCTTTCAAAGCTGATGATACTTTATTTGAAGAGATGTAAGCACCTCACCTATGGTGAGAACATTGTGATGTGGATGATGGCACAGAGAACTCCAGGGGTCGGCAGACCACAGCTTGGGAAACATTGGATTTGGGGATTAGGACCCAACTTTCTTGTTCATTATAAACCGTGGTGACATTGCTGTAAACAAAATATTTGTCTAGGAAAGGGATCAGAGGGTGCCCACCGTTTTTGTAGGGATTTTATTAGGTGACTGACATGACGAGGCACCAAGGTTTGTTGTGTTGATTATTACAACAGTATTCAGGGCAAAATATATTACGAGGCTGGACGCGAGCCGAAACGTCTGGCGCTTAAGTGAGCATCGGTGGCCACCATCAGTCTCGGTCTTAATTATCCCTCTACTGTTCTTGCAATGAAACCACCATCCAAACCCGGGCCGGGTTTGGATGGTGAAGCCATTGACTGCTGAGTTCTACACCTTTCTACACCTTCTACGTTCTACACCTTACTTTAAGTTTTTGGTAGGAAATTATAACCATATGCGTTTCTAACGGGTGTTGTATGTAACTACTGCAACATTGGAGGGGTGACGAGTATAAGGCGTTAAAGAAATAAGGAGAAATTGTAAGAGAGTTAATTTTTTTTTTAATATGATTTGAGAAAATTAACGTGACAAACTTAACTTCACAGAAATTAAACTCACGATAATTCCATCAAAGGTTTTTTTAAATCTACGCTACTTAATTGGTTTATGATTCAAGAATCACATTATAGTTTTTATAATTATTTAAATCACAAGTCGTAAACCACATTGTAGTATACTCTTATTTGTTTAAGTAGGCCAAACTGACAAAGTAACGGGGTACGAGTAAAAACATCAAGTTATTATATTTTCACAAGAACATTGTAGAGATTTATGGCCTCTCCTTGAAGTTGAAAGAGTTTGTATCACAAAACAAGACGTAACGCTGTGAATTCAAAGTGAGAAGGAGAGATTAATCGACAAAGTTTCCGGGCTTAACATTGTCACCCTTAATTGTTGCTGTGATTATGTGAACGGTTTTATAACAGTTCACGCAAAACCAGCTGTTATATAAGCGAAAATAATATGAAAATATAATTATTCTTAGCGACAAGGGGCACATAATCTACTATTAAGATACTATAGCGGAAGACTTTGTTTGTTTGAACGCGCTCTCAAAAATCTCAAGAACTACTGGTTCGAATTGAAAATATATTTTTGTGTTGGATAGTCCATTTGTCGAGAAAGCTTTCACCTATAATATAACACTATGTATGCGGAAACCGAAATCCACGTGGACGGAGTCGCGGGCGGCTACTAGTGTTTAAACATAAGTAGTAGGTAACCTAGTTTTTAAAGTCGCAGCAACAATGGAATTGTTAACATTTTAACAATTCCATTGTTGCTGTGATTATAAATGAACAGTTTTATAACAGTTCGCGCAAAACTGGCTGATAAAGGCGCGAAAAATGCTACTTTTCTTAACCTACTTTTTACAAATTAACTACCAACAGTGGCGGATTTACCAATAGGCTGAGTAGGCTAGTGCCTAGAGCGGCAGATTTAGAGGGGCGGCAAATTTAGACTTTTTTTTTCTATACAAAAAAATATATTTTACGTATACACAATCAAACTATAAATAAACGATTAATAAACGCACTGCAATGTATAGCTGAACGAGAGAATTTTAATTATTGCGAACAAAAAGCGATAGAGTTAAGCGTATCTAAGCAATATACAATAGAGATTGGAAAAAGACAACCGACAAGAAAAAAAAGATTTTATGAAACACCTAAAGAAGTTATTATAATGACTGCAAGTGAATCTTTTAGGATTAATACGTTTCTCGTCCTCGTAGATCGGCTCGTTGTTACCATCGAATCTAAGTGAAAAAGGCATTTGAAAAAAATTGGCCAAGTGCGAGTCGGACTCCCGCACTGAGGGTTCCGTACAAATTATATTTTTGACGTATTAAAAAAACTACTGAATAGATTTCGTTCGAACCAATTTTCGTTGGTAGTTTTTATGGTAATGTACATTATATATTTAATTCAGATTTATCATCCTCTTACTTTTGAAGTTAGAGGGGGGGGGACACACTTTTTTCCACTTTGGAAGAGTCTGTCACGCAAAGTATTCACTTCAGAAAAAAATTAGCTTAGAAACCTCAATATAATTTTTAAAGGCCTATTCATAGATACCCCACACGTATATGTTCATTGAAAAAAAATATTTTCAGTTTCAGTTCTAACTATGGGGACCCCCCGCTTTTTTTCTTTTTTTATTATTTTCGTGTGAAAACCTTGTTGCGGTTCACAGAATACATCCCCTCACCAAGTTTCAATAGTATAGTACTTATAGTTTCGGAAAAAAGTGGCTGTGACAGACTGGCGGACAGACAGACAGACATGACGAATCTATAAGGGTTCCGTTTTTTTGCCATTTTGGCTACGGAACCCTAAAAATGTACCCTAATAATTTAGAATCTGATTTAGTTCAAGAATGCTTACACTTTCGATGCCACCTTTCTTCTGAAAGAATTTGGTTAAAACCAGATTCTGGATCATTAAGAAGTATATCATCGTTTCTGCGAAAACAAAATTTGGAGCACATTTATCCAAACTTGGATATAGCACTTCGCATGGCTCTATGCACACCGGCGACAAAATGTTCTGGTGAGAGGAGCTTTTCTTGCTAAAAAAGGGGTCAAAAACTATCTACGATCTACTTTAAGTCAAAAAAACCTTAATGCTTTATCTCTTTTGTGTATTGAGTCAGAACTTATGAAAAACATTTCATACGACGATATAATAAATGATTTTGCAATATTTTGCAAAATCTCGCAAGAAAATAATGTCACCATTAACAGCTATTATAATTGTTAACATGTTCATTGTAGTTGAAATTAAATAATAAATAAATATTTCACAACATCACATACATTGATCTGACCCCGTGTTAAGTTGCTTAAGCACTTGTGTTACAGACATCAGAATCAACAGTGGTATTACAAATATACTTAAATAGATACATATAACACCCAGACCAGGACAAACAGACATGTTCATGCACACAAATGTTTGTCCTGTGCGGGGATCGAACCCGCGACCTCTTGCGTAATAGGCAACATCTTGACCATTACACCAAGCGGGTCGTCTATTGTAAAATTGTTTGTATTGTATTTAAACTGTAAAGTGCAATAAAAAATATTGCACTAAAACAATGTTTACTGACCATTTTGTGTGTTCATATAGTGTAGGTATTTTAAGTCATGCCTGTCCCCACCTTATGATAAGCACATGCTGCTGTTTATAGGTCAACATTAAACTCTTCAGTACAGACCGGGTTGTTAAAATATTCTATGGAGTTACTGACAGAAATATCATTAAGTTACAATCACATTATTAAGGGGATTAAACTAACGTATTGAATTTCAAAAGTCAGTAGGGGCGGCAAAAATTGAATTGCCTACTGGCGGCAAATTTGTAAATCCGCCACTGACTACCAATGTATGGAACGGTGGATACAGGCGACTGGGACTGCGGGAGGTGTCGCTTACCTCTTCTTCCTAGCGTTTATCCCTTTTCTATGCGGGGTCCGCTTTGACCATGATCCAGGATTTGGTGAGTCTGGTTATTACAGTGAAGCGACTGCCATCAGACCTTCGTTACCTTTAGAAGGGAACCAGACAGATAGGATCATTGTTACACATTCAGATCCAACTGAACTAAAGTAAGAAACTATCTGAATGTGCAGGTTTCCTCACGATGTTTTCCCTCATCGTCGAGCTAATGGCACAAATCCACTCATAGATTTCGAAAAATCCAGTGGTTTGGGCCCGGATTCGAACCACGGACCTCACGCATGTGAGGTGCAGTCCGTACCACTAGGCCACCATCGGGACGTGTCGGTTACCATAAGGTAAATAATTACCTAAAAAGGCCTTATGTATTGCTTTAAATCAACATAGCAGCGAAATTTCATTCAGCTTAAAACTAAGTTAATCTATGTATCATCCACTACTGTCGCCAAACAACAAATAAACATAACGACAACATAACATAACAACAGATAAACGTAACTTACATACGAATATACTTGGTAAACGAAGTCAAACCTCTTAAGAAGACCGCGGGCATGTCAATAAAATGGGTAGAAAACAAAAGAAAATCACCAGACGATGTGGTTTATCGCAATCCTTATTCTTTTCTAAGGTAAATATAGTAAAATTGTTGAAAGTAGTTTCCGTATTATTAAGCAGCTCAGTTTTAAGACTTTTTTTTATTGGATGATATCTAAGTATGACCCCCTATAGCCATCATAAGGGGCAATTTTAGTAAAATTGTATCATAACATCGGTATTATTTTCAGAATACGTAATGCTACGAGTATGTTTATGTCGGGAGTAAGTTCACCATGGCTTAATCGGTATAGCATGATGTATTAAAAGGACAAGGTTTTAAAAGCAAGCAACTCAAATAAGACCCTCATGAAATTGTAAATATCCATGAACGGCGGTGATCACTTACCACCATTCGCTTGTTCATTGACCACTCTTACTTACTACAAAAAGTTAACCTACTTTTCCATTATACTATGTTTAAGGCGTGCCGCTCCGGAGATGGCGCGATATTTATTTAACGGCGGCTCTTCGCCTTAATAAGGCGATAAACCAGCTCAGGGTGACGAAAAATGACATCATTAAACGTCTAAATTCGAGCTGTTAAGGGTAATCTCTTCGGTGGAGAGGTTTTAAAAATGACTGACTTTGATTGGGAAGGATTTATATGGGATGGCGTGACTAGGAATTGAATAGTATTAATAAGCGTGGTAGGGGATGGTTTTGGGTTCTTAAGGTGTAACCGTTGGTGGTTGAAATCGTATAATGACAATTTATGGCAACCTGACTTTTATAAGGCTCTTTAGTCAACTTATCCCGTTTTAACTTGAGTTGATCAAAATAATAAGGTTAAAAGAGCTTAATTTCAATAATATGCCTAGGAAAATGTGCCATAATATGAAGGTAGTGCTAAATATATACTTACTTATATATAAAGCTGAAGAGTTTGTTTGTTTGTATGCTTTTTTGTTTGAACGCGCCAATCTCAGGAACTACTGGACCGATTTGAAAAACTAAATGTGGTGCCACACTCGATAAGTAATTAAATACTGCAACAATTATTCCCGTGCATGTTTTAACGACTGAGACAAAAATCATAAGTAAAACTTATATTTTTCTACTCTTTAATAGTGCTTTTATATGAATGAATTGGTTTTGAAGCCTTCTTCCATTCAATTGGTTTCATCATGCAACACGTGCTTTTTCATTATTTCTAAAAAATATTCATCATAAACAGTTAATGCAAACATAAACAACAAATGTTGTCCCGTCTGGCTTTGTGTGTTCAGCGAATTTTTATTAAAACAATATGTTCTAACATTTTAATATAGAAGAATAGTTTTAATTGTACAGTGGCGTAATAGGGTGGTACAAAGCAACGTTTGGGCATTAAATTTTCAACCATCTCCAACCAAGGGACCTATGTAGTTTATATTTTCCCAAAAAAAACCATACAACATCAAGCCTATATAAAAATCATTTAATCACGTAATATGTAGCTAAAACAGCAGCTTAGTTCAATCTTACTAAATTTACTTACTTTTATAGAATGAAAACTTTTAAAAATTTAAGAATTCCCAACAGAAACCTTCCAATATGGCGTCTTGCGGATGTGACGTCATCAATCCCGACCCACGTGATCTACGCCTAATTTCCGTCTAATCGCCCGGGAATGCGGCCTTGGAGCCGGGTGAAGTGACACGGATTATATGGAACAAGGTCGTATTGGTTACTATGAAGTATATTAGGCTATGTCCCACTGGTGGGCGAAGATCTTCGTCAAACCGAAAACATAAGTAGGTTACAAAAAAACCTTAAATGGTCTCAAAGAACGTTTTGATCCATATGAAACAGGAGTGAAAGGCATGGAAAAAATTTTTTTTCTGTAAAAAATGTACGGCAAATGTCTTTTAAGATTTTTGACGTTTCTAGTTCACAAACCTCAAATTCTTACATAAAATAGATTGACTGGAATGAAAAAAAAATCGTTTTTGCCAACTTCAGCATTTTTTTCGGAATGTAACTTTTTTCTAAAACTGTGTATGCAGGTGAAAATATCTCAAAAAGTTATCGATGGTTATAATGTCAAAGGGCTTAAAGGACAAATCGCCACTTTTCAGGAGAGCCAAAAAACAAAAAAAGTAGAAAAATTAACACAACTTTTTTGTCTTTAAAGCTATGGCTTTCGCTTAAAGACCATTGATTTTGTTTTTTCAAGCCGAACTGTATGCGACCGTCTAATACATTCCAGATAGCATAGTTTCTAAAATAGATGTCCTTTAAGAACTGTAATTTTAACATTTTGTCCTTTAAGCTTAACATTTTTTTTCTAGTAGTTGTCGACTATGGCTTAAAGGACTGCTCTTAAATGGTCCAAATATAACTTTGTCCCTTAAAACGTTTTTAGCTTTGAAATTGTAATAATTATTGAGAAGTTGAAATATAAATAGAAAGAATAAAAACGCATTAACGACGGTATTACTATTTAATTTATTGTAAATCTCTTTCATATATTGCACAGAGGTTTGGAAATTGAGTTTTACTCATTACCACTACTATAGTTAGTCACTGCAAACATAAATTTTGACAGTTTTTAGTCCATCAAATTATCATGTAGGGGAGAGGGAGGCAGTTTACTACAGAGGAAGTTTTGAACATGGTGGCTACCAACAGCAATTTTTTAATATTGCCATAAATAGAATAAATCATCATACTAAACGCATTAAAAATGATATTTGCTAAGGCAGTATACCTGTTATCTCAGTCCGAACTGAGTGGGACAGCGTAGAACTCCTTGCTTCATACATTTTTCTATGGAAGTGCAAAAGTTCTAGCATGTCACATTCAGTTTTGACTCAGGTTATAGCTATACTGCCTTAGCTTATATCGTTTGGAATGCTCTCAAGAATAAAAATTTCCATATTTGGTTGATGGACGCGAGCAAAACAGAAAAACGCCATCTCCCCTACAAAAATTGGCATTCACAGATTCAATATGGGGCAAGTGTGACAAATGAGAGGATAAAATAATATATTTTCTTTATTTCAAGCTATTTCTTGATATTAAAATATACATAAATATAAAAACTTCTAAAGTTAAATCTTGAATTGCAGGAACAAAAATAAAAAATATAGTATATATACATATCACACAAGTATATAAATTATAATGATAGATAATACTCCCTCAGATGAAAAATATATAAATTTAATATAAACTTCATATAACCTTCATACATTTCATTGCACCCTGGTCACTTAGAAGATGAAATATGACCTACAAAAATTTAGCTTAAAGGATACTAATTTAATACAACAGTAGCAGTAAATGTCCTTTAAGCCTTAAAAAATATATTTTGCTAGTCTAACTATGTCCTTTAAGCCTAACAGGTGCGACTAAAATTATATGTGTGTAGGCTGTAAAGGCCAGAAAACTATTGTTCTGTCCTTTAATCCAAAAGTGCAAAAATGGCTGATTTTTGACCGTGAATATCTTGCTCAATATTGGGAATAGAAAAACCTTATATATACCAATCGATAGAGCTCAAAAAGCTCTATACGACTGCATCAAAAAGTCATTTTCGCCAAAATGTCCTTTAAGCCCTTTGACATTATAACCATCGTTATGACTGGTTGCCTAACAAAGTTTTCTTGTGACAACAACGGTTAATGTACTTACTCTCCAAAACCAATTTCAAAATTTCACCCTGTATATCATTGTCGTGATAATTCTATTAAGAACTGGTTAAGACTGAGCATCCTTAGTTACACTGGTTTCAATGAGCAAATAACAACTCACCCACTAAAATGTTACGCAGAGTACAACCTCTGCGACACTCCCTCATCGTCCTTAATGGGGAGGATCACGGTAAATAGCACTAAGCCTTCTACGCGATCCTCCCCGGACGGAAAAATGGCTGTAACTAACCCAAGCTCAACCAAACCACAACCAAAGTACAAGCAAGATTTCTCCAGCACGCGCGTCCTTTAACCCGTCAAATGACGTATTAGGCCTAAGAGACCGAGGTCCGGTTTATAGCCAGTCTCCGGGGCGACCCTCTTACACGTTGAATGATGTGTGTCGCAGTATCGGGACTCTATTTGCTGTTTTCCCTTTTTTTTTGGTCCGAGCTAATGTTCTAAAGATCCGGGAATGAAGAGTCACATGTTTGCTTTTGGTTTTTTGGTGACTAGACAAAAGTAGAGTCTGATATTGTCAGTTTAGTGTGACTTTGGTGCATACTTAATATCAATTCTTACCACCCGACCATTAGAAAAGCTATGAGTTCTAGGGTTACTGAAGATTTTCACTATTATCGGGCTAGGATGACTTAGATTATAATCTAAGTCATCCTAGCATTATCCAATGATCTAACATTCAAAAGCATTTAGAATTTTCGGAATTCAGTAAATTAATAAAGGTGTCGCATAGTTATTATTTTTTTGTCAGATACAATGGGACATTTTCATTTGTACCTGCTTGTAAATGAATAATGTACAACTAGGTCCTTATTATAAGTATTTGCAAAAATTTAAAAAGTTCATGACTATTCCTGTTAAAACATAATTCTTATAATTTTAACAGAAACGCTCAACACACAAGAAACGCGCAGTAAAACGTCCCATCCTGTCATTTCTTCCCTTATTTTTGCCTGACGAAAGACAATATGGCCGACCTTAGATTAGTTAAATGTTTTATACGTCGGCGGACATTTTACACCCGTCATTAAGCATGTAACGGTTATGTTCCGGGTCGAACGGGCCTACGACTGCGTAGGGTTAGCCAGTATACGAAAGTCCACTACCCAACTAGGCTGTTTTATATTATTACCCGACGGCGAATGTTGACCATGTTTTAGGCATTTTATGACTATAAAGGTAGACATGTTTGCCGGTGAAATGTTTTAAATTCAATTACGGGGTTTGGAGAAACGTTGTTTTTCTTGGAAATGTGTGATTATTATTTTTCCTGGTACTTAGTTTTTTTAATTTGTGTTATTTTAATTCACGATTTTCGTAAAGTTATAATCTATCTATAATACATCTTCTAATTTATAATAATTTTTATTACTTTGTTTTGTTTTGGATTTTGTTGAAAACCATTCTATGATAACAATTTAATTTGTCGTTAAATAAGACGTTCTCTGTAATCAATGACCAAGTTGGATGAGATTTTAGTCCAATTATATGAAACCAACTACTTCAAAGTAGGTAAATAGGAACCGTTCACATAATTTACCTTCATTTTAGAATTTACATAATTTATACTCAAAACAGGAATTCTGGTGCTCCAGCAAATAGCTTACGCAGAAACCTCTTTACAATCCATCAGCTCATAATACTCCAGCTAGCCGAAGACGCAGGATAGTGCACAAACGCGTGCGCAAGCACAGGTGCACTCCCTATACCCTCACTCTCATAATTCGGTGGAAAACCAATCTGACACGACCGTAAAGAGATCGGGCGCTGGACCAACGACCTAACTTGCTTTCTAAGGCGCGGGGGTATAATATCTGTATTATCACAATAGTAAAAACAGACACAATTCCATCGGTCTGACCCGGGATTTGAACCCAAGACCTACAGCGCGGCCGCCGCATTAAAGTGCGACCTACTAGCCACTGCGCCACGGAAGCAATAATAGTCAATATACGGCTCATAGTTAAAATAATAAATGACAATCATTAAAATGACCATGTGTTCCCGGACCAGTTAAAATAAACGGAGCAAATAAGTTAAGTGAATACCTCATGAATATATTATGTGCTAACAACAATACGCGAATCATTTAGGTCGGTTGAAAGCGCCGTTCGGCCGCAGAAGGTCGAATTAACCACCGCCACAGTATAAAATAATTGTAGTAGAATGTGCGTTTACCAATAAGCTCTGGATAAAGATTATCTGATTAAATCGGGCTAAATGGAGAGCCCTATTAGAGGCCTATGTCCAGCAGTGGACTGCGATAGGCTGATGATAATGATGAAAGATTAAACAGTGAGTATGTTATTTGAAAACACGTTTTAGGCTCCCTTTCCAGCTTCAGGTTTCCATTTTTCCTTACCAGCAAATCTCCTGCTAGCTTTTCAACTCTGCTTAAATTGATACCAAATTGCTAACATTTTTTTTTTTTTTTTTTTTATGGCAGAGGCGGCAAACGAGCTAGCGGGTCGCCTGATGGTAAGCAATCACCGCCGCCCATGGACATCCGCGACACCAGAGGTATCGTTGATGCGTTGCCGGCCTTTCAAAAGAGAGTACGCTCGTTTCTTGAAGGTCCTCATGTCGTAGCAGTCAGGAAATACTGCAGCAGTGAGATTGTTCCACAAAACTGTCGTTCGAGGCAAAAAGTTTCGGGAAAAACGCACAGTGGAGGACTGCCATCCATCAAGATGGTGAGGATGGAATTTGAGTCGATTGCGTGTAGTTCGATGTAAGAACTCAGCTGCTGGCAGTAACTCAAACAGCTCAGCGGAACACTCCCCGTTATAAATGCGGTACAAAATACAGAGGGACGCAACGTCCCGCCGCAAGGCCAAAGGGTCCAGTTGACTTGCGAGAGCTGAATCGCCAACAATACGAGCTGCCCTACGTTGGATACGGTCAAATGGAAGAAGTTGGTACTGTGGTGCACCTGCCCAAAGGTGAGAGCAGTATTCCATATGAGGCCTGACTTGCGCCTTGTATAACTGCAGGCAATGTGCCGGCGTGAAATACTGTCTCGCTCTATTAAGCACACCCAGTTTTTTCGAAGCCAATTTGGCTTTACCCTCCAAATGACCGCGAAACTGGACATCGCTCGATATGTCAACACCAAGGATCCCAATGGAGGACTTGGAAACGAGAGGAGTGCCCTCAAAACTGATTGGCACGACAAAAGGACTCTTTTTAGCGGTAAACGCGCACACTTGTGTCTTGGTGGGGTTGAATTGGACTAAATTAAGTCGGCCCCAATTCGAGACATGATTCAACATGGTCTCGATTTCAGACACAAGAGTGTTCCGGTTCTCGATGACGCTTTCCAGAGAAATATTTACACGACCGGTATACAGTGCATCTCCAGTACTGTCATCCGCATAACAATGAATACTATTTTGACATAGCATATCATTAATATGAAGGAGGAACAGAGTAGGGGAGAGCACACAACCCTGCGGGACGCCAGCATTAACAGGTTTCAGATCGGAGCAAGAGCCGTCGACTACGACCTTGATGCTACGCCCTGAAAGGAAGCTAGCGACCCACGTGCATAATTCCTCCGGAAGACCATATGATGGAAGTTTTGAGTTAAGAGCCTTGTGCCATACCCTGTCAAAGGCTTTCGCTATGTCCAGACTGACAGCTAGAGCCTCGCCTTTACTCTCCACCGCTTGTGCCCATCGGTGAGTCAAAAATACCAGGAGGTCGCCAGCAGAGCGACCGCTACGAAATCCGTACTGATGGTCGCTTAAAAGGTGGTTTTCCTCCAGGTATTACATAACATAAGATTACATTACATAAGATTTTAGTATACACACATTTAAGATCGGAAATCTGAAACGCTGGTATTGTTATCGACTTTTGAAACATCATACTCGTAAGAAAAGCTTAAACCGTCCTTTAAGCATCACACTGATTACTAATTTCTTCTTCTCATCACATTACTAGTTAACATTCTGACTTACATCTATACTACGCCTCATATTTGCCGGGTCTGAGTAACTATAGCGTTTATTATTTAACACTCTAATAGCTCTGGTAATGCTAACAAATGGCCAGTTATGAAGGGATCTTAACGACCTAAGCCTTAAGATTCATAATGCAAGAAATATTTGAAATGTATTCGCTTTCAAATAGATTTCTATTGGAAATGTCAATGGAGGCTTCTAAGCCTACAGAAGGATAATAGAAGAGGTGTTTTCTTTATAATAGCAATCGTTTGATGGTTTGAAGTAGTAGGACTTCGATTACAAAAACTTTGTCGAAGTTAATAATTGATTTTGACATAAAAATAAAAATAAATCAGATAGCTCATCCGATAGTAATCACATCTAGGCAGACATTGCCATTATAATCGTCACAATTGCAGTTTGCAATGCCTTACAAAATCAAATAAATAACTATCTGGCACTGCCTTGCACTATAGGTGCATAATAATAATCCGCGAAACCACAATTTTAAGGTTTACTGGCAAAAACGGCAGCGGTGGGATTAAGCAACGTATGTAGGCGATATTTGATGAATTCAGTCTTTATGTCACGTTATTTGAACTGTAGCTATCAAAAATAAATGTTCAAAATTAAAAAAGAGGTTGGTTACATGGTTCACATACACAATAAAAAACAATTGACGCGCGATTTTCAAATGTCGAACGCGCTTTGCTCTCTTCTTATTTTCTTTTTAAATTAAATTAATTATATTATATTCTGCCTGTCCACAAAGGTTTACAGCTCGACATTATGTCATATAGTCATTATCATTAACTTCATTAACACCAAAGTCCTGTAATTATATCATTTGTTTGTGCATATTATAAATTAAAATGATCGTTCAATTCCAGTTTATAGTTTTAATTCTACGTTAAACATTAATTTCCCTCTAAAGTCATTACCCCACTATTCCTCCACTATTAGGTTTATACGACGTATAACCAAACAAAACGTTGATCATTTAGTGGGGGTGTAATAAAAAGGGGTAATTGCGGTGATAAACCCATCGGCACATTATTTGAGGCCCAATTAATGAGAACATGGGCCCATTGTGCGGGGATTATTAATCTCTTCGGTGTTAATTTTTTATTACGATTACGAGTATGCTTTAAACCACTGGGGTTGATTTGACTTGATGACATAATTTTGTTGTACAATTGAACCCAAGAACGTGAATTTTTACAGATCGGATATAGATAGTCGTAAAGATAATTAATAAAATGCTGATTACATTTAATTTTGACTTCAAAATTTCAAAATTTTCCAACATTCATTAAATAAAATGTCTATTAAACGTATGAAAGCAGTCTCATTAGAACTACATATTTACAGGGAAACCCGACGTTTTGGATAATTAACTTTTTAAAAGTAATCCTAGTAATAGTCGCGTACACCTTTTTTAGGGTTCCGTAGCCAAATGGCAAAAAACGGAACCCTTATAGTTTCGTCATGTCTGTCTGTCTGTCTGTCTGTCTGTCTGTCTGTCTGTCTGTCTGTCTGTCCTGGCTCGTTCTCCGCCGTTTCTGAACCGATTGCCACGAAAATTGGTGGAGAGATGTATAGTGATAATTCAAGAATTGGTTTTTAAAATAATCAAAAAATAGTTATTTTTACACCCCCTCCCATACAGCGAAAAATAAATTCGAAAAAAAAAATCGACTTACCCCATCGTGTGGGGTATCGTTAAAAAGGTATTTTTAAATACAATAAAACTTGCCTTAAAACCATGTGGATCAAACACCCCAGTCTCGAGATATATTAATACAAAGTTAAAATTAGAGCGTCCCCCCCCCCCCCTTAACTTTTGAAATACTATTACAATAATTCAGAAAAAAATGTGCTGTATACCTCCAAGTAAGTACTTTCAACGAAAACTATAGCGAACTCTGTATCATACATAGTTATTTTTATACAACTCGACCAACTTATGACGTGCATTTGCCCTTACTAAACGGTGTCTTAAGCGGTCGGGCCATCTTTTAGCTACGGAACCCTTTCATGGGCGTGTCCGACACGCTCTTGGCCGGTTTTTTTTTTTTGAGAAAACATTATTTTCCAACACAATATTATCAATTCAGTTTTTTTTTATGTTTTCATCATGACTGATATAACTTCGAAATATCAATTCTTAAATTATCACTTAACTCTCGTTTTAATTTGGAATTGTCTAATTTTGCAAACAAGTTATCCTCGTTCTTTTGTTATTTCTAAAAACCGTCTTTAATACATTCTGTATTAAATAATTTTCTTCTAACTTAAATCTGGCAAGAAACAAGGTTAGTAGGGAGTTTATTCTCTGGTCTAATCTTGCTTACCTTATAAAAATATAAATTATTCTGTAAGACAGTTATAAAAGCCTTGAATAAAATTCTTAGGTTTCTTGAAATATGAGTTGTTATGCTATCAAATGTTTGTTTAAGCGCGGTTCTTTTCAACAGTTTTAATAAATAAAATATGAGCTGTAAAGGTTATGGAATTGAATATATCTTTTATACACAGCAACGTCCTAAAGCATTTAAAATGATCGTATGAACTTTTAATGTACCACCGCAGGATTTATCTTCTATCATATTCTCTAAAAGCAATTAACTCACTTTATTTAAATTTGGACATAGGCTGAAGGAGGACGTGGACTGCGATAGGCTGATGATGACAATTTAAATTTGGAACGCACCACGAGACCGAATACCTTCATTTTTTTTAACAAAATAAAATTCGCTCAGACTGCGGAGGTTTTAGTTCCCGACAGACACAGATACCGGTGCAGTTCAGGAGATTCTTCCTATCTATACCTAGCAGTGAGACCAGCCTCTCGGGAGTCAGGCCCATCAAACCGGGACGTGCGCTTCCCTCAGGCTCCTGCGTGACAGACTGCCGGGAGCGAGCGTGGTTCAGATTCCGTGCTGTATAAGGACGGTTTGAAGTTAGTATTACACGTTCGCAGGTACTGGTCAGGAAATATTAAATGGGGAATATTTTTGTACGATTGATTAACAGAAAATTCTTTGTTGCGTCGGAAAATAGATTTATGCATTAGACTAACACACCAATTGCTTATATGCATTAGACTAACACACCAATTGCTTAGCCCAAACTGAGCTTGAAACTTGTACTATGGATGCCAGGGAACGGATAGACATACATTATTATAAACATCCAGGACTCGAGCACAAATGCCGATGTTCATCACACCAACATTTGCACCTAGCGGGATTCGAACCTGCGACACTTGGTTTTGTAGGCTAGGTCTCTGACCACTAGAACTCAAAATTTGAATTGGAACTACTCACCACGGTGACGCGTTAGGCATGTTGTGAGATATTTATTTGTCTGTCTACTATCGGCCGCCTGCGACTCCGTCCGCGTTGTATACGGTTTCCGCTCACATAGCTATATTCTATATAGCCTATAGCCTTCCTTGTCAAATGGACTATCCAACACAAAAATATTTTTTTCAAATCGGACCAGTAGTTCCTGAAATTAGCGCGTTCACACAAACAAACAAACTCTTCAGCTTTATTTATTAGTAAAGTAAAGATTTAAATAAAGATGAAGAGTTTGTGAGTTTGAACATATGCACGCTCATATTACGAGTACAACATATGCGTATGCGTTACATTGTCGGTAATCAAATGTACCTAGCTATGCAAACACATCACGATATAATTCTAGTTAGCCTATCCGCTCGTCATGTGTCCAAAACAATAGAGGAATTAGGCAAAACCACTACGTGATCCGACCTCCATCCGAGATAACCCGGATTTTGGATCCGGGAATAAACGGGAATAATTCGTTTATCCCCGACAAAATTACCTATTGGCCCGGCAAATTAGCTCCTATACAGCGGAGGGCGCAGCGAATTCCTTAACTCCACAAATTAGTTTTTACGAAACAACGACCAGGGTACGTGACCGATGTAGGATACAGTCGATGTTATTGATGGGATGTGGATTACGCAGTAACATTATATATCTGTTACAGTCAAAACTCATAACCGGTCAAAATCAATTTTGACTGAAATCAGACAAAAATGGTTTTTACTAAAAGGGTGTCGGTCAATAATTGTCTACTAACAAAATTGTTGTCTTAAATAAATAAATTAAATTGAATAAAGTTTGACTGTAACATATCTGCCTTTGTGCAATAGGTACAAGGGCTAGCTGCCGTCTTTTGATGCCTTAACAAATAAATCTATACTAATCACTAAGTATTTAACAAAGCCGCTATTAGCCGTCTGTCTGTCCCTAATTACCTATGTATGCTTAGATATAAAATTACGCAAAGGATTTTGAAGCAATAAAAAATAGAGTGTTTCTTAAGGAATGTTTATTTAAATGAATACTCGTACATGCATAATATAGTAGAAAAACACTGATAGAATTCGTTGCACCCGTGCGAAGCCGGGGCGGGTCGCTAGTATGTAATATAATACAGCTGAAGAGTTTGACTGTTTGTTTGAACGCGTTAATATCAGGATCTAATGGTTCGAATTGAAAAAATATTTTTGTATTGGATAGTCCATTTGTCTATGTGTGCGGAAACCGAAATCTACGTGGACGGAGTCGCGAGCGGCCGCTAGTAAAGGAATAAATTCTTTGACCTAGTCCCAGACAAAGCTCGAAACGTGTGCTAAGGATGGAAAGGAACGGATATACATACTGTAATTCTTTTATTCACAAAAATACTTAAAAAGATACAGATAACACCCAAAATATCTTGATACTGTCGATAACATAACCCATCGCGCAGAAATAGAAAAATCGCGACTGACCTGTCTAAAACGATTCCACCGTATCCATCATAGATTTAAATCTTAAGATATGCCTTCGTCATACTCCGATCCGCTTTAAAATTGGCACTAAAATTTGAAGCAACCATCGCTTCATATGGCAGGAACAGAATGCTGTCATGTATGCCACTTCGAAGCAAAATAATGCACCAGTTTCTGGTGTCGGGGGCACATCTAGATTCAAATCTATGGGATCCACAGCATCAAAGCAAACAGCACTAAAAACTGACTCGTCCATACCATATCCATAATATCGGCCGCTGGGTTTAATTCATCGGTTATTGGTCGTATTTTCCGATATTATTCCCGAATATTTTTCGGGTTTTTTCGTTCTATATCCCACTTCGGACGCTCGTAAAAACCGGGATGATCCTGCCCCGTCGATGCTTCACGCCGATATGAGAGATTC
Organism: Nomophila noctuella; assembly: GCA_958496325.1. Classification (NCBI taxonomy): domain Eukaryota; kingdom Metazoa; phylum Arthropoda; class Insecta; order Lepidoptera; family Crambidae; genus Nomophila; species Nomophila noctuella. Next base: position 2,247,258 of record OY292485.1, read on the forward strand.
CGGGTTTTGTGTGGGATAAGCTACAGAGAAGTAGCGGAAAGCTGATACGAGGAAAATTGTGTGTGTGGTTTCATTAAAGGGAGTAGTAATACACTGTTGATCAACTAAGTGACCACCGTTGCTGATTTTTTGCCAGGTATTCTAGGACATACGGGTCGAACATAAGCCGCCCATTTGGCGGCTGGCAGCGACCCGTCCTGATGCGAGCAAAAGGGGAAACTGGAGGGGTTTTGTGGGTAGTGGGCGCTTATTTTGTGCGCCCGAGCCCCACACACGGTCGCGGGCTTAGCTAGCCCGCGGCGACATGGTGCGTCAATGCATTCCCCTCCATAAAAAAAAAGGTATTCTAGGACATTCTAGAATACTCACAATGAACAAAATGCTTCAAAATATCTCTTGTTATTGTGACCTCACAGGAATTGACGAAGTTACATTAATCTCATGAACATGACGAAAATAATGTTTTTAAGTTCTTCGTGGGTATAAAAGTGATAGTAATAATATTGTAGATGAAATCTGATTTTTAAAATTACCCACCTATGAGTGAAATTAAGAAAGAAATGCATCAATACCTAATCGCATTACCGCTGAATCTTAATCTCTGTACCACTTCAAAACGTGCCGGGGTTCGCGATATTTCAAATTTAAAAGTTGAACTTTCATGTTTCTGTGTTATATGAGACAGTGATTGAAAAGTGTAATATATTATATTGAAAAGCAATAGATGCTTTCAAACACAATAGCTCATAGAGTGTTGTGCATGAGTGAAAATGTAAAATGGAAATAAATTTGTCGTAGAATTTCCCCTTGAAATGGAAACGTTTCAATTTTCATAACTTATACCAACTTAGCGTAAATATTGTATTTTTGACAATAGATGTGCAGTAGGAGTAGATGTGTGATAAATAATTTACATAAATATCTTAGTCATTTTGTGAACCTACACAGTAAAATTGTTGCCGGACGTTGTACTTTAAAATGGATTTAATCATTAAACAGCGATTTAATGAAAATATTATCTTTGGAATAATAACAATAAATTATTGCAAAATTGATAATTTAAATTTCATTTTGTTTCTGATGTTTAATGAACGAAAGCGTTAGCAGGTTGTAAGTTTAAATCAAAATACCGCGAAATAATTAGTACTTTATATCCGTATTGTTTTCAGTGAATTCACTTGACACACTCACGTCAATACCAATAATCTATTAATACTCGCATTACATTTTATATTACTATGCAATTTATTTAAATATCCAAAAAGTAAATTTGCGGTGTTGTTGCGTAATTTTTGACAATCATGTTTCTGATTTCAAGTACTGACTTGCAAAGTATCAATATCTGTAATTATAATCTTCCAACCGATTTCGGTCATGAAGCCCACTTTGACCCCAAGTCGGATCATCAGCGTAGATCTCTAAGATCAATTTGAGTAATATAACCAACTGCGTCAAAATTGGTGTTTTCGCCATCCTATAACATTGGTTCCTTCCACTTTGGTACCGCATCCGCTGTCATGGCAATTAGGGCTCCTCTTTTGCTTACCATCAGGCAGAGCGGAGCCGATATACCGAGCAGCAATAAAAAAAGTGATGTAGGTACTGGACACAATTTTGACCATTAACAATCTCACTAAATTGTCACCAGCTCACCATGAGAAAATAAATGTTTCACTTTAGAAGAGCACTTCAAATTGATCGATTGGAAATTACGGGTCACTGTTTGTCAACTTGACGAAGCGATGGTGCTTAAGACCGCAACACTATCAATTCTATACCCCCATAGACTTAAGGTTCAATTTCGAACCTCAAACGAACTGACAAGACTTGTGGACAGGCATCTGTGTCAAGCAATTGACACTTTGGGCCCGTGAGATTTGGCCAAAGGCGTAAGGCCTAGCCGATCAAAGAGGAGTGCAAGAATAACTCTTGTAGTCTTAAGAGTACAGTTCAAAGTTGATTGTGAAGTGTTTTATGGTGAAGCAGTAGCAGATTATGATCTTGATGGTATTTGCTCTAATTGATGTTTGAAAGTTTAAGGTCTTAAACCAAATTTTTAGATGTTATGTCATAGTTAGTACGAAGCTTTCTACTCATATAACTAAACCTTTGATATAGTAGAAGTCTATTGGTTAGTTACCAATCTGGTAAAGCCAGTTTAGAAATAAAATCTGAGTATTTAATATTTCTTAAATATTTCATAGTTCAATGGCAATTTACTGGAAATTATATAGAAACAATAAAAGCGGTAATTAAGTAATCAACACCAATTACGTGAAATTCCGTATGAAAAACTCAATAATTAAGATAAACGAGATCGCTTAAAGATTCGCCGAAACACACAGAACGTTCCTTTATTCGGTTATTTGCATACAAATTTGTTTACGCACATTCTCCTTAAATATTCGTACGGCAATTCCATAAATAAATAACGCCAGACGAGACAGTGCCGTTAAAAATAGTTCCGCATTGGAGCAATTAATATGTCTGGGCCCAACCGGTTCACTGGCGGTGCCTTAATACCTGAAAAATTGTTAATTTAAATAATTCAATATGAAAACGGCCGGGCTGCGGTCGGAACATATTTTAACTGATTCGATAATAACATTGCGCACCGAGTTTTACTAAAAACCACAGCACTGTTTGAGAGGAGCATTTCAATTAATTTTATTTGACGTGGTTTAGTTTCGGTGAATTTAGTATTCCCTTTATTGCGAATCGGAAGTGGATTGTCCAAATAATGGACGTGGGGTTTCGTTTTGCAACATGTGCGTTGACTGCGAAATAAAGTCTGCATAATTCGTGTATGCAAGTCGATATAATGAGGTGTGTAAATAGCATTGAATAGTTGTTTGTTTGCGGATGTGCTACCACAACAATATTGCAGTTAAGGCAAATGTTTTTGGGGGAATTTGTTTTTGATTTTGTAATGTTTGTTGGGATATAAAATGATGACGGATTTTTTTGCTAAAATTTTTAGTAACTGGTAAACTTACTGATGACATTTCCATAAGTAAATCAATATTTTACAACATCATATACATTTATCTGACTCCATGTTCAGAAGCTCAGCACTTGTGTTACATACACTTCTCATCAAAAAAATCGAAACACTTTCGTTTTTATTGGTTTTGTCCTTATTTTTTACAAAAGAGAATTAGTTCCATGAAAAAGAAACATTATTGTGTAGCTGGCAGTTTGGTCATTACAGTAAGAAGAAAAAAATCAAAATTCGAAATTCGAATTTCATTTGTCTATCCTATAAATGACATTAATCACTGTTTTGAGACAAATGTGTATTTAGGGTTGGAGTACGTTTCTCGTTTAAAAACTAAAAATTAGCGCTTGTCTTTAAACTTTTTGTTTCTTATTTCATTAACTGTGACTTTGGGACGTCTGAAAAAACTTTTTTTTCTAAAACATATGGATACTTCGCCCGCAGAAGCCGCCCAAGTGGTGGCATTGCTGGATTCTGGACTAAGTCAGCGTGTTGTGGCTGCTAGATTGCATCTAAGCTTATCATCTGTTCATAGAGTCTACAAACGCTATCGGGAGACTGGTTCGTTCACGCGCCGTTCAGGATCTGGCAGGAATCGGGTCACTTCTGAGCGAGATGATCGATTTATTGTCACAACCTCTTTACGAAATCGACGCCTTAACGCTTTTCAACTGCAGCAGCAACTTCGCGTTGTACGAAGAGTAGCTGTAAGTGACTCTACAATAAGAAGAAGGTTGAAGGAACGCGGATTGGCACCGCATAAGCCAGCGAATGGGCCGAAATTAACTGCAGACCATCGAAGAGCGCGCCTTAACTTTGCACGCGAGCACCTAACTTGGTCATACCATCAGTGGAGCAAAGTACTGTTTTCTGATGAGTGTAAAATTATGCTGTATGGTAACGACGGAAGGAACAAGGTCTACAGAAGAGATGGAGAACGCTTTGCACAATGCTGCATTGAAGAAAAGGTCAGCTATGGTGGCGGTTCGTGGACGGTTTGGGGAGGAATCAGCGCCGACGGTAAGACAGAACTTGCCTTTGTGTCTGGGCCACGGCTGTCTGCACTAAACTCTCATCGGTACATCGAACAGTGTCTTGAACCTCATGTGATGCCCTATGCACATTTTATTGGCAACGACTTCATATTCATGCACGACAATGCTAGAGCTCACACCGCGGGCGTCGTACGAGATTATCTTACCGAAGTCGGTATCTCCATTATGGTATGGCCAGCAAGAAGCCCGGACATGAATCCCATTGAACATCTATGGGATGAATTAAAGAGACGAATTCGAGCAAGAGATCCAGCCCCAGAAACACTTAGCCAGCTGCAAAATGCAATCCAAGAGGAATGGGACAATATACCACAACATGTGATCGTGACTCTCATCCGATCAATGAAGAATCGTATGGAAGCAGTAATAAGAGCTCGCGGAGGGAATACAAGTTATTAAATAAACGTTTCTTAATTTTTTATTCATTTACGCGTGTTGTTTTACCCATTTCCTTCATATTCCAAACAGGGTTAAAATTACTCACTATACAAAATACGAAACCTATGAAGAATTAATTTGAATTTAGAACATTAACATTAGGATTTCAAAACCTCATACTACTCACTATTAAATTACATTTTACATTTATTCCTAAATATACACATGTTTCTGATAATCCTAATCAAATCATAAACTGCGAGGTATTTCGATTTTTTTGATGAGAAGTGTATATCAGAATCAACAGTAGTCTACGTAGTAAGCTTAGAGCTTTTGTCTTGCTTATTTTTAAATGAGTTATTAAAAGTGTAATTTCGATGTCAACAGAGATTGTTTTCCTAGTTAATCATTAACTTTATTGTAAAAACGTCGCCATTTACTAGGAGACAGGACAAAGAAATGCAACTGTCTTTCTTATGAAAAGAAAAAAACCGGCCAAGAGCGTGTCGGACACGCCCATGAAAGGGTTCCGTAGCTAAAAGATAGCCCGACCGCTTAAGACAACATTTAGTAAGGGCAACTGCACGTCATAAGTTGGTCGAGTTGAATAAAAATAACTATGTATGATACAGGGTTCGCTATAGTTTTCGTTGAAAGTACTTACTTGGAGGAATACAGGACATTTTTTTCAGAATTATTGTAATAGTATTTCAAAAGTTAAGGGGGGGGGGGACGCTCTAATTTTAACTTTGTATTAATATATCTCGAGACTGGGGTGTTTGATCCACATGGTTTCAAGGCGAGTTTTATTGTATTTAAAAATACCTGTTTAACGATACCCTACACGATGGGTTAAGTCGAATTTTTTTTTTAGAATTAACTTTTCGCTGTATGGGAGGGGGGGTAAAAAATGATTATTTTTCGATAATTTTAAAAACCAATTCTTGAATTATCGCTATACATCTCTCCACCAATTTTCGTGGCAATCGGTTCAGAAACGGCGGAGAACGAACCAGGACAGACAGACAGACAGACAGACAGACAGACAGACAGACAGACATGACGAAACTATAAGGGTTCCGTTTTTGCCATTTGGCTACGGAACCCTAAAAAGAAGTGAATAATTAATTGCAATCTACTTTACTTCAATCACTAGCATTTGTTTCGTGTATATTGACAAATAGAACAAATGCTTTGATGAAAGATGCACAATTTTCTTTGATCAACGACAAACTTTATGAAACAGTACCTACATCGTAATAATCAGAAAAGCCTCTTTGATGTTTTTTAATTTAAAAAGCATTTCTTTTTCTATTCTTTCATTATATTTCAATTATTATTAATGCATTCTCCGTTCATTATTTTAAGGGCAGTGGCAGATAGGGGAGAGATGGAGACGGATGCGGTTATGCCTTTATGATTTTCACCCCAACCTGTTTAAACAGAACTGCAAATCCAGTTACGTTTCAATAATAGTCGAATTTAAATTAACCATTAAGCTTGACTTAAACGCAATCTCGTTCTATTATGATTTTCTTAAAGGACCCTTATTTTTGCTCTTCCTTAACTTGATGAAAATAAGTTCCAAATCTTTCATTTTTTTATAACTTTGCAAAATACATGGTATGGAGATCTTTCTTTGTGAATTTACTATTTGTATAATATATAGATAAGAAAATATTCTACAATGCTTAAAATTATAAAATTAACAAATAATGCTCGGAGGAAGATACTATTTAAGCTTGAAAAATCCTAAAACACAAGTTGCCCTACCCGGAATTCAAACTTGATACTCTGAACTGACGTTCCGAAATTTATCACCGTACCAACAAGACGCTAATACCTTTAACAAAATAATAACGTACTTTCCCATTACTCTAATTTCAAACACTATTGAAAGACAGGGATATTATCTAATAAGAGCATTGCCAACTATACCCCGCCCGAGGCCGTGGGTTGTGTCGTGAGATCATTGCTGCGATACTGTCTGTCTGAGCGACGCGTCCTCAGGCTACGCTGGAACAACCCTTAATATCCTGCCCGAATTTCCGAAGACAGCTAATTCGATACGCCCGATAGTAGGTGAGCTAAAATACATATCTGTCACTGCTGTATGAGAATAATGGTTTATAATTAGTTTAAAAGCTCTTTCCGCGTTATAAAAAGTAATTCAATGCGTTCTTGGTTGTTGGACAGAACTGCGTTTAAAACATCCAAAAACACAGAGCAACACCCTGGAATCGAGCTCAAGACTCTGAGATGACGATCTGATATAAATTTATCATTACATCAACAAGGTAACAACACCTTACAGAAGACCATAGTGAAGTAGCACTTCGTAACTGTTATGCTATGTTTCTGCTGGTGAGTAAGGTCGCCAGAGCACAGTTGGGGAGGGTATGGGGTCTTAAAGGCAGGCAACGGATCTGCGACCCTTGTGCGGTTGTTGAACACCATGGGCAGCGGTGATTACTTACGATCAAGTGACTCACTTGTGTGGTTGCCTCCGCATAACATAAAAAAAGTTGTAGACACGAAAATTATCAGTTTCTATTCTCCTGGATATATCACGAAAGTAATTCCGTGCTTAACCATACACAAACGTAGTTGGTGCCAGAAAACTCTCCGGGGAAAAACTTAAATTGCCTGTTAGTTGCTTTTATCTTGCGAAGTTGGAACGTCTTGCTTTCGGGGGCTTTTGAAAGCCCCACTGACGGACGGAGACGGGTTATTGTGTTATCTTGTTGTCTTGCGGTAAAATGTGTGGAGTATTGTCATTTTGCGCGGTTGGTGGCAGAAATTTTAGAGCGAGATGGAGAAAAGTTAGTGCGAAAAAGAATTTATTGAGTTAGCCTGAACTATTTGATCAACCTAACTAAATACATTATTTTATCTACGAGTACAAGATTCAAGCTTAGTTTGAAGATAGTGAATAGGTTTATTCCGAAGCATTTTATTAATATTAAACGGAATCTTTTCTGGGTTAATAAAACTTTCAAATATGTCGATAGATACCTGAAAGGCTTTAACAAACGTGAAAATGTTATTATTTGCCTTTGGACTCCGTCTTCCACTCTAATGTAACACTTGATTAACCGTCAATTTATTTAAGTAAATTATAATTTAAATCTCTCAAAGCCTATTATTTTTAAAGTTTTCAAACCAAAACACGATTTTTTTCCCCACACCCTTCCCTATCCTGTAAGACGTATCGCCTAAACGTAATATTCTCGAACCGGCCATTTTGAATATCGAATAAATAACAGTTCCTGTATATAACAGTATCGGGATGTGATGTCGTGATGCATAAATGCGACGAGACGATACCAAGACGTTATTGGTGCGCCACGACAGCCCCGGGCTAGCTGAGATATTCTGTCACTGTTCCCATTGTCACGCGATATTTTGTCACTGTTATAAGTACTTGCGAAAATAATGCACAACGAAAACAAAATTATAAATAAACATCTCCCAACATGACGTACCTACATTGGATCTCACTCCGTGATGAGAACTTGTTACACAAGTGTTGTTACAGATATCAAAATCAACAGTAATTTTACAATTGCAATTAAATGTATATCACATAACAACTCATTGGCAGATTGATCTAACTCCGTGTTAAGTAGCTTAGGCACTTGTGTTACAGATATTATCAGAATCAACAGTGGTATTACACAAACAAACATTTTTATGCATGCCTCGAACTAGTAAAAAAAGTAAGGCCTGAGGCGTACTGAGACGTGCAACCACTTTTTGATGCACGGCAATGTCGTCGGGATTTCTGAAAAAATAACCTTTTAAGAAGAATAGAAAATAATTCATGGGGTATTTACAAATTCAATAAATCAGTTGTCAAAACGAACAAGTTTGTTTTCCGAGGTATGATAAGTCACTAACTAACAGAAGTTTTTTTTATAAATAAGTTATCAAGCTCTAAGAAGGAAATTCATCGTTAATAGGTTTAATTTTTCCGCCATGATCTATTTTGAACGACTCGTTTCACTGAGTAATGAAGTAAAAATTCCTCCAACCGAAAATGTAGTCGGCGTCAAATAAGTTTGAACATTACACAGTAAATTTAAACAAATTGAAATATGACGCCATTACGATTTCATACTTTATAATTGGAGTGCTGTTAAGTTTTAATTGGGGCATATTTGTATTTCATTGTGTTTAAACAGAGAGTTTTTACTTCATTGAATTAAAATCTGATGTAACATACATTGAATCCATTACAAAGCTGAGTTTCATCAATTATATTTGACCTAATTTTACACACCTACTTATCTACTCTAGACTTAAAACTAAAATTTGTCAGAAAACAGAGGTCGTCTAACGAGCAATGAAAACCGACTACATAAAGATCTCCCACACAAAAAAATCCTAAGGTCGATACAAATTCACATTTTCACTATTCAGCGACACGATACAGACAGAAAGAAAGACAATTGCAAGCTTTCAATATTAATATAATCTTCTGGTCTGATTGGTCTTCGTTTCCTAAACTTAGTCATAGAACATTGTTAGTGTCTGCTCCCTCCTAGCTCTTCACGAGAGATGCTACGATAGTCTTGAGTTCAAATCCCGTGTCCGATTGATTTTCTTTGTGTACTGCCAATGGATACTTGCTCGGTGCTGGGCAGCATCGGCCGTGGGCGCAACGTCGACCTCACTGATGCAGATGCACTGAGGTTATGACGCGCTTTCTAATCACGATTGCGAACATGTTCCGAGTATTTGCCTCTGATGGTAGCAGTCTCCTCCGAACCATAGGCTTCGAGGCAATGGCTAAGGATGCACTGGGAGAGGCGCTAGGATGTTGATGATGGTAACAGTCATTTCACCCTACCATCTCAGCAGTGGACAATGGACACTTGCTCGGTGCTGGGCAAGCAGCCGCGGGCGCAGCGTCGACCTCGCCGATGCTGATGCAGATGCACTCAGGATATGACGCGCTTTCTAATCACGATTTATAACATAAAAAGATTGGTCTTCGCTTCCTAAACTTAGCAAGTCACAGGCCATTATTAGTGTCTGCTCCCTTCTAACTAATCACGGGAGATGCTACGGTAGTCTTGAGTTCAAATCCCATGTCCGATTGATTTTCTTCGTGTACTGCCAATGGATACTTGCTCGGTGCTGGGCAAGCGGCCGCGGGCGCAGCGGCGACCTCGCCGCACGCGCGCTGAGCACACGCGACCTCACTGATGCAGATGCACTGAGGATATGACGCGCTTTCTAATCACGCTTCAGAACATAAATAAATAAATAAATAAATTTCGTGTAATAAGACACCAATTGCCTAGCTCCAAACTAAGCTCGAAGCTTGCACTATGGATGCAAGGGAACCAATAGACATTCGACCTAAATAAATACTTTTATAAACATCCAAGACTCAAGTAAAATTGTCAATGTTCATCACATAAACATTTGCCCCTTCGGATTCGAACCCGCGGCCCTAGGTTTTATGCCATTAGATGTAAGATATCAGAGCTCCAACATGAATTTGATTTAAGTTGTTTGCTTTAAAAATATTCACTTGGTCCTGGTTGTCACTATCAAATATGAAATAGGGCTAGAATTATGAAAATCTTCATACGGTAGTAAAAACAAACACGGAATGCAATTCACAATTGAAAGCAAATAAAAAGCATTTTAACGCACTAGTTACCCACTCATTAAAATCCAATAGTTGGATAGAAAATTGGCAAACCCGAATTCATATTTTATTCAATGTAAGCGTTTAAATTTTCCAAATTGGATTTCGCGGGGTCGTTCTCCCATCATCCCATGATCGAATCAGTCGCAAGCATTCTGTAAAAGTCAAATAATCCGGCAATCAATTAACGGCAGATTGATTTCTTTGCTGTTGGAACTCTTGAACGTTTTCAATTTGTGCATGGAGCGAGCACTCATTAGCAATGGGGGCGGGTGAAATTTTCCGATTTAGCTCGAGCGAGCGGAGAAGCGGAAAGAACAGAACGGAGACTTTTGACTTTAATGGCTGCCGGCGGTCTGTCTCTGAGATGGTTTAAGGTTAGTTCTTGGAGCATTTCTTTTGTTTGGAGAGATCAGATCTGTCTACGGTCCTGTCAGATTGCTGTCCCACCGAACTGTGAGAGTGAGAAAATAGGGAATGCACCTGAGCTTGCGCATTCACTTGTGCACTATAATATATCCCGCGTGTAAGATCGAAAGTGGACGAAAGGGTATTATTATTGTCTATAAGAACTATTCGTTGATAACAGATTACGTAATCACTTGCATTGGAACTTTATTCCTGACATGTAAATCTAAACAACATTATATTAACCTGTTCGGCAGCCATTGCACTAGGAGAGACACTAAATTCCGATCAAGTTATCTTAACAACATTGACTCAACCTGATCGGCATCGTATTTTATTGCATATTAATTAGGGTGATCATTCGCTAACAATAGACGCTTGATTACGTCATTCGCGATGATTGTGTATAACGAGCCACATGCGGACAGCATGACTCATGGGTGATACACGTCTGCCTTAAATCATGTGATGACTTTTGCGGTTCATGCATACAATGTCTGTGGGAGACAAGGATTTTTTCTATTTTTTGCAGTATAGCTTCTTGTTTTTTTTATTATGTAAATATGCTTTACTATGCTTTAATCAGTGGCTATAGCTCTAGATATTGTTAATGCTAGCGCCAACCAACTATTAGCTTTAAGCCTTCCTCGAAAAATTAAACTATCCAATCCAAAATTTAAGTTTCGATACGAACCAGTTGTTTCTGACATTATCGCGTTCGAATAAACTAATTCATCAGCTTCATTATATTAGAATTTATAAAGATACGTATGTCATATTTATTTTATATTTAGTTAGCTTTGCATAAAAAATATAACAAATAATTCATTAAATATTAACCATCCTGCCTGTCTGGTCTCCACTCTTTGCCGATGCACAGATCCGGCGTATAAATGAATATTTTAGTCATCCCCACACGTCTTCTGGATTAGGGGGTGATAATGAGAAGATGCTGCAGTTTACTTTTCATTTTCACCGAGTGCAGTGTGCATAGCCGTTCAGATACACGCGTGCTTGGAATACTGCCGTATGTGGCAGATGGAGTTTTCTATAGGGATTTCGCAGGTCGGAGTGCATGAGGCGGTATGTTTAATACTCGTAGATTCCTTTTGGAATGCGGGAGTGGTTCGGGAAGTATATAAGGTAGGTATTGGAAGTGTTTTTTGTTTGTGGAAGAGACGTGGGACGCGAGTTGGGCCAGTTGATGGCAAATTATCACTGAAGTGGGCGGATAACAAGAATGTCAAAAGGATGGTTTATGGACTGCTCTTGCAGCCAAATTCCATCCCCAATGAATCTATACTAATATATTAAAGCTGAAGAGTTTGTTTGTTGGTTTGAACGCGCTAATCTCAAGAACTGCACCGAGTGCAGTGTGCATAGCCGTTCAGATAGCACGCGTGCTTGGAATACTGCCGTATGTGGCAGATGGAGTTTTCTATAGGGATTTCGCAGGAGTGCATAAGGCGGTATGTTTAATACTCGTAGATTCCTTTTGGAATGCGGGAGTGGTTTGGGATGTGTATAAGGTAGGCATTGGAAGTGTTTTTTTTTTGTGGAAGAAGCGTGAGAGGGCGGGTTAGGTCAGTTGATGGTAAATGATGATCATGTTTTTATTTGTGAGTTTTCATAAAAAAATATTATCAGATTTTGGTTTAGATAGTGCACGCGTGTCTCGATTACTGCCGTATGTGGCAGATGGAGTTTTCTATAGGGATTTCGCAGGAGTGCATAAGGTATGTTTAATACTCGTAGATTCCTTTTGGAATGCGGGAGTGGTTCGGGAAGTGTATAAGGTAGGTATTGGAAGTGTTTTTTTGTTTGTGGAAGAAACGTTTAGGGGCGAATTAGTGATCAGCTGATGGTTAATGATAATGAATGATGATTCCGTGCTTCGAAAGGCACGTTAAGCCAAATCCAAATTCTCTGGTTTGCCTTGTATAGGTTACGGAGGTCAGACGACAATCGTTCCATTGAAATAACCAGACGGGTCAATTCAGGATCATATTCGTAGCGTACCCTTGGGCTCCGAAGAAGTTGCCATTGCTTGGCATTGCAAATATCAAGCACACGTGACGCTTCACATAATCAACGGAACAAAACTGCAAGCCCTTGTAAAATGGTCTTAAGTACTAAGTACCAAAACTTTTAATAGTACTGTCTAGCTAAAGGAGAGCATAAACCTGCTCGTATATAATATTTCTGAGCTTGTTGTTTAAATCCAATTGCATCTATGACGGATGTAGGTTACTCGAGACGGTAGTATCAATCTTGACGGGATCGCTACAGCCATCTCACGACTGGACCATAGTGTAGAGAATAACAGTGTGTCAACCTATTGATGTCCCATGTTTTTATTACAAAGATGGGTTTTGGCTTACTCACCACTAGCAGTGTAACTGTCTGTAATGAAATTGGGCGGTTTTTGTAATTACTTGTATTTAATGATCTTCCTCTAAATGTATTGATTAGTCTATAGCACCCTGTTGAAACGTTGGAAAAATATATAATGCAAATGCGATTTTGCCAACACAAGTGCGCTACAAACCTTTCACTATCAATGTTCAATAGAATATATATCTGTTGCGGCCATAAAAATGCAGGAACATGAAATACCCTAAAAATATGAAAGTTATATGAAACCTTTTTTTTTGTGACTGGCAGATTGCCGCTGTAGTTAGGAAAAATTTAAAAACCTATATTTAATTTACATAAACTCCTATAGGACATAAAAAGATTCTGACGTCGTCACTGAGCTTTTTGTGTATGTTTTTTTTTCAATGTCCCTTTATGAGCTGACCCGCACAACATTAATTGTCACTGCCTCACTGTCGTTGCACTGCACTGTGGCGGGCCGGACGCCAGTCAACACCAGCCCGCCGGCGGTTGCCGGAACAGACCTTCTCATGTTGTGCCTCGGTTTCCATCGTTCTATGTTAAAACAAATTATTTTAAACTAGACTAGACTAGCTTTCTATAAAATGAGGTTAGATCTGTAAGTAGGATAACATGGTCAAGATTTTGACGTGAAGTTAATGAGCAACGTTTTTTCTTTTCATTTTCTCTCCTTTGTAAATTACGAAGCTAAACTCCATACCGCTCATTCACCTAGGGTTTTATCAATACTATATTTTAGGTGTTTAGGGCGAAGTTCGGATTTGCAAGTAAAAATAAGAGCACATGTTCGTAACTAGTAGGGATCGCCATCGCCGAATAAGACTAGGAGGACTATACAGATAATATGTATAAAGCTAAAGAGTCTGTTTGTTTGTTAGAATGCGCTAATCGCGTCACGAGGACGGAGTCTTGGGCGGCCGCTAGTTTGTAGTTGTAGCAATATACCGAATAATTTTGAAACACTTCAAATTTTGCCTTGTAAAAAAAATTCTTATAGTTCGAAGATCTTTTGTCAATCGAGCAACATATTGCGCTATACTTATGTCAACTTATTTATGAGACCTAACAACTGCGAAATACAGAGAAGTGTCGTTCTGTAAAGAAGGTGTAAAGTAACTACTTTTAAACTTTTTATAAACGAATGATACAACTATTACAACATTCTGTAATAACTACTACAGTTATTTTAACGTCCAGCTGTGGTCTGTATCAGGTTGAAGACGTTAATGATGACCAGTGTGTTATATCTGGTGATAAAACTTGTTTCGTACATATTGCTTAAATGGTAAACAAACACATCACAATATACAAATGTCATTCAAATCCATTCAGTAACTTGCAAAGTTTCGTATTTACAATACCACTGTGATGAGGACATCCCACAATATTTCCGTCTAACAAACTCATAAAAACTCAGCGGAATGTGCATATACTTAGTCGGGTCATAAGTTCTGTCATAAACTTTTTAGAAAATTATTGATTCACCTTTGGAGATATACATAAAAATTATATATGAAATGAAAGGTTATTAAATTTGCAATATAATTTTATAAACATCATGCGAAATGTCCTCCCAAATTTAGGACAGTTGCCATTAATCTACGAAGACAGTCATCCATCGCTGCACGCACCACATTCATACACCTTTCTTTCGCTGATTTAACCAGTAACGCTCGGAGAGACACCAAATTCTGGTGAGGGTAAGTACAGGCTTTCCCCTTTAAATATTGGTATTACTTGTAATCCCATTGGTTTAAACGTGGATTAATAGAGAGCCGGTGTTCATGCCGGTGAAGTAAATTCCGCGCGCCTTCAACCAGTATTTCGTGCTTCAGGCCCTATGAGTCGGTGTGGAGCACTGTTTGAATGCCCTATGTCTGTTCTTGATTATTATTTAAGAAAAAGGTTGTACTATGCTTGTTTGGACAGTATTTTGATATAGTACGGCCTTGATTTTCCCCCTTTTTTACCGAAAAACACCTCAGTTATGCCTAAATCCGAGAGTCCAAGTCAAATCATGACTGAGGAAGGGTGATGACCGCACTTGTCCCTCGAAATACACGTGTTTGCTTCTTCACTGATGTGGGCATACACTTTATCATTTTGTTTGTGATAACTTAAACCTATCGTGAAAAAAAAGATTTCCAAAAAAGTGATTTAGCAGTTTTTTTTCTCGCGTTCCGTCGTAACAGAGCCCGGGATCTTTCCAGCTTAATTTTCTTTATACGATCATTCGAAAAAATCCGGTCTTCTTACGATAAGCACGTCGTCTCAGGTTTTCATTTAGCACTCTTTTTAGTTTGGTTCTGCTTAGCCAGAGCTAGAGAGCTAGCGTTTTTTGTTTACGCACGGGATTTTTTTCGTTTGGCGCCGTCACTGCTCTGATTACCGCCAGTGTTCCTAAAAGAGCAAGGTCT
Organism: Nomophila noctuella; assembly: GCA_958496325.1. Taxonomy (NCBI): domain Eukaryota; kingdom Metazoa; phylum Arthropoda; class Insecta; order Lepidoptera; family Crambidae; genus Nomophila; species Nomophila noctuella. Next base: position 2,262,573 of record OY292485.1, read on the forward strand.
GCCGCTTCTTTTACGATTTTGGAATCTTGAGACTTCAGTGTATCGATTGATAGTACAGTAAAAGAAATTGGACGCTTTTTTCAACTTTTGTACGAAATTGAAAATCACTTTCCATGCGTTACAACAGCGGTGCAACGGAAAACCCTTGACTCTATTGTCTTTACTCGTCCAATCCATATTTATATAATGTATAAAAATAATTCGTTCTTCTATTCCCGACATGTATAAATGTTCTATTTTTAAAATTAGTAGCAGAATTTATGGCCGGTCTTCAAAAATCAAAAATATAAGCTTGTGACAGAACTTATGACCCGACTGTGTATAAACTATTCGACATCTTCACGTCAAATGGGGGTATCACGACCATAGAATAACAGAAAGAACAAGAACACATTTTGTATTAACTAACATGTTTGGTAACGGAGTAAACGTGGAAATGAAGAATATATTTTTTTTAATATAAAAGCCCATTCAATATATACCCCGATCCTCGGCGACTCGCATCCTCCTCCAGCCAGCCATCCTGCACTCTCTCCACCAGGGGCCCTAGCCAAGATGACACTTTGTCGGATTCGCCATACGTTTTCGTCGCGACTTATATTGCCCTCCCGCACACGTACTATTGATGTGAGCGGGATGTGAGATATAAGTCGCTACGAAAGCGTCTGGCGTATTCGTTAAATAGGCATCTTGGCTAGCCTACCTAGTCATAAGTCAAAACGTCCTACTCTACGTTTAGGGAAACCTACTAAGACATCATTATATCGTTGTATTAAGTGCGAATTAGACCAATCTCACCCTATGATTCAGATCATATGAGACTATTTTATCCATTCTTTGTCCATTCTTATTCTATGCTCGCGATGGAAAACTCGCGCATCCCCGGATATGACAGTCGAATTTATATTCCTCCAAGTTAGTAGGTCGGAGATCGCGTAAGAAATATACCGAGCCAGAGATTTGGAATGATTCTCATGCCTTTAAAATGGATGAGATAGTAAGTTCATAGTTCGGGGGAAATAATAAAAGTTTAAATTGATCTGCGGATTCGGTTTGCGTTCGTATGATGGGTCTGATAGAAAGCTTTGGACTGTGGTTGCAAAATTGATTTTATCTGTGTGAGGATAGTAGTTTGATTCTGAGTAACCATATCACTTTATTAGTCAGCTATCATAGCTAAGCCTGAATTATCAGTATGATAAGTTCTAAATCTGTCTGTTTCTGAGATTAACAAGGAAGCACTTGTCAGGTCCAATACAGTGAGGTGGCACAATTGGTTAGTGCGCTTGCCTGGTTTGCCAGAGGTGCGGATTCGAATCCTGCCCGAGGACAGATGATTTTTTCCTTGTTTAAAATTTAAAAACTTATGTTCTTAAAAATATACTCTTTTAATTATTTGCACATACTAAGCTATGACAAAAGGCTGAGGAAGACCATTCTTCTTTATGTGACTTCTTTTTTTTGTTTCGAATGTGCTGCAAAAAAGACGAACTTTAAAAACCCCCAGCTCTAAACTCTAACACAACGCACTCGCCATCGAATTTCAAAACGTTCAAAAACTGCAAACCCCCTTGCACTCAAAATGTTCATTTCAACACAGTTGCACTACCATTAGCGTTTCAAATAATTCGCGCCCTTATCGACAAAGAGGTTTTCACAAAAGAAACATCTCCCGACAGAATTGATTCAGAACAATAGGTCTCGGGGCGCCTTAATGTTAACTATTATGAAGCTGAGAGGTCGAAAGCTGTGTCGTTGAGACAGTTTTGTCACAGAATTTGCAGCTATTGGATTGGATGAATGAGTGAGAGCACGATCGAATCATTGAAATTGCTTATGTTTTTGGTAAACGAAAATATGATTTAAAATGATGCTGGCCTTTGCACGGGTTATGCCGTCTTCGTCCTATGACGTTTCATCCTCATTCTTCATTCAACCTAAAACAGTTTTCCTCGTTCAACCTATAGAATTGTTTTGGTTTATTTTCTTAATTAATCCTAAATGAATTCCTTATACACCCCAAGATGATATTGAAATACTTTATCTAACATACGGTAATTTTATTAAATTGGAAATGATACCTACATAGTTAGTTACGAGGTAAAAGAGTAGGCCTTTTATCGCCTGGAAGGTAATTAATTTACGGGATATTTTAGTTAGTTTTATATTTCAGGGAAATAGTAATTAATGAACGAGCGAATGACCGAACGATCTATTATAAACGTTTTTTTATTTGATATTTCATTTGCAACACAACAATGGTGTCTGAAGCTACCTTAAAACAATATTTACCTTCCGTACCTATATTATTTTTTGCTTAACCACTCGCGTAGACAAACTTTTTCATATAAACACAAACCATTAACAACAAAGACATTTATTAAAACACCACTCAGAAAGCTAAAAACCGTAATCAAACACAGATCCGTCGGAAGATCAATAAACATTAGTAAACCTAATAAAACATCAACAAGAACGATCCCAACATTGCATTCGATCCTTTGAGTCAAATCAAAGGGCCTACCTGCCGGGCATCGAACAATGGACCTTTCTCTCGCTTATCCTGTTAACACTAAAGGAATGGAAGTCGGTCGTTATCAAAGAGTCTGTAGATATTGCATAATGTGAAATACGTTTATTGGTGATGGGATTTTCCTTTATTTTTTACGGATAAAATTTTAATTTTAAATAATTTACGCACATAAAATGCATTATTTGGGTAGCTGTTATCGTATGAGATTTTAATATATTATTTCCTTCAGTTAAGTTTCGGATTGCAACTGAAACGGTTTAAAATTTTCTTATTTCTTTGTTTCTACTTATAGGATTTTAAGGCACGAGCCCTTTGGTCTAGTGGTCAGGTAAGACACCCTTGCAACAAGACCAAAAGCTCGCGGGTTCGAATCCCGTTACGGGCAATTGTTTGTGTGCTAAGCATCGACATTTTTATTCGAGTCATGGATGTTAATAAAAGTATCAAAGTATGAATGTTCTATACGTTCCTCAGCATCTTCAGCACAAACTTTAGCTGTGCGAATAAGTATGTTAATCCAGTTAATTGTTATTTAATATTGGAGACATGAAAGCAATATTAAGTATAGTTATACTATAGAAAGAAACACACTAGGCCGAAGAAAAGCGACCGAAGTTCGGCGTGATTAGGAATGCCCACAATGTATTTTAAACGGACGATGATACACTATGCCGAAATAACGTTGCGTACCTAATATTGTATAGAAAACGAACGTCAGTACCTAAACTAAGCATACGAGACTAAAGCCAACACCCTAGATTTTATACACGAGTTTTTGTTCCACGTCAGTCTTCCCAGACTTTTGGCTCTCGCCACTAATCCCAGACTTCCAGAATCTCTATTTATTACGAATCGCAGAGGCTTCTGCGGATGATAAATGACCGTGCGAGATTATATGTTATACCTACTCGTACGAGTTTATATGTATGTTGTGGGGCAACACTGATGTCCGAACAATATGAAATGATTGAATGTTTTCGTGTGTGATCTATGAGAGTTACGTTTACAATTTCGCGTTGTTTGTACATGAGGTGCGTATTCTGAAATACCGAGTATATAGTACACTAGTGGCTGCCCGTGACTCCGTTTGAGTGGATTCCAGTTTCCGCACACATCATGTTATTATAAATTAAATCCTCCCTCGTCAAATGGACTATCTCTATCTAACACAAATATTATGCGCATTCATACGAAGAAACTCTTCAGCTTTATTATATTAGCAAAGATATGAACTGAAAAACTCCGACATAGTTCGATGGGACCGCAATCTGACACGACCGGAGGGAGATCAGCTTAACGTTTCTTCCGAAGAAAAATTTTTCGGTCACGAGATGTATGTTGTATGTAACGAATAAACTCAAAAACTACTGGACCGATTTGAATAATTCTTTCACTGTTGGCTAGCTACACTATCCCCGGTGAACATAGGATACTTAAGATACCGGAAATGAGGGAGGGATATTTGAAAAAGAAATTACGCGCGGGTGAAATCGCGAGCGGAAGGCTAGTCGTCTATAGAAAGGTCCCTTATGGCCGCGGACAAACACTTAAACCGCGACGCAATTGCACAAAGCTAATGAGGTGGGGACACGGCTACTCATTACGGACCTCGACTAGAGGAACTTTGACTGTGGTAGCATCTTTAATACCTACAATGTATTAGGAATAATATAGAAATAAACTAAATACATATGTAACTCAAAGGTCTCTGACGGTTTTTTTATGTCTAGGGAGGTTAACGCACAAGAGGCTCACTTGTTGGGAAGTGATCACTGCTGTCCATGAACATCAACAACAGCACAAGGATCGAAAATGCGTTGCCTGCCTTTAAAACCTCATTCGAGGGTATGGGGCCCCAACAGAGCTCTGGCGACCTTACTCACCAGCAGTAAAAATCAGGGATAATTGTGTATCAGGGCTTTATTCCTTATCAACAATTATTATAACTTCCCTCACAAGTCACCGCTATACCTAGCTAGAAATAGTATGAAAATACTCGTAACCTCAACTTAATACTCCAACATTACCAAAGATTCATCGAAGATCGTCATTCACTCGGATTCATATTTCGATCCTTTCCGTTTCCGGAATGGAAGGTCCGGGGCAACGGTCCGGAGTTCCCATTCCGTTGCGTAACACCGATGGACTCAAAAATGGATGGAATGATGTAAGCTCATTTGGGAACGTTTTGGTATGTTCAGAAGTAGGTCAAATGGTGTTAATGTTTTTCGATATATTTTTTCCTCTGTGGTAAATTTTCGGAGATTGAAGATGGCGGTCGATGGTTGAAAACGTCTGCACTATTGGACGTTAATTTTCTTTTTCACACCATTGTTTTTATTTCTTATACATGTTAATCTGAGTCGCGCCTGTGTGGAATTACATCCACTTTTAAGGCGATCACTATCATTATCTCCCATACCAAAGGCAATGCCTATTTCTAGAGGTGGACTGCTACTGCAACAAGTTGATCATGATAAAAATACTGATCATCGTGCGTGACACCTTCGCATCACTCTTACACAATAAAACATATATACATAATATATACTTAAAAAGCGATTAAGACAAAAAAAATACGCTAACTGTGCCAATTACACATATTATTATTGAAGAAGGAAAAGAAATGTTGTATTAAGCTCGCTTTAAAAAAGTCCATCATAACTCAAATTTCGATCAAGATTTGTAATGGATTTGAGATCCTATTGAATTTTTTGCAAAGGAAGGACAGACACAAAAAGCTATGCACTTTTTTGCACGAATAAAAATTTACCGTTTCATTGCTCTTTTAGAATACGACACACGGCCATCAGGAAACACCAACAAAATATTTTTAATATTTGAAAAAATAAATTGAAACTGTTAGAAACACATTTGTGATAGTTGATCAGCTTTTTAATACATATAATACCTACTATGAGTCTCTATATTATTTTCTAATACTCGTATTACTATTTCATCGTGATTGTCATATTTAAATGCGAGTTCCAAGGGATTATTTCCTCATATTTTTTTTTTTTTTTTTTTTTTTTTTTTTTTTTTTTTTTTTTTTTTAGCAATTTGATTCACTTAGTAAATTCTTTTGCACGTCAAAACTTTTTTTACCCTACCAGCGCCTCGACGTGAATGGCCTGCTGAGAAGAGACGCCGCAAGAAACTCAGACAGTTTTGCCTTTTTTAAAAATAAATTTCAATTTTACAATTATGTCAAATATACCTTAAAAATAAATACAAAATAAGTGCGGCTGAGCAGATCAATATGTCCATGCATATTTGTCATTTAAATAATCATCTATTTTATAATAACCTTTCTTCATTAAGGTTGATTTAATGAACAACTTAAATTTTTGTTTAGGAAATTCAATTACACTTTCTGGTAGTTTATTAAATATTTTGACACTTAGTCCAATAAAAGACTTCCCAGTCTTATGAAGCCTGTGACTTGGAACGGCAAGCTTATGTTTATTTCGTGTATTAAAGCTATGAAAGTCATTTTTTTTTAGAAAAATTGTGTAGGTTCTTGCGTATATAAATTATGCAGTCAAAGATGTATTGAGACGCTGTAGTTAATATGTTAATCTCCTTGAATATCTCACGGAGTGAATCACGCGGCTTAAGGTCGTATATTGCACGGATCGCCCTTTTCTGTAATACAAAAATTGTTTGTATATCAGCAGCCGACCCCCACAACAACAAACCGTAAGACATAACACTATGAAAATAGCTGAAATAAACCAATCTCGCCGTTTCAATATCAGTAAGGCGCCGTATTTTTCTTACAGCAAATGCTGCAGAACTTAGTCTCCCAGCCAAAGCAACAATATGGGGGCTCCATTGTAATTTTGAATCTATGGTTATTCCTAAAAAGACAGTTGATTTGACTACATCAATATGTTCATTATTCATTAAAACATTTGTAATAACTTGTGGCACATTTGGCATTGTGAATCTAATACATTTTGTTTTTTTAGGATTTAGTAGTAAGTTATTAGTTGTAAACCAATGATGGACTTGTGAGAGCGCGTTATTTACCTCGTCAAGTTGTATATTACGTCTATCTACCTTAAAAACTAAAGATGTATCATCAGCAAACAACACAGTCTCACATAGACCCTTAGCAATGGCAGGAAGATCATTAATATATATAAGAAAAAGGAGTGGTCCCAATATTGAGCCCTGGGGCACTCCCATTATCAATGGTGCGCCATCGGAGTTAGTTCCATTGATGTTCACCTTTTGAACTCTGCCAGTGAGGTATGATTTTACAAGGGTTAAAGCGAACTCTGAGAGGCCATAATGCCGCATCTTCATCAGCAAGGTTTCATGACTTACACAGTCAAAAGCTTTTGACAAATCACAAAAGATACCTATCGCATCCTGCTTAGCCTCCCATGCATCAAAAATATGTTTTACTAATGAAACTCCTGCATCAGTTGTGGATTTGTTTTTAGTAAATCCGTACTGATTTTCATTAAATAAAGAATTTGAATTAAAATGTGACAATAACTGATTGAAAATAATTTTTTCAAAAATTTTACTATGAGATGGAAGTATGGATATGGGTCTGAAATTTGATGGATCAGTCTTTTCTCCTGATTTAAATAAAGGAGTTATTTTACTATGTTTCATAAGATTTGGAAACTGACCTATTTCAATGCTCTTATTAAATATTAATGCTAAATATGGTGCAATGGCAATAATAATAGTTTTTAAAATATCTATTGAAATACCCCATAGATCTTCCGTCTTTTTTAACTTAAGTTCTTTGAATGATTTAATTATAACTAGTGCATCAATATGCGTGAAATTAAAAACAATTTTGCACTCTTCTACTTTTGATTTAAGGAGGCATTCAGCATGATGCGGTGAGGAGTTTAATAAGCTAGTAGTCGTGACTGGAATTTCAGAAAAAAAGTGCTCAAAGGCTTTAGCCACTTCGGCATCTGTACTAATTAATCTATTATCAATTTTTAAGGATAACTTACTATCATGTAATCTATTCCTACAAGTTTCCTTATTTATAATATTCCAAGTAGCTTTAATAACATTATTAGACGTATGTATTTTATTATATAATTATGTATGTATGCCTGAAGTTTGTTATTGACTGTTTGTCGGAAGTTTTTAGATGCTATGGCAAGCGTGCGCTTGATGTGTGCTAAGCAAATTAAGTTGCCACTTTCAAAGAATTTCAAATAATGATTTAGTACCAGTTAATTTAAAGTCTACTTAAATACAATGTCCACTTTGGCTCGATACATTCCAAGACCGTGTTACCAGTATAATGGAGGTTTTCCCATCTCAGTATTCATCTGCCACTCCTTTATATAGGCGTTCTGTTTCGATTTTACGAGTTTCGTCCGAGACGCGAGCCGCTTCAATGAGGTTTGTGTAAACCACGCCGTATTCAATCAAATCCAATCACTGTGCCATTTTAGGCTTTATCCTCTCCCAGTTAAGGTTTGAAAGTGTTTGTGAATGAAAGTTAGGCTGGTCTCTCACAGCCCGCCTTGTTTTGGCATTAAACCACGATCTGAATTCAAAGGCGTTGAATGGTTTTTGTCCCTTTAATGCGGCATCCGGCACACGTGGGCTATTCTGGCTGGCCATTGTATGAGTGGAACGAAATTCGATTAAATAAAGATAGATTGTCGTTCACGGCTCCCGTTCCAGACGGGAATTCAATGGAGACAGTGTTTCATTCGATTTCGCGATAATCAGAAAGTAAAAGCATAACGTCAACGTATGTGCATATTTGTAGCATCGGCCTTGATTTTACCAGTTTTATTTTCGTATCCTTTGATCGCGTTAAAATACTTTTTTTTGTTTTTTACCTAGCGTTTATCCCTTTTCTACGCGGGGTCCGCTTTTTCCATGATCCAGGATTTGGCGACTGCCATCGGACATTCAGAGTCTCTGACCACTAGATCAACGGGCCCGTCATTCATATATTCTCAAATATATAACTTTATCTAATGAACCTTTTGTAGTCGCTAAGTGTTTTTATTTTATGAAAAGGTGTAGTTAAACACCAGCAAACAAGAGTTATTAGTGATTTTCCGTCAATCCAAATAATTTACTCGCGAATACTAAATGCGAGATAAAAATATATAATTTGGGTGAAAACGAAAACGACTGGAAACAAACTCCAAAAGCAAAGCTCATCGATTTCAATTTCTGCCATAACAGGATTATTACTGTTTTGCAGATACATAATTTTGTGTATAATGGAAAAAGCGAAAACGTTAAAAACTTTCCCATACCGATGCCAACCGAGGAATAAGTCCTACAGACAGGGAAAGTCTGGACTAATTTTTAGGCTAAAATCATATGTTTTCAACAATTCAGAAGTTAAAAAACTTATTCCTAATGTCGGTTTTGTACTGGGTCAACTATGAAAGGTGGTTATTTTTACTACAGTTAAATACGTAACGTAAAATCGGTCGGTTCTAAGGTTTTTTGAGGTTTTTATTTATTAAATTTACTTTTTGACGAGCCGTTTGTTGTAATGGTCGAGAAGTCGGCTACTACACAAAAGGTCGCGGGTTCGATCCCCGCACGGTGCAAACATTTGTGTGCATGAACATGTCTGTTTGTATCGGTCTGGGTGTTTCTATACGTATAATATATATATATTTACAAAAAAGAAAGTAAATAAGTTATGTTTATCCGTTGTCTGGCATCCATAGCACAAGCTAATGCTTAGTCTGGGGCTGTGTGAATAATATCCTGAGATATATATATATATATATTTTAAATCTTTGTGCTGGTATGCTGGGAGTGTAGTGTATTTAATGAAACTTTTATAAATAAGTAGGTAACAGTTGCTTTTAAAAGTTACTTGTATTTACCCGCGGATTTGCCGGCGCTCCCGTTTTTTTTCATGCCTGCCTGCCTGTATACCAAATTTCATCAAAATCCGCTCAGTAGTTTCAGTGATTGACGGACTAACATCCAAAGAAACAAACTTGGACATTTATATTAATAAAATATTAGTATGATAAAGACAACTGTTTTTTTATCAAGTGTTATATAAATCATCTGTTTCAATTGACCAGTATATATAGTAATCAAAATATCAGATCGACAAAACAATTTTTCACTTTATAATCGATGTTTATCTCTACATAAAGTCCCGTACGAAATTCCACACGCATTATTTATTATATGAGGAAGTTCATTGAAATCATACGACACAAATGTGATATAGGCCTGGCGCCGCGGTTTGCCTCTATCTTGCTGACTGATCTCAACGATTCTAGTTGTGCAGGGCCGGACTTAGGTACGAAGGAAAACCTACGATAGAAAAAAAATAGGAACGCGTTTGAAGAGCGGACCCTGGACTCCGAGGCAATGGCCGAGGAAGCTAGGGACATACGCTAGGAATCATCCTATCCCATCAACATACGAGGAACGCTTTAAAGTTGGAATAGTCGATCTGAAATGCGTTGGTCTAACACGAAACACACAGTCGTCGTTGACTGATTGTACGATCGACGGCCGTGGCCAAAAAACGGCTAGGAGGGCAATATTCTGTAAGTTTTCGATTTAATATAATTCCTGGACTTACACACTGGGTATGATCACATTGAAATGATATAAAATATAATTTATAAATCTATACTAACATAAAAAAGCTGAAGAGTTTGCTTGTTTATTTGACGCTTTAATCTCTGGAACTGATGCGAATCGAAAAAATATTTTTGCGTTGGATAGGCCCATTAGTCGAGGAAAGCTTTAACCTATAGTTCAATACCATGTGAGCGGAAACCGATTACCACGCGGACAGAGTCGCGGGCAGCCTCTAGTTATTTATATTAAACTAGCGGCCACCCGCGACTCCGTCCGCGTGGATTTCTTTTTTTCGAAATAAAAAGTAGCCTATGTTCTGTCTCAGGGTCTAAAGATTGTCTGTACCAAATTTCATCAAAATCGGTGGCGAGGTTTAAGCGGGAAAGCGTAACAGACAGACAGACAGACAGACAGACAGACAGAGTTACTTTCGCATTTATAATATTAGTTGGGATAGCTAAACCCCTAAACCCGTCTCTGTGCTGGTGTGACGTAGCGGCCTGGTAGTCGAGGCGATACGGGCTGTTTTGTGCCTTGTTAAATTTTTATTGGACGGTATTTGTTAACGTAACAGTTTGCCGGCTTTAAACGGGCCCTATTGAGACTATTCCGCTGGAACGTCTTTTTAATTGTTTATTTTTATCGATGGATTTCAATCGATTGTATCGATTTAGGGTACATGATGTTCGGAATTCAGGATTGGGGTGGTGGGACAAGCAGCCAAATTGACGATGGCCGTAAGCTTAAGTGTAACCAAGTTCCAATATAACATTAACAGTGAAAAACCAATAATAGAAAATTATATTTATTATGACATCTTCCTTTAAATACCTATTTGAAGTTAAGGTAGAGTAGTGGGCTGGCATGGGAAAAAAAATTAAAGTGTGAAAATTTCCGTTCTCCATTTATTTTGTCCCGGGCCAAAAAGATAAAAGCCCACACTTTCATTCTTCCTTGTTTTGGAACTCGAATCCATGACTCGCAAAGACCAATCAGGCAGTTCCACTAACCGAAAATGTTTAGAACAACTGCAGATAACAGTTTAACGATTCCGTTTAATCGAGTCTGCGCATTTAATGAAATCTCAATTTGCCACACGGGCGGACGAAAAAGCTAAAACGCATTTATTCGAGCTAAATAAACAACTAACAATGGCCGGGGCACAATGAAACCGAAAATAATTAGATAATCGAACCTTTCAACCGAACATTCGGGAAGTGGACACCTGAAATATCTCGATTAAAAAACCTAATCGAATGGAATCGGTGGCGATACCGAGGACTCGATACACGGAAATGGCTTTGAAATCGACGCGGTTGTGAAGGAACAAATCGACCGGTTGTGTGTTTGGCATAATAATTTTTCTGAACGATGTAGTATGGGATATTGCAGTGAGAATTTTATAGAGTGCGTTTAAGCTCAATCTGACTAACCAGTTTAAAATCCAAAGAGTTTTACTTTATAAAGTAAATTTAAGCCCTTAGCTTTTACGAATCACGTTAATATCATATTTGATTAATACACTGTACGTATTTGCCGTTGCTGATATTAAATACAGAAAAAAATATCATCACGTTACTAAATATAGGTTTAACATTTTCTTGAGTTATTGAAGTGATCAGCTGCTTCTCTACTTAATTCAGTCATCGGACAGTTCTATTGTGATCACCTTTAAATGGGCTGCCAAGGTGAAAGCTTAAATGTACTCAGTCTTTAATTTCGAAACTGATGAAATATGTAACTTCCTGTACATATTATCTATACTTACTAATATATAAAGCTGAAGAGTTTGTTTGAACGCGCTTATCTCAGGAATTACTGGTCCGATTTAAAAAAATCTCTTTGTGTTTGATAGTCAATTTGACGAGGAAGGCTTTAGGCTATTGGAAATCGAAATCCACGCGGACGGAGTCGCGGGCGGCCGCTAGTTTAACATAAACATACTCCTAGTAACAAAACAGATGGCACAAAACAAATTCCTATGATCTCTTCCAAAAAAAACTCCGTACCAAATCTGTCGATTACGGCCGTCGAAATTTCAACGGAAACAAATAGCTCGGTCCACGTATGAATAATGTAGATGGTGAAACATATGCAATAAATCACTCACGGTGTCCTGGACACAATAATCGCTATCGGAAGACGGCGGAAGTTCCCGACGAATTCCCCGACCGAACTAACTCCATTGTGCTCGAATCAGATGTGAAATTGTGAATTTTACAGCACACACGGCCCGAAAGGTTCTGAGCCAATAGATTGAGTAGATGAGTTGTTCAATAGTGCTGTTTTTCTGTGAATGAATAAAGATCTCTAAAGCTTAGGGAGGAGAGGATGGTGTTACAAGCGTCCAAAAGCGATGATACATACCAACAGGCGGGCTATAGTTTAAACGGTACTTTAGACTCCTAACAGAAGTCACGTAGTATATAGAGCAACCCATTGCTGTGTATAGGGCCCATTATAAACAAATTCACTGATTTAATTTTTTAAGACCTGACGTTGTAGTGTGTGAGTATTTTACGCTCATTGAATAAGCCAATCTATACTTTAATATATAATTTAAAATATATAAAGCTGAAGAGTTTGTTTGAACGCCCTAATCTCAGGACTAATGGACCGATTTGAAAAAATATTTTTGTTTTGGATAGTCCATTTGACGAGGAAGGGAAGGCTTTAGGCTATTGGAAATCGAATTCAACGCGGACGGAGTCGCGGGCGGCCGCAAGTCAGTAATAATCGCTATCGAAGGACGGCAGTATTTCCCGACACATTCTCCGACCGAAATAATTCCATTGTGCTCGAATCAGATGTGAAATTGTAAATTTTACAGCACAAACGGCCCGAAACGTTCAGAGTGGGAATAGATGGGTTGTTTTGCATTTTGATGCAATGTCTTCTGCACCTTTGGTTGAGAGATAGCATGATTTATCTCACCCAGGCATTGGCTCAGTTTCAAAGAGATGTGATAAATCAGATATCGAATAGCAATCTCAAGCTTACAAGCGTTTGGTGAGCATTGGATTGGGACACAAAAGATGCCATTCAACAGATTTGATGTTCAGATTTTCAACGCCTATGTGACTGAACCACACTAGATTTCAAATTCAAGAGGTCTGGAAATCGCTTGCCGTCTCCAATCATTTTGTTTGTTGGTTATTAAATTCCAGACACAAGTTGTCTTTAGCTTCATTATTTTGGGATACAGTACACTTTTAATGACATCCACACTAATATGAGGTGTAACAAAATATGCTGCAAATATTTTAAGAGCGAATTATTTGTTGGAAATGTAATACTAAACTAGCGAATTGAGCATTGACTTTTTACTATCTGCGTAGATAGTGAGGATAGAATAGACATACTTAAGTATGTCTATCCATTCCCTAGCTTCCATAGTACAAACTTCGAGCTTAGTTTGGGGCTAGGCAATTGGTGTGTTTGTCCAAGGTATTTAATAGGGTTGGCACTATAAAAACTACGATTACTGTTGATGTTTATTGGCCTGAGCGGCCGTGTGTATCGCCCATTATAGACCATCGCATTGTGACCCGACGTGCCAATGAATCTGTGAATTGTTTCACGCTCGATGACGTATTGCCACTATACGCTTTATTTAAACAGTGGGCAAAGTCGCTGGCGTGTGTGGCGCCCATTATAAAACATCCCATTGTTATTCCATGTACAGGGATTTAAGTCACCAGATATGCCCGAAAAAGGAGCATTATTTTGTTTCGCAGGATGTCCGTTTCATCATGCTGTCGAAGAGATAAGAAGCGAACGTCGCTTCAAAGTTTAGTACCAATTTTAGAGAAGGTATTATTATGGTGAAGGTATTAATATCTAACGACTATCGGCCCCCCACAACTTCGTCCGCGTGGATTTTGGTTTCCGCACACAAAGTGTTATACTAGGTATAGCCTTCCTCGAAATATGAACTACCTATCCAACTGTCATTTCGAACCAGTAGTTCCTGAGATTTTGCGTTCAAACAAACAAACTCTTCATCGTTATTACATTACTATAGATGTAAATCTACCATGTACAGACGAATTTGTGAGGTGATTCTCGACAACGAGGTCTTATTAATCTATTTTATTAATGGCCATCAGCTGTCTGAAGTTGAATGAATGATATCGGAGGTTTTTGTGTGATTTATTCGGCCAATTTGAACGCAGCAGACCGTGGAGAACTAAGCAATTATTTATGTTTTGTGAATATATTTTGATATTTCGATTTGTTGACATTGAAAGTCCTGTCAAAGGGCCTTTTGATAAAAGTTATGTTTTTTTTATTAAATAATAAATGGGTATTTGACTGCAATCAGGTGGGATTGATGGAAAGTTTGCGGTCGAGAAAGGAGCATACCCACTTATGGATAGCCTATTAACTCTGGCCTTAAAAACACCAAGATCATATTTTTCCAGAAAAACAAAGGCCGGCAAGGCCCGTAATGGTTTTTGGACTGTAGGTTGTGGCACTGCAAAATGTTGAGAATTGTGATGACGATTGATGTTATTAAGAAGGTTAATGGTGGTTTGTAAAATTAGCATTCTACTTACTCATTACCTACCATGTCTACCATGGATAAACAATGGCCTTGTCCGCTGCTATTTTATAAAATTTAAATGCCATTAAACTTAGTTTTTTTATATAAAAAGGTCATGTCAGACGCATGTACAACCGCAACACCAGAGGAGTCACAAGTGCGTTGTCGGCCCTTTAAGAGGGAGTACGCTCTTTTTGTGAAGGTGTGAATTGAAATATTAGGCAACTTGTACCTTATCAAACTCAGAATCACAATCATAGTCCAGTAATTTTAGCAATTTTGAACCACGATCTGCGGAATAATTCCTAGTGAGCTGAATTTTTGTATACACCTTCATTATAATATTGTAATGATGATGTGAAAAATCGACATTGATATCGTGCCGGCTAAAAAAGTTATAGGGGTCCAAACGTCACGAAAATCAGTTTTTCGCAAATATCTCGCGATCTATTGCTCAGAGGTCAATAATGGTTTCATAAAAGTTGTTCGTCGTAAAATTATCTACAAAAAAGGTCTGTTGCATTTTTCTGTAGAATTAACCGTTTTTGAAATAGAGACTAAAATGCACTCACATATGGTATTGTATACCGTACGGCGCATACCAAGGCATAAACCCTATTGTTTATTTTTTACCCTTTTTTGTTTGTGTGTTTTTTGTTAGTATGATGTTCTACATATAGAAATATAAAGGACTTGAAATACTAGTACAGTCAGGAAAATAGAAATATCAACTATAAAAAACTAAGTGGCAATTTTTTTTGTCACTTTATAACTCAAGAACGGGCTCACCGATCCAAACCAAATTTTCAGGGTTTGTACAGACTATTTAGTATATGTTTTATGTGAAGTTTGAACAAAATCGGTCGCTTCACTTTATACGTAGCGAAGCACGTACCGGGCCGCTAGTAATGATATAGATATGCTATGTCCAGTGACGTTTGAACCCCTATAACTTTTTTAGCCAGCACGATAGCAATGTCGATTTTTCACATTTTCATCACAATATCATAATAAAGGCGCATACAAAAATTCAGCCCACTAGGATTTTTTTCGCAGATCGTGGATCAAAATTGCTAAAATTCACATTGCATATCTATATCATTACTAGCGGCCCGGTACGTGCTTCGCTACGTATAAAGTGAAGCGACCGATTTTGTTCAAACTTCACATAAAACATATACTAAATAGTCTGTACAAACCCTGAAAATTTGGTTTGGATCGGTGAGCCCGTTCTTGAGTTATAAAGTGACAAAAAAAATTGCCACTTAGTTTTTTATAGTTGATATTCCTATTTTCCTGACTGTACTAGTATTTCAAGTCCTTTATATTTCTATATGTAGAACATCATACTAACAAAAAACACACAAGCAAAAAAGGAAAAAAAACAAACAATAGGGTTTATGCCTTGGTATGCGCCGTACGGTATACAATACCATATGTGAGTGCATTTTAGTCTCTATTTCAAAAACGGTTAATTCCACAGGAAAATGCAAGAGACCTTTTTTGTAGACAGTTTTACGACGACCAACTTTTATGAAACCATTATTGACCTCTGAGCAATAGATCGCGAGATATTTGCGAAAAACTGATTTTCGTGACGTTTGGACCCCTATAACTTTTTTAGCCGGCACGATATCAATGTCGATTTTTCACATCATCATAACAATATCATAATGAAGGTGTATACAAAAATTCAGCTCACTAGGAATTATTCCGCAGATAAAATCTAAAATTCCTGGACTATCAAGCTTGTAAAAAACTAACTACAAAGCCAACAAGATAGATAACTTACTAAAAAATAAAGAAAACACCATAACGTTTGCCATAACACACAGTACAGTCACGAGCACCAACATGTATACACATAACATACACATCGACTCTTATGTCCAAATCGCCTCGATGGTCTAGTGGTTTAAGTACCGGGCCTTGGTCTCGAGGTCCTGGGTTCGATTCCCGGGTCGGGCAAACTTTGTGTTGATTTTTCTGAGCACAGCCCGGGTTTGTGATCACCAATCCGCATTTGGCAAGCGTGGTGATTAAGCCAAAACCCATCTTTGTAGAGAAAACATGATTTCAAATGATGGAGGCCTTTGCCCTGCAGTGGGACATTAATAGGCTGATACTTTATTTTACTTACGTCCAAGCAGTAAAGTTCATATTTGAATGTGTTTATATATATTTTATATACATGTTTGTGCTCATGACTGTACACACATTTACGATGTAATATGTATTAAAGGTTATAACGATCTAGGAAATTCCCATTCCCATCTTGGCAAGGCGTCACCTGCATAGAATGGTGGGATCTTATCCCCATTGTGATCCCACACAATACTCCGATATCTGCAATCTGCCGAACTGTACGACAGGTAAAATATACCGCAAATTGTCAGGTTTGTTGAGGAAATAGTGGGACTATTGATAGATAGATACAGACTTGTATACTATAGGAGACCATTTGAGACGCAAAACTAGCATAGTATGTATGAGAAATTGTAATAGAAACGTGTCTGTTCACTATCTGCAGGTAGTAAGACGTAAAATTCTCCGGACATAATCGTCATGAGAGACCCTGAGAGATAAGAGAGGCTGATGATTACTCGTCGTCTAAAGGACAAAAACAATCAAAAATTCGGTGTTGGTAAGATATCTTAGGATTAAGAAGTCGAACGAACCACAGGTCTTGAATTCGATTTTCGAAGTCGTAATAGAGGAACGACACACAAAACACTATTTCAGTTAGGTACACCGGTTTCCTATAACTTTATTGTGAAACCTAGTATCTATTTTGAATCTAATAATAGAACAAACGCAGGAACGATTGCAAGGTCAAACGGTCAATCGCTTTGCTAAATAGTGCAATGAAATTAATAGGTAGGTAGGTATGACCTGAGCAGTGAACTCAAAACAGGAAAGGTTTAAATCTTGTTATCGCCGTTTAAAGTTTTTATTTAGGTTGGTACTTAGGTAGCCTTAGGTACTTCATTAAACTTATCAACGCTTCTTATTATAGGTAGGTATTAGCTTACATTTCAGCATTTGCATTTGCACATTCGCTACTCAATATAGGTACCTACAAAGCTTCGGTTATCATCCGCGAATCAAATTGTTATCCAAATTAATAACTCCAGGTATTAATAAGGTATTATTTTATTACGAAGGTATCCTATTTGTTTATTTCATAATATTTGTTTAGGGCTCTCACGCACGCGGCCCGATGCGCCCCGGACCGTAGTACTCCCCACTAGTTCAATCCGCCCGTCCCCTCTCAGTCAGTTGCTCGGCCGCCGGCGTCGCGGACGGACGTATCGCGCGCTCTCGCTCCCGCGCTCGGAATACATCGCCGCACATACAAATAAAAGAATAACTGACTGGTTAACCATCCCGTGACCGTATAAACTCCAGTATCCACGCTGGATCCGCTCCGCTGTTCCCAGTTTTATTGTTTATCGTTGGCAAGTGCAAAATGTGATGTTATGTGTGCTCAACCACCGTGCAGTCCTGTGTAACGTCCTAAAGTGAACTCGATGGATGTAACGTGCTTTTGAAATTGGAAGTAATAATATTTTTTGGTGCTGCGCCCCGCCGGATTTTCTATTGGACAAGGTAGGTTTGACACATTCGCATAATACGAAAACGCTTACGAAACTAGTCTTGTTTGTGTATATGAGTAATCACTTCAAGGTAAATGATAATGCGTGCGATTATACCTACAACATACATACATGGCTCGGTTATCTTGTGTACGTATGAAACCGATTGCAAATAACATCTAACGTCTCAATAAAGCCACTAAATGTTTCGAGTAGCGCCGATACAGTTTTGGTCTCGAGTGCTAACCTCGTCGAATTAATATGAATCAGCCGTGTTGAACTATCGTCTACTAGGTAATGCCAAGTTTCCTATTACGTACTTTAGTCATGTTAATATTTGCTAACTTGCGGCAAGTTTTAGTCTTGAACGTGGTTATGAGGACGAGATTTAGAGCAGTTGATGTTGGTATCTACTTGCAGTTGTACTTGTAACCTTTTAATAGAATGTTATTAAAATTACAGTTAAGTCCATAGACACTATAGAAATGTTATAATAGGCGTAACATAATTACGAACACTTTAAAAATATAGTCTAACAGGCGAAAACTAATTGTAGGCAAGCTTGTTGGTTACAACTTAGAGGTAATTTAAGAGCAATTAAACGCCACAGAGCGATCAATCTCGTCAAAAACACTGTTAGAAAGTTAAAAAAAACTTTCACGAAACCCCGTCAAAGCGAAGTAACAATAACCAAAGCAAGAATCGTGGCTAATTGATAGCGCGCTCAATATTGAAGGTCAATCTCATTGTGAATTACTCATCTAAATGGTCAATAAAAAGTCTGAATATAAAATAAATAACGATATAGCATTTGCTCTTTCCGTTACTTGATTATTTTGGCTTAAAGCCAAACATTTGTGGGCTGCCACAACATCCTTACAGGGCTGTTTGACGATGGGCGCAGCAATATTTGCCTGTATTTATTACGTCTAAGG
Organism: Nomophila noctuella; assembly: GCA_958496325.1. Taxonomy (NCBI): domain Eukaryota; kingdom Metazoa; phylum Arthropoda; class Insecta; order Lepidoptera; family Crambidae; genus Nomophila; species Nomophila noctuella. Next base: position 2,281,755 of record OY292485.1, read on the forward strand.
AATATGAAAATGATGTTGTCGCATTAACGGAGAAATAATGTGCTGAATAAATTCGAATAAACAGCCAGAGAACACGATAAAAATCCCTCAAGATCAAAGTGCTTGCGGATGTAAGAACGATATTATAATATTATCTAATGTTTTATCTGCGATACTTGCGTGTATATTAAGATGTTTGATAAGCCGGCTAAATTTTCATATTTATTTAAATATTGCCTTCTTAGGAGGTAGGTAAGTGGGTAGGTTGCCACTTCTTATTAAAATAAGGAAATTAAATTATTAGGTACCTACGTAGGTATTTATAAAGTTCCCTCCGAAGTAGCGTATTAGACTAAGCACCTAACATTGAATATTTTTCTAGAATGTCATTCAATATAAAAAAAGTATATCAAAAGATATGTTACTTAGTAGGTCCTTACCTAGTTACCTACCTATTAATTTGTTACCTACTTGTTCAGTTAGTGGGTAGGTACTTGTTTGGCATGGAAATAATAATTATGTAAGTGTAGGTTAGTGAAAATCTAAGCTTACTTCATCTAAAGTTAAGTCCAGTGGTCAAAGTATGAAGCTAAGTCCTGGATTTAATTCCCGGTTTTAGCAAAAGTCATGTAAAACGTCTCTATTCCGTCTCGTATTTTATGTTGGTGAGAAAATACATTTCTTAAATAAATTAACCAAACAGCCTAGTTTATTAATAAGACCGTCACGAACTCGGTAACAGTTCGAAAACGTCAATGAAACACAGTTAAGCGTCTAGAGACTAATATAAACATCAGTCGATACAAAAATAAAACAATTATTCGACCCTACCGCTCTCACTGAGGAATGTTTGTAAACATTGCAATGTAGGCACACACCGACTTGCACTACACTGCGTTTATCAAAGAAATATTCCGAGAACGAACTTGAGATGACGCGACCTATTTCATAAGAAAGATTGCCTTATTCATCACACGCGTGATATAAACCACGACTGTTTCTATGACTGTAAGAATATAAATATACAGAAGATTAGCTAGCTAAGAGTGGCGATTTATGTAGGTACGCGTAATATTATGAAAGAGGTAACGTTTAGTAGAACTTCCACACGTACCTACCTATAAGCAGCTCGTTTGATATGTAGGTACCTACGTTCAAATTACAGAAGAATTAATTTAGGTAACCATTGTGTTTAGTCTGTAGTAAGATCACCAAACTGCAATTACGGAGTAAAACGGTACCTATTTTATCAGTGCAAGTAAAGCTTTAAAATATTATTTTAAATCCAAACTTGACAACATTGATGTTATAACAATTTGATGAATGCTATTATTTATGATTAGGTAATAGGTGTTATCTGACGATTAACTATATTCTGTTTTTATTCTAACCGGTAAAAGGAAAATACCTTCATATGAAATTGCATACAGCGCCGTAACATGACGTGATTAAATATGATATTCTAAAACCACACTAATGCTTTAAATGACTACCCGTGTTCCCAATAACATTAGTCGAATTAAACGGGTCCATGATAAAATATGCGCTAAACGGATATATTGCAACTAACATTAAAACCAGATACCTAGTACCTAATTATTTGATGCGACGTTTTGAATACATTTATTGGTACTTTATCTGTTAGATGAAAATACGATTTAATAATTCTTGTCACCTTTTATTGGTAAGGCTTTTCCAGACGATAAAAAAAAAGTTTATGACCAAACTGTAAAAAGTACCTAGTAGGTTTAAATCCTATACATACCAACATGTAGGTAGATAATATTTACTAAAATAGCTATTGAATGGGCTCTAAATAGATTTCCATATATATATATAACATGCATTTACTCTTACCCTAAAAGGTAAAAATAACACTCCTAGCCTAAAAACATAATTGAAACGGTGGAAAATGTAATTAAAATAGCCGTTTTAAAATTTAATCCCTCTTTCTGCGAATTTCTCTTGTTAAATTCATATCTTTATGAGTATAATGAACGGTAAGGTGGGGTGAAATTGTTGCACCCTTTAATAAGAAGACAGCGGTATTGGTGATTCTTAAGTCTTTGGGGGCCCGTTCTGTTGATTGCCAAAGATTTTAGGCGTGAATTGCGACCTGCAAAGGATTTACCAAGAGTAAAATTAATGAATAAACGCCCCTTTAGTCTTGTGAATTTATTAAGTCTTTGTTGCGCATTAAATAAAGAACAAAAGGCAGACCTATAAAAAAAGACCTGTATTTTATCGTTCGTTTTTTCGAACAAGGTTAAGGTTTCACAAATCCGAATTTGTTATGCGTGGTTTCAAGGTGCCTTGTCGATAATTATTTAAAAAAAACTCATCTTTTCTGAAGCGTGATAGGATATCAATGATAAATCGGTTCCGATAGAGTTGAACCTAGAACTCTAGCCACATGCATCGTTTTGAAGTGTCATTTCAACCACTCGGCTACAACGCCATAGACGTACCTACCTAGGTACTTATCAAGTCAAATAACATTATTAGCAGCTCGTTCGCAAGTTTATCACGCGATCTTCCAAAATATGTTAACTTATTCCAGTAATAGTGAAATACCTGTGAAACATTTTGCCCGTCGCTACATCACGTAGGTAGGTAGGTGTTCGCCCAATTAGGATATTAGCCGTAATCCCACTTAAACTTAAAATTACTAAATTGTGGAACCTTACCTGTTTTCGCTAGTCAGATAAAATATTATAGGCAAATTATGAAATATGGGTTACTAATTATTTAACGTTGCTTTTGCATTTATTTGCATTTCTGATAAGTTAGTATTTGGTTGATCTGATATTAAATTGTCTTCCATCGTGAATATTTTGTCGATGTGATAAACGTGAGTACAATTATAGCTCGTTTTAATTTGTAGGTTACAGCAATATAACTATTCAAGCTTAGTCATCAAGCTTACCAAATTGATTAGCAACACAATTCTACCAATTTTTTAAGCCTCCATAATAAGTTTGTGCCATTAGCTCGGCGGTGAAGGAAACACCGTGAGGAAACCTGCACATTCAGTGATTTCTGACTTTAGTTCAGTTAGATCTGAATGTGAAACCATGATCCAATCTGTCTGGTTCCCCTCTATGGGTTACGAAGGTCTGATGGCAGTCGCTTCACTGTAATAACCAGACTCGCCAAATCCTGGATCATGGTCAAAGCGGACCCCGTATGGAAACGGGATAAACGCTAGGAAGAAGAATAAGTGCCAATTTCCAAGCCCAAGAATCGAATTAAAAAATAATAATAACGCCCCAAAAGTCTTGTCTATCAATCCGTGACCGATACACGTATTGTTGAATCACACACACGTAACGTGTAGGTTTGAACAAGCTATCTACACGCTTGTACGGCAGCGCGTGTTAATGTATCGTGTAAATGAAGCGAAGGACGGCATCGGCTTTGGGATGGAATAAATATTTATACCATGCGGGTTTTTGTGCGTTTGAAACAACGTCGCAGTTGGGTTTATAGACTTGGTTGTTGGGACTTGATTGTTTGAAGAAGAAGTTAATTTTACTTGGGGTTATTGTAGCTAGAATATTGAAAGAAAATATATTTTTTTCAATTTTCCGCTGTTTCAATTAGTGTGTTAAAATTGGTAGTGTAATTAAAAATGCTGGAGTAATTAATCATACTGTAATAAATTAATTACTCCAACATTTAATTCAGGTAAATTGTAGCTAAAGATTAGGTAGGTACGTACATGTGTAAAGAGAAAATCAAACCGCTTTTTATTTTATTTCCTTAATTCGATGATAAAAAAGCTCCTGTCTCAATATTGACAGCACTTTCACATTTAAAGACAATGAAACGACAAAAAATTATATTAAACATGTACGAAAGTAATAAAAAGAAAGTAACATCTTTCGAAAGCGAAACGTTTCTCGTAACAATAACTTGTTCAACGGAAAACACTTCTGCTACCAATGAAGTAGGTACCTAAAGAAGTTTTTACGTACCGCAAACACACAGCACCTGGCGAGTAAAGGTTCCCGAAATCAATAAAAAACCACGTAAAATGTTCTGTTTAAGCAAAAACCCATTAACAACAACATTAAAATAAAGTTACAAAATAAGTAAACTGCCCAAACGGACTCGAGTTTTACAACTTGTTTTTATACAGGCCCATAATCCAAAGAATGTTGCATTCTTTATTATACAACTGTGGATGACTTTCCTAATTTCTAACGACTTTAATTGAGCTATAAATTGAATGAATTAAGAACTCGGGGCAATTAAAGCGGGGACAACATGTGAAAATGGGTAATATTAAAGAGATGAGCGCTTTATTTTCGGTTGGGAAATGTGGTTTAGTTAGGTTAAGATTTCCGCTGACCGTATTATTAATAAAGATAGCATGTATTCAGTCCGTTATGCAGCTAGTTCGATTCTATAAATGAGTGCAGTTTTTGAATAAATCTATACTAAATAATAAATCTGAAGAGTTTCTCTGTTTATTTGTTTGAACGCGCTAATCTCAGAAACGACTGGTTCGAATTGAAGAAATATTTTTGTGTTCGATAGTTCTCTGTCGCTAAAACTTTAAGGTATAATATAAAACCGAAATCTACCCGGACGGACTTGCTGGCGGGCCCTAGTTTAATGATAATGATGTTAATAACATCGCATTTGATTTTTGTTATTAGTTATAATAATAATACCCTCCGGCCGTATTCGGCCATGGCAGCCGACCTTACGATCAGCCAGGTACGCAGCAATACATATTATAGTGCACAAGTGAGTGCGCAAGCACAGGTGCACTCCCTATGCCCTCACTCTCATAATTCGGTGGGACAGCAATCTGACACGACCGTAGAGAGATCAGGCGCAAGACCAACGACTTAACGTGCCTTCCGAAGCACGGAGTAGCTCGAGATGAAATTTTCGGTCACCTATCCGATGACTGGCATGCGAACGTTGCTTAACTTTAGCAATTGATTGAATTGATGCGGACCTCATTCATCAAGTTTATCAAAACTTGGTAACCTCAATTATTAAGCTTTGAAGACCTTAAGAACCTTAAGTAAATTTCAAATTGATAGTCTAGGACCTCATTTCCTAAAATAGATCTTTTGACGACGAAATGTTATTCCACACAATCTATTTCTGTCCTAGTAATTTCCACATAATACCGGCAATTACTTTGAAATTCCTAACACTTATTAAAATAAAAAGGTCAAAGGATGGCATTATACACATAATTATGTCTTTATTGTCATGGAGTTTTACTTAATAGAATATTAAATACGGTGGTGTCAGCTTACTGTTATTATTAAGACTATGCCCCATTGTTAAAGGAAAATAAACAGAAAGAACTAAATTCAAAGAACAAGATTTGGTCGTTCTACTTAAGTACTAACTTAAACCAATTAATTAGTTTGGCTAACACACCAATTACTAAGCTCCAAACTAAGCTTAAAGGTCCCACTTAAGATGCTTAAGAGGGAACCGTTAGACAATATGGAACCGATGGACATACTTAAATACTACCTACCTAATATGATAAATCTGAAGAGTTTGTTTGTTTGAGCGTGGTATTCTTAGGAACTACTTTATCCAATTTAAAAAATATTTCTGAATTGGATAGTCCAGATCCACTATGTGTGCGGAAACCGAAATCCATGCGGACAGAGCCGCGGGCAGCCGCTAGTACCTACATAAAGACTAGCTCATATTTTGTTACAGTGATGACTGTCGCCTTTATCAAATTATATTTTAAGAGAAATAATCAGGTAGCATTTTTAAATGTGACGCCATATGACCTTTAAGTTTTTTACATCAAGTGTTTTGACTCCCACATTAATATTGCCGGAATTATTACGCCATTAAAGTAAGATAATGTTACAAGCACCATAGATTGAAATGGTTGTATGTGCCCGCGCCATACTTCGACCGGCTTTAACATGCCCTGCAATATGAAGCGACTGTCGCTTCACTACGCCTAATATCCTTAGCGACCAAAGTGCGTCATTTCAATCAAAATAATGCCATAGTTTTCTGTTGTCGGGGCATAGTATTATACTCTGTTTGATTGTTTAATTGTGATTCAACATGCAAATGTATCGGTCATGGTTTGATAGGCAAGTCTTGGTGCTTTATTGACACAACCTGTAGTTGAAGGGTTAAATAAAACTCAAATGGTGAAATACTTGGTCGGATTCCGTACCAAAGTTTAAAAATATTTGTATTAATTTATATAGTCAATTAAGTTAATATAGTATCAGGTTTTGAAAAGGGGTTGCCTTATTCACTTATTTGACGTGTATTATGTTGACGCATATTATGAGTCTTTTAATAGGTAGGTACCTAATTGATGTTGTAAGACCGTAGACGTGTGGTGTCTATCTTAGTATGTAGCGGCAGCTGCAATTAATTACTGAATTTTCCGTTAGACACTTTTTGTGTTAGAGCAGACAGACCGGTTTAAGAGGAAATGTTTTTGTGCTAATTAAATGTCCCTCTGTATGCTATAGTGTTTGTTGCGCATGTAGATATATACATGAATGTAAAGAAGAATGCGACAAAGACTTTACTGTTTTTATTGTATGAATGAGAATCAATGCGCTTCATAGTGAGGCAAGTGCATACAAGCGCTTATAGAAACTTGCTATAATTGTTTAAAATTATGTTTATGTTCTTTTTATATTGTGATTGTTTAAAAAAAAACATAGTATGTTGTCGTGGTAAAATAATCATATTACTACTATGCACTGCTGAATTGGGGTTTTAAAAAACTAGCCCTCAAACTCATTATTTTCACTACAGTCATTTATTAACGTTAAAACTTATCCATGTGCCGTACCCGCACGGTCCGATGATTTACTAATCAATTAGTGAACCCCAAAAAAGTGCATCCGATCAATCGACCGGGACTAAACGGGAATAAACGGGACGAAAAATTACAACAAAGCAAACACGAGTGTAAAACACGAGTAAATTGTTATTTTTAACGGTTCATTTGCTCTTCCGCGCCTTTGAGGATAATGGCCGCCTGACAGCTGTCATGGCGACGTCTGGTTCTAAATTTAAAATAAACATTTCATTTTTATTGCGCTTATGAGTTGGTGTAGGTCGGTCGTACAAATGTGAGATGCGTTATGGGCTGGGATAACGAGGATTAAGTTTGAATGATGGAACTGAATGTTACGTTTGTGGTTGAATTGTAGTAGAAATGTAGGTAGTTCTGAGTGCAGGTTTCGTGTGAAGTTTTCACCTTTGACTTGATTTGGAAGGGATTTCCTTTGTTACAAAGTTGTCTTAAAATTAGGATTTTGTTACAGGTCTTAAGTATTTCGGCATGTAGCTATTCTTATGTTGACATGACTACGTGGCTGTAAGGACAATGTTAGACTGCTTGCGCAAGCGCATACGATAACAAACGTGTCGTGACGCTGGTCTTCCATTTTTTGTCACTTTTTTTGTCCCAGTCTCTGCCAGTAACTTCCTATCACTTCAAAAGACTCTTCAATTATCTCCGTAAATACAATACGTGCGCGTGAGTTGTCAAAAGTCGCACCCAATAATCGCTTTACTGCAAACACACCTGTGTTTTCTTCTATCTCTTTTTATTGTTCCGGATGGAAAGAGATGGCGGTAGTTGGACATTTCAAAGGTGCTAATTCAGGGAAATGGTGGCGGCCGATGCTTAGAGACTTACTTCTTGGCTCTAACCACCTACGTAAAGTATGCTGCTTCAGAAATTGTACCGTCAAGTGTACATTTTTATTGCATAAGTTCTAGTTAATGCTTGTTTATTGTGCGTACATCTTGCTTTTACCATTGGCTCAAAGGTCTGTATGTATACTAGGTTCTAAGACGACTTAAAAGTGATGACTGCGGATGATTACAAGTTCAAATAATATGCCGGATTGAAAATGTATCACAATCTGATCTGACTAAGAGTTTTCATACTCGGAAGTATTGTTTTTAAATCAATAATAAAATAATTTACCTAGTTCTGTACTACTCACATACATTGGTAATTCATTAACCATTACTCAAGTGTATTTCACTCAATTGTTCATAACATTTAAAACTGTGTTGCGAAATGTCACAAGAATTGTTTAAACATAGGTATAATTGAATTGTAAAGCGCAACCTTCCAACATTGATAGTTGCAACATAAGCGTAACCACACCTTAGCTATCAGCGATTTGATTGCTTCATTTATGCAATTCATCAAGTGTGCTTGTACATGCTTTAATTATTACAATCACTTTTAAATGATGATTACTTGACGAATTCCGGTTACGGTTAATCTGACTGAAGTGATGGTTATTTGAATCTTAATACACATTTTGATAACCTATGATTAATCTGATGTGTTTAATGCCTTTTAAATATGGAAGTAGGTAGGTACATTGCAATGAATACTACTAACAGATCCCAAAGCAATTCTAGAGTTTTCAATAAGTTTTTAATACCTATTTAATCGTTTTGAGAGGGTAAACTTTTTGTTGAAGAATTACTCAACGTTCTTTTTGTTAGGCCAGGTCTTCGAATATCGATTAATTCACAACTGAATAGCATTCCGTCAATATATAACATTTATTAAATTTCCTCAATTCATGAACTGTGCTATCTCATCCCGCTGACCTAGCTTCTTCAATGTTATTTCCATCCATGTTATTATCGCGATCAGAACCTTTTAGTCGGAATCAAACAATGTTGGATGTTTCCGTCGCTTTGTTTTTGTCGTGATTGTATCTTTTGTATCTTAATAGCGCAAGTCAAGGCGAACGGTTGAACTTGTCAAGGTACGCGGGGGCAAAGTCTATTTTTGGCAGCAAGCGTTTGGTTGTAAATTTACTTACGGCAAAAGTCTGGATACTTAATTAACTTAAAATAAAAATAGGTACTTAGTAAGTCTTTTAAGGGTTGTGAGTGTATTTAATAACAGGACGAAACGTAAAGCTTGTTCAAATGATGCTACTCGTATATGCTCCGTCTAAATTCCTCGCAAACAGTAAACTGCTGTACACATTTACCGAAGAGCATTTCAGAAAAATTTAAAATCGTCAGATATTTGGTTAAAAAATCTGAAGTAAGTAAATAGGTATAATATGATGTCATGCCAAACCTAACTCTATGAATCAGAAGTATTTTAAGTAGTTACTGCCACAATATTTCTTCATTGAACTTTGAACCTCCCATCAAATAATCAAGTGCAGTAATTTCATCTGCAAATGGAACTGCGAGGTATTTCTTCAATAAAGCACAATATAGGCGCATAAAATGCATCCTCATCACTATGCACCATCATTTAAGCGATAAAGACCGAAGTCGTAACGCGAATGCACTAGTACATACCACGAATACTATAGTCATGTCTTCTTTATTGCATTTGTGCAAGGACATTATTTGAAAACTGCTTAAAATTGAACTTAAAAGTTGTATAGAAAATAATTTAGCGCCACCCGAATAAATATTACCCAATTATTTATATCAGAGAACACTTAAAGAAATGTTAATAGAACATTAATAAACAACGAAAAAGTACTTGTGTTGTGACTTCAAGAATGTGTGCGCAAATAAAAATTAATTCTTTCTTTCCTTTCTTGAAAGGAAAAACAAAAGATACTCAATCCCAAAAAGAGGTTGAGATGTCTAATCTCTCTCGTGAGTAAAAAAGTATCAATAAATCCTCAATAAACCTCTGGTGTCGCGGATGTCCATGGGCGGCGGTGGTTGCTTACCATAAGGAGACCCGCAAGCTAGTTTGAAGTCTCTGACACAAAAAAAAACAGAACTTAACTTACATCATAAATCGTTTAGAAAACAAAGTAAAAGCCTACATAAATGTGTACTACCAATAGCCATCCTAGTTTACCTGCTTTTTAATACCGCTTAACGTCATAAGTTTAAATAGGAACCTCCGTTTACAGTATCGCGTTTAATTAACTACGGAACCCTCGACGAGTAAGCTAAACTCGTCCTCTTTTTCATATCTTGTTCTTGAATTTAATTAGTGACTTTGCCCCGTAGTGAACACTCAACAAACTTATGTAATGAATATTTAAAGTCACACGATCTTTATTTAAATTTCGGCCCCATTTACTGGTGCTTTAATATAATATTTATACTTAAGTGCCTGTTAGGAACTTGATTAACTGAAGCTAATAAATTGCGTTTGAACTTAATTTTGCACTGAATTTTTGGTATGTTATTAAAGTTTTTATTAATGTGCTTTTAATACTGTTCTCGCTTACTTGGTCTTACATTTTCTATTTTTTTTTCATTTAATCTGAACAGTTACCAGTTGGTCTAACAAAACAATAGAAGGCTGCTTAAGATCAGTATTCGCCGAAGCATAGAGTACCTACTAAATATGATGTCCGAAGTCGTATAACTTTACGGTCTATTCACGGTATTATGTATCTATTTAAGTGTATTTATTTGTAAACCACTGTTGATTTGCTTCTGAATGTCTGTAACACAAGTGCTTAAGCTACTTAACATGGAGTCAGATCAATGTATGTGATGTAATGAAATATTTAAAAATGCCTATTCATTTAAAGGTAGGTACTGCAACTAAAGCAACTATGTAGATCTCCTCTGATCGTACATTTTTGACTTATAACAAAATCTCATTTACCTTTTTTTTTTTTTTTTATTAAAGAATAAGTGGGTATTCGACCGCGATCTCACCTGATGGAAAGTGATGATGCGGTCGAGGGTGTAGCATACCCACTTACGAACAGCCTATTTACTCTGGCCTTAAAAACGCCAAGATCATAATTTTCCGGAAAAACAGAGGCCGGCAAGGAATTCCATTCTTTGGCGGTTCGTATAAGGAAGGAGGAGGCGAACCGCTTCGTTCGAGCAGGAGGTATGTCGACGATGTAGGGATGGTATCCCGCCGTGCGTCTGCTAGTCCGGAGGTGGAAAGGACCTGCAGGAATTAGGTTGTGGAGGTCTTGCGCGCACTCTCCGAAGTGTAGCCGGTAGAACACCGAGAGACAAGCCACGCGGCGACGGTGGGCGAGAGTCTGTAGCTTCCTTTTGACCAGCTTAGGATCGTTTATGATTTTAATGGCGCGCCGTTCCAACGAGTCGAGTGTGGCCAACTGATACTTAGCAGAGCCATCCCAAAGGTGAGAGCAGTATTCCAAGCACGACCGAACTTGTGCTTGATAAAGTTGTAGAAGCTGTTCAGGCTTGAAATACCGCCTGACCTTTGAGAGGATACCAAGCTTTTTAGCAGCGATTTTGGCTCTCGACTCGATGTGGGGGCCAAAGTTAAGGTTGGAAGTCAGACTCACACCCAGCATCTCCAGGCGGTCGGTAACCGGCACGGACACACCACGAAAAGTCGGAGTATAGTGAAACGTACTCCGTTTAGCTGTGAATAAACACGCCTGCGTTTTGGTGGTATTGAACCTCACAATATTGGCGTCACCCCAATCGGACACAGACCTTAATGCGAGGTCAACTCTGTTCACCAAGGTCTCCCTCTGTGACTGGGTCTCGGCTGCGCCGGCTCGGGCAGTGGATAAATATCTTTCTGTAACAGTGCTGTCATCGGCATACCCAAAGGTACCGGGTATGAGCAGGTCATTAATATGCAGCAGAAAGAGAGTTGCAGAGAGAACTGACCCTTGAGGGACACCGGCATTTATCGCCAATTGATCAGACATGCATCCATCTAGGACTACACGAATAGATCTGCCACTCAAGAAGTCTGAAATCCAGCTACACAGATCGGGCGGTATGCCATATGCTGGAAGCTTGCCAAGCAGGCTGTTATGCCAGACCCTGTCAAAAGCCTTGGATATGTCAAGGGACACAGCTAGAGCTTCGCCGTGCCTCTCGATGGCTTCTCCCCATAAATGGGTTGCATACACCAGAAGATCTCCAGTGGATCGATTTCGGCGAAAGCCGTATTGTCGATCACTGAGGAGGTCATTGTCTTCTAGGTGTGATAGGAGGCGGTTATTCAATACACGCTCCATGACCTTACAGAGCAAGGAGGTGATTGCAATGGAAAATGGAAAAACCTACTTCCGAAGCGACAAAAAATCAACGCACCGTCAGAATTGATTAAAGTTTAATTACACAAGTTTGAAGAGGCAGAATAACCTTTGTCACGCCGTTCCAAATTGTTTCAATTTAGCTATTAGGCGAAGTTGTACAACTAATTTACCGCCTATCGGGCCGATGGATGGCACTCTTCAATATCGCCAGAGGCCGATTCAATAAATAGTGGTGTAAAACGATACGTCTTTTCATTAAATGGGTTGTGACCCCTTTATAAGTTTTTGAATTCCAAAGTGGAGGCCTCATTTGGTAACGTCCAGCATCTTCACACCAAGTCACAAGGTTTACGATGTACGGCCTCTACCATACTACATATTTACTTGGGCCTCTCGACATCAAAGATTGGTAGTGCCTCTAAAATAGTAGCAAATTCCCTAATATAGTGTCAGGCGCAACATGCTGCTGATACTGGAAACCTCAGAGAGTTGTATGATGCTACCAAAATCCTGGCTGGCAAGCGTGGCTACAAGAGCAAGCCTCTACGAGACAAACAGGGAAGACTCATCACATCTGAGGAACGGCTCAGACGATGGCACGAGCACTTCGCCGATGTTTTCCGCGTATCGACCGCAGTACCACCTAACTCTCCGCGGAACACCTCAATGCCCCAACAACAACTGCTTGACATTGACACGACCCCACCGAGCAGAGAAGAAGTCCTGAAGGCAGTACAATCCCTAAAGAGAGGCAAAGCCCCCGGTCTCGACCTGATCACTTCAGAAATGCTAAAAGCGGACACATTCATCGCGGTCGAGATCCTAACACCTCTCTTGGAGAAAATCTGGACCACCGAAGAGCTCCCGGATGATTGGAACAAGGGCCTCCTAATAACCGTGCCGAAGAAGGGTGACCTCAGTCAATGTGGTAACTGGAGAGGAATTGCCTTGCTCTCTGTACCATCAAAAGTTCTCTGCAAAGTACTATTGGACAGACTGTCCAGGGCAGTTGAACCACTACTCAGGAGAGAGCAGGCCGGCTTCAGACCAAATCGTTCCTGCACAGACCAGATCAACACACTCCGGATCATAGTGGAGGAAGCATCAGAATGGCAGCGCGAAGTTTACCTCACTTTCGTTGACTTCGAAAAAGCTTTCGACACCGTACGATGGTCCAGAATCTGGTCCCGACTAGATGAGATTGGCGTTCCGCCCAAGATCAGGGACATTCTTATCAGTATCTACAGGAACTACACCTGCAAGGTGGAGCACGACGGACTCATCTCGGAGGACATCACAGTACATGCGGGAGTGAGGCAGGGCTGTCTCATATCGCCTCTACTATTTCTCATCGTCCTGGATGGCATTATGCAGAGAACAAACGTGGGAAAGCGGCGCGGTATAGAGTGGGGGTTGACTGACACCTTGGACGACCTAGACTACGCTGATGACCTGTGCCTGCTCAGCCACAAGCACGTTGACATGCAAGCCAAACTGGACGATCTGCAGCGTGAGGCGATTCTCGACGGTCTCAAAGTTAACGCCCGGAAGACCCAGGAAATGCGTACCGAGGGAAGAAACTCGACTCCACTGTTACTCGGCTCGGAACCTATAGAGAGAGTGCAGAAGTTTACTTACCTCGGCAGCATCATGTCGGAAACTGGAGGAACGGAAGAGGATATCACTTCAAGGGTAGCCAAAGCCCGGGCGACCTTCGCGCAACTACGACCTGTGTGGCAGTCCAGTAAACTGACTCGGAGAGTGAAATTGAAAATATTTCGCTCCAACGTGAAGACTGTCCTGCTGTATGGGTGTGAAACGTGGAGGGTTACCAAAGACATCACGCATCGCATCCAGGTCTTCGTCAACCGATGCCCTAAACAGATTCTTCGTATTTACTGGCCTGAAAAGATCTCAAACGAAGAACTGTGGGATCTCTGCTCCGAGTCGCCGATCGGTCTTCAAATAAAACGTCGCAAGTGGCGCTGGATTGGCCACACCCTAAGAAGAGCACCCGACCACATTCCAAGGCAAGCCCTGGAATGGACTCCTCAAGGGAAAAGGAAACGTGGCCGACCTAAGCACACTTGGAGACGTTCGGTGGCCGCGGAGCTAAAGGCGATCGGGCTGACTTGGTCCGAGGCGAAGCGAATTGCCCAAGACAGAACGCGATGGCGAAGCACTGTAGAAGCCCTCTGCCCCACCTGGGGGCCATAGGACATTAAGTAATATAGTGTGGATGTAAAGTTACCCGTGTTTAAGGGCGTGGACTATTTGCACAATAGGGACTGGGGAGGGATTTTCGTCTTCGTCGTCGGCACTTGGTTTATGTATCTTCTTTCTTTTGCTGGTTGACAAAGGCACGTGTAATACCCCACAACTACCAAATTTAGGCTCATATAACGCAGCAATACGGAATTCCGTACATTCTTCGAAGTCAGCTGACGTAACAACCGTAGTAACTAAACATCGGATACCGGGCTCTACCTTCGCAAAGGTTTGGAGGAAACCGCAGCGTTTTTGACGTTTCGAGTCTCACAAGCAGCTGCAGGTCCAGCTATTCTGCAGTGATCGCTCTAAATAATAATTGGTCCTGCGTAAAAAAAGGTTGTATAACGTATTGCTGTATTCAACTTTCTTTTGTAAATTCTTCCAAGTCTGCTGACGTAACAACCTAGCTAGACTAAACACAGGCTACGTGAGTCCTTCGATGAAAACTGTTTGTGATCCGCGTCACGTGGGTATTGATAAGTCGGCTGAACGTGGGAGGACATTTGCATGAGCCTCGACTTCGACTGAGTTTAGACAGTGCGATGTTTTCTCGTGACGTTTGGTATAGGCTTGACGCGTTTTCTTATTAGGTACTCGAAATCTTGAATGTCTGACTAGATTGGTTGATTATCAAGCTCTTTCTGGCCAGTCAAGTGAACGGGCCGGAAAGGTTTAAAGGAAACCGCAGGGATTTTGACGTTTCGATTCTCACAAGCGACTGCAGGTCAAGTTAATATGCTGGGACGCGCGTAAATAATTAACCCTTCGCAATAAAAAAGGTTGTAGAACGTAGTATATTGCTGTATTCAACCATCTTTTGTTCATTCTTCCAAGTCAGCTGACGTAACAACCAAGCTAGACTAAACACAGGCTACGTGAGACCTTTCGAAAAAAACTGTTTGTGATCCGCGTCACGTGGGTATTGATAAGTCGGCTGTACGTGGGAGGACATTTGCATGAGCCTCGACTTCGACGGAGTTTAGACAGTGCGATGTTTTCACGCGTTTTAGCAATAGGTAGGAGGCTGTTTAGGCGAGATCGGCGACCTCGGGTCTCATTTTCGTTCGTATTTTTTTGGCTCTCATTAGGCTTGGATTTTTTTAGTTGGTGTGGGGCTTGCAGTAAAATCACAATAAAATCACTTTAACTTACAAAGGTTATTCATACAGAGAGGCGTGTTTTTTTTGTCATGCGTGCTCAAATGATTAAATAAAAATGCGCATACAGTGTGCCTGAAAAGTGACTCAGTTGCCGATAAAAAATATATAAAACTGTACTTTTCAAAACTCCATGGAACAAAAGCCAACTAATTATATTTATCTATGCACATAACACCCAGTTGTTTTTTACTTCAACTTTATAATTAACTCGTCAACCCTATGTAGGTTAAGAACGGAACTCATGATCAAACTTCTGATAACGGTAATTTAAAGAATAATGTATTATCAGGCTTGCTTCCTGCATTCCGAACAGGCTTCCTCGTACTAATTAAATGACGTCACACGGAACAAATGTGTAAATTAAATACTTTCAAAGCATTTGTAGGAAGGGTACGTCACGGTTTGATTAATGCAATGGCGCCCTTAGTATTAAAGGGATTATATGAACAGAATCTTTTGGTTTACACTTACAGTTGGATTATTAATCATCTGATTAGTATAAAAAGAACACTATCTTTCTTCTACTTTTTGTCGGTAGTAGTGCCCTTTGTATTTTGAAATATTCACATATTGCTTATTTTTACGGACTCATGGTTTCTTGAAACTATGTAATTTTTTTTACCCTATAAAATAGTAGGTTCCTGATCATAATCTTAAACAATGAAGCCTTTACCTGGAAAAACAAAATCCAATTAGCGAATTATTAATTAAAGGCCATAACAAAAATTAAACTAACTTTTGGCTAAATTGCTAATGTATTTTAAACGTAACGAGTGTGGACATCCAAAATGTGTATGTAGTTTTGAATTTTCGGTCTCCAGTGTTTTGTAACATAAACAATGCAAAAAAAACCATGAAAATATTCTACATAGGTTAATAACTGTCGAAGAAACAAGGTAGTACAGTCGTAATACATTAATAAACCTCTAGTTAAAAGGGGTCGGCTACGGTCATATGATCAATGCGGCGATAGCGGTCCATAGTAATATATTGTGGACTATTTTTACACTTTTATTAAGCCTCGGTTATTAAGCAGCTTAATTGTGAAGATTGTTTACACGATTGTACTTTGTAGGGTTCTGTTGGGGGTTTTCGTTGTTTATAGGTACCTATGTAAAACGAACGGGAATGGTGGAACTCCCTAAGTAAGATGTATTTGTTCACAATTTGCCTTGGTATTAAAAAGAAAATTATGCCTAAGAGAATTAAAAAAAAAGTTATTATTAGATATAAATTAGGAAGATAACTAATAAAGCAGAAGTCGAAAATTCTATTTGTACAGTTAGCGATCGTGATTAATTTTTCATAAATGGGAAATATATTCTTGCCCGGATAGCAAGAGTTGCTGGGTTCGATCCCGCCTCAGCCACCTGATATCAGATTAATTTGTCTCAGTTCATAATTTTATTTTTTTGATTTAAATGTAAAACAATACTTAGCTTGTACATATGCTTAAAATAATTATTAAAAAAAAAACATGATTCACAATGGGTATGATTTATAACTGTATTTTTTCTGTTACAGGTACGGAACTCTATTATGAATGACGGTGTGAAAATACAGACGTCGCGTAAGTACTAGAATAACTAAGTAAGCGTTGGTTGAATGCTTTAATTTGTTATGTAAGTATTACATTGAGCTATTGCTACTTAGTAATAGCTCAATGAGGTATTATTTCAGTGCAGGTCGCATTGCAAAAACTTGCGATTAAATTATCAGCTGGCATATTATGTATGATAAAATGTAAAATTAAAAAGCCATAAAAATTCTGGTCACCTAATGTTTAATTAAACTTTTACTTTTGTCGTCCAAATATTATTTTTTGTTTTTAATTGCATTCGACAAAAGTAAAAGTTAAATTAAATATACCTAATTTTTTTTTGTTTTTGATTGCATTTAAATCAACTCTTGCCTTATTATTCGACAGTCCTATTTAAAGATCTTCCAGCGTCAACATCAAAGCACAAAGCTCGTCGTTACAAAATATCAAGTGACGTAGTAACTAGTTCCAAATATCGCGTGATCACGTGACTCGCGCGGCCCTAATCCCTGGACTGGTTTTGATATATGCGATTGACTTTTCCGGTCATGGCTCCGAGGTTTAATTAAGATAACCGGGTATGATGCTCCCGTATAAGATACGGTTGGGGAGTTGGACTAGCTAGCGCCGTTTATCAGATATTGTGGTTTAAAGCGACACGTGAAGGGTTCTGGGTGTGAATTGCGCAGCGAATATTTTACCCTCGTATTATTATTTCTGGAATATTGGTGTTCTTTTCTAGCGTTGTGATTTTAAACAACAAGCTTCAAATGTATGCTTTACTGTTAAAAATAGAGAATGCATCTGTGATATGAGCTAAGATAACTATGTCCGGTATTTTTTGGCAGTTCATTCAATTTCAAGTTCAGTTTCAGTTGTTTTTCCAATGTTTTCATTTGATTGTATCAGCATTGACACGATCTGCCAAGCTGCACGGAGGAAATATTTGGCGGCTTTAGAAGCAAATGTGGCGCTAGCGCACTTTAGACAGCAACATACAGCCACGTTTCGGCGGAAGTTGTTAATGCAATAGTAAATTTTATGAATACTTAGTTGATAGAACTTAAATGATATTCATATTGCTGCATGCTTCGTATGCAAACGGCGCGGATTATAATAATATCGAGTAATTGTTATTTTATTAAGCTTTCCAGGAAGCAGATCGGATGAAATTGACATTTTTAATACTATAACTTTCTGGGAAACGTATAAATGTTATAAGTGAAAATGGTAATATTAAAATCAAGTATTAATGCCCCGCTCAATACGAACTTAATACGTGATGAAATGTCACTGGTTAACAACTTAAGTCTAGAAACACACGAGGCTGGAAATACGAAAAGTTCGGCGGCTATGCATTTTCTATACAAAATTACGCGACGGCATTTCGGCATAGTGTGTCATCTTACATTCAAAGTATATTGCAGGCGCAGTCCCGAACTTCAGTCGCAGTTTTTCGGCTAGCTGTGTTTTTACTCTTAGGTTCGTAGCTTTTTACACAAGAACCAGTCACTATCGTTCACCGTTTCACCTGGAGTGAAACGGAGATGTGCTTATAGCCTCCCAAAGTCTCATGGTGCATCGAATGGGGAGGATGTAAGGAGGTTACATCAAAACCTTTAAGCTACTGGCCTTCTTGAATCAATAGCACGTTCCAAATTCAAAAACTTTCAAAGCAGACGAATAATAAAAAATCTCAAAATTGAATTTCGAAACTGATCGTCAAAGAATATTAAAATATTCTGATCGCAGGACCATATGCTGCGATTTCCAAAGGAAAATATCACAGGTAAGTATAGAAAAATTTTATCCGTTCGACATTATAGACGCTATATATTCGAAGTTGGACGATAAATACGTAAAAAGTGAGTGTAAAAGTTTCGCCGTTTGGTCCCGCGCCAAGTTCGGAACTGACTAGAGAATAGAGCGGTTATGATAAATGTTAAATTTATATCTGGTTTTATGCGTATTTAATGAGGTTTTAGGTTAACATCTGTCTCCTTTTTGTTACTTTGCTTTTTCATAAATTATACAAATACGTGTACATAGTTAGTACTATGTAGTACCTACTGCTCTCTGGTAAAAGTAGTCGGTAAAAATATTTTGAAACTATGTTTGGTTACTAGGTACATTTCTCATGTTTTAAGAAATAATAATTTAATTTTATAAGAATGTGGTATTATAGTACCTACTGTCATTGTTATATCTCTTGTCGTGTAAATATGATTCTGTATATCTGCGGGCGACATTATTAACCTGCACGATGCAGAATTCCATACTAACCCAGAATAGGTAATTGGAGAGTTCGAGATACTTTCATGATAAGTCTCTAAAATATTACTTTTTATTGATATGGGAATGTTATTGTCATGATTTATTAAGATTCTTTAACTAGGTAGTTAAAATATGTGTGCTACTAGACATACTAAATCCTTTCTTACAGATTTGAGAAAACGCTCGGAATAGAAAATAATATTTGTTGAAAACGTATTGTTTGATTTGATTACGGTTGTTCCACAATTGATGATCGATAGGTTATCCACGCTCGAGTAAACCTGAATCAGATTTGTTGCGAAAATTTCCACTCCTCTCGTACGATATACTTTATGAGGTTTTCGGAAATTTGCCCTTTTATTCAAATCGATTAATACTTCAATACAACATTCAGAGTAAAGAATAATAAAAGTAATCAAGCAAATAATGGTCGGTAATGAACGCCAAATGGTCCGCACATGCGTTTGGCCCCCTACCAATACGGCAGGCGAAATACGACCCCTTTGCCGATACGAAAATCAATAAAGAGTAATAACAATCGAACGATTCAATTTAAATCATAATGGAACGTTCCGTTAAGAAAACAGGCGATTCTTTTTGTGAATTTCTACCGGCCAAAGCTCAGATGAATGAATAGATGTAACAAAGAATTTGACAGTTAGGCTATCCCTTTTCTTCTAATTATTAATCTCGTGAGATAGAGCAAGATAGCAAATACGCGTACCTACTCCTGCCGCTTGAACTGTCAAGTGGGATGACGTCATTATCGCGTGGTCCTCGTTTTGTGTAAACAGAGACTTTGTTGTTTGTAAGTCATTTTTTGACGTTTTGGTGGAGACACTCAATCAAACGTGACATACGGAGCATATATGGTATTCAATCTGACCCTAAGCCGATACGAAAATCAATAAAGAGTAATAACAATCGAACGATTCAATTTAAATCATAATGGAACGTTCCGTTAAGAAAACAGGGAATTCTTTTTTTGAAATTCAACCGGTCAAAGAATGGCCGCTGTCATTCAAATGTAGAACCGCCACGCCCCCTTGAATGCCTTTCCGCGTGTAGTCGAGATACACCGTTGGTAATTACTCGTAATTCTTCGGACCGACTTGGCCGGTAATGATAGGGTACGTTTGATGGTGCACTCGTACACTTAATAAGAACATAGAAGAAAGAAGTTACGCAAGGTATTCAAAGGATGAAGTAGAGTGAAATAGAATTATTAAACTCATACATTCTTTTAGCATTGCAAGGGCTACAAAGATGCAATGTGCATTCCTGATACTTTTTTTGGAATGAAATGAGATAAAATGTTTTTGATTTATTTTAATATTAGCAGGAATGAATGGTTCGCATTAACCATAGATTGCATTTCACATGAGGAATTTACGCATGAGCTGATTTATGTATGCATCTTATTAAACTGTATGTCTACTGTCGTCATAACGTGGTTATCATGCAATACGATTCATATAATACAATAACTAAAAAAGAATTGTGTGGAAGATCAAAATGGACGTAATTTTAATTCAAAAAATAAATACACGCAATAACATTGAAAACAATCTTTATTCTATATCCGTCTATTGAAGTCTTCGAAATAATTCTAGTACAAAAGTACCATTCTTACCCACTCCTAGTCTATGGCAGGCAAGCACCTTAGAATGCATTTCGTAATTCGTACGTTCGATATTAATTGCGGGCTGGCACAATGCTCGCTCCGCGGGGCACTGGTCTTTGTGATTAAATTAATTCAATGACGTAATAATAATGCTTTTGCTAGAATAGTTTTGGGTAAAATAAGGATACATTGTAGAGGGAAATTATTAAGAGAGTTAAAGCTCGTCTGGGGAAGTACCTCCACCTTGCAGAAGACTTGAGAAGACCATAGAGAAGAAGCACTTCGTAACTGTTGTGCTTTGTTTCTGCTGGTGAGTAAGGTTGTCAGAGCCCAGGAGGCCATCTGCGTTCCTTGTGCGGTTGATGATGTCCATGGGCAGCGAAGATCACTTACATTAGGTACTCGTACTGCTACTCTTTTCAAATCACTAGTTGGAGAGTGGTGGGACTTCTACTTCTTCGCTTGTTTGTGGAAAGACCTCTCCAGTCTATCTTATACATAGAACACCATAGTGAAGTGAAGAACCCTTTCATATCTTTTTTGTTATAACGAACACTTGCTGACGGTGGCCGTTTGTCATTAGCTGGCCAGCAGGGCTTAATCTCCATCTATGTTGTATAAAAGTCACAATATTAAACATGCCTAAAAGTTAAGAAACACTACTCTAGGTTTTAGTGTACTGTTAACCGCGTGGCATTGGCACCCAATGTTGGACCCACCATGTAGAGCTCGCATTAATCTATCTATACGCGCCTTCCCAAGGAACTAATCGAATGTACTCGTATGTATTATAGTACTCACTAGTAGCAAAGCATAATTCGTTCGATTCCGTATTAATCGCGGGCGCGTGGTACATTGCTCGCCGCGACGGGGCGCCTCGCTCCGCGATTGAATATTTAATTGAATGTATCGCTCATACGGCGGGTCGTCGAACCGAGTTATGTTTTCGCATTAGCGAGGGACTGGGGACGGTTTGCTAGTGGTTGTAGTTGAAGTTCAATGTGAGTGGGTGTTAGTTCGAAGTGATTGGGTGTGGGTTCGATACTCGTTATGTACCGAAATATTTGTTGCACCTAATTATACTTAAGTAATATTAATAAAAAATCAGTCTTAAATATGATGAATATTATAAGTTGTATAGTAATGTAGATTTTCCTGCAAGATTAAGGTTTTAAGAGATAATTGTCAATTTCTGTTAAAATAACTCCAATATTTTTGGAGATCAAGCATTAAACGTGAAAAAGGCAGATCGACGTACAAACATGTTACCTAGGTACTTACATTTTTGCTGTATATCCATAAATTATGTAAATAGTAAGAAGCTGTAATGAGTATGCGAAACTGAGATAATTTTAGTCACAGAATAGAAGTTTGTGTTTCAAATTTAAATTTATTAAACTTACTAGTTTGATATGCTTTAAAGTAATAATTTACTACCAACATATTGTCATAACTTTGAACATAAACTAATGTCATGTCAAATTTGTCTAAGTTCTAGTTTAATAACACTTCGAATGATTTGTAATCTTAATACTTAAATTTTGCCTAGTAACTTTAACCTTTTAAAGTTAAGGATCTTTTTTTTATAGATAGACGTTCAGGATGACCCTACTCCACCTGGTGGTAAGCGGAAGTAAGGTCCAGATATAAAGTTGACTGGCTCAAAAGCACATAGTAGGATCTTGTATTAATTTTGTTGCATTGGTTATTAAACACTTCGTTAAAAAATCACCAAACTGTATTTCATACCTATAAGTTGCTACAAAATTTACCTGACACGGAATATGAACCTCGAACCCTAGATCTCGTTGAGGCACTTTTACCACTTTGTTCGGTAACCAAATACCTACTCAATCTTACTTGTATAAACTAGCAAGTAGAATCTTCTAGAATTAAATTCTTATTCCTGGATTAACATAACTATTAATTGCTCACTAATTGATTCCTTGGCTTCGTCTCTAGAATAAATAAATACTACACATTCATTTCTAAATAAATTGAGTTTCTTCGAAAAACAATGGCATTTAAAAGAATAAGCTGGCTGAAGTATTTTTATTGGAAAAGGTAAGAGCTGCCTAATTGTAATTACAAAGACTTGTGTTGTTTGAATCAACAAGTGACTCGTATCTGTTATTTTTGTGGTATTTTCTTATGTTGTGTTTGTATGAACCTTAATTCATATTTATATACAAATCCTGTTACATGTTTACGCATCGACGTCTTTGAAAATGAAGGAATGATTTCGTACTGAGGAAGTTGATGAATAAAAGAAATAAATACACATTAAATAATATACACATACATTTCGTTCAAAGCGATAACTGCTGAAAGCCTCTTAATTGCATCAAATCTAAATAATCGATTGTCTTGGATGCTTGGTCTTAAAACAAATTATAAACCGCTTTAAAAGCCAATAAATAAAGCAAAATACCCAATAGCTACATATAGTTTCTCTCTTGAATAAAAAAATGGAGTGCCAAAAATATATAAAATTAGTCACGATCGTCGAACAGTTACAAAAGCCCTCATACGACCGTGATATTTTTACTAGCATTGTCCCGCAACCCTAATTCGGTCGTATTTGACTTATGTCACTTCGCCCCTGTGCCGCAGCCACAGTATTATTAAAGGCAGAAAACAAACTTCATTTCGATAATCTTGTTGAAGGGGGTCTTATGATTCTGTAATATCGTAAACACAATCAATGACTACGTTGAATTTATTTAAATAAAAATAAAGTAAAATTCGATCTGACGATTAGGTGGAAAATATTTTCGAAAACATACTTACCTGAGTAACAAAGAAGACCGCAGAATTGTTGGGTGGGCCAAAACACCTATTTGAAATAAAAAAATAAAATAATAAAAAATCTTGTGTATTATTATTTCGAAGACTGTCTTACAAACTATGTTTTGTAGTTCAGTTTAGTCTTAGTACACCGCATTGAGCATAAACTTGTTTAATTAATAGAAATTAAACATTGTTTGTAAACTTACATAAGTAACCTAATTTTTTGTACATTGAAACTTGTGAGTTTATTTTTTCTGATGTGAAAGTTATACATTTTAATTTTATTATTTCATTACACCTTACTGTCGTTACCTTTTTTGTGGTGCACGGGCCATACTTTAGGGCTAGGACAGACATAGGGCGTTGCAAAATGGCCGGCGGTTATTACCGCGCGCATAATTTCCGCGCGAATCTGCAAGCATTGTTGACTTTCGACTCCCCATTATTACTTTTTACGGTTTAACAAGCTCGTATTTTTACTTATCTCGTTGTGTGAATTGTTATTGTCGCTTTTTTTAGGGTGACAGCGCGGAGGTATCGCGCTATTTATTGTCCCCGCCGGCTGTCAACTTTGTGTTTTTGAAAATGGAACCGCTATTTTTTTTAAGTTGGAAAGTTATTGAATTTGTAATGGAATTTGAATTAGCAGAAGGGATGTATTTGTGTTTAAATAATCAGGAATGAAGGGTTAAGGGTTGATTTCAAACCGATACTTCAAATAACAATTTGATAACAATAATAACCCAGATTCTGATCGTATGATTGGAATTTTGATGTCTTTAAAATAAAATAACACAAGTATTCTAACAACACACCTACACACAAACAAAAAATAGTGACACGAAAACTTGTAGGTAATGCTGGAAACAAAATAATTTTTAAAACTGGGTGCATTCCTTGATAATTGCTTACCGAATTCCACATAACCCCTCATGATTTCGTAATATCCACCGTCAAAACTAGTAAAAGTAAACCGAATATTGGTTACAAAAAATAAAAAGCCCATTCACGGTTGCGGGTTACCCATTTACAAAAAACACACCTGTTGTGTGTTTTTGCCTGTTTTTTGGACAGCTGCATCTTCGAACCGATTGGACGCAACGCGACCACAGAGAAGGGACTAACGGTAGGCGAGATTATTATTAAATACAGATAGCCGACGGATTTGAGTGTTGGCTGTTTGAACTTTTTTTTTGTGTGATTTTAATGTGTGCTGAAACTGCGTAGACGCTAAGACATGTTTAACTATGAGCTTGTGCTCGAATGCATGTATCTGATGCAAAAGGGGATTCCGAAAAACCTTTTAGCTGTTTTTGTTAAATACCTGTGCGAAGCCCTTTATAATCTTTTCCAGTGATGCCACATAGTCATATTTATTAGAGTGTAACTTGATACTTTTTTGTGAGAAATTAAGTAGATGACCACCGTGGTCGAAACTTTGCCAATAATCAATCAATCATTTAATCTAAATATACTTTATTCAAATAGGCCTCATAAAAGCACTTATGAATCGTCAATAATAATAAAAAACAACAAATTGAATCTACCACCGACTTCGGAATGCAGTCATCTACCGAGAAGAAGCGGCAAGAAACTCAATAGTTGCTCTTTTCAAGATTTTTTTTTGAGAAATTCTAAAAAACTTTTCAAGAAATTGCTCTTTTAAAGAAATTACAAGTGGCGTGTGCCTCGCACAATTATAGGCTATGTATATAGTTACAATTAAATAGCCCGAGTGTCGCCGTCGGCGGATACGTCGAGGAGGAAATGATCATCACATAGTTATTAATGTTAATTTAAGTAAATGCTTTCGGCTGCCATTGTTCGTGACATCCATCACTTGGATTAAGCTCATTTCGGAATCTGATGTGACCATGCAATGCGGTTTGATGTTTATTTCTGATTGATTTCCGCATTTGAATATTCGGCGATAAAATATTTTAATTTATTACTCCATTTATTTATTTGATTTTCATAAATGATTAAACATTTTTGAGATTAATTCAGCTACGTTTTAAATTTAATGGCGTTAATGTGATTGACATTTTATTGCTTAAGAATTTAAAATGCCAATTGTGTTCTATTATATTTTATTAGAAGACTAATAATAATATTAACAGAATATACTTAAAGTTTATTCCTTGTGATTTAACTATGAATATGATTTAATGGTGTTATATGATTGCAAGACATACAGTCAGAAGATGTATTACTGTTCTTATCCCTGTACTGTCGTAAAGCAGTAAGGAGTGAAAACAATAGTGTGAACTCTCAATCAATGATCTGATCAGATACGAACAACACGGAACCAATTATTTTGTGATCGCTGATAAAATTGTTACAACTGTACTTCTTATGGTGCACTGTCAAATTATTTGAGTACATCAAGTAATCTATTTTACACGTCAGATTGGATCGTCTGGTGTGATTTTAAGTACGAACTGCAGGTAAATATTTGCAGTTCAATAGTAGCCTTTATTCCTTTGACATAAGAGTGTTGCAAAGTCCAAAGTAAAAGTCGAAAGCATTTTTTTAACTGCAACTTGGTTTACACTGAATTTCTTTTGTAAGTGTTTTGTTTGACATCTTGTTGTCGGTACATATCTACTTGGATTGATGGCGGGGTTATGAGTTCAATTCCTGCCTGGGCTCAAAATGATATCAATCTGCATTTGTCTGGCTTGGTGCAGTTCAATTTTGTTGTGCTTAAATTAATGGAGATACAAATATCATAAATCTAAACAGCATCCTTCAAGTCTTTACTGTAGCGTAACAAGACATACACAATTACCTACATACACTAGTGAGACGCAAGAATAGAAGTCGATACTCGATATAGGTGACACAGTTCTCTCAGGGCCGCGTCGTAAATAACAATAAGTGCCATTTGTCGTCGATAAACAATTCCAATCGCACTGACACACATACAGCACAATACAGGATCTCGTTACTAATGATTGGTGTCCCATCTGTCGAACTATGACTAATAGAAAGAGGCGCCGAGGGAGACGGATTTTGACAGGAGTAGGGATGGATGTGACGATAAAAATTAAATTGTCGATATTTTGAAATCACGTTGGACCCGATTTGATAAGACTTCGCGTACCTATTCAGTTTTGATTCCTTCTTAGTACTCTTCTTTCCATAATATGTTGTACGAGTATGTAAGACGAACGTAGTTCGTGGAACGTAGTTTACATTACAAAGTGATATTATGCGACCTTATGACATGCGCGACTTTTCAATTTTAAACGGCACAACAGTATAGAAATTTTTGTATAAGGAGATTTTTGGAATAGGGGAATCTAAATGGTTAAAAATGTTTATGGCGCCGGATGCTGCAAAGCTTTTATTGTTACAAAAATTACATCTATACTAATATATAAAGCTGAAGAGTTTGTTTGTATGTTTGTTTGTTTGTTTGTTTGTTTGTTTGTTTGAACGCGCTAATCTCTGAAACTACTGGTCCGATTTGAAAAATTATTTTTGCGTTGGATAGTCCATTTGACGAGGAAGGCTTTAGGCTATTGAAAGCCGAAATCCACGCGGACGGAGTCGCGGGCGGCCGCTAGTTATTAATACAACACTATTGTGACTTAGCTCAACAATCTCCCCTTAAAAGAAGGATCGATATCCGCACCGATATTTTCCGCATCCCTAAATAGGGACCCAAATCTGACAATAATAGGGATTGTAGAATAGGGGCCCGGTATTTGTGTGCGAAGATCAAACCGCTATTGGCGGCAATGCAGTGCGCCCGGACTTTTAAATTGGTCGATGTGACAATTATTCCCTTTTCAAATTGTACGTTTGCCGATGTAAATTGAAGGGTATTTTACGCAGTCTATTTCGCATTTAAGCGACGCTTTAAACGTTTGATGAAAATATCTCGGATCTCTCTCCTCTGTTTATCCGAATTCGTTTGTTTTGACAGTTCATTTTGTTCGTTCGAAATTCGAATTTGTGAAGGAATTACGTAGAGCTTTGATCTTTTTATTCATAAATGTTTGCAAACGAAATGTTTTGATACTTAATAAAGCTGCCAGTGTGAATAAGTAAATTATGTTAAAATGAACATCATAACATGATTATTATGATCGCACGTGTTTGTAAAATGAGCTATTGAGCCTATCCCGATGATACCTTTTTTCAGTTCCCACTTTCAATTGTGACGTAAATACCTAGATTTATGATCGAAATCCCGTACGGAGTACAATATAAAAGACTGACGAATGCACGATTGGGGATTTTCGCGTCGCCGACTAGAATTCCGGTGGAAAATGCAATATTTTCCTCGACGGAGAATTCTTCAGCCGAATGTTCTAGATCGTGTCTAGCGGCGTTTGACGTCGGCTGTTCAATTTAGGCGAACACAGGACAGAATCGGGCTTCGGGACATGTATGGGATGCTGCGCCGAGCTTTTGCGCTAACTCAGATCACTGCGCCATCGCCGGTATCTACCATATTTAGTATTTATCATATTTAAGTGATTTTTTATCGCTAGTAACCCTGTGCACGAGATGCCAATTGGGTAGACTTATACGAAATAGACTTATACACGTTGCTGTTCAAATCAGTTGAACACAGTCAACGTGACATACAAGGGATGCTGCGCCGCGCTATTGCCCCAACTCAGATCGGTGCGCCGCGCGCCGTCGCCTTTATTTTTTTTCAATTGATATGTCCCACACAACTCAGATTATTCAGCTCGGGCCAGTTGTGTTTTTATGGAGATCTTTACAGACATGACGAATCTATAAGGGTTCCGTTTTTTGCCATTTGCCTACGGAACTCTAAAAAGAACACATCGCTTTTAATTTCAGAAGAAACAAGACTACAATCAAGTCTGAAGTATTCAATGATGTTTTCAGACTTTGGAACAACATTGCGCTAACTCAGGTCACTGCGCTGCTTGTATCAAGACAGAATGTATTCTATGAGGCTTCTACTATGGTTCAGCATTGTATAGTAGCCATTATGTCTAACGCATAGCAAGGAGTGACGTGCGTGATTGAGAACTTTTGTCTTGAGCCACTAGAATTTAGGTTGCTTAGAATTTCGCCAACGTCCACCTATTCAATGTCTGCCTGAAATGTATTCGGGGTTCGCTTGCTTAATTTACCTGGTCAAATGGGACGTTATCATTTTGTGTTTACTTGCTTTATTAGGCTCATTTGTGAACAGTCGGAATTACCAATAGCAATTGGAATTAAATGAACTAATCTGGGCATTATTAGCATTGTCATGTTTTAAATATCGGCATCAAACGTTGTATAGTTTAGGTAAATGGTTAATTTACCTCTTATTAAGCTTCTAAAATTATTATTATATCATTAAATGTTAATAAAACTGACCACTAAAAGCAATTGTCTAACAATATCTTCTTTAAAAAGTGCTAAGTCACGTTCGAATTTCAAGTTAATTTTATCAAGCCTTGTCAACGTTAGTGCTCATGAGTGTACAAGTCCATCGGGTTGTTTAATAACAGCAATTGCAAGACTGAGCCAGTTCACTATTAATTTTTTTTCTTTTCATTTTGTTATTTCCTCTCTCACCCCATGATCGTCGATGAATGTGCAATCGCCTATCCCGTACAAGTCCATCGGGTTGTTTAATAACAGCGAATGCAAGACTGAGCCAGTTCACTGTTCAATTTAGCCGAACACGGCGCGCGCCGGCACGTCGCACCTCCTCTGAAACACGCGCCCGCGTTATTGGTTCACGTAAAATTTACGATCCGGCAATAACCGGTTATAACTAGACGTAACCGGATTATAGGCCGCCGTGTGGTGTTAACCGTCCTTAAAAATGACGTGGCAATTTTTTTATTATTAATATGTGGGGAGACATGTGGAAGGATCGTCAGGAATTGTTGTGAAGTGTGCTGTCACGTGTAAAAAGTATTTTGAGTTTTTTTATTTTTTTTTTATTTAAGATAGGCTTGCATTTGACCTCGATCACACCTGATGGAAAGTGTAGATGAGGCCTAAGATGGAGCACGCTTGCCTTGTAGATACCTGTTCACTCTAGTCTTGAGCTTTTTTGTTATAAAAATAATTTTCCCTAAAAATCAAATTAAATTACTCGGTCATGATGCAATATAATCTATACTAATAATAAAGCTGAAGAGTTTGTTTGTTTGTTTGAACGCGCTTATCTCAGGAACTACTGGTTCTATTTGAAAAAATCTTTATTGGATAGTCTTTTTGACGAGGAAGGTTTTAAGCTAATGGAAATCGAAATCCACGCGGATGGAGTCGCGGGCGGCCGCTAGTATTTAACTAAAAGGAATAGCATCTTGTTACTCAGACTGTAACAAATTTTAATTTATACATGTTAAAAAAAAACTTACAAAGAGAAGCGAAAACTGTGCCCACAATCAATAATTATAATCCCAAGTAATGTGTTAAATGTGTACGCAACGCCTCGGAGCGACGGGAATCAATTTGACTCGCGATTCGAGATTGACGTAAACCTTCTCACTTCGTTTTCCTCAATTTAGAGCCATCATGAATATTTTACTGTGAAAATAATATTATAATATTCTTTTGTACGCTCAAAAATGTTTTGCTTACCAATCGAAGTAGATGAGACGCTTGAATGAATCGCTCAAATGAAGAAGAATTACTTGTATTGTGTTTAAAAATATAAAATTTGGTAGACACGTGCCGCACAATTATTATGAGATAAAATATGTTGCAATATTAAAACATATAAAACACATAAACTGTACCAATAAAATCAGCACAGCGATTAATTGAAAGGATGTTATTTTGGCGTACCCGTAAGATGACCTACTAAAGTCAAAGTAATACAGGCAATGTTGAGTCGTTAATGATTTATCACAAAGATCAAAATTCACTGAGTTAATTTTGCAGCCATCGCGGTTAAATTTACCGTTGATTGTATGAGTAATAAACTCGTATTATAAATTGTAGCAACTTACTGCTGGTCAAACAAGAAACTGAGAAGTAATTGATTTAATACATAAAATTAGCGATCAGAATCATGCAGTTTTGTAATCAGATAAGCAACGTCATAGATAGTCACTAGAAAGGCGCCACGTGTTGCCTATGACAAAAAATCGACCAGATGAAATTTAATTTTCAATAATAGGATTGGGTTTTAAGAACCTACCGTCGATAGCTATTACGCGTCGTTCCGATTTTAAAATAATTGCTGGCTGTTTTTTATTTCTGTCCAAAATTCTTTTAATAAGCTTTGCACGAACTGCCGATAGCGATTAATTAAAAAGTGAGACCCCCGCCATGTTCTCCTCCTGTCAAAAGTTCATCAACCTCCCTCGATTGTTTGACAACTATAAGTTTGTCTATCAGCGGGCAGTTTCGCAACGGCTTTGTTTGGGCCCTTATCTCGGTTTTATCGGTATGTTATCGGTACAAACTTTGCGACCGACGATCAGACTCATACATATTGGTTATTTTTGTGATCAAATATATTGGTTATTCTTGTTGTAAAATACTATTTACATGGTAGTTACTAAGTCGACTAATTGATGCCTAGTGCAAAATCGGCCAAATGTTTATTTATTCACTTCCATTAATCGTAGTAAGTACCTACGTACTATCGCTTACGCATCGTAAAGATTATAAAATAATTGCTGGCTTGTTTTTTATTGAGTTTTTATTTCTCCAAATAATTTTTATTAGCTTCGCACGACCTGTAAATCCAGCCAATGAAAAAAAAAACTCCCGCCTTGTTCTTTCTCTGTCAAAAGTTCATCAACCTCCGATTGTTTGACAGTATAAGTTTGTCTTTCAGCGGCTAGTTTCGCAACAGCTTTGTTTGGGCCCTTATCTCGGTTTTATCGGTATGTTATCGGTATATTATCGGTACATTATCGGTCGTCGACGCGTAACGATTGCGTTCCGGTCGTGTGTGTCTTCGGCGTTCAAATATTGTCCCGTCGGCCGCTTTGAACGCAGTTGCTTGTTGAGTGCTGTTTTTAGGGTTACGTGAGAATTAATAAAAATAGCCTATGAGAAAGTATTGTGTTGACTATTTATAAAAAAAAATGGAGGTAGCTCGTTGATATTAGATGCGATGATGGTTTTTAAAATATCCAACTTGGAAAAAAATCGGTTTGATAAATTAATTGAAGTTTGTATTTTCATTACTTATTCAGAAAAAATCCTTCATTACTGTTTATTAAATTTTTCTCTTCATATATTTGCAGATGTAAGAAAGTACGATTAGCGAAATTCAACTTCAGAAACATTGATCTTGTCATGCGCGTATCATAGTCCCTGAGTAATCTCAGTTTGTTTAATCGCGCTAATGCGCGTTTAAACAAACTCTGCAGCTTTTGTATTTATATTTTTATTAGTACCTATAGATTTATCACATCCTACGGAACCATCGCATCAGCAAACCACTCGCCCATCACTGAGTTTTAATGACCTGAAGAGTACTGGTTACGGTAAACACTTGAGCCTGGTGCAACGCGAGATCGTTTCGGATTTCAATGTTGTTTTAGTTACTTATGTAGTCTTAAGTGGCATCGTGGTTAAGATGGTTTATGGTGATGCTGGTAACCGTGATGTTAAGTTGACTCCTAATCATATGTCTCATATATATTTTTCCGCCATATTCCTCGGTTATTGCTCTAATATTTAATAACGCGTATTCTCTTTCCATGATATAAAAAAATAATTAAAAAATCATTATTATTTTTAATATCATGCTGGGCTGCTGGCGTATCGACAAAAGGCTAGTTAAACAACTATTTTTTCTGGATAAAAGCACCAGACTTTATTTTTGTGTTTACGGAAGAACGGAAGTTTGATCATTGGCAATTAATGTTCGTCCTGTCGAAAAATAACAAATAAATACGAATAAAACAAAACACAAAATTCACATACCGAAACAATTCACGAATCGTTTTTCGGCCTGCACTATGTAGAGATAGCGGAAATACGTTTTTTTCGCGTATCGATTTGATCCACCTCTATAGTATCTAGTCTTATTCACGCATTCATGCAAATTAAATCAATAAATGGAGGACGCAAACGAACCTCCGAGTGTCACCCGATGGTAAGTGTTCATCGCTACCCATGGACATCAACAGCCGCACAAGTGTGACGACGCGTTGTTTGCCTTCAAGACGCATACCCTCCCCAACTGAGCAACAAATGTGTTAGTTATTATTTTGACCAAAATGTGTAAACGTCAAAAGATGCGACTAACATTTACCAGGTTAATCGTTTAAGGATCGTTGCATCTTTTAACGTTCTTCTCACCTAACCTATCAAAGGCGGCACACCCATGCAACGCAAATGAAAGGATCAACTCTGCAAAACACAGTAATACCGATCCCAAATGCAACTGCATTTCAGCATGCAGAGCGGTGCATCCCGACCGCTATCGGGTGAAAGAAAGCAACACTGCACGTAAGTTCTCGACTGAACAACTCTCGCTCGAAGCGCATTCCTGCAGCGATATCTCGACGTGTTAGTACCATGCATGTAGGGGGAGTGACTACATGTTGGGATAGTGCGGGATATAGGGTATTTTTGGCAATGATGAGGTACCGCTGGGTTTAGTGGATGAACTCTTAGGAATATAATCCCAAGATAGCCCTTTCCGACTCCACATGCGTAACGCATTTCCTGTGTGAAAAAATAAAATTCAACAAGGATTTTTTTGCGTTTTTAGCTTATTCTCTGATCATAGGAATGTAACGAAAATTTTAACAAAGGTGATTTGGAATTGGAAGGATATGTTGCCTTCCAAATATGAATGATATTGTACAATATATTAGTCTTTCTATAGCGATAGTTCGGCCTCCATCATTTCATAGAAATTTAAATACATTCGTGCTCAATTAAAAAAAAATCAATGTTCTTATTCGAAACTACGAGAACTTTTAGTTGACATTTCCCAAAGTTTCTCTAAAACGTAGTCGCCCTACGGAGGATGCATAAATCTGTTTCGAAGTAAGTCTGTTTATTTTACTCTTCACTTGGGAACTGCAGGTATTTTGTGCGAAAAGCGAAAACGTGCTTTGCAATGTTTTTGTAAGGCGCTTTGATATTACCGGATCTGTGTGTATTAAGATTTACGAGTTTCGTTTCATGGTGATAGTGTAGGAATATTTGCACGAAAAGCCTCTGGTGAATTTAAAATGAATGATTGATAAGCCACTGGTGAATTAAATTAAATGGTTGTTTTAATATGGTACAAACGATCGATAGTGAGAAATCCCCATTATCATGCTTGTCAATAAATATTTACATTTATATAGAAAAATTTATTTATTTTTCATACATTCGTTGTTGTAGCAATTAATTTATTAAAAAGTGTTTTGTTTAATAACAAATTTTATTTAATAAAATGTGTTGTTTCTGGCGCTGCCAAATAATAAATTGACTGACTAATAAATCAACCACGTCCAATCTATCATCAATCCATCTATCGTACTAGGTTTAGGATTTCTCTCTTATTTTATTCAACACAAACTCCATTCAAACCCACTTCTCATTTCAGTCTCTCAAATTCTCAGAAAACGTATGCAGCAAACCCCAGCAAAATTAGACTTGCTCTAAATTGGACACGTTCAATATTGTCCAAAATAAACATTTGCATCCCGAAATAACATTTTGATTCTGAAAATGTCGACATTCAAAGTTCGTGTCATGTCTGTGTCGTCTTATGCACTGATTTGATTTCCTTGCATCCGTGACTGATGCGGTATGCAACCTGCGTTTTCATGCGCCTTGCGTTCTGAATCTAATGCATCTTCATTATTAAGTTTCTGGGTAGTAATGTTGATAATATTCGCACGTGGGTATCCTACATTTAGCTGCAGGTAGCGAGTCTTCCTTTCCTTGAATCTTGTGAATGCTTTCATGATTATCTTCAAGGAACAGTGCACATTCAAGTAGTATTCCTAATTACTCAAATTGGATTAAGATTAGATGAAACATTCTTGGATTTAGTACACCACCAGATACTTAGAGCAAAGGGTATAAGTTTAATACCATGAATCATCTCCAGATCTCAAATATCACAGTATTTCTTTGATTAATCTGTTTCCTATTTGTAAATGTATGTCAAAGTTTACTGACCTAATCAGAGTACACTTGAACCGTGATCGGATTTCTTTAAGCCGAATTAAATATTCCAGCGGAGTAATTCAGACGGATAACTCCCTCTAATTGGCTAATAGTCGAGATTAGCCTTTATATTTGGTACAGTTTGACAAGTACTTACCAATTAGTTGTTTCTTATTTGTAAATAAATAAATAAATAAATAAATAAATAAATAAATAAATAAATAAATAAATGCCTTGGACTAACACACCAATTGCCTAGCCCCAAACTAAGCTCGAAGCTTGTACTATGGAAGCTAGGGAACGGATAGACATACTTAAATACTTTTATAAACATCCATGACTCGAGTACAAATGCCGATGTTCATCACACAAACATTTGCCCTAGCGGG
Organism: Nomophila noctuella; assembly: GCA_958496325.1. Classification (NCBI taxonomy): domain Eukaryota; kingdom Metazoa; phylum Arthropoda; class Insecta; order Lepidoptera; family Crambidae; genus Nomophila; species Nomophila noctuella. The sequence continues at coordinate 2,316,848 of OY292485.1, forward strand.
ATTCGAACCCGCGACCCTTGGTTTTGTAGCCAGGGTCTCTAGCCACTCGACCAACGGGCCTGTCAGAAATAAAGAAAGCAATCAGGTAATCGGGTCACTGGATGTAAATACCGTCGCTGATTTCTCATTATATTATCGTACCTATATACGAGACGTAAAGTCGTCAATTTTTGAAGTACTGTCTTGTGTACTTTCGCAGATAATTTCAAAGACTCGTCATTCAATTTGTTATTAGCTTAAGACCAGATTCAAGTTGACAATGGTATTTAGATAATTAGGTAATTCGTGTTTATTCATATTTCGCATGTACTTTTCATATATTTAATTTGATTTCATTTCATGACATACATACATTCATATGTAGTAAGTTCTATTGGTTCGAACATACTGAATTTCTTAGAAACTCCGTACTCCGAATGGTCTAACGAAGACCATTTTGCTTCACTCCGGCCTCCGATAGTGAAGCAAAGATGTCTGTCTTAGTTAGAATTTCCAAGTAAATCTTATTACTATCCAATCAAATATATTCCTGCTTTAACTTCAACAAACTTAGCAACTTTGAGCCATCTTGTCCAAGCTTACATGGTAAAAACACATCATACATATTTTATGTAATTGACCGATTTGTAATGGTTGAAAACTGCTACTGCGCAACTCTGCGGGCGCTTCGCCCCCGCACTATACCATATTTGTGAATCTGTTTGTATACAAAATACAATTTAGAACCAGCCATTTTATAATAAATGTTTTCTGTATACAAAATTCTAATATTTATAAATTGTCTAGTTATTCATCAGTTTTGTTGTTCTCGATATAGCTGAATATTACCTAACTTATAAAACTGTCATCAGGCTTTCGGATTCAGAAAGAGAAATGTAGAAAATGTAACTGTAATTACCGAATCATTGATCAACGTTTGATTATACTAGAAGTGTAGAATACTAATTACACAGCCAATAAATAAATAAATCATTGGACTTACACACCAATTGCCCCAAACTAATCTCGAAGCTTATGGATGCTAGGGAAACGAATAGAAATACTCAAATTACTTTTATAATCATCCATGACTCGAGTATAAATGCCGATGTTCATCACACAAACATTTGCCTGTAGCAAGATTCGAGCTCGCGACCCTCGGACTTATAGCCAGGGTCTCTGACCACTAGACCAACGGGCCCGTCGAATAAAAAGACAAACATTTCCATTATGACAGTGATAAGTTTGCTAAGCACACCTTATTCCCACCGACACCTATAAACTGAGAATGAAGTACTGAAATAAAGAAAATTCACGGCGCAACGTGAGTCTCAGTGTTTTATTTTATTTGCTCCCATATTTTACAGCTTTATCCAACAGAGTGCCACTGTTACTGTATCCTGCATTACGCCTTAGCCGGTGTTTACACAATTTTTTTATCTATGGATACATCCACCCGATAACGGCTTGGATACACGATGTATGTGTACTCGTAGTATTTTCCCATAGCTTACAACACCGCTCAAGTCGAAAATTGAAAATTTTGGCGTCATTTGATAGATCTAATCATTGCGCGTCTTACCATTGGGCACATAATATATAATGTAGATTTCAGCCAATAACAAGAATAAATTAAAAAAGTAGTGACATCGCGCAGTTAGGAGCCCGCATAGACAAAAAGAAAGATTACTTTTTAATTCAAAAAGTAGTGACATCGCGCCCAGAGATTTAAATTTTTTTATGAGATTTTGGCACTCGATGTCTATGCAAGAAAAACTAGTAGATAAAGAGGTAAGCTACTCAATAAATCAATCAGACAATATATGGTAGTAAAATATCTTTATGGACTTAATGGGTTTTTTTAAATTACATGGTGTAAAATGAAACCGATTTTTTTGTATTCTGCAAAACTTACTGAAAACGACTTATGCGGTGTTGTAAGTTAAGACCCGGTATGTGTAGTACGCAAACAAATATGGTGTTCTCTACACAATGTGTAGCGGGTTATTACTTCGGCTGTTTACGCGATATATGCGTGACTTTGAAAACAATATCAAGTGAAAGTATTACTTACATATTATTAGAGTTAATATTAAGTAAAGGCTGCGAGAAATTGCTTTTTCATGTCTAGATTGTTTGCTAACGGCGTATTTTTATTAGCACGGATTTTTCCACCAGACGTTTAGTTGTTTTTGATTAATTTGCCCAAAAAGTCTGCAGGGCGTTGAAAAATGTACACAAATGGATAATCTACTATGATAATAGAGTGAGATAAAAGTAATGGAATACTTATTATATATACACGTTTATAAATGAAGACTTGAAAACCGAAATAAATAGTCATCTGGTGCAGAGATGTTGACCATCGAACCTACCCATTTGCAAATATTGAAATCATAATCTTATCTTATCTCTAACAGTATTAAATGGCTCTGTGTTTTTACCCGCGTTATTAAGCATGTTGCCTTTCCCCTCATAAATCTGACAGCCACACATTTCAAAGCAGACATTACAATTACAAATCCTGGTTGCTGTCAATCCGAACTTGGGAACTCGTAACTTTATCAAGTCGGTAGTCTTGTCCGACCAGAATGGAAAGCAAACAATAAATTAGGTTGTCTGTCTCCCTCTCGCGTAATGTTATTCATTGCTGAATTAATATCGAATAACACACTACACACTCCAGTTCCCTTTGTAATTGTGTACTAGTATTACCCAGGTATCCCGTATTAATACTGGGTAAGGCTTGGAATACTTATGCCCACGCGTTGATTTAAGAAGGGGGAGAGCTTAGTGGAACTTCCACTCTATGAGCAGCTCGACTGGAGAAGTTCCAACACCTTACAGAAGACCACAGTGAAGTTTCACTTTGTAACTGTTTTGCTATGTTCCTGCTGGTGTAGGGTAGTAAGGTTTCCAGTACTCAGTTGGGGGGAGGGGGGGGACGGTACGGGACTTTTCAGGCAACGCATCAACGACGCTTGTGGTTTTGTAATACTAGGTATGGTGTGAAATTCTAATGCTCACACAAACGTTTGTGTTTCATTTTATATAGTAGTGCCAGGTAAAGTTTATTACTAGATTAAGTTTATTTGTTTTGTTTAATTGAAAATGCTTAGGTGAACTTTAATAAGTTTGTGAAAACGTTATTATAGAACTTTTACGAAAGCTGAAGGTGACGGTAGAAGTTATTATTATGTTCTTAGCTTCATTATTGTATTGTTATTAAGAAGTTGTCTTTACTATTTTATTGTTTGATTATTTAAGTTTTTAATTATATTGTTTTTGTTACAGGTAATATTTTCTTCTTTCATTGAAAGCAGAACAAGTAAGTTTAATAGCAAGCCTTAACACGCTAACTTTTGACGTGGTTTATTATACCATTAAACACAACCATTTTTTAGAAGATTTCTTAACCATTCAAATAATCATCGCAGCAAAACTGCCAAACCATGTTTAAAGTGTAGCTGTGATATGTTCGCATTGCTTCATTCAAAGAATGTCCATAATGGCATAGGCCGGCCTGTTGTAGTCAACTACCTACAAATATTTTACTGTATTAATGACTGTTATCAAGCTTAAAGCTGAATGGACGATGAGATGCAACAGACACAAATTAATGAGTCATCGGAAAATATTCTACACCTAACCTTAAAACGTCGGGAGAAAGTATCCACCGCAAACGCCCAGGCGAACACGAAAAAAAAATTATAACATAGAACGTTCCACATTGGCCCTTTGTAAGCCTGATGGGCCTATTAATTTGATAAAAAGCCAACTAATTGGAGATCTTTTACGACCGAAACGCATCGGCACTCAGCATCCACTCAAATTGTTCTGGGTGATAAATTTTATGCATTATCTTTAATAAGATGCATTTTTATTGGACGTTTACTTAAACGGTCGTTATGTCCCGTTGAGAAAGTGCTAGTGTTACCTCTGTCTCATATTCGGTTTTGTATATTATGTGTTATTTTTATTACTATCGACTTTATGGCGTGGAATTTGTTTCTATTCGTGTAAAATGTGCATTAAAATATAAATGACAAAGATATTGGTTGTGAGTCGTCGTAAAATATGTAAATTGTCGTGAAGTGTCACTTAGCAAAATTATGACGATGTAAAAGAATATTAAGAAAATAATTAACATAGTCAATGGCTGTAGTTTTCTGGGTGTAAAAAGTGTTACTAAATACATGATTGCGTCTCGTTGGTTTAGTGTTTGTATTATTATATACATAATTATGTTCATTGATATTTAATTTCATGACACCGGTACTTACAAACATCATCTTTTCGAATTCTGAACTCGGAAATATAATTGTTAAATGAAATATCGACAAATTTTAGTGACTAAAATAATTTAGTTGGGTAAATAGTAAATATCGTATTTACATATACGAGTATGTATGTATATTTATCCAACAAAATTATTTTAGTCTCGGTCATACCTCTAATTTATTATGACGCATTTGTAATGGTAAATTAAAATACACTACTTTTGTAGACTTAGAATATACTCTTGTCTGACCTCCAACTTAAAGACACATCGCCAATCTCAAACCCAACTGCCGTACAAGTCGACAATAGCATCCAAAACGGACATTAAACCACTGATCACCCGTTTACTAAGCCGCTTACGTTCATTGTGCGTGATAATCGTGGTGATTAATTCAATCATTGGTCAATACACGCGTGGGCCACAGCTAACCATTATTGTCTATTCAGATATGTCAGGTTTTATTAACATCGACACCATTCTTGTGTAGGTTTACCATTTTTGAGGGATTCTCAAGGATTTTTTGATGGTCAAGGTTGTTTTTCAAATAGACTTGCGTTCATCATTTTGTTAATAGTTTTAATAGAATTTTGCACTCCCCTAAAATCGCATAATCGCATCCCAATGGGAATATGGGAGATGCATGTATTTTTTATGAAAAAATTTTTGGTGTCAATCAATTTTATTTTACGATAGCTTTTTGGAATAAAATTAATGATCAATGATCACTTATGCAAACTAACAGTCTTTTCCCATAATTTTCAAATGATAACTATGTAAAGAGATATGCTCACTTCAAGTTATACGTAGGCAGTACTAATATACGCTGATCGCGCGTTACATTACGCATCCTGAGTTATTACTTGAAGGGACGGGTATAACGTGCGAGTACCGCGGGTAATGTGCGCCGTTAAATTATGACAGTGTTGCCATGTAGATTCATTGACACGCATGAGCGTTAAAAATGTAACGTTGTCACGGAAAACTATCATATTAATGAAAACATAAAAATATCCGCGTAGTACTATGGATACTGGCCTAATACGGATTGAAACTCGAAACAAATCGATACCTGACAACAGAAACCAAGCTATGACCATTAAAATCACTTGCGTAATTCTGTAGTAATTCACATCACAAAACATTAGAAATTAAGGAACCGCAGAAAATAGTTGTTAAGATTTGAGTTAATAAATGAAATGATACACCCAAAACATTAATAAAACATAACAGGACAGTCCCTTTATTTCACACGCCATGGTAACCCTATTCTCGACTCGTAAAGGTCTTGCATTCTCGAAAGGGCATAATTTATCTTATAAATATGTTTTGAGATACACAATAAAATGGAAAGCGGTAGCCCATGATTTGTAAAGAATGCATTTGATTGTTTTAATATGCAGGCCATTTTGACATATTTTTCTAATTTTATTGTTATTTTTCCTATTTTTTGTCATGAGATTGCGAATCTACCCTTACAATTTGCTTCGTTCGAAATCACAGTATTTCGCATATATTCTCTACATTTATGCTTTTCTTCTCATCTTGTGAAAGCTAGCAACGTATGTATCCTATCATTCGTATGTATCAGGACTATATGCAACTTTTCATTAAGAACGATTGGTCAAAACCGATCTGTATGATATCTTTGAATGTATGTTATAGTATATGTAAACTTAACGATAAAACATGATGCTAGCATCGGTCGCGGTTTGTACTCCAGCGTTCATTCCCACATAACATCACTACTCGTAGTTACATTTGAATAGGAATGGTGTTTCCATTCCGAAATCCATTCGGTTATGATTTCATCGATTATTAGATATTATATTTGTGCATTCGTCTATGTGGGGGAATAAAGTGGTTTTTGTATCTGTGCTATTTTAGTTGACAGATACGTTGTTTATCGATAGTAATGGATGGTCAGGGTCACGGCAGCCTATTTATTGAATTGATAGGCAATTTATATTATTTCATATATGGATGATGAAATATTCCACACAGGAAGATCAGTTTGTTGTTATGGTCAATAATTTGACGACGACCAAGAGGTCGTGACTTCGATCCCCGCATTGTACAAAAATGTCGTGTTCAGGAACAAAACAATATGAACAATTGAACATGTCTGTTTTCACTGGTAGATACCTGTATCTATTTATTTTCAAGTGTCGCGGATGTCCATGGTCGGCGGTGATTGTTTACCATCAGGCGACCCGATAGCTCGTTTACCGCCTCTGACATAAAAAAAAAGAAAAAAAAACATCAAATCATACAAATGTATATTATGTAGGTATGTCATGTTGTGAGATATTTTAATTATTTATTATGTCTTCTGATTTTGGTCAACTTATGAATCTTATTACATCTCTTTTAATCAACCGAGATTAACTTTTCATTATCTTTAATTTATAACTAAGATAACTAAGTTGTGCATGGCTCAGTAGCTTTCTAAGTTTAATATTTTATTCGGCTGAGTTGTTACGAAAAGTAATGCTGAATGATCTTTAAGTCTTAGTCTTCATTAACTGGACTTCAACAAAAGATAATAAACTACTTCAAGACTATAAGTACCTAAATTTCTTTGGCAAAGTACGCTTCAATTAAAAGTTTTGGGCCGTTCTAGTTAGGATCATAACTTCTTTACTTACCTACGTTGAGTTTAGTAAGGTATATTTTACGCTTGAACATAAAAATTCTAATAATATTTTTTAACGCAGAAAACAATGTTAATGATTTTGCTATTTTAAATAATTAAAAAATAACTTGAGACAAAAAACAAGAGTGAGTAAAATACTATTTATGTAAGGAATCATTTGGTATATTTCTTGGTCCATTTTTTTTTGCCGGCTATGTATGCTTCGTGATATAGAGGCCCATAGACAACGGCGATCACGTATCAACCACATTCAATACAGCGTGACTTATCTGTAACAAAAATAATACATATTCCTCGAAAGGTATTTTCATACAACTAACACCTCACCTCATTGGAACCATGAACAAGTCTAGGCAATAACGGCAATGCTACACCCGAACCTCAATAACATCAAATCCAAAAAAATATTTCGCTTAAACGAAAAAGTATAGTACCTACTTACTATATATATTATAGTTTTTCTCTGTGATATTTCGATTTCCTTCGGCGGTCGGCGCCTTTGATGTGTTTTCTTTGGGTTGTGGACTTATAGAAACATCCGAAGCCAATTGTGTTACATGGGAAAACGATTCGACGAATAAAAACAAAAGTAATACTCACCCGTTTCTATTTGGAGGTACACGGATATTATTTTCGTCGCGTGTTATTATTAGTTTTTGTTTTGAAGTTTTTTCTAAGAATCTGGCCTTGTGTTATTGACGGGAAGGCGAGTGGAAGACGCTATGCTAATTAGCATGACTTTCAAATAATGTGTGTCACGTAATTCGTATAACATAGGCGACAACTATTTGAAACAAATACAATTATTCGGATAATGACGACCCGCTTGGTGTAAATGTTGCCAGAAAAAAAAATTGTATGCAGGACAAACAGACATGCCAATGTCTGTTTGTCCTGGTCTGGGTGTTATATGTATCTATTTAAGTATTTTTGTTCTGATGTCTGTAACAAATGTGCTTAAGTTACTCGTACTTAAAACGGAGTCATGTATGTGATGTGAAATATTAATAATTTATTTTATTTAAGCAGGAAATCAAAACAAGGGTATTTTCTGTGGTCGGTCGTGTTAGATTGCTGTCCCACAAAACTATGGGAGTAAGTTAATCCTTTGCTTACGAACGCACTTGTGCACTACAATATTTTTGAACCTGGCTGATATTAAGATTGCCCGTTGTGGCCAAAACCGTTATTATTATAAATAGGCATTTTCAATTTTCGAACAGGGCCACCAATCAGTGATAATTAATTGAACACTTTGTAACGAAAACTTAATTTCGGTAATGGAAACATATTTTGTCGCGCACTCGAATATCAGTGGCCTGGTAATTTTGATGTTTATTTATTGGAAATAATCTTCTTAACAAACCAGTAGGCGTTCAATTATATTGATTCATTTCTTTGCCGAACTATTTAGCCCAGGTTATCGTTACCAGCATGCGTGTTTCCTCCATCCTATAACCATGGCTCTTTTAAGAGAAGTAAGGAACTATCTTGCGAGCCGGTATGGCGATGCCAACGGATTGGATACCTTAGTACCGCATCCGTTGTCATGGCAATTAGGGCTCGTCCTTTGCTTACCATCAGGGAGAGTGGAGCCAATATAATATTAAAATTGATTAAAAGATGTAGCCTGACTTACATCCCTACTACTGTCTGTTACGATTTATCGCTTAAGTAACTATGTCTGAATGTCTGCCTGTTACGATTTCGCGCTTAAACCTCTCAACCGATTTTGATGAAATTTGTCTCAGATAATTTTTAGAGCCTGAGGACGAAGGCTACCTTTTGTTGGAAAAAATAAGGGATTTGAAATCCACGCGCACGAAGTCACGGACGGGCGCTTGTTATAATATAAATTAACTGTTATACACCTGGTTGTATTCCGGTTTCATTAATGCCGAAGGTAAGTAGGCAAGTAGGTCCTTCTGAAATTAAAATTTCAAAGATCAAAGGCGCTTATTTGTCAAGAGTCTCCCAATGGAAGGTCACGTGGCGTTCTTCCAATTGAACTTAAGCAAAATAAGACTTATACAATGAAATGCGGATTTTAAAGTGAATGAAATCATAGTGTGTACAACGTAAAATGCGATTGGCTGTAGCCTAATCAAAATTTTATCTTGACAACTTTTAATTGTTTTTTGCTAAAAGGTCAATAAAGGACATACAGAGTATTTGTAATGTGTCAGATGTAGTGGCACTCCAGGAGCTATGTTTGCTCCCCTGCGATTTACCTATTCTAGGAACCATTTCAAGTGACTTTGAATATCATGGCAAGTCAGCTGTTGATGTATCGACAGGTTTACTAAAGGGTAGACCACATGGAGGGGTTGCGATTCTTTGGAGAAAAGGCATTTTTGATTGCGTTAGTATGATAAACTGTATTAGTACCCGTCTGGTAGCTATTAGGGCTAGTTTTGGGGGGAGATCTATTATTGTTTTTTCAGTGTACATGCCCACAGATTCATTGGAACATCTTCCAATCTTTGCTGAGGTGTTCGGGGAAATAAGCGCAATTGTAGAAGGAGAACATAATACTGAGAGCGTGTACATTCTGGGCGACTTTAATGCTCATCCTAATACATTGTTCCACAGTGAGTTAATAAGCTTTTGCACTGAGCACAGTTGGATTTGTGCTGATTTGGAAAAGTTAGGGTTAAATTCTGACACATATACGTTTGTAAGTGCAGCCCACGGCAGCAGGCGGTGGCTAGATCACTGCGTTGTATCTAGTTCAGCCTGGCAATCTGTTGTCGAAGTGGGGGTAATGGAGGACGTTTTTGTGTCTGATCATTTACCATTATTTGTTAAATGCGATTTAAATGTTGTTCGGCAGAAGTTGGCGACGCGCGGCTTGCGAATGAACTCAGTGATATGGGGGGAAAGAGATGAATTTCAAATAGATAAGTACCGAGAACTATGTCACACTGTATTACGCGACATTGACTTTCCTGCTGAGTTCATGCTTTGCGGTCGCGGGTTGTGCAATTCGGAAAAGCATAAGCAGGTGCTAGATAGGCTTTATGACAGCATTGTATGCGCCCTACAGGACGCTGCTACTAAGACAAATAAGCGAACTTGTACTAACAGACATAAACATAAACATAAGCACCTTTGTGGGTGGAATAAACATGTTAGTGAGGCTCATAGGGCGGCCAGGCTTAAATTCAAGGTGTGGCTTCTCTATAATCGTCCTTCGTCAGGTATAATCTATAATGAAATGAGGGAGTCCAGAAGGGTTTTTAAGAGTCGTCTGAAATGGTGTCAACGTAACCAAGACCAACTTAAAATGGACGTTTTAGCAAAACACCGGTCAGCGAAGAATTTTAAAGACTTTTGGAAGGCCACTAGGAAGTGTGATATTAGGCCTGACCTCCCAGTGAGAGTCGATGAGGTAGGTGAGCCGGTCCAGGTTGCCAATGCTTTCATGCGCCACTTTAAAATTAGTTCTCCACTGGGACCTTCAGTTTCCACTCAGAGCGCTCAGTCAGAATGTCGGGGAGAGACGTCGCCGTTGCGTGTCACGGCAAAACAAATACGCGAGGCGCTCAAAAACATGAGCGGTGGTAAATCTCCCGGACATGATGGTATTAGTGTGGAGCATTTGCGATGTGCCGGAGCTCACCTGCCGAGACTGCTGGCCCTGTTCTTCTCTATGTGCATAAATCATTGCTACTTACCACATGAGCTAATGAAAACTATCGTCGTGCCCATTGTTAAGGATAGGACGGGGGACATCTCGGACAGTAAGAATTATCGTCCGATTTCTCTTGCAACAACCATTGCTAAGGTGTTGGATAGCGTGCTTAATACTATACTGGATAAATACGCGAACATACATGATGCTCAGTTCGGGTTTCGACCCGGACTCTCAACTGAAAGCGCCATTGTTAGCCTTAAGCACGCTGTCCAATACTATACTGATCGAGGGACGCCGGTGTATGCCTGCTTTTTGGACCTCTCCAAGGCCTTCGACCTGGTTTCATATGATGTGCTTTGGGGGAAGCTGGAGAGCAGGGGTGTACCGAAAGAGGTGCAAAATATACTCAGGTTTTGGTATGCTAACCAAACAAATCATGTGAAGTGGAACGATTCTTTGTCTGATGCGTATATGTTGGAGTGCGGGGTGAGGCAAGGGGGGTTAACTTCACCGAAACTCTTCAATATGTACGTAAACGATCTCATCGTTGAGCTGAGCAGTATGCGTGTTGGTTGTCGGATAGATGGTGTTAGTATGAACAACCTAAGTTATGCAGACGACATGGTACTGCTCAGCCCCACGATGGGAGGCCTCAATGAAATGCTGAAAGTTTGTGAGTCCTATGCTGCAAGTCATGGTTTAGCATACAATGCAAAAAAAACAGAATATATGGTTTTTGAGACCGCTGGTAAATGCCCGAATAGCAAAATTAATATTACCCTAAATGGAGTGAATATAAAACGTGTCACAAAATTTAAATATCTAGGGCATATCATCACCAGCGACCTCAAAGATGACAATGACATTGAAAGGGAAAGGAGGGCTCTAGCGGTTAGAGGTAATATGTTGACCCGCAGATTCTCTCGCTGTACAGAAGACGTAAAAGTCACGCTTTTTAAAGCATACTGTCAAAGCCTGTACACGGGAAATCTGTGGGTTAAGCACACAAAAAAATCGCTGGAAACCCTGCGAATCCAGTATAACAATGTTTTTAGGATGATGTTGGGACTGCCTCGTTTCTGCAGTGCATCAGGGATGTTTGCTGAATATCAAACTGACGGTTTCGAAGCGGTCATTCGCAAAAAAACGAGCTCCCTGATTTTTAGAGTGAGAGCCAGTCCTAATAGCATCCTGAAAACATTGGCGGACCGGTGCACATCGCCGCTCTGGTGGTGCTTTGTGCGAAGAGTGACCAACACAGGAACATACCCTTTTACGTGATGTTCACTCTAAGCATTATAAGCATACATTCATATTTGTATTTTTATTTTTTCTTTCGTCTACTTTTATTTCATGTATTTCATGTATTTTCAAGAATAATATACTAACAATTAGTTTTAAGATACTGGACTAACAAAATATGGATATTGTAATGATCTGAAATATATTATTATATTATTATTATGTAGCGGCACTAGAGTATTTTTTTAAATAGTATTATTTTTAAAGATCACGGAATGAACTTTACTATACAGGCTAAGTTAATTAATTATATAGTGTTCATCTAGGACATAATGTCTTAGTCGAATACTTAAGTATTTTTTTCCCTAATAAAGTGCCTATTCCTAATACCTGCCAAATGCATGTATTATAGGTAAATAGGTATTAAATGCATGCGTTTTCTTAATATTTCGCGGCACATATCAAAATTAATATTAACCGTTTAAAAACAAATTCACCAAACGAATTCTCTCTGCTTACATCTGCAACTTCAACAAAATTCCCTCTTGTCATATTATAAAAACGTGACGAAATTCTTAAAGTTCAGACCCGCTGTCTCACCGAGCTGATGCAATATAAATGAGCATGCACTTGCACTTCCAAGTACCGTCTCGTTTACTGTCCAAGGCGACGATGCCAAGTCGTTATTACAAGTTATTGCCGGTTATTGTTCCTGTGCTGTGTGCTTCTGAACGCTTCTGTGCGCTTCGTTGTTTGAAAACATGTTACGTATTGTAGATTGGCTTGAAGCGTCATTGTGATGTTGCTTGAATGTGGAGACTGCTGCTTTAACTTTAACCAATAGACCAACAGGCATTCAAGCACAAGAATAAGGACGGGACTCTAACTATACGTCCTATCAAACCATGTGTGCTTTTGGGTGAATTAATCTTTATGAGTGGGTGAGGGTCTATAGGAGAAAGCAACAACAGTAATACGCTACAAATGGGCTAGTAAGAATAATATCAGTGGCCTCACTTGCTCACAAATAAAACACTTAGGGTGAGACTCCACAAAAGCTGAGATTTGCGAGCGGCACGGAGATGTGTCGTAAGAAATAGGATTTTGACTTTAACATATTGAAATCCTATTGGCTACTTACGGCACATCTCCGCTCCGATTGCACATCTCCGCTTTAATGGAGTCTCACCCTAAGTGTTTTATTTGTGAGTAAGTGAGGCCACTGATATTATTCTTGCAGACCCATTAGTAGCGTATTACTGTTGTTGCTTTCTCCTATAGACCCTCACCCACTCATAAAGATTAGTTCACCCAAAAGCACACATGGTTTGATAGGACAGCATTCTCACACAATCTTCTGTCCTGTGTTTCGGAGAGCATGATTTACCGTCGATCCTGCGCGAACTGCGTGAACGAAATGCATCTGCAAACGTTTTATGATGATTGCACTCCGAGAAACAATAGGTACTTGCTATTTTATTGCCCTTGCAGAGATGGCTTGGATCTCAAATACTCGGAGCGAATGCATAATCTGATATATAAATATTATTCTGATATTGTAGTATCATTTTAGTCGAATGCTTGGACTAAATCCTTCAGATTACATATGTTTTTCGCTTTAGAAAACATATTGCGTATGGATTTAGTTTTATTTGTATTCTGTGTGTTATTATAACATTTTCTTATTATTATGCTGCGCAATAAAAATATCTAAAAATGTCATGGTATAATATAAAATTATTTTTTAAATCTTTTGCAAACCATCGCCTGTTTTGGCAGACCTTAATAATAATGTCAATAAATATAATTACTGACATTAACAATTCTGTTCGGATTGCAATGCATAATATTTTTTGCGTCTATTCAATTAACAGTGTCTATTAAAACGATTTGTGTTTTAGTTTGAAAATAGAATATTGTATTCATTCGTTGAAAGCTTTCGAATTTCGAATTCCGGATAGGTTAGGTCTTTTTCACTGTATATTATCTTTTATATTTCAATTTTCATGCGCGGATGTATCCGAAATCCTTGTTTTACGAATTGGTACTTTGAAATTCTAAATAAGTAACAACTAGCAATGTTGTGTTTTATTTGAATTTCGATAAACCTTCGATATTGGAATTATTTTCCACGAAACGGAATGACAATACGCATTTTAGTGTTCAGCTTTATTACACATTTTCAATGTAATTATGATACTTCAATGAATCACCCAATTATCGGTTTCGATGAAACAAATATTCGTTTCCAAGAATATGTTGTAGTAAATTGTATCTATGTTATTCAGATCAATGGGTGTGAAGCAGTTTTATGTATCGCGCCATTAAACGGTTTGTGATTTTGCGTCATAGAAGTCCGATAGCGCAGATTGTTGTTTGATATAATTGTTTTGATAATACGAGTGTGGATAGTAATAACAAACATTTCTCAATAGTGCCATTGGTCGTTCAATTTTTTTTTTGTTTGTAAGATATCTATTGCTAATATAATACAGCAGAAGAGTTTGTTTGATTGAACGCGCTAATATCTGGAGCTACTGGTCCGAAAAAAATATTTTTGTGTTTGATAGTCCATTTGATGAGAAAGGCTTTAGGCTATAGTATATGCCTAGATGTGCGGATACCAAAAACCACGCGGGCGGCCGCTAGTAAGTAGATATTTTATGGAGATTTACCATACTTATCGCCTTTTAAATACGGTTAGCCAAGAAAGCTTTTTTTTACAGTACAAATTTAAAACGAAACCATCCATCTGAACTTTATCAATGTAACGTCTCGAAGGGTAGGAAAGTATTAATTTGCCTGCAGAGATAAGCCCGGTGATAGAACGGGCCCGTTAAACCGCACGTGACTCCCATACGTACTTACTAGTACGGACGCTTGTCGCCGATTCAATGACTCGGCACTACTACTTCGGAAGACTTTGTATAGCCAGTTGTGCTGTGTAGAGCCGGAGTTGTCCCGCTGCTCAACTGCCGTAGTTGAGCAGTCCCACTGCTCAACTTTATTAGTGCAGGCAATGAAGCATTTTGGGTCCGAATTTTTTTACTGTGAACCGATTTGCATGAAATTTTGGAATTAGTTTCATTGCACCCTTCAATTCAAAAGTGAAAATGATTTGAACGCCGCAACTACCCCTGGAGTGGTTGCCACCCCATCTCGGGGGTGAGTATTCTTTTTTTAAGATAACTTCGGATATCGATAGGAAGACTAATTTTAAGCAAAAAATCATCTATAAAGTTTTTCGATAAATCTAATACTTTTCAAGTTATTGGTAATTGAATATTCGCAATTTTGTCACGGTTTTCATCGGTTTTTTGCAAATATCTCCAAAAATATAACTTTTATCGATAATGTTATGGGGAACAAAATTGTGGCAGGTAAAAACTAAACAATTTTGTTTATTATAACGTATTCTAAGTGCAATATTAAGTTAGATATTAAAGATCAAAGCCGTTTTTTATTTTGTCTGCATTTTAATCGATGTGGTCAATGTCATCTAGCGGCGAGCAGATGCATTTTATGCATTCTTATAATTAAGAGTTTTGTAGTGCTTGAAATAAGCTTTCAAATGAGTACAATGAAAAGTTTTTTGCACGTAAAATAAGTAAGCTGTATTACAAATAAGAGGAGCATCCAATATTTTTTCTTTTAAAACAATGGGTTTCATAAGTGCCGTTTCCACCAGAGTTGAAATTATTCGTATTCCGCCAAGAATTAACTTTATTATGAAGTGTTTGATAAATTGTATCAGTTTGGCTGCTTTAGGACATATATTTTTCAAAATAGACAGGATTAAAATAAAAATATAACATCTCATATTTTAAAAAATCCCACCTTCTTTTCATAATATCTCAAAAATTACGATAGATGTGTATAAAAGTGTAGGGATAAAAAATTTAGGTATTTTTCTGACAAAAAATTTAGTAATTTTGTTATTTCTGTTAAACAAAAACTGACGGAGATATGATTGTTTAAAGAGCGCGTGGCAGCGGCAATCACAGCCTCTCTTAAGCCCTTTTACCCTTCACCGTTTTCGAAAAACGTTTTTAATTATATATTGCAATAAAGGATGTTGTAGTTCTTCTAATTACCTTTTCAATGCTGTTTTAGAAATTGTGATAGCATGAATAGCTTGGAAATGGCACTTGTGAAACCCATTGATTTCCAAGAAAAAGCATTCGATGATCCTCTTATTTGTAATACAGCTTACTTATTTTACGTGCAAAAGACTTTTCATTGTACTCATTTGAAAGCTTATTTCAAGCACTACAAAACTCTTAATTATAAGAATGCATAAAATGCATCTGCTCGCCGCTAGATGACATTGACCAAATCGATTAAATTGCAGACAAAATAAAATACGGCTACGATCTTTAATATATATCTTAATATTGCACATAGAAAACTTTAGGATAAACAAAATTATTTAATTTTTTACCTGCTACAATTTTGTTCCTTATAAAATTTTCGATAAAACTTATATTTTTGGAGATATTTGCAAAAAACCGATGAAAAACGTGACAAAATTGCGAATTTTCAATTGCCAATAACTTGAAAAGTATTAGATTTATCGAAAAACTTTATAGATGCTTTTTTGCTTAAAATTAGTAATCCAATCGATATCCGAGGTTATCTTAAAAAAAACATACTCACCCCCGAGATGGGGTGGCAACCACTCCAGGGGTAGTTGCGGCGTTCAAATCATTTTCACTTTTGAATTTAAGGGTACAATGAAACTAATTCCAAAATTTCATGCAAATCGGTTCACAGTAAAAAAATTCGGAGGTTGGACCATATTTTTCGCTTCAATGACTGCGCTATATAGAATTGAGCAATATAGTTGTAGTACAAACATTTGTGTGCCTTGTGTTATTTGTAATGGATAATAATGTAAGTATGTATTAAAGTGCAGTTATGCGTTGATCACTAATATTCGATATTACTATTCTAACTTTAAAACCCGTTTTTGGTACGGTGTGATTTGCTAATCTTTCAGAATAAGGCAATATACTACTTTAATTATTTTTAAGGCCATGTCAAGGTTATTTTACATTTTGATGTGACTAATGGATCATCCATTAGTCAAAAATGTAAACTAGCGGATTACCAGATTAACATACATTAAAAAAGAAAGATAATTCAAATTAGAATGTACCTAATGCGATTTACCCAAGCGCTTTTACTAACATTCCATTATTTTTAACATTAACAGTAAAAGCTTGAAGGTGACGTAAACTATTCCAGAGGCAAAAACCCCGCGGTCCGGGTGAATGGGAATTTTCCTGACCAAATTCCATGAGTGCCGCATTTCATACAAAACATAGCTCTAATTCTGTCCTATAGTGGAACTCATTTTGTGAAGGTTTGAGTGTAATCACTATAGTACTGGAATCTTGTTTATTTATATTCCGAAATTATGAAATGTTAGATATCTATCAAGGGTCCTGGCTGCCCTATTGAGTTATGATCATTGTTATAAATTATTGCAATGTGCAATGATTAAGTGAGCATTTAAATTCTGTTTGTCTTAGTTGATCGTCCGTAGTAGACCTGTCAGTAAAAAAAATCGAAAAAAATAGGTCGAAAAATTTACTATTGGAGGACTTATCAAACACGAGTAGCACTATAATACTACATGTAAAAAGGTTAAAAAATATGTCCTTATAATCTTATTTAAAACCATAAGCATCCTTCCACAGCAAAACTTCCAACCGCGGCCATTTTTAAAAATGTCTCCCACATATTTCATTCGCAACGCGACCCCAGGGATCCGTTATTGACTAGTGCTGTAACCCGACGCCGCCGCCTCGCGAATCTCTGGCGTATGAAATCTGCGGCGGGCGTAACACTACACCGGGCCATAGATTAGAGGTTGTTAGACGCGTCAGTGTTGAGTTGCGACCTACTTTGCTAATGTAATGTAACTTTAAATGTATTTTCATATCAGAAAAACAGTCTTGATGTTCGTTCGGCACTGAGGTACTGATCTTCCTAAAGTTAGATTCCTAAAGGTAGAGCTTTTCGGTGGATGACTGCTATCCGAAGTCGGTGGTAGTATCAATCTGCTTTGCTTATGTACATATAATGTTACTTTAAATATATTTTCATATAAGAAAAAATATGCTTTTCTTTGCTATTTAATGCATAGCAATAAATGTAAACAGTCTTGATGCTCTTTCGGCACTGAGGGACTGACCTTCCTAAAGGGAGATTCCTAAAGATAGATCTTTTCGGTAGATGACTGCTTTCCGAAGTCGGTGGTAGATTCAATCTGAGGCTATTGGAAAAAAAGTATAATTTGATTTGATTTTTGAAACGAAACGTAATTGTTTTTGTTACTGTATTCTCCCAAATACGATTGCATCTTCGATGAAAATACATGTCTGGCAGAACATTGAATAATAGACTCAATATAGAATGAATGCTCATTGTAGACTTTCCGTCAAAGCCGTAGACCACAGTGACAACTAACCAGTTTGGTGATCTGCCAACTGACTTAACAATAAAACATTTTAAAAGAACTTCACGCCAAGAGTCATAAAGATATGGCCGCCTTTGTCCTGTCTCGCACTTAATTGTATATTGGCGTCTTCCTGTTTAGTAAAAGCGTATATCTCCAATTTACACTTGAGAATCCTAACTAACCGGTAGAATTAATTAAGGGAATTATCGCCGAGTAAAAGATATGGCGGCTCTTGCGATACGCTGTCTTTTCTTTTTGTTAACTTCGATTTGTTGCTAAGATTGTTAAATGGATTTCAGACTGTTGCTTTTCATTATAAACACTAACGATGACTAAACATTACTATACATATGTTTGTTTGAGACCTTCGTTGTTGAAACATTTACCGAAACTTCCAGCAGTAAGGTTAATAAATAAATATGTAACATATCAAATAAAAAATAATTGCTGTTCGTTAGTCTGCTTAAATCTCGAAAACGCCTGAACTGACTTGGCTAATTTAGGTCTATAAAAATTGTGGTAGTCCAGGAAAGGTTTCAAAAATAAGGTAATATGGAACAGTTAAAAAAATCACATAATACGACAACTTTATTTTCTAAACCAAACTTTTCTACCTGTCAAACTTTATGATGAAACTGACAGTGATACGAAGTTCACCGGGTCAGTTTACAGAACAATGCAATCCTACTACTATTATAAAGGCGAAAGTTTGTATGTATGGATGTATGGATGTTTGTTACTCTTTCACGTAAAAACTACTAAATGAATTTGAATGAAACTTTACCACAATATAGCTTATACATCAGACATAGGATATTGGAAATCGAAATCCACGCGGACGGAGTCGCGGGCGGCCCCTAGTAAATAATAAATATCGCTATTTATTCTGATTCGCTAGTAGTAATATTTGTGTGTAGTAAGAGATTAGTAATGTTGCACTTCATGAAAACTACGTAATCACTACATAATTTTGGATTAGGATACATATTGTGTTTCGAAAATATTTATAGAGCCCGGAATCTGAAAGTTGACTATGTACTTCCCCACCGTACCTTGGAAAACTCGAAAAGCCGCCCTGATACTTATGATATTAATACAGATAGAAAGTCAGATAACATTGGCTGCGTACCGCGTTTCAATTGGCCTAGTTCTGATAATGTTAGTAGAGGTCGTTCGGTCACTTAGGCTTTCTTTATTATGGATAATGTGCTGTTTTGTTAAGCTTCTGCCTATATATACTAACTTGGCAATTTTATTTAAGAGCGGGATTAAAAAAATACTTTACCACATATATTTTAACAGATACACATATTTTAACTATGACTACGATTCTGATATTATGCAAAATACAACAATCTTAGGTCTTACATAAAAAATACATCAGAAAAATAACCGTTTGACTCTATTAGACTGTTTTTCATCCATATTTTTTTTAGTTCAAACTAGCGGCCGCCCACGACTCCGTCCGCGTGGATTTCGATTTCCAATATCCTATGTGTTATTTTGATGTATAAGCTAATATTGTGGTAAAGTTTCATTCAAATCTATTCAGTAGTTTTTACGTGAACGAGTAAAAAACATCCATACATACATACATCCATACATCCATACTTACAAACTTTCGCCTTTATAATAGTAGTAGGATAGAAGCCAACCTTTCATACGTCCCTTCTGCATCACTCTTTACAGTCTTTGACGGTTACTTTGTATGAAAGCAGGATGCTGGCGCCTCACCGTCGTCGGTCGCAGGCCTCTGCATTGAGTAGAGAGCAGGACAGCCTATTAGGTTTCCATTAGAAACCTTTATTGTATTTATTTATTCATCTTTAGGTATTTACGTAGTGCCAGATAGTGCAACCGGCCGCACACGACTCCGTTCGCATAATCTCTCTTTTTTTTTTTTTTTTTTTTTTATGTCATAGGGCAGCAAACGAGCAGACGTATTGCCTGATGGTAAGCAATCAACGCCGCCCATGGACACTCGCAACACCAGAGGAGTCACAAATGCGTTGCCGGCCTTTTAGAAGGGAGTACGCTCTTTTCTTGAAGGTGAAGAGGTCGTATCGGTCCGGAAATACCTCAGGCGACAGTTGATTCCACAGTTTGGTTGTGCGTGGCAAGAAGTTTCTGGAGAAACGCACAGTGGTGGATTGCCATTCATCTAAACGATGTCGATGGAACTGTTGTCGCGTTGAACGATGACGAAAGGATGTGGGAGGTATAAGTCCGAACAATTCCTCAGAGCACTCCCCATAGTATAGACGATATAGGATCCAGAGCGAGGCTACATCCCTACGCAGCGCCAGAGGATCAAGCCGTTTTGAAATATCTTGGTAGTCGACAATGCGCATAGCTCTACGCTGGATGCGGTCCAAAGGGAAAAGCTGGTACTGGGGTGCCCCTGCCCATAGATGAGAACAGTATTCCATATGCGGCCGAACCTGTGCCTTATAAAGTTGCAGGCGATGGGCCGCAGTGAAATACCGTCTCGATCTATTGAGCACGCCAAGCTTCTTGGAGGCTAATTTAGCCTTTCCCTCTAAGTGACCACGGAACTGCACTTCGCTAGATATGTCGACACCAAGTATCCCAATAGTGGCTGAGGTAGAAAGGGGGGTGCCCTGAAACCGTGGAGATACGACCACCGGTAGTTTTTTTGCGGTGAACACGCAGGCCTGCGTCTTTGTGGGGTTAAAATGGACCAGATTCAGTCTACCCCAATCTGAGACCCTCTCCAAGGAGCTCTCTATTTCAGACACAAGCCTGTTTCGGCTCTCGATGACGTGATCCCGAGAAATACCAGCGCGGCCGGTATAAAAAGCATCGCCTGTGCTGTCATCCGCATAACAATGAATATTGCTTATTTGCAACATATCATTGATATGCAGGAGAAACAGAGTTGGCGATAGCACACAGCCTTGGGGAACACCAGCATTTATTGACAAAATTTCAGAGCATTCTCCGTCGACAACGACCTTTATGCTTCTGTCAGCAAGAAAGCTGGAGATTCATGTGCATAATTTCCCGGGAAGCCCGTAGGATGGAAGCTTCGAGAGAAGCGCCCTGTGCCAAACCCGATCAAAGGCCTTTGCTATGTCCAAACTGACAGCCAAGGCCTCCCCCTTACTCTCAATCGCCTGTGCCCAACGGTGTGACAAGTAAACCAGAAGATCACCAGCCGACCGACCCTTACGGAAGCCGTATTGGTGATCGCTGAGTAGTTGATGACCCTCTAAGTACCTAAGAAGTTGGCGATTGAGGATTGATTCCATTGTCTTTGAAAGGAGGGAGGTTATAGCTATTGGTATTGGTTCCGGGGTGCTGGAAGATTGCCAATGTGCAACCTGTACCAAAAAAAGGTAGTCGTGCTGACCCCGCCAATTACAGACCAATTGCGATCACCTCCATACTCTGTAAGATTATGGAGCGTGTACTAAACAATCGTCTCCTGGCGTACCTTGAAGACAATGACCTCCTCAGTGATCGTCAATTTGGCTTTCGCCGCGGTCGGTCTGCTGGGGATCTCCTTGTGTACGCCACACACTTATGGAGCGAAGCTATTGAAAAACACGGCGAAGCACTTGCTGTGTCTTTAGATATTTCAAAGGCTTTTGATAGGGTTTGGCACGATTGTCTGGTAGGCAAGCTTCCATCGTTCGGAATAGGACCTACTCTTTGCAACTGGATTGCGGATTTCCTGAGGGGTAGATCGATTCGAGTTGTCATTGACGGCACCTCATCTGATCTACTGGGCGTTAATGCCGGTGTCCCTCAGGGCTCCGTTCTCTCCGCGACTCTATTTCTGCTCCACATCAACGATTTATTGAATATGCCCGGTATCGTTGGGTACGCTGATGACAGCACAGTCACGGAGAGGTACTTGTCCGATGCAAGGTCCGGATCTCTCGTGCAATCTCTCAGAGAGGAGATGATTGAGAGAGTGAATGGGACCCTTGAGGCTGTGTCCCGTTGGGGCATTGCTAACTTGGTTGCATTTAATCCCTCCAAAACACAGGCGTGTCTTTTTTCGGCTAAACGGAGTGTTTTAAATCAGACTCCGACTTTCCGGAATGTAGCCGTGCCGATAACCAACCGCCTTGAGCTCCTGGGTATGAACATCTCACCCAAATTAAATTTTGGCCAATACATCGAGTCGATTGCTAAGACTGCTGCCAAAAAGCTGGGTATCCTAAATAAGGTGAGACGTTACTTCACTTCCGAGCAGCTTCTGTGCCTTTATCGGGCCCAGATTCGCTCGTGTATGGAGTATTGTTGTCACCTCTGGGATGGCTCAGCCCGCTATCAGTTAGATGCACTTGACTCGTTGGAACGCCGTGCTAAAAGACTCATTGGTGATGACACACTGACCGAGACTGCTTTGCAAAGCCTTGTCCATCGAAGACGTGTGGCGTCTTTAACAGTGTTTTATCGGCTGCATTTTGGTGAGTGTGCGTCGGTCTTACATGACCTTATTCCTCCAGCTCCCTTCCGCCTTCGGACAACTAGACGCGGTGAGGGCTTTCACCCTTTCATTGTTAATATTCCTCCTTCTCGCACGAAGCGTTTTGCTTCATCTTTCTTAATGCGAACTGCTAAGGAGTGGAACTCTCTGCCGTGTTCTGTGTTTCCTGAACGTTATAATTTGGATGTCTTCAAGACTAGAGTGAACAGGTATCTACTAGGCAAGCGTGCTCCATCTTAGGCCTCATCTACACTTTCCATCAGGTGTGATCGAGGTCAAATGCAAGCCTATCTTAATAAAAAAAAAAAAAAAAAAAAAAAAAATTGGTCTGTAGTTGGACGGATCAGAGCGGTCGCCTTTTTTGGGGATCGGATGGACCAAAGCTGTCTTCCATGACGCCGGGACTACGCCAGAGGAGTAGGAGAGCCGAAAGAGACGAGTTAAAACTGGTGCCAACTCAGGAGCGCACATCTTCAACACAATGGGAGGGAGTCCATCAGGCCCGCTCGACTTATGGACATCAAGCGACATGAGTGCCAGGCGCACTGCGCGTTGGTGTATCCTGATATCAGGCATAACGCTCTCGCACCGTGGTATTGTTGGCGGCTCCTGTCCTCCATCGTCCAAGGCCGAGTTGGACGCAAAGAGTTTTCCCAAAAGATCGGCTTTCTCCTTTGCGTCGTGGGCTAATGAACCATCTCCCGTGTGTAGAGGTGGAAAAGATGGCTTACAAAAATTACCCTCGACAGCCTTGGCAAGAGACCAGAATGCACGAGTTCCCGATGGAAGGCGCTCAAGCCTCTCGCCAATTCTGCCGATGTGTACCGACTTCGCCCTCGCAATTGCTGTTTTCAAGGCCCTAGAGGCAAAATTGTATTTCCTTTTTAAAACCCTGGTGTTTAAATCTCGTGCCGCCGCTGCATCAGCCCAAGCTTGATAGGCTTCCTTCTTCCTCCGGGAAGCAATTTTCAAATGCGAACCAAACCACGGGCGACTCCTGCTACCGACGGGAACCACAGAGGACGGAACAAAAAGTTCCATCCCCTGTAGCACCACATCTGCAACAGAATCCGCAACGGCGTCGAGATCATCCAGCGAGAAGCAAATTTGCCGCCAGGGATAGGATGCAAAGTAGGACCGCATCTCATCCCAATCTGCTAACTTATAGTGCCACACACGGCGACTGCGTGCGTTACGAGACCGCGGCGAGCACGAGAGTGGCACCTTACTCCGGATTAGGCAATGATCGGAGGAGCCAAGTGGAGCGCCCACGGTTACTTGATAGCCGTCCGGATGAGAAGTCAGCAGAAGATCCAACAGTGAGGGATTATGGCCTTCCACGTCTGGGATTCGCGTGGGCGTGGTAACCAGCTGTGTCAGACCATAAGCAAGAGCGAAGTCATGAAAAGATCTCCCAGCATGATCGGTCTTACCAGACCCAAGCCAGTCAGAGTGGTGGGCGTTGAAGTCGCCAAGAAAGACGATTTCCGCTGAGGGGATCTGCTGTTGCACAAAATCTGTAGCCATCTGGATGTGATCAATCAGTCTGTCCGTCTCTGTGTCACCGCTATGGGACCGATATAGGCAAGCATAGACGCGAGGGTGGTCGACGCCGTCTATGCGAAGCCATATTAATGAAAGATCCCGACCTTCAATGTTGCTCAGGCGGCGAGAGCTGATATCGTCTCTGACGTACACGCACACTCCAGCCTTAGATAAAAAGGAGTGTTGAAGACCGTATCCCGGATAGGTGAGGTACGCTGTGTCCGCCGGAGACGATATCTGCGTCTCGGTCAAGAAGAGCAGGGCTGGCTTAGCTGTCTCGAGGTGGTGGTGAACAGCATCTAAGTTGGAATGTAAACCCCTGATATTACAAAAGTCCACAGCCAGCGTGGCAGGGGATGCCGAGGTGCTGCTCTTGCCCTGAGCAATGACGTGCGCAGTTTTGCCCCCCCCAGAATACGTGGGGCGGCCCGGACGCCCACGTCCAGGGACGTTACTCCCTGATCGTGGACGCCCGGGGAGGGACTCTCCAACGCTAACGCAGTTGGTACCCTCCTGGGGTATATAACCGTAATTTAACTGCGTCATCAATGGGGGGGGGGGGGGGGTGTTTGGGCCTCCGGTAACCTCACTCACACGACGAAACACAACAAAATGTTGTTTCACGCCGGTTTTCTGTGGGGCCGTGGTAACAATCCGGTCGAGCCGGCCCATTCGTGCCGAAGCATGGCTCTACCACGAGGAAACCAGATTGCTATTCCACCGAACCATGAGAGTGAGGGAATAGGGAGTGCACCTGTGCTTGCGCACTCACTTGTGCACTCTAATATTATAACCGTACCTGTCTGATCGTAAGATCAACTACCATTTTCGAAAAATGTCCTTAGTTACTGTTTAAATTATCGTAGGAACTATCTAACGAGGAGTAACTTGATCCATGTTTCACGAGCATAACGCATCAACGACCAACCATAGGCTTAACATTATCTCATAATAATTGCGCAAAGTACAGTTTAAACCGTGACCTCAAACGCTGATGTAGCCGGCAAAGTTTAGCCCGCTCTCAAACATTTCTGAGAGTCTTTCAGCTAAATGGAGCCCTATTTTTAGGCCAGCCTACTTTCTCATTGAGCAGTGGGTGCAAGAAGTTTCGTTATATGTTGTATTTAAATTAAAATAAACATTCGGTCTATTTTCAGCTGTGATATGGTCCTTTCTTATTATGTAGCTTTGGTGTAGAATTCCCTTTTGATGTAAAAGGGAGGCAATCGAACAAGAGAGTCACCTGATGGTAAGTAATCACCGCTGCCCATGTAAATCAACAACCGCATAAGGTTCGCAGATGCGATGCCTGCCTTTAAAACCCCATACCCCTGAGCTCTGGCGACCTAACACACCAGCAGAAACAGCGCAACAGATAAAAAATACTCTCTGTCCCCTTTCTTTCTTTGTTTCATCTATTTAAGCGTTATTTAATACCACTGGTGTTACTGATATCAGAAACACAGTCAACTTACTAATCAAGTAGTCTGATTTAATAAGCGTTGTTTTCAGGTATTTATTTATTTTTTAATTTAAATTGGGCCCCTAAAACCTACACGCTGGGTCGAAAGTCCCAGGCACCGACTAACGTTCCTCTCTGTTCCACGCGATGGACCCGGCACCCGCAAGGAGAATTCATCGATAGCTAAGAAGTTCGTCTCTGACATATATTTAAAGGCTTGTTCTTATAACTTGCACCATTTCTGCGACACTCATGCATATGAGCGGACTGAAAGCGAAGGTTTTTAAACGAGAGTTTGTACTCACTTTTATTTGAGTGCACCTTAATTGAGAACTCGGATCTGATGCAGGTCACTAAGTGTATGCATTTATTGTTGCAGGTATGAGCTGCTTTCATGCTGTTTGAAGACGTATTGGCGAATTGTAAGTGTGCTTCGGAACTAAATTGAGTGGTCTTAATACGGTATACCTACGGTTGTAATTAATTGTTGATTCTACACCTATGTTGATTGTTATTTTAATACGTCACTGTTCTGTTCGGTGGATCACACGATCTCATTACGGAGTTGTGTGAAATAATCATTTATTACGTTACCTGGAAGCTCTTGTAGTTACCTACTTCAAAGGATCTTGTTTGTAGTAACCACATATAAATTGCATCCGTCATGGACAGGTATAACACATTTAAGAACGATCTTCTCTCACACTTCAAATAATATAAATACACAAATTTCAACTAGCAACAAAAAAAATGTTATCATTGCCCAATTACCAACAAACTAATTACCTTCGCTGATATTTTTTGTAACAACAACATCATATTGAATTTATTAGTTTTCTGTGAACTGGGGAGTTTATTAAAGGCGGTAAAATTGGCCCTTACTATATTAAGTCACGCAATCCGTTCAGTTTGGAACATAACCCTCTCGTCATTTACTATGCCCGGCATAGAATAAGTTATGATACAGATAGGTACTTACGAAAATTTCCTGTCAATAGCTGAAAATAACTTACATTCTAAGCAATTCAGAATTTCTTAATATATATATAAATAAAACCTTTCGTTTTTGTAAATAGTGTCGATTTGTAAAATAGTTGTTGATTTTTTTGTTTCATCATCTTTGAATGCAGTCAATTTACCGTCTTTGCGAAAAAAAAAGATGTGACAGTTACAGATATTGACCTACTGGAAGCAAATTAATTGAGCCTTGCCGTTGGTATCATACTGCTAGTACATTTCTTTGATACATTTTTTTGATTCCGATCCGATTCGCCACATTCAAAGATAAATATTGTGATATTGAGTAATTGAGTTCATTGTTAAAGCATACTCGTAAAGTGAATTATCGTTATTACAAGAAACTTATTGTCCCATCAAAACATCTCCATGACATTCACTAAAACCTACAATCAATCTATAAGAGAACCATAAATCACGGAGTGCCTAAACGTCGTCTATTTGATATTCTTTGACCGAGCTAACCTCACTTAATATACAAGTTACTCAAAGCCTCCGCCATCAGTCACCATCCATCAAGAAAGGGAAATTATACTCCAGATTAATAATACCGCTATTAAACTCGACGTTTCATATTGTCGAACCTCGTCTCGAACCTCGAGGACGATCGCGATGTCCCGAGAGGAAATGAAACAGCTGGATAAAGGGATGGTTTTTGCATTTTATCGCGGGTTCGAATCCTGCTAGGAGCGAATGTTTGTGTGATGAAAATTGCCATTTGTACGAGAGTCTTTTATTACGAATGCAATTATGTATTAGTACTATTTGCTCCTTAGGATTTGGATAAATCACCACTTTTGCCAAATTAGATTAGTGATTCAACTTCAGTTCTACTCAGAGAAACTGGCAACTGGAGGGCATGGTCCGGTACCTAACTAAAAATGGTCTAATGCCATTGAAGCGAGAGGTGGCTCCCAGATAGGCATTTAAATATTGCACGAAAAGATTAACAAGTCTGCGGCTATTAATTCTGTGAACGAATTTAAAGGGTTAATTTGAAGGGGTGAAATAATGTCATTAAGTTATTGATATGATACACCTCTACGTGCTTAATTGGTGGTTTGTTGTTGATTAATTATGCATTCCCTAATTGGGCTAAACTCTGAACATAATTGAAATGTTTCAATAAGTTGATAATGATAGTTCAGTTGGCACCACCTGACAGTAAGCAGCCAAAATAATATAGGGTTATTGTAAATAACTAAATACTGACTCAATAGTAAGGGAGTTGCAATAATTGTTGCAATACTATTTGTGGAAAGCGTAACAAACGTACCTAATTAAAAAACCGTGTTAATGTAAAGGCAAATAAAGCATGTTATCATTTCAGAAAACCTTCTATTAATATTTACAAAATTACAAAATAAAGAACAAACAAATTATTATGTTCAGTAAATACAGTTTTCCTATTAAGAGTAAAGAAATATCCATCCCTCCTCGCTAACTTTCGCCTTTATTATATCAGTACGTTTCAGTTTAGCTCCAAGGATTCGCCCCAAATTGTAGGTTTAGAATTCGAACAAAACACACACAAATTCTCTTCCCCGAACTACGGTAACCGGTTCTACCAAATTTAAAACGACCTCCGAAAAACTCTGAATACGCACACACTAATTGCTGGATTTGCGTTAAACTTTAAGCATATACTACGCAGAGAAAACCAAACTTTCACAATTCAACTTTGGCATTAAATTTACCAACTCATTAAACTGTCCCGCCGAGCGATTTTCGAACTTATCGCGTCTAAATAAAGATCAAGTGGATCGACGAGGTAACGTTGCCGTCGAAACCCCTTGTTTTGACAACTCATTATTGGTATGTTCCTAATTGGACAGTTCGTTTCGTCCCGTTCCCGATCAGGCTTCAGCTGAATTCGGCGCGGAATCCTATTGTTTATGTTTGCAAAAGACATTTTCGCGTTTGAACAGCTGATTGCGTGCGATGAGGTTGCGTCACGCATCTGTAATGGGGACGAAACATCGCGGCTTCGAACGAATGTGGTTAGATTTATTCACTTTTATTTTTATAACATATGTAACTATAACAAGGGTGAGGGTGTAACAGTAGTTGATTTAACTTCAAGCCACGTGATTGGATTGTGTGGGGGAGAGTCCGTATAATATTTTTTCCATTAACAAAAATATCACGCAATATCTTTCGTTTGAACCGTAATTTAGCTAGAATATAATACACTAAGAAAACGTTTAATAAATACATATTATTATTTGTCTTTCATTGCGCATTCATGTCTCATTCCAACCATGAATTGAATTCAATATACCTTTAATAAACTCTCGTAGCGTTTATATGATTCATTTATCACAAATTCAAAAACCAAAACAAAAACGTCTCCATAATCATTTCACATTCTTAAACATTATCCTTTCAACCGTCTAATAACCAGAATAAATACAATTTTCTTGTCTCACTTAAGCAGCGGCCGCTTAATTTTGTCAAACAGACAGACTCTTCATTTTGATGTATTCGCTCGCGAAGGGAATAACAAAATGGTACGTTTTACGAATTACTGATTAGGTTAGGCGCGCCCACACCTGTTGTTGTTTATTTATACGATAACTTGTGTCTTTTTTGTATTGGGAAATGGCATTTTTATGTTATTTCAGCTTCCAGGCACATACATGATGTATATTCCTTTGCAAAATATTTTGTCAGAATGCTTTAATATACAGCTATACTAAATTCTTATCTGATCTCCAATCTAAACATATCAAAAGCTGGTTCAAAGATTTTGAAGAAAAAATCTCAGATTAAATGGGTATTTCAGTAAAAACCGTCGGACGCAAATGAAACATACCTTTTGTGCGAGGAACAAAAAGTTGCCCCGATTCCTTTCTGCTTCTGATGTTTATCAAAAACGCTAATAAGAGTTATAAATGAAACATTCGCCATTAATGTTTTTGCTTTTTTGTTTCCTTATTTTACAGGATCAATAGGCTCAGAGTTGAATTTCTTTCTCATTAAATATGTTTTTGTAAATCTTTCGCTACTTAAGAATTTATAAAACGATTCTTGTCAGCGCCTATTTTGTACTTATTATTAAAGCTTTTTTGACCTTTGGCATTTTCACCTTTCTGACTCAACCATAATCATAGGCTTCATTTTTGGTACAAAAAAGTAATCTTTTTGTTCAAAATGTACCCGTATTACATATTATTTCAATATTTGCGCTTGCTTAATGAAATCTAGGATTGAAATAGCATGCGTCCTCAATACCCGACGTTTTTATTTTTGCCATCTATTTAATAAATCGAGTTGTTTGTGCTTCGTAATCATTCCATTTCAATAAAATTCGATTACGCTCTCGCATATTTTAAAACAAATTCGCTAGTGTCGCCGAAATGATTGTCGATTTACTCGAAACCGAATTTCCTGCTAAAAATACCGATTCCCTTCAATCCGCTGACTGTATTAAGTAAACCCTGACTAACAAATGGGGCAAACATTCAAAATGTTGACGGCAATAATTGCGATGCGATTATTCAATTTGACGTTCGCAATCAGCGGTAGGGATGGGCAAACACTGGCCATCAAACATAGCCCGAATCTATAATCGGAATTCGAAAACAACGATGTCAGTTCCTCTCGCGTGAATCGTAAATCTCTCTCATTCCCACGTATGGTAATGATTGAATTTTATGTCCATGCACTAGATTTTCGACCCATGTTTATTACTGCGCTATTGTAAATTTAATATGGGAATCGGTAGTGTTTGAATAAGTATTTTCAACGTTGATTTTTGTTTATTCGCGTTTTATGCGTGGTTGTAGCTGACCGAATGCAGTTGATGTTTATGACTTGCGAAATAGAGGGTTTTATTCGAAGTGACTTCAGTTATGTGATTTTCAAATTATTGGTGAATACTTCTACCGTAATAGCTCTGCTTTTGTCATGCTAGCTGAAATGGATGTGAATACGCGACGTGCTCATATATCGCCGGTATAGATTATAATAATAATAATAATAATCATTTATTTCATCTCAAACAGTCTTTGACAATAATCAAGGGTTGACCTCTTCTATTAAGTGCAGGAAGCACCTGTGCCAGAAGGGGCCACTCTTCCTTAACGCAATCTTACATTAAGTGTAGTTTTTTAGATGACCAAAAAAAATTTTCAATGTAATGTCTGTTTGTGTATGTGGGTGTGTATGTGGTGTGTTTGCGTGTGTGTGTGTGTGTGTGTGTGTGTGTGCGTGTGTGTGAGTGTGTGTGTGTGTGTGTGTGTAAATATATATAGTGTTTAAGCATACTAACAAATTAACAACTACGAAAGGTGTTTTAGAAATGTTTCTGTTTCATCATAGTTTAAGGTTTTAAGCCAGGCGGTAACTTTTATCTTACATTCGCGGAAGATTAAGGGGTAGATTTCTAGTTTTTTATTACATTTATTGTATAGATAGGATGAAAGATAGCCAAACTGTGTCTGTGCAAATTTTGTACGTGTTAGTGTAAGTTTGGTAACATCGTGTTTTCTTCTATTTTTAATTTTGTTGGGGTCGTAATTTATTTGGGTATGTTTTTTCAAAATAATGTGTAGTATGAAAAGTTTCCTTATGGATAGTACATCAGTTAGACAATACAAGGAATCTGTCGAAAATGTGCGTTTTTTAAAGTAAGACACCTTTAGCAAGGCCCTTTGAGCTCTTTCTACTTCCAATATTTTCGTTTTAGCCGCTCCACCCCATACTGTGATGCAGTATATGGAAATGGATTGAGCCAAGGCGATGTAAATACGGTTTATTAACGCATTTGTCGCTACGTGTCGGAGAATTTTAAATATCCAGATCAATTTACGTAACCTAGAGGCAATTAATTCAAGGTGAGGTTGCCATGAGAGTTGTTGATCCAGCACAATGCCCAGATACTTGACAGTACTCACTTTATTTATAGAAGGACAGCTACAAGGTATCGGACGTTGAGTGTTACATTTATGTACTTGAATATTATAATTGAGATCAGGTTGTGTCCTGTTACAGAGAGAGAAAGTAACATAATATGTTTTGGTTGTGTTCAGAGTGAGCAAGTTAGCTCCAAGCCATCCCGCGATTTTCTCAAGGCCAGTCTTTAGGCCAGATTAATACTACTTACCTAATTTCTTCTTTATGGATGACGTAAAAACGAAAAAGTTTACATTCCGGGGGATGGGCTTTTTTCCTCTGCTTTGTTTTAGTTCACCACTGCAAGTTGCGTAGGCCTATAAAATAAAAACAGTACAAAATCCTACATAAACTTTGCGCTAGAGAAGCTGCGTGACTCTACCACTATAATAGAACAAACATATGTACCTGTATTTAACTGTAATTTCGTACATGGATTCAAGGTTTTCGTCCTTTATGTCTTCAATTGACCGTACTTTACCCACAATTCTCACTTATCCTAGACAATCACCGTTCAATTCAATAGCTCATCCAAACTCTCCCGACAGTTGTATTAACAACTGTCGTTATCTCTCTCTATTAACAACTGTCGTTTGTCTGTCATTAATCAAACAAGTCGCAATCACAATGGATGCGTGACGTCATCATTCGGCATCTCGGTTTCAAGTGAGCCCTTTGCGACTAGGTTCGAGGAAGGATCTAATCTGGATAGTTGGTTGAGCGGGATTTACATGGGGCGATTTATTTGGTCGTAGAAGAGACCATTAGCGTTATTTGACTTAATCTCTTCTTGAAACGAGAATACGTTGATCATAAACAGACGGGGCCAGAAAGTATGCGGCAGTTTTTAATTTTTTCAATTAAATTAACTTGTTTTCATTAAAACAGCATTGAAAATGTATTGCTTTATTGTTGTTATTTATGAAATGCCCTCCATTGCACAGTGGATTCGTAATCAAATTCAAGTTTTTTTTTTAAAATATATATTTTGAATTCTTCACTAATGCCTTAAGATGGTAATTCGTACATTTTTTAATATAACTACGAATGCAGGTGGAATACATGAATAAATCTGGATATAAGTTGTCATTTGACTCGAGAAAAGATTAAGGTCGGAGGTCGGGTCTAATCGATTATTTGATTGCATTGTGTTGAAAATAAGAAAGAAATTAAACATATTAATGTCGATGAAGAGGAATATTTATTACTTTTAATCTTATGTTGATAGGAATCTTATAGGTTCTGAAAAGTAGCTTTAGTTCTTGTTCTGATTGGAAAATCTTAGATAGCGCTATGTTACCATTACCTTACATAGGTAATATATATTCGGGTTCAAATCATTATTCGACTACATAATACATTCACATGTACATATAGTTATATCAAAATCGTCCCTCGTAAACGCTTGTCACCCTCTTCTCCCGTGAGGTATAATGCACTTAAATATCCTATACTGTCATAAAAACGGTTGAGTTACGACTGTCTTGGGGACGAGCGTAACTCAACGTGAGTGGAGTGACGATACGGCGAGCGAGTTTGAGTTACTCCGTGCCGTGTTTGTCATGGATGGAATGTTTTTAAAGATTTAGTGTAAACGAGGCTTAAAAGATGTGGTTTTGTGAAAAAATGTTTTTAATTGGTTGAGTCACTTTGTCGGTGCAATGATTCGTCGAAATGTCTTGGTATCGAACATCAGATTGACGTTATTGTCACATTTTTGAGACAATCATACACCCCAAAACATGGATTAATTTTGTGTATGTAAATATGAATGTATATAGGATTGAATTTAAAAACAGAAGATTCGAAGATAAATGGAGCTTGGTTTAACAGCAAAAGTTGCTCAGTACGGTTCTTCATTCTTCAATCTACAACTGAATTCGTCTTTGATTTAACTGTGTAGGATAGCATGGACTAATAAGGTTATCTACATTAGTCAATAATGCCAGTACATAGCTTCCTCTTAAAATTCAGATTTCACCAACCCATCTCTGGTTTATTATCCTCTCCGTACTCAGTCATACAGTTATGGCGGAACTTCTTTAGTATGGTGCATAATGTTGCTACATGTCTTCATACGATACTTTCCTTTTAACGAGCCATGGTTGTCATTGTGGGTTCCGTTGTCTGTTCGTATTAAATTATCGTCGTAAACACGTAGTAGTGATGTAACAGTATCTTTATCAACATGTTTTTAGGGACGTGATTAGCTCGTAAAGATGGAAAGTTTGAAATTGAGTAGTCAAGAGGTCGCGTGTACGATCCCCAAGGTTATTGCACATTCGTCACGATTTGTGTGGTAAATGTAGGTACTATTTGAGAATACGACTCGATCGGATTCGTACATGCAGTTTTATGTGACCAATTAACTTTGTGTCAAGTGTAAAATGATCCGATCCTTACCCAGCAAAATCTTTCGTGTTTGTTTGTGCTGATATCTAGAAGACAAATCTTTAAGCTGGAGACCACGGAGTCTGATCAATGTAAGTGAGGCTGTTAGATGTCTATATTTTTATTTTTATTAGTATTTGTAACCAAAGAGCGAAGGCCCTGATAGTAAGAGTGCATCACTGGTTACAGCTTCACTACCCCATTTCTTAGAAAGGATTTTAAAATGTTGTCATTCAGGCCTTGTAATTTAAATAGAAGACTAGCATATTTGTTGGCAAAGGAAATACTATAATTGCTGTCTATCAGACCATTGAGTTTTATTTTAATATTTCATCAAACAGTTCCTACAACTCAAGGTTATCTTTGTACTATAACCCCGGTTCGCTTTGATGCTATTTAAATCATACAAATAATGAATGAACTGTATGTACGCTAAAGACAGTATGCGATTACCATACATTATCATACAATCCAACGGTCAATTGACGGCCGTGTTGATAAATATTCACAGAGTCATTTAACATTCCGTAGACGAAATGTCTTGTAGCGGTGACATAATTAAAAACTGTGACAATGAATAATACTTTGGCATTGACATTGAGTCAGTCGTGCGTAGGTGCATATAAAATAGTATGAAACATCTGGACAATGCACTGACAATGTTTTTTTACGACCATTACTTACAACAGTGGGTTAAATAAAAATATTAAGCGATGGGATGCGTTACCAGCGTACGTCCCTTCTATAACCTGGGTTCTTTCAAGATAAGCGTGAAGAAGTATCTTGCGGACTGGTATGATGATGATGCCAACATATGGGATACCATTCAGTTCCGTACCCAGTGTAATGGGCATTAGAGCTTTTTTTTTGCTTACCATCAAGGCAAAATAAAAGTATCAAAATAAATTGAAAGAATCCTTTGACGAAAATACCATTTAGAAACTAGTACTATAAATGACTGGGAATAGATAGACTTACTAGACATTTACGTCATATAAACCTATCTACTTTTTTAAACTCAAGTACAAATATTCGTTGCAGCTATTGTAGCTTTAAAAAAAATATCAAAACCTCGTTATAGAAACCAGTACTTTTAGAAACCTATTGACTTGGTCCCCAAATGAGGTCATAAGATTATACCGTAATTTAGTATACAAAAGTTTCGACTTTGCATTTTATCTCAGGAAGCATAAATTAACAGTGCCCAAGTAAGTAGCGATATCAAGTATTTCGTAAAGATACCTAATTAGGGCCGTTTAAAAACAGTACCTACTTAACCTTTCAAAAGAGGTAACGACACTGCCGAGTCTTGTCAATGCAGGGTTGCCAAATAACTTTCATAATTAAATCGTTTTATTTGCGGTACTTTTTTTGTATAAACTTTTTTGGCTAGACGCCTTTGGATACTTGGTGGCTAGTTAAAGTTTTATCGCGTTATATTTAACAGTTTAGGCACGTTTTGGAAGCACAATGAAATGGGCGTTAACGTATGACACAAGTCATTCATGTTAAAAGTAACAACATTTTTTTTTACACAATTACATTAAAATGACAACATATACACAATTACATACATTCCCTCCCATGTTTACTTTTATAGAAACCAGTACATTCGCAAAACCTGACTGATCCATTTTCATTTAGTATCGGATTTTTAAGAAAAATCACTCATTTTCTCCTAGCAACATTGTAATAAAACTTGTTGATTTTTCTTTTGCGCAAAACAGTGCACCTGCAAATTTTGCTGATTGGTCATATTAAACATCAATTTCGCGAGGCCTGTTTTTGCATCAGAACTGGCATGAACTATCAACCCTTTTATATTATCAACCTTTTTATATTATTCTCCACTCACACCATTATAACTCTCCTCTGGCAACCCTGACAGTGAGACACAAATCGCGGATGCAGATTACGGTCCCCCAGGGAGAGAGCAGTCTCTAGAGCCCTTCAATCCTATTGTGCTGCCCTTTGTCTTGCGGAGTTCAAGTGATGGCCGACTTTGCCCTGGAAGTGTTTCGAAGACTCCCAAGTTTGCTGCAGTCAATATTGTTGGACTTGGACTTGTTGATTGGCTCTCAGATGGCTTTTGAGGAAATCAGAATGATTATCCTTTAAATTGGTACTTTTTAATACCCTAATAGTAACGAAGCGCTTAGAATTATTCTGGTAAAGTCATTTTCTGTCTTCATTTTTATTATTCAATAAGATTAAGTTTTGGCGTTGCTCTCCTATCATAATTCGATGCTGAAATTTAAAATTTTGTAGTACCAAAGTACATTATCGTAACTTTTACTGCACAAATCATCTTTGAAACCGGATACAGGAAAACTACTTCAAGAATCGCATATAGACGAATGCAATTCACAAAGGAGGTAACGTCACTGCCATAAAGTTGAATCTTTTCTAAAGTTGCGCGTAGACGATTGCTATTCACAATAATAATAATGAATATAAAATCGCTGCCATAAAGACGAATGTTTGCGTAAACAACCCTCAAACCTCCAAAAGTCAACCAAGGTGACACAACTCCTTTGTTCTCTGAAACTTAATAATGGCCGTTCCAAACGGAAGTTTCTCGTAAACGACAAATTAACATGCCGCGGCGTCTCCTAATGGGATCATATCACGGATTACTTGATCCAACGCGGTGACGGATCTGGTTACACTTGGGAGCAAAAGTTTGGAGACACTAACTTTAAATATGTTCTGCGCCTTGACTCGTTTTTTTTAGATAATCATAAAAACCATAATTTTGAAACGGATATTGCAATATATTAATTAAATACAAATTAAATCAAAACAGACCAGAATTTAAGGAGCCCTGATCAAGCGGAGTAACAAAAATT
Source organism: Nomophila noctuella (assembly GCA_958496325.1). Taxonomy (NCBI): domain Eukaryota; kingdom Metazoa; phylum Arthropoda; class Insecta; order Lepidoptera; family Crambidae; genus Nomophila; species Nomophila noctuella. The sequence continues at coordinate 2,353,729 of OY292485.1, forward strand.
ACGCACAGAGCCATTTCAAGTGAGTCCAAACATGTGCTCGCAAGTGTAATACGGTGCTCCTGATGAAATTTAACGCCTTAGTTTGATACAAACTCAACTGTTTGAACGCAGCGAAGCCTTCATCGGGTTTCCTTTCGCGTAGGATTGTTGAGTGTCTGTCATTGACTGGACTGAAACATTGTTCAGATATATTCTATGCCGGTGCTTCCACCAATGTTCGGTTATCAGCTTTCGTTTGTAGCAATAACATTTAACTCGCTACTAAGGTACAGGTTAAATATGCATCGATATTATCCTTCATGGTCTGTGTGACCATCCATCTTATACCTAAAGATACAGGATAGGATAGGATACAGTGTTTATGAATAGTCTATTCACAGTCACTGTATCCTATTGATAGTTTTGAGTACGAAAATATGCTTCAGGCATTGCAGACTTGAATCTATACTCTATACTAATATATAAAGCTGAACAGTTTGTTTGTATGTTTGTTTGTTTGTTTGTTTGAACGCGCTAATCTCAGGAACTACTGGCCCGATTTGAAAAAATCTTTATGTCAGAGGCGGCAAACGAGCTGGCGGGTCGCCTGATGGTAAGCAATCACCGCCGCCCATGGACATCCGCGACACTAGAGGTATCGTTGATGTGTTGCCGGCTTTAACCCCCTACCCTCCCCAACTGAGCTCTGGCAACCTTACTCACCAGCAGAAACATAGCACAACAGTTACGAAGTGCTACTTCACTACGGTCTTCTGTAAGGTGGAGGTACTTCCCCAGACGAGCGGCTCATTCAAGTGGAATTTCCACAAAGCTCTACCTCTCTTAAAATTTGATAGTCCATTTGACGAGGAAGGCTTTAGGCTATTGGAAATCGAAATCCACGCGGACGGTGTTGCGGGCAGCCGCTAGTTACCTGATATTCCGATAAGAAAAATGATTCTGTGCTTCTTAAGGCACGTTATTGGTCCCAACAACGATCCAATTAGTTTGGTTTTTCCTTGAAAGTGTTGCGGAGTTCAGACGACTGTCGCTATATTGTAGTAACCACGCTGGTCAATTTAGGATTATACATAGTTACGTACCCTGGGTTCCAAAGCAATGGCTGAGGATGCACCTGGGACAAGCGTTAGGAAGATGATAATGAATGTGCTGATGCTTACAATCTTCATCTTACATCCAAGTGTACTGAATTATCTTTTATATTAAGCGAAATTCCCTCGTCACATCCATGGCACTGCTTGCTTCGCCATATAATTTACAAATTCCTCACACTCCAAAAGAATCGCGGGTAACATGACTTCTCGTGATTAAATTACGACATATTTCGAACCGGTCGCGATCATGAATTACCGCGGTCCCTTACTACACAACTACTCGTGTTACATCAAACCTGTTTGTACAATACGCGAGACAGGATATCGTACACATGATGACCATATGTGGCTGTAAACATTTAAATATACCGCCCATGTCTTCGCGGTGAATGGGTAAAAAAGTATCTGTAATTTTTTTATGAACGTGGATGTTTATAATAAGGTAACTGGTTTTTGAATTGTGTTTATTGCATGGAATGAAATGCCCCCTGCTGCGTTGTCTTTGCTTGGGTCAATCGTAAAGTCGAACTTGTTGAAATTGTTTCAGTGGTAGGTTGTAATTTTGAAATTGGTGGTATTGAACGCAAGTGACGTGAAAATATTTTATAAGCCGCTCTTAGTTCTTTTTTTTTTTCACACCATGTTGAAGCAACAAAATAATATAAGTTCAAAGTATGTATGTGTAAGTTGGCAATTATTTTGAAAGATATACTTTCTTGAAATATTATCCCATATTCATCAACGGAAAATACACGAGGCACACCCACTACAGATGAAATTTTAGAAAAAAAGATTACCAAATATATTTACAAGGCTATTAATACTTTGCTTCGAAAATAGGAATCACAATCCATCGTGAATAAAAGGAAGACTAAGCACTTTTTCGTCGAACTGGGAATCCCGTCCCGATCCGCTAAGTCCATCTCGTGTTACTTTGTACTCATTTGAATTAATCCCAGAACCAGTGGTGCCTGACCTACATCGGGCACAGGCCGTTCCTGAACACACTTGTTCCATTTGGAACGCAGTTGTTCCGTGGAACAGCCCTGGGGACCATAATGTTCCATTCCCTCGACTATTGACCGGAAAATCAACGTGAACGGAAAAATCCGGGCGAGGCGACCTTTCGAATGGTTCTGTAGCTTGAAGGTGGGGTTGTGTTTGGCAAGCTGGAAATGACAGGCACTTTTTGCATTGGTTTTGGCGTATTTTTCAGCTTTTATTGTATTGTTGGGAATAACATTCTATGAGACATTATCGAATGGCTTTTTATGAGACAACACTACAGAAAAGCACAATTACGCTTCTCAACAATCCTTTGACAATTGTATTCCAGGAAATCTTCCTATGAAAAGCAATTATCAAAGACAACCATTTTTAGGGTTCCGTAGCCAAAATGGCAAAAAAAACGGAACCCTTATAAATTCGTCATGTCTGTCTGTCTGTCTGTCTGTCTGTCTGTCTGTCTGTCTGTCCGCCAGTCTGTCACAGCCACTTTTTTCCGAAACTATAAGTACTATACTATTGAAACTTGGTGAGTAGTTGTATTCTGTGAACCGCAACAAGGTTTTTACACGAAAATAGAAAAAAAAAAACAATGAGGGGTCCCCATAGTTAGAACTGAAACTGAAAATATTTTTTTTCATTGAACATATACGTGTGGCCTGGGGTATCTATAGATAGGTCTTTAAAAGTTATATTGAGGTTCCTAAGCTCATTTTTTTCTAAAGTGAATACTTTGCGTGACAGACTCTTCCAAAGTGGAAAAAAGTGTGTCCCCCCCCCTCTAACTTCTAAAGTAAGAGGATGATAAATTTGAAATAAAGATATAATGTACATTACCATAAAAACTACCAACGAAAATTGGTTCGAACGAAATGTATTCAGTAGTTTTTTTAATACGTCAAAAATATAATTTGTACGGAACCCTCAGTGCGGGAGTCCGACTCGCACTTGGCCAATTTTTAAAAGGCAAATCCATATTGTACAAGCTTAGGACGAAGACTGATCATTTGAGGCAGTTTCGTAAGTGTTCGTGTCATCAGCAAATAGATTTTCTGCTTTGTACTGAAAAATACCAGACAGTATAATAGATAAAATGTAAAGAAAAATATGATTGCGTATCCAGAACCAATCCCTTCAGAACCCTAAAAGATTCCGCGCGATTGCAGTAGGTACAATTCCACGTTTGAAAATTTTGAATAAAGAATGCCCAACAATTTTTTTCTAAACAAACAATATTTCCGCGTCACTTGATATTTGGCTGCGACCGACCACGTAACAAGTGAAACGTATTTTGTTTGCGAAATAGGAGCATAGTGTACGTGCTTTATCAACTTGGTATCGCAGCGGGAATAATTTAAACTTTATCTTTGTAATTAATTGGGAACGGTATTCGAATTCTCTGTGGGTCAATTAAGAAAATGAAGTTATCTATATTACTGGACTGTGTTAGGTCTGGGTGATTTGAAGAGTACTTAAGTTTTACCGTTTAGATTAGAACAGAGTCTCGGTTTGGACATAGTGATTGTGACTAGTAAGTAAAAAGTACGTGCAGCTTTCTTTTATTTGTAGCTTTACAAATTGCTAACTAAGGCTTTGTGAATATGTGTTGGAATAGTCATGTAATAAAAGTTAAACGTCGCGTAAAAAATATACTAAAAATATTATGCATTTTCCTTAGAACAATGTAAATGAAAATTAAAATGCGTAACAGTCCAAAACATTAAAAATTATCTCCCATTCCCAACGCACAACGAGATACACCAGCATCCTGTATGGAAACAAAGAACTATTTTAACCGTCCTTTCACTAAACAATAGCTAGTATATATCGCAGTGAAATATCACGTTACTAAAGCCTCGTGTTCTTGCGCAGTTTAACGTGTTTTTGTTTAATCTGTCGCCCGCTCACGTGCCGGCTCTGATCAGATCTGGAAAGTTCGAGATGACAAAAAGAAATGTTACGGGAACAAGTTGTCCTGCTAAAAAAGCGATCGTGCGAGTTGGCGATTTTTTTGTTCCAAGTATCGAGGTCAGAGTTTTGTTTTGATTTAACCAAATTTGTCCGGAAAGTTTGGTGGACGGGGATTTCTTTTGTATTTTATTCTAGTATCTCTGTCATTATGTCTAAAAGGATTAATTTTCGTATTACTCAATCGTACCTCGTCCGTAAGAACACCTACTCCTATATACAAACATTTCACTTAGATATTTTTACGTCTACCTTTTATACACATCAAAAAGGTCACCATTAATTGGTTCCATGTACTCGACCCTTTTATTAGCTCGAAACGCATGTTACAATTTGTAACTGGTACAAAATTAATAAGTTTCCACCTACATCAAACATCACGCGTACCAACTAATGATCGGGGTAATAAAACTTTTAGTGTTGCCAGGTGATAAAATATTTAAATGTGATGCGGTAAATGTTTAAAGCGTTAAAGAGAATATTAACGGTGCATTATTTAAGTGAAAATTATGTTTACGTATTTCGTTTTATGGTTTAATCGAAAGGTTTGGCATTGTTTTCGAGTTTATTTAATGTGTATATCGCAGGGAGGGAAACTCGGCAGTGAAAAGAAAATATTTTTTTGCTTACAGGCACTGTTGTCCATAGACAACAATTGCCACATCTATTGTGTGCTATTTTTATAATCGAAAACATGCCGTCGTCAAATCATTATAAGACGAAAATAAAATTAATGGTGTGTCATTTCATAGATAAAAAGACAAAAAAAAAACACTAATTTATCCGCTCTCTTCCCTCTAACTTGACGCACAGGGTTTGTTCTCGATGTGCACTCTAACGTAGTACTAATTACCTCAATGACTTACCACTAGTCACAATACCAATTAGACATTCCAACGGTATAGTTGCACCACAGAATACTCGTATAGAGCGTTTTGTCTAAATGCAACCTCAGAGATACTCAGAGAACGTTTAGCCCGTTCAAACTAATTCTCACTTAAACCGACTTACCTAATAAAGGCAGTGCCCCAAGGAATTCTCCTTATTCCGATCTCTTCCGAATTCCAGTGAGGACCGAATCTTCGCCTGGATTACGCAGATCAAATTAGATATAACTATCCTAGCGCAATTTTGTAGCTTAGGTAGGTTAATCCACAGGATTATAGAGGTTTAGATGTAAGTCAAATTGGCCCACTGACCCGGTTATGAAACTCATTCATTAATTTAGAGTTTTAACTCCAAGAAGTTTGTAATGTAATGAAGGTGGGAAATGGAAGGAGGAAAAATTGTTATACGCCGTTGTGTTGGCCATTCCGCCGGATTGCGAGAACTCGATTATGAACTTAGCGATTGTTTTGTAAGGCTGTAATGTGGAAGCAGTTTTAAATATTTAATGGTCACGAAACGCATGGCTGATTTTGACCTTGTAGTCATAAAATAGCTCTGCACCTTATAGGATAGATTTATCACTTCACATTCGTGAGTTCGTAGTTTAAACCACTATTTGTATGTACAATTTCCTCAATAGAGCATATTATCGTGCCAAGTGCAAACACATAAAAGTGTTTCTAAACCGTAGTCTCTTTGAATCTTCGAACCTACAATTTAAAGTTTATTGGCTTGCAAGCTGAATTATTATGGCAGTAAAATTCACCTGTAGAGGTGCTACTTGATACCTTCAGTCCCGATTTTTAAAGCAGCAGCGCCCTCTTTCAACGGAACAATTTTTAATAAAGGCGAAAGAACGAATTTCAAATATAATTAACGTTACAGACTCGCCGAGCGCTGATTGGTGAAATATCAAAAGTTTTTTTCTCTTTGAAGAACTACTTTATCCCCTTTCTGTAATAATAAAATCTGCTCGAAACTTGTTTAGGTATAATACTGGGTGGCAATCTCAAATTGCTTTGGACAGGAGTTTGTTTTGAAACGTTGATAAAATTAAAGATTTACTTGAATTCCCGCGGTTAAGAATTTGCAAGTCGTTAACGCGATATAAAACGGGTACATTACAAGTACTGTTATGATTTTATCGCGGTTAAGCCTCGCTCCTTACGCCTGAATACGTCCGATTGACTGGAGAGATACGTCGTAAGGCACAATTTTGTGCAAAACTGAACTCTGTTTTCCTTCATAATCTGATATGTCAGATGGGATATTATACACAGGATTAACGGCTTTAAGTGCGACGCGAGAGTTGTAGATTTCAAACTTCAACGAACAATTATTTTCGAACATAATTATCTATATTTGTAATTTATATCTATTTTGTAATTTTTTCCTCAACGCAGCCGTACGTTCCCAGGCTATACCGAAAGGGAAATAAATCAAATTCATAAAATTAATGTGAAAGTTTGTATGTTTGGATGTTTGTTTTTTGTTCGTCAATAAAGCTACTGAACGACTAGCTAATGAAATTCGGTATACCGGCATGGTATGGGCTGAGTAAGGTGATAGCCCCATTAAGTTCTCAAATGGGATATCAGCAATCATAATAACGCGGCCAAAGCCGCGGGTAAATGCTAGTTGAAAATAAATTTCTATTGAATACACAAATAAAGCCATCCATCCTTCAGCATCAGTACCATCAAATTGAATATTTGCTTCCACCCAAAATAGCAGATATTTATGACTAAATAATCCCACAGTAACAGTGACAAATAATGACAGCTAGTGACAACGGTGACGGACTGCGTTACCAAAAAACACTGCGCTTCCCTAACTGCAGGGCGTAACGATCCGCAGTAATAAAACAAAAGTCGGTCAATTACATAGAAACTAAACGTGCAGTGTTCCGTATAAAAACATAGAGACTACAAAAATATTTTTTGAACCGTATTGAAAGGAATTCTTTATAATAGTGTCCAAAAATATGTTTAAGCGCATAGTTATTATTACTATAACCAATAATTTGTTACCTACCCTTTAATTTGTGAAAACTAATTTGATTGAATTATTCGTGGGGTACAAGAATATGTAACAACATGCTAGCAAATAGTTGTTTTTAGGGTTCCGTAGCCAAAATGGCAAAAAAACGGAACCCTTATAGATTCGTCATGTCTGTCTGTCTGTCTGTCTGTCTGTCTGTCCGCCAGTCTGTCACAGCCACTTTTTTCCGAAACTATAAGTACTATACTATTGAAACTTGGTGAGTAGATGTATTCTGTGAACCGCAACAAGGTTTTCATACGAAAATAGAAAAAAAAATAAAAAAATGGGGGGTCCCCATAGTTAGAGCTGAAACTGAAAATATTTTTTTTCATTGAACATATACGTGTGGGGTATCTATGGATAGGTCTTTAAAAATTATATTGAGGTTTCTAAGCTCATTTTTTTCTTAAGTGAATACTTTGCGTGACAGACTCATCCAAAGTGGAAAAAAGTGTGTCCCCCCCCCTCTAACTTCTAAAGTAAGAGGATGATAAATCTGAAATAAATATATAATGTACATTACCATAAAAACTACCAACGAAAATTGGTTCGAACGAAATCTATTCAGTAGTTTTTTTTTAATACGTCAAAAATAGAATTTGGACGGAACCCTCAGTGCGGGAGTCCGACTCGCACTTGGCCAATTTTTTAAAAGATAGAAAACCAATTGTTTTTATCGGTCTTAAAGGTAAGGTTGCTCGTCGCCCATAGACTGATTGATATTTTATTTAACGGAACTAATCGTGATATTTAATTGTGTAGTACATCTATATTTACTGCTTGACTTTTCGGCTATGTTATAAACCGTGATCGGAAGCAAATTAAATAAATCGTTAAATAATATAAGTGTTCTAATGCAATGCCAACTACCCATTTCCCAACCGACCCCGAAAACGCATCAAACTAAAAACGTTGACGCCGTAACTCATCTAGATGGGCGCGTGACACATGCGAGCGAATGGACGGCCATTTTTTATTCACTCGAGGTCGTTGCACCCTTATTAGACGTTCAAGTGTCATAATGAGGTAAATCGAGCTTGTGATCGTTTTGTGTTTTGAAATAACTTCAAATAACAGCTAATGTGACGTGAGCGTGTCTAAGTAGTTTTTGATGCGTGTAAATGCGTTTTTGTGATCTGATCTCGATGTCACGAGGCTGAAATTACCTGGTTATGTAGTGTGAGAAAGGAGTGACGATTAGTAAAGAACTTTCTTTTAGTAGGTGAAAGAGATGTTATAGGGTATATATGAAGCTAAATCAAAGCACAGTAGGCAGAGGTACGAGGTAATATAAATCTTTGACTGTCCTTATGCAGACAAAAATACTATTTTAAAACACTTAACAGAAAGCGAACCTAATCCTTCGATTGAATTATTCAAGACTAACGTTTTAGTCAGATTCATAATTATATTACAAAACATTGGAAAAATTATCAGAAATAGGCAGAAAGTCTACACAGTTAATTTTATTATAAGATTATATTTAGAGAGGTAGAGCTAGCTAGAGCTAAGTGCTTAGGTAGACAACGCATCTGCGAACCCTGTGCGGTTGATGATGTCCATGTGCACTGAGCAGTGGTGATCACATACCCATAACATATAAACTCATTAAAAAAATAAATTAAGGCATGAAATGGCAAAAACCTTGATAAAAAAAATTATAACCCAAAATTGGCTGAACAACGTACATTCTTAAAATATCGTCGAAGCAAATTGTATTTTCCATGAAATGGAAAGTTTTGACGTAACAAGTCTTTTGACAAGCAGCTTCAATACAATCTCCAAGTTTGTGTAACAAGGGGCATTAACGACCCGATTCTTTTAAACTTCAAATTATCGAGCACAAATCAATCTCTGTCAAAAATTTCAACCAAACCACTCAAGCTTGAACCTCCTTGAGTCGTATTCCTCATTACTGAGACTCGTGATCATGGTATGAAATTGAACAATGGCTCTTTTGGCAATAATAATGGAATGGTTTGCCATTGCCTTCCTCATTTCACGCAGAAGATGTTTTCCTTTCACGATTATCACAAGTTGGGATTGAGTCACCAATAGGCTGATACTTTATTTTAAGACTCGTTGGTTAAGTGCTAAGAGCTCCTGCCTGACCACAAAAGCAAGGGTCGCGTACTCGAAACCCGATAGGAGCCAATGTTTGTTTATTTATACTAGAGAATATATAATTATTTATATTCCTTCCCTAGCATTTATAATACAAGCTTAGTTATGACCTAGGCAATTGGCGTGGTAGTCCATGGAATGTTACGATTTAAGAGCTGTATAAATTGCGGCTTAGAATTAATAACGGTCTTGACTCGACCCCAGTCAGATGCGAAGGCTTAGCATTAGTTTAGGTCCTTTTTAAGGTCAAGTCTGGATTCCAACTTTGAATTAAACACTTGAGTGAGACCATTAATTCACACTTGTTGAGGGCGAGAGGGGAAAATCGGTTTACTACTTAAAATATGGCGAATCTTAAGTAAATTATTTCTGCTAATGTTTCGCAAAAGATTTAACGTAACGTCTCAACTATCTAGTAGTTCTAGTACCGAGGTCCCAAGGTTTGGGTTCTATTCCAGAAATCGGTTTTTTAGAATAAATCTCGGGTTTTTTGTTATCACTTTTCCGAATTTGGCAAGCCAAAATCTATCTGTATAACTAACACATAATAATAAAAAAGAGGCCTTTCCCTGCAATGAAACATTAATACAGATACCTACACATAAGTCGTAAAGAAGATTCTTAGAAAAGTTCTCAATGAAAATATCATAGGGTGTGGCACTATGACATTTGCAATTGCTAACATATCGTTACAAAACTAAGTGGAACATCTTAAACATTGTCTTATGACCTGGAAAACAGATCACATTGTCTGTCTGTCTGTGCGACCTCGCATTGTACTAGCATTTAGTATAGAGTTGACATTATTGGAAGTTTGTTTCGTAAGTCACGACTGCTCTGTTAGTTCAAATTATAACGTTTGTAGAACTAATGTAGAAATGTATTCTTCATGTTCATATACAGCGAAAAAATATGTTCTGGCTTAAGTACTATTATAACATCGCTTAATCCCAACCAAAATACATAATCTCACAAAATAAAAGTTTGATTTCTATTTTACTTGGCATTTTGAAATTTAAACATGTAAACTAAATGTCGTTAGTAAAAGAAAATTTAAGCGTAGCAGATATTATAACAGAATGAAAGTGATGAACAAAACTTATAAAACGGCTGCCAAATAATCCCTAATCAATCTGGCTTCTCAAGTTCAGACGAGCCTTTATCATTAATTGTAAGTAAAGTACGTTGATAATTAAATAACGGAAGATTCAGAAATGTACAGGTTTTCAAGTTAAATGAAGCAACGAAAATACATATAATTATTAGTCTTCCAAACTCGGAATCAACCGCCTAACCCTTTAAAGCAGGGGTTCTCAAACTGTCGGCTTATTCATTACCTACTTAGTGAGTGCTTTCTCCTAAACGAGATATTCGGGTTATTTCGCTATATATGTATATGCTTTTAAAATCATAATTTTTCGTACTTTATAGTAATAACAATACTTTATAGTTTATTCCAAAAGTTTACATAATTTTAAGCAATGTTAGACCTTGAAATACATAGTAATGTAAGTGCGAGTATATTAATACAGTTAGGTAGTAGTTTTATAGAGATTAAGAGAGTCTGTAAACCTAATGACTTAGAGAGTATTTTAGACATACGAGGATATTATTAAAAACCATCACATAAAGACATAAACACCGCGGTTTTTATCCTCTTACCGTTCACTGCCTTTCAACAACCGACATTTTCGTTCCAAAGTTCGCCCGAAAATATCCACAACAGTTTGAAATCCGCTACCCACCTCGGGGCTCTGCCGAATATTCCCTGTAAATCTTTAAAGGTTTTAATTACTCTAAGTGGTCCTCTCCGGGCAGGCGCCGGGATCAATCTGTTTAATGCGCGGCCGCGGGACAAAACTAAACCTTTTGCGACGCCAGCGCCATTCATTAACGGGTTAAAAATCAGATCGGAACGTTCCGTTTCGTTTGGGATTCGGCGTTTCTTTTTCGGCGTCTGGGTTGTAGCTAGGGTTGCGCTGGATGTTTCCGCGTTTCATTTATAAACATAGGTTTCAATATTTGCCATATTGAGATACCATGACGTAATTCAATGATTATTTGGTTCAGAATCCCGAGTTTTGCTAGGGTTGTGCTGAATGTTTTCGTGTTCCATTTTTAAAAGAATGCTTAGATTAAATATGAAATTGTTATGCCTGGAGACACCAAGGTTCAGAGCGCAAGCAAAATATAGTCTTCCTTCTTCTGTTTAATGCGCGGCCGCGGGACAAAACTACACCTTCTGCGACGCCAGCGCCATTCATTAACGGGTGAAAAATCAGATCGGAACGTTTCCTTTCGTTCTGTTTGGGACTCGGTGTTTCTTTTTACGCGTCTAAGTTTTATCTAGAAATGAGCCGGTATGATTTCAATGTTTAGTTATTATTTGAAATAAATAAATGTCATTCTGCAATATTAGGATGCACATTAACGAAACCTAGGTCCGAAGTGCGATTTTCCGCAAGGTAAACACAATTCGCATTCATTTTGAATTAAGTAATAATTATAACCAAACCTAACTTGAATTAGCTATTAGTTCAATATTAACGCTAGGAGCAGTTGCGTGAACTATAACTCTGACACGATTTCAAATCTCACGATTCTGTGCTAATGATATTTTGAGCATCGATCATGATTTGATTAATTATTGGATGGAACTAATATCATGTGAACTAGATATTACTATCCCACGGTTAACTAATGTGTATAATATGTTTTTGATGATAGGAATATGTGATTCTCTTCATTATGAGTGCTTACCAAATAGAGACGTCTGTGGTAGTTTATATTGCACGCTGGTTTTCTATATTATAGTAACAGTAGGCAAAAATAACGTTTCATTGTTTTCTGAATATTGTGCCTTTCCGCACCGTGTTATCCTTTAGCTTAGTTAAAACCTTCCCTTTCGAGGAATATACTATCCAATATCCAAGCAAAAATATTTTTTCAATTCGAACCAGTATTTCTCTGCCAGTATAAACTCTTCAGGTTTAGTATAGATTGAATTACTGATGTACACCTACATATTTGTATGAAACTTGCTTGCCGTTTTGATTGTCCGTACGTGGTTTCTATAAAACATTGTTATTTGAAGTTCCACTGTACGAAAAACTAAAATATTATATTACCTCCGTCATATGTTCCGAATGACGTAAAACTGCGTAAAACCAACCGTCCTCTAACAAATTTCTTTTTTTCCAGGTAACCAATCTCTTAGACCAGCGGAGGTCGAAGGCATAAAATTCAATGAGCTACTCTAAGTAGGTGGGTTGATGCAACCTCACGCCCTCCCGTCGCCTGAAGGATCTCAGGTACTCCTTGGTTCAAATTAACTACATTTTTTCCAGCCCAACGCTGTTTCAACTTGTTTCCCTCCAGAATTCATTAATCTTTAGTATTCTGACTCTATTTCTGCTGGGTTGTGTGAGTATTTGTTGCGATATTTTGAGGGAAAATGGTTGAACTTGTACTCGTGTAATAGGGAAATATGAATAGCTTAAGCTTGAGTAAATGTATGTTAAGCGTCAATTGTAGCTGTCGTAAAGAAAAGTCACTAGCTTAAGTTGTAGGGGGTAAAATAAATATGATGCTATTCATCGCTTAGAGCCGCACTATTTGTGCTAGTGCTAGTGTATAATATGTTCACAATTTCAAAATCAGTTTTCATAGATTTTTCCAGAAGAAAAAGAAAATGGGATTAACGTAAACTCGCCTCAATTTGTGTCAACGTGTAAAAGACGAGCTAAATACCATTGATTTGTCCCAAACTGGTAAAATCTGGTCGTCGATATCTTAAAGTCATCTTAAACATCATGTTAAAATCGTTCAAAATTAATGACCCCGGAAAATGCGATTAATGGCACGAATTTACGCGTAATCCTTACTTAATCTTGCGGCGCGTCCGATGATTGAGCGCCGCTCCGATTGGCCTCAACTTTACCGGATGAATTTTAAATTGGTCTAAAGCCGGAGGCCGGTCGTGACGGTGGAATATGAGCGATGTCTCCCACGTTGAGACCAGGGTTACTTGGTCTCGGGTATAATAACTGATATAGAAAGTCGGGGGTAGCAGAACTGACCCGTATTTGTCTGTGACTTAAAGTCAAGCAAAGTTTACGGGACATTTATTTTATTTATTTTTTCATTTTATAATTTAGTTTAAGAGAAGCGCAATTTTTATCCGCCCTAAGTGTCTACTCTATACGTAGTAGTAATACCTCAATGTTTTTTAACCAAATGTTTTACTTAGCTGAACATTGACAGAAAGGTGAACACTATTAAATGACCGATTACCGACCAGTAGCAACTTTTACTGTTATGTTGTTATGTATAATGTTTTGTATACAACTACAGGCTATTAGAGTCCTAAAAAGTCAGCCAGTCAGTTGAATGTACATTATTAAAAGCTTTTAATACAATAAGTGACCTAACTTTTCGGCTAACTTAATAAAATTACGAGATTATGGAGTTAACTTTTTCTTACAGCGTAGAGTTAACGCTAATTATCTAAAACATACATTATTGCACTATTTTACAAACACAAAACCACGGTTGACGACCACTGCCGGTCCTGTTTAGTCTGGTCAAGCGCACCATTACAATCCGGCCCATCAAATGATAAGTGTAACACGTAATAACGGCTCTTTCAATTCTGGACAACACAATTATAATGAAATTGAAGCAATCTCTATTTTCCGGTGGTGATATAATTGTGTTAGAGTGCAAGTGCAACGTCCCGTTAGCCGGTGCAGTGATGCAACGGTACAGTCGACGGATTTCCTGGGTTCGATTCTCAGACGGGATTGGAATTTTTAACGTTCCATTGGTTTTGCAGTGTAGAAATCTTGTAAGAAATATCTATTGATAAATTGTCAGTAGTTGGATTTGTTTTCAATGTTTTTTAAAATATTTTTGTGGCTAATTGAGACTTTTATGTCGTGTAAAGTCCCAAACGAACACGGCAATTAATGTGTAGCATTTTAATGGACTGATGCGATAATAGTATTTGCAATTATTCATTAATGAAAACATTTGATACGGAATCGAAACTATTTCGAATTAATTTAAATAAAACAAAAAGAATACGGATAAATGTTAGTATTTAATTAAAATAGTTTCATCAATTGACTTTTTGTATTCACCCCGTCAATAACTGTAGCTCCAAGGTAAAATAAATAGTCGTAAATAGATATACTAAAGATATTTGTTGAAATAGCGTTAGAATATCTATTTCGACTCGTTTGAGTACATTTAACAACTCACTATCGGAACGGTGTCAATTTCCATCGGACAATTAACAGATGTTTTCACGGAAAACTTGGCTGGCTAAAACACTTCCTGCACGAATAAAAAGGCTCAATTAACGGTTCTGCCACCTTTGTCTGTTCTGAAGCCATTTTGGTTATGTTTACAGTCACAATATTGACTGGTTTGATTAAGCCTCGGTTGAACCGATGGCTTTGAAATAATAGTTTAGTAAAAATAACAAATAATAGTTATGTTTTGCTTATATTTAAAAGTATTTGATATTTTTTTGTATTGGTCGCAAGTTTTTATATTTATATGGATTACGGATCTAGATGCGTTGTCCCAAAATTTCTAATTTTTAGCAAGTTTTAACAAGTGATATTGAGTAAACAGTTAAAATATATATCATCCTCCTAGCGTTTATCCCGTTTCTGTGCGGGGTCCGCTTTGACCAACAGTTATAATACTCGTAAATAATAATAAAATAGACAAGAATATTATATGTACACTACTACATTACATACATACTAAGACGAGTATTTCATTAAGCTAACTTGATTTGTAATGATAGTGTGTGTCGATTATAAATAAATAATATATGACACGTTGTAGATGGAATTACTGATAAAATCTTTATTCTTTTACTTTTGACAAGAATTTAAACAAGCCGGGGAACACAACGTACGGTTCTCTTCGGAAAAACCATTCCATTAGAATTCGGCTTTTGTCAAAGATCTCGTAGATCAATTGATTGCCTTTGTCAAAGCCACGTCGTTGGAGTAACTGCACTCCTGACCAATGCATTGAACGCATTATTGCCAGTCAGTTTGGACGCGCGCCAGCATCATGTTGGGTCACTGTTGTGCTAGTTTTTTCGATATTCGCCGATGACAGAACGTATGTATGCCAATCATGGCGATGGAGGTTTTGTTTGCGAACTTTGACAGTTTTTGTCGGTTTATGTTCGGACTATTAGGTAAAGTTTAAAATAGTGTGATAGAATACACAATAGCTGACATCAACTTTGTTTTGTATCGACTCTAGAATAAAACGGTAAATGTTTGTCATGGAAGTCATTCGCGATGAAGTTAACTATTAAGCTAAGAAATCGCGCGTAAGATCACCGTTCAGCATAAACAGTTGTGTACACTTTAATGTTCATATACACAAATATTACATAATTGTAAATTGAGTTATACGCAGTATATTTGAAATGTTGAGTTTTGATTTCTCATATAAGCGTATCTTTGAAACCAACAAATTTATTAAACATTAAAATTGTTCGTAACCTATTCTTCTTTTTTCTACATGGATTCTGGTTAAAGTTACAAAAATACCCAGTATAATGCGTCCAGTAATCACAGACGGCAAATACTTGGTATCACCGATGTCCGATTCGGGCCATTTAAGCCCGTATCTCAGATTACACACATCCGCACTGGGCTGAATGAATCATAACCGAAGGTATTAAAAGGGGAGATAACAAAATTTGATGCTGGGGTGCGAAATAGTCATCGGTTCTTGTTATATAGTGATTGCATTGCTTTGTGTTGATTTTTCGCAAAAGAAACGTCTCCATTGTTTACATAATTTTTATCATCGAGGCATTTCGTCTACACCCATGGCCTAAGTTGTTTTATAAACTTAAAATTGACTAAACTCCATCCATGTTTAGTTAACGCTCATTATTATACTTCTTTATTTTAATTTATACCTAACGTAGAGAAACACCCCAGATCCATAATTTCAAAAGCACTATTAATCGTACTGGATGATAAGTGAACTTATGTATACTCCACGAGAGTCACAGCTGCTTAGCGTCTAAAAGCCTATATCCTCCCAAATTAAATAAATAAACACAACGTGACACTCCTGATTACGGGAGCGGTTGTTCTGAAGTTATTGCTACTCTGTTATGCACCCTCCTTGCAAGAAGCGCGTGATCATCACTCTCACCACATCGCATCCAGTGCAATTAGCATTCTTGATGTTAATGGGTGTGGTTTGTTTGTCTCAGCTCTACTAATATTGTAAATGCGAAAGTATATCTGTCTGTATGTCTGTGTCGCTTTCCCGCTTTGACCTTGACTTTTGCACATACAATATTTAGGTCCTGATTAATATAAGAAGGGTTTTATTCAAAGCCTCCTTCGTTATTTAATGCAACAAGAATACAGGATTTTACTATTGTATACTATTATCTTATTCTTGTATTTATTAACAAACCGTTTTGTTTGTTCTGGTATACCTTAAATTGTTTTCACGAACTAAAGTATAGTATATATAAACTGCCTCCGTGGTGTAGTGGTTAGAGCGCTGCGCTCAAAAACTACGAACTTGGAGGTCGTGGGTTCGAATCCCGCGGGGAACACTTTCACTTTGTGTTGGTTTTCCCAGTTTGGTTAGGACATTGCAGGCGTGAATCACCTGATTGTCCGATAAGAATGATGATTCCGTGCTTCGGAAGGCACGTTAAGCCGTTGGTCCCGACTATGATCCAAATTGTCTGGTTTCCCTTGTGGTTACGGAGGTCAGACGGCAGTCGCTCCATTGTAATAACCAGGCTTGTCAATTCAGGATCATAGTGGCAGCGTACCCTGGGCTCCAAGGCAATGGCCGAGGATGCAACCGGGAGAGGCGCTAGGATGATGATGATGATGATGAAGAATACAGGATTTTACTATTGTATACTATTATCTTATTCTTGTATTTATTAACAAACCGTTTTGTTTGTTCTGGTATACCTTAAATTGTTTTCACGAACTAAAGTATAGTATAATGTCAGATGCATCCTCGCCTCACCTCATGAAGCTTTCCACAACATGATTTAATACGTAATATATTCATCACATCTCCATAATATTTCCAAGTGACGCAAATGTATGCGAAAATAAAAATTAAAACGCGCCACGATAATTGGGATCCCGTCTTCAGAAAGTTAAACCTCGTTTCTACACATTTCCATTTAGTGGAATATAGAATGTTGTATATTGTATACTGTATAATTCTTGGTATCTCGTTGAATTTGTACCAAATCTCGTTGTGGGAATTCCGGCGGAGAAAATTTTAAGCGGCCCGCCGAATATCCTGAATTTTTAAAGGAGGTATGTCTTTCGCCTGAGGACATATCAGAGTTACGTAATCTTGTGTGATAGACGAGGCTTATGCCTCGCATGACGTTCAGCCATCCAATATGTAGTTTCAAATGATGCGGTAAGGAACCATTGAGGTATGCTTCATTCGTTGGGTCTTAGATATTCTAATAGGATATAGATTCTCTCTCCGTGGATAAATTCTTCGCTCTACGCCGATATTATATGTATTTTGATGGTTGACGATCTTCTAAGGGATTTTCAAATTAAAGTTATAGTATGTATCAACAATTTAGACAAAATTCCGCGGGTATGATGGCGTAAGCAAATTGTCGTGTCGTCATATTTTAAAATAAGCAAGCGTTTTCAATATAAAATAACAGTTTTAATTAAAGTGGCGTTATTAAACAGCCTGTCACTTCACAAAATCTATACCAATATAATAAAGCTGAAGAGTTTGATTGTTTGTTCGAACGCGCTTATCTCAAGAACTTTAGGCCTGAATTAACAATTGTTTTCGTTTTGGATAGTCCATTTGTCGAGGAAGGCTTTAAGCTATAGTATAACGCTAGTATTTTAATAACGACTTAAAATGTACTTCAACTAAATCTTCCCCTCCTCCTACTAAACAAACCAAGTCACGGATCTCATCAGTGCACGCCCCTGCGCCCTGTGCATATATAATTTTAGATAAATATTGTTTAAGCCAATCAAGCGGTATCCGGATAAAACCGGCTCCACCCGGACACGGGACTAATGTCGCGGCCGCCGGACAAATAGTCCGCCGGATTACCGGCGCCTTGATTAACTAAACTCGGTGTTTGCCGTTTTGTTGTTGGGGTTGTTAGACTTTTTGTGAAGGGTAGAGAAGAGGTTTGGTTTGCTTGAGGGGAAGCGATCGTTTGATTTCATAATTCAGATCAGAATCAGAGTAGCTTACGCATGAAGGCTTGAATTGAAAATTCTAAATGTGTATATTGTATCACGGATTACCAAGCCGCCGTTGGCAAAATGATTAAATCAATTACTGATATTTTCCGTGATCATTTTATTTGGTACCTACCCATGTTTTGTTCTCAAAATTATCTTATTTTATTTAACAATAAGAGAAAAGATCAAAGAAGCTACCTAACGCCTCCATTTTCTTCTACCGTTATTGATTCCGGACAAAAGTTAATATTTTTTCCACATATTATGCTTAAGATTTTTCATTTGAATACCGAACTGCTCAAAAATTTGATGTTGCCCGAATTGACAATAAATAAAAAAATATAAATTCGGATGATTTGTCCGAGTCCGAATTGACACTTACTCAAGTTTATATTATGTTGAGTTATGAAAGTCTGTTTTCATTCCTCATATTAGACATACAATTTTCCTCGCTTGTTTAAAATTTCCTTACCACAGTACCCAACGCATAATTCTTCCACTTCCTTACAGGCAGGCTTGGCTGCCGGCGCGCCCCGCATAAACCCGCGTCCACACGTCACCATTAGCAATTTGCATGCACTCAGCCAATGACACTGGCGAAATTAACGCGCGCAAACAATCGTGTGGTCCCGGCTTTATTATACTCACTCGCTTCATTTTCATTGCTAATGTGTTTTGGGGCAGTCTTTGGGTGGAGGAAGAGAGAGTCTTGAGAATGTTGCTGTTGGTAAATAACATAGTTTGAGATTGCGAAATATTGAGATTGTAAAATCTATTATTATTATTATGAGCCTATACTGCCCCACTGCAGGGCAAAGGCATCCCTTCTTTCCTTCCACTTTCAGAAAGTGGAAGAAAGTGAAATCTATACTTACTCATATAAAAAAGCTGAAGAGTTTGTTAGGATGTTGGTTGGAACGCGCTTTATATCAGGTACCCCTTTTTCGAATTGGACAATCATGTTTGTGTTGGATATTTTATTTGGCAAGGAAGGCTTTATGCTATAATATGACACTTTGTGTGTAAATTGAAATCCACTCGGAAGGAGTCGCGTGGATTTCAACGAACTATCGTAATATCTGAATTAAATATCACATGTTTTGGGCCAAATTATGAACTGTTAACCAAACCCTTAACCATTATTCGGTCCCTTGGAAGTTTATCTGCCATCTCGATTATCACAATGTTGTCACCAGAAAGGCATTCGCAATGCACAACATCTACCCAACGCTTGCGGAAACAACCGCCTTCAATCTCAAATAATTGCGCAACTTCTAATTTCAACAAACCGACAAAGCGAGCCCCACACAATCAGCGATTAATTAAATATTCTATCTACAAAAGATTGCGCAATCAAGTTAATAGCTGAAACAAATGAAACAATTACCACAGGCAAACAAGTTTCTGCGGAACCCCCTCTAGGGATACGTACAATTAGGAGCAAGCCAGGAGTAGATCCTGAGGGAATGCAAGTCGCAACGAAGATACGCGGGACATAATCAAATCACACAGTTGAAAATGCAAGAAACTCGAAGATGGAATGGAAATTACAATTTTAGAAGTTAGACAAGAAACAATAAGTAGGTTAGACGGTTAAAATAATAATCGAGATTAGGCTTTACCAATGCATTGTAAAGAAAAAAAAGAAGATCAAAATAATTACTAAAAAAAGTATTGCCATTGCAAGAAATAAGACAAGATCGCTCTTTCATTCTTTTCTAAGTGAGGATACACTCAGAAAAGTCCTGATTTGAAGGTTCGGATTAGCATTTTACTCCGTTTTTGTTATAGATTGGTTTTGGGCACGTATATCAAAAGTTCCAATTAATCATCTTTAAGCTATGATATAACACTATGTTTGCGTAGGTAAACCGAAAACCACACATAAGAAAGACAGGGACGAAATCACGGTCAGCCTAAAACTTGATTGCCACTATCAATTCTTTCTACAGTCCTGTCAATTCCCAGACACCATTACAATTCACACAGTCACTAACAGTTAATCCCAAAGTAACTGTATCATCATTAATTCACCTATTGTGTAAACATTCAAAAACCTATGATCTATAGCTGTTGCTTCGAGTTAATCTTTTATTTATGCCCCAACCTCGTTCTGTCTTCTATCATTTTTATTTCTCCGTCCATTGTGAGTCGCTCGTAACATTTTTACAACGATACCGTAGCCATTCATGTCATAGTGCGGGCATAAAGTGATATCAGTCTTAATCGCGTCGTTTCGACAACAAAGAACGGAGAATTCGGTCACCTTTTTGCCAGCGATGGTACTGAGTTTTGGAGTTCCGTTGGGTTGTTGATTTGTTATAATAAAGCTAAAAAGTTTATTTGCTTGAACGCGTTAATTACGGGAACTACTGGTTTGAACTGAAAAAATGTTTTTGCGAGAGAGTCTTCAAGCTGATAACTATGTGTGCGGAAACCGAATTCCACGCGGACGGAGTCGCAGGGGGCCGCTAGTAAGAGATAAACTTGTGCCGTACAACTAATGTAGGTATTGTTGTTATATGTATTTAAGGCAAAACGTTCAAATGAGACAAAATCACATTTTGGCATTACTTTAAAATCGTGAAAATCACATTTACAAAAAAAAACCGAACCGCATTATTAAATACCGAACAATCAAAGGCTAAAAATATAAATCACTATAATCTAACTAACAGGAGTCCAAACCACGACTTTTATCGCAGGGTCAC
Organism: Nomophila noctuella; assembly: GCA_958496325.1. NCBI lineage: Eukaryota > Metazoa > Arthropoda > Insecta > Lepidoptera > Crambidae > Nomophila > Nomophila noctuella. The sequence goes on from OY292485.1 coordinate 2,374,831, forward strand.
TACCATAAGCGCCGAACCAGTTTCTAACTTAAACATTATGTCTTGGTTGTTACTTACCAAGCTTATGCGTTCACCAGAACATAGATTTGAGACACAAAATATATTTCTAACCAACTTAATAGTTTAACTTGTTAACTCGCTAACAGGACATTCACAACGAGCTGCATTAGTGTAAACATACAAATCCTATTAACTAAGCGCGAACAAGCCGGGTTATGGTTATTTATGTCATTCATTAATGATATCTAGGCTGATCTAAGGCTAGGTGAGATCTGAATGTGTAACCATGATCCAATATGTCTGGTTCCCCTCTATGGGTTACGAAGGCCTGATGACAGTCGCTTCACTGTAATAACCAGACTCGCCAAATCCTTGGTCATGATCAAAGCGGACTCTGCACAGAAACGGGATAAACGCTAGGAAGAAAATTAATGATATCTAGGCGTAGATATTGAGCTTTTGATGACTTTATTGGACTAATTACCGAATGAGCGCTTTCATACTAAAGCAAGGTTGTGGAAACTGAGTTTTTTTACATTTTTGTTTCCTGCCTTGTGCTTATGTTGGCGAGTAGATCGTTTACTGATTGTAGAAGATTTAAGAGTAGGTACATGCGAATTCTATGTATAATTCTTTACATTGTGGCAATTATAAAATCATGCTCCTTTAGAAACTCTCAATCGAAGCTATAGTGCCTAATAGCTTTCAAGAAATTTTATACGTTTATAAACTTCATTATAATATCATTGTATTTAGTTAAATAAAAACCTTATTAAACCATCTGCGAAAAAGATCTCGATATCAAAGTGGTTCATACATATACAGGAACAGACAGTAGAAAGCTACTATGTAGATGCTCTAACAGTTCTTTGATTTTTTTATGTTTTACGGAGGCTTACGAACAAGAGTATCACCTGGTGGTAAGTGATCACCGCTGCCCAAGGACATCAACAACCGCAAAAGGTTCGCAGTTGCGTTATCTGCCTTTAGTTAGGACCCCATACCCTCCCTAACAGAGCTCTGGCGGCCTTACTCACCAGCACGAACATAGCACAACGGTTAAGATAAAAACAAGAAACGCGGACGCAGTTCGTCTGTTTACCAACTAAAACCAACACTTCCACTGACAACTCGAACTTAACGTTTCTTCATGTCATTTATATTGCGTTGCCGCGTCGGTTAATGAAGATCACATATTTGCTATTGTCAAGGCGGCGATGTATTATGTCTATACGCATTCCCACGCCTTCGCATCACAGTACTGGTGGGAGGAAAATGTTTTTAGGTTTTCTTGTTGTCATGGGGAAGTGTTACGAATCTGTGTTTTATTACATCTTATGCCTTATGTCATAACATATGGTAGTTTTATGAATTTGTTTTTGATTAAGATTTAACGATTTGATTGATGGGCTCATGAAAAAGATAAAAGAAATATCTTTTCTTATATTTTTTTAAAAATGTTTCTCGGTAATAGTGATATCGCCTACTGTGCTTCAATATAGTGCTTAAAAAGGTATTATACATATATCACAAAATCACAAACATTAATTGAATCAAGGAAACGCATCAAGAATTAACTACATGAAACGCTTCGTAAATAAAACAACCAGCCAAGTTCTTTTACTAGTTACTGTCAGGTTTTCACTACACAAATACATATAACTTAACTAGCGGCCAACCGCGATTCCTCCGTCTCCGTCCGCGTGGATTTCGGTTTTTGTACGCATAGTGTTATACATACTATAGTTTAAAGCCTTCGTCGACAAATGGATTATCCAAAAAAATAGATTTTCAATTTGAACCAGTTGTTCCTCAAATAAGCGCGTTCAAACAAACAAGCAATCAAACTCTTCGGCTTTCAATATTATTGTATAGAATTAACATTCAGAACACTTCTGCCCTCGCCTGTACCAGAATAGCTTAGTTCGCAACTGCGTAGGCGTCGCAACCTGTTTAGAATACCTACGATTCCTAAGTCTGATGTCATGCATACTTGTTGCAATTATTAGTTCGAACTAGCGGTTTAACCAATAAGCTCATGCTACTAAACTTAGTCTATGCTGAAACAAGTATAGTATATCGAAATGAACTTATATACTTATACTTCAATTTGTTATCCCGGAGTAGAATACAATCTAAGCTAAGTTTTTGTATGTGCAATTTTCGAATATTTACTTTAAATTTGCGCGTTCTAAAAATAATCCTTTGAAAAAAGTTCACTAATTTACCAATCGATTGCCGTGATTTTTATCAATAGGTACAATTTGTAATTATCGTTATTGTGTAAATGATATGTTTTTTCAGTAACATCACTAGCTCGTTCAATTATGTCCGCCATGCAAGTCGTTACTAGAAAATTACCATTTGACTTCTATGATATACTTAAGTCATTTTACTTAATGCAATAAGGGTACTCTTGCAATCACATTTGGTTTGGATGTATTTTTGGATACTTTTAATTGATCACAAATCTTAAATGCAACTTACAAGTATAATGCAGTATAATAATTAATTTGATAATGATTTCGTGTCGTAGTAATCCTTATTATACCAATAATAATGTCTCCTATTAATCTCTCCTTGATCGAGACATATTTCTACAATTTCATATTGTAATTCGCAAACAAACATTAAGATTATAATTGTCTACTGTATTAACTGTTTGTATTTGAAATTATAATTAACCTGATATTAGCCCCGTACATTATTAGTAATAGAGTTGATTGACAATATACCAGGAAACTAATAATTTCACTAGGTAGATTATATCGTAACCCTGACAATATCTCTGCGAAATATATATGATAATCAAAGTGATTTAATGGTCCAGCCGCAAGCAATGGAATATTAAGTCTAATGTGATTGGGATAAGGTCCATTATTGAATGGATTTCGACAGAAATACATGCTATTTTCATGACTGTATACACCTCTTTTTTATTCCGTTACGAGCTTCAGTAATACCCCATCACCGAAAAGCACTGTTTAAATTTTCATGCTGTTCGTTCCGCCTAAAATACCGTACCCTATTGTACAAACTATTCAGATGTCCCAGGGCTGTCCTAAATTTCTAACAGTCGCCGGTAGTTTTTTTATCTAAAGTAGTAGATGTCCCCATTTACTAACAACACCATTTAGAAACACAGGATTTTTACAATTTAATGTATCCCAGCATTCAATTGTTATAAATTGAGGTACTTTCGTCGTTTTCACAAACAAAGAAAATACACAAATATTGAAATCTTGGTCATCCACATTCACATTGTGTGTACCTAGGTACCACAAGTTTGAGTTGGCATCACTGCCTGTTGCTTGAGTGGAACGACGAATATGCATTCCACTCACGAACCAATTGATTGGCTTTTACTTTGTGTACCTTACAATTTTGCATGTATTAAGAGGAGACTAATAATTTATTGCATCAATTTTCAAATTCTACTGCCCCAGCATTTACTCCCTCCGTGGGTGAGTCACCCAGTCAACCCTAGTTTCGCTAAATTCCGGCGTCGGATCCGTTCGATGCATAATGGACGGAACGCACGACAAATTCGGATTACTGAGCTGTCCGTTTCGACTGCATTCGGACTTTCCGACTAAGCCGATGCACCCGGGAAAAGTTGAGCGGAATGCACGCTGCTGCGTTTGACCGCGAAAAGCTGGGGTGGAAGTTCCACTCCAATGAGCAGATCTTCTGCGGAATCTCACCTCAACTTAAAGATCCAAAGGAAATACCACTTCGTAGTTCTATTCATCATCCTAAAATAACTTTTTCTCAATGAAATGATTCCATCCTTCGGTGCCCTTTGTGACAAAATTTAAGAAAGCATGGGCGACAATAGCCTCTTACAATCAGGCGAACAGAAACTTCAGTGCAAAGTCTGTTTAAGTTATTTGTTTCTGATAGGTTTCCCAATCACCGCCTCAAAAGTATCACATTGATTGTGGTTCTTAAATTTATTTGTATTTGTTACAGAACCAGGGATGACAGCTGACCTGCTCAGACAACTTTCCTGGTAAGTACTTACACTAAACAATTACCTGTCTAAGGGTCTAGCCACAGCTACGCCGGCGACGGCCGCCCTAGTCGTGGGTATGGCCGCCGCGCGTTCGCACCGCGCATCTCGCCGCCGTAGCTGTGGCATGCTTCATACAATTTCCTTTATTTGATTTTTTCGCTCGCCACTTTCGCCGGCGCAAGACGCATCGCAAGTCGCACCGCTGTGGGCTGTGGCCAGGGTGTAAGAAATATCTTCGCCAGTCAAAGTTCCGGAAATGTTCCATGTAGTTAAAATTAACCAGCTTAAACAGAAACAGAAGATTCAGATTGATATCTTCAGAATGGTCATAAGGCTACAAGTTATTTTATTAACCAGGAGCTTTTTCATAATAGTACAAAATACAGAATTAAGGACTCATAATTTATATCAAACTAAAGTTATACGGGTAAATATTATGTAGGTCATTTCCTATTTCGTTGCAAATATCCTCGGAAAAACTTCCCGAGCAAACATCGATAGCCTGATTTTAAATCTTGTAAAATATACATACAGGCGGTGATCCATCGCTATCGCGGCGTCGATATCGCCCTAATACCGGTAATGGAAGGAGCGCTCGATTTTCCGAATCGTTTGCGCCGAGAGATAACGCGAATATAGCCTGCGCTTTGCTGGATGCATCTTCTCTTTGAGAAGTTACCAGCCAATTCGATAGTTGAACGCTTATCGTTGAATTCGACAGCCTCTGCCCCTGATGAGGAAAGATAACCCAAAGTTTCCGTGATAAAAATATTTTAAAATGATATTAAGAGAGGGGGAGATCTGCCTTTGTGGTGTAGAGGTAAGAGCGCTGTGCTTAAAGCCTCAGAGGTCGTGGTTTCAAATCGCACAAGGAACACTTTCACTTTGTGTAGGTATACCCAGTTTGATTAGGACATCGCGGGCTTCAATCATCTGATTCTCTGATAAATGATGATTCCGTGCTTTGGAAAACACATTTACCCGTTGGTCCCAACTATGACCCAAATTGTCTGGTTTCCTTTGTAAGGGTTACAGGGTTTAGATGGCAACCGCTCCAATTATCAGGCTGCTCAATTCGGGATCATGGTCGTAGCGCACTGTAGGCTCCGAGGCAATCGGGAAGCAATCGGGAGACACGCTAGGATGATGATGATGACACTGGCTTCTTTACTAGCCCCTACTAATTCGATAGTTAACCTCTTTTCGCCTCGGCAATCCCCGCCCCTGATGAGCAAAGATATCGTTGTAAAATACACGGTCGTAATCCACAAAATGTTCCGTTGATACCAATATTTTAAGATGATATAAAGCGAGGGGTTGATTACATAAATCTTATACAAAATACGGACAATTTGAAGGCCCGTTTCATCGCGGTAATAACTTTTCAGTCTATTTTGCTTTAAACGGATTTACTCGTTTTTCTTGTTATCTCGGTTTGCAGTATCTTGTCGTGCTGGCCTTTGTTTGTGAATATCTATATTTATTATATGTATACTAATACTTGAATACTAATACATAAAGCTGAAGAGTTTGTTTGTATGTTTGTTTGTTTGAACGCGCTAATCTCAGGAACAACTGGTCCGGTTTGAAAAAATATTTTTGTGTTGGATAGTCCATTTAACGAGGAAGGCTTTAGGCGAAATCCACGCGTACTGAGTCGCGGGCGGCCGCTAGCTATTTTTATGATTGACTGAAGTTAATACATATAAAAATGTTTAACATACTTGACTTAATTAAACATTTTCACAAATAACTTCGTTTAAAGCCATTCATTAAACATTACAAATGGCTCGTATTGTCGTACTTAATACATTAGCATTCTGTTTCACGGCATAAGTTTGCTCATTATAATGAGGAATATTAACATATTCGAAGCAGCATATTACTCGTACTGTTGCGAATACATAAATATTTCTCATTTAAACGGGGTCGGAATAACTTTTACGGGTTTTCGCCGAGCGAGCATACCTAAGGCTTTAAAAGGTTGAAATCTATACTACTATAATAAACCTGAAAAGTTTGTTTGTTTATTTCTTTGAACGCGTATGAAGTACTTTTTGTATAAACTTTCGAATTCGACAATAGCTGCATTTTTGTTTAAAAGAACACGCGAATAAAAGATGTAATCTATCCTCAAAGACGCTTCATCATTCTAAGATCTAGAAAGTGCATTGTTCGTGGCCTCGCTGAAAGAAATTAATAAACAGTTACCCGATTCAGAAACTCGCAGCACCACTGTCTTATACAGCTTGTTTAGACCTTATACAGGGTGGTATTTTGAAATGCCACCAATGATGGTTAAGTACTTTTAATATTGTATATAGAAAAAATTACTCACATAAAACATTACTTTATTTTTGAAAAGAAAGAAAACTGCATTCTACGATTATTGAAAATTCGCTTGACGCACCCGGTTATCTAACCTACTAAAAACTGTTAAATTTGCAGCTGTTCTTTTATTTTATCTTTCCTTTTAAAAATAAAGGATTATTTCCTTTGAGTTTTTATTTATACATAGTTTAAGAGTACTTAATTACCCTTTAGGTGGCATTACAAAATTCCACCCTGTATACCCGTAGACGTCGTATAGACCTTGTATAGAGGTAGTAAGCTTGCCCCACTTCCTCTCAACATAAAGAGGTAGCTAATATACAATAGAGGTAAAACTGGAACTTGGCTATATTCCGTGAATCTGTTTTGTTTGTTGTTTATTTTTATTGTTCTAGTTGTTTAGACGTCGATGATGGAGTTGTTTGTTAGTTGAGTGGTTGAGTTGTGTTAACTTTGAGGTAGGTTCGTGTTTTGTTCAATTCGTGTTGTGACGATATGGTTTTTGTTTTGCTATCGTCGATGGAGATATGTGATAAGGGCACAATTATGGAACTCTGTGGTTTGATTGCGATTTGATTATTTTGTTAAGTGGTATATTTTGTTTATTATTTAGCCTTGAATGTCTTTTTAACCTAGCTGTTTGAAAGAAAGAAAGAAAGAAAATACATTTATTGGCTAAAACTCAACACACACACAGTTCAAATATGTACAGCAGAACTTCAAAACATATAATAATAAACAGCAAGAACAAAAACTAACACAAGACAAACAAAAAAGATAATGCAAAACAGGTATGTGTGTGTGTGTGTGTGTGTGTGTGTGTGCGTTAAGCCAATTAGGTCCGTACCTCAGCATGAGTTACTACGGCGGCCTAGTAGACCACCGCGGCAACGCTGTTGTTCTGATGTAATCTTTTTTTAGTCACAATTAGGTTTGCTACTTAAACATCAATCTGGTGCAGTAACATTTTGAGCTCATTAAGGAATTTTGTGGGCACAATATGTTACCAGAAAACCAGAAGCTATTTCCAATAGTTATTACAACCAGAACTAGAGCTTTTCCTTTTCCTCTTCTTACAATCAAAATGACTTAATTTGGTGAGTCATCCTATTTAATCATATAGACATAACCATGCTGTCTTACTTTAGAAGTTCAGTTCAGGTTCTTATAGATTAAATTGTTTTCAAAGTTTGTTAGGCATTTGTTTTTTCTATTTAGTTTTTAATTATAATACGTCATTTTAACACACATATTATAAAGATCCTCTAGAATACCCCACTTAATCTCCGAAACCTACAACAAAACAAACCAACTCTTACCCGAAGACAATCTCGTAATTAAGGGCCGCTACTCACGTTCATTCGCAACGCAATAACCGACGAGGAGAGCTCATTACGCGTGGATTGACAGCCTTAATGCACTCTGTCTGATGCATGGCGTGACGCCGTCGCGTGACCCACTGTTGGGATTGATTAAAACTGTCCTGGCTTTGAGTGGGGAAAGGAATTGTGTGCGAGATTGATGCCTATACGTTGTGATAACGTACATACAAATTACTATCCTAGCCGATTCTAGTTATGTAGTTATAATATGTGCAAGTACACGTGCACTCCCTATTCCCTCACTCTCATAGTTTTGGTGGGGGCAGCAATCTGACACGACCGTAGAGAGAGTATGTGCAGAATCGACGAGACATGGAGGTGATGTCATTGTAGCTGTGTCATCCCAACAGAAGAACACAATTTTTCAGGCTGACCCGGATTCGAACTCAGGACGTCTGGCGCATAAAGACTCTACTGTCCACTGCGCCTCGGCTACTTGACAGCCTTAATGCACTCTCTCTGATGCATGGCGTGACGCCGTCGCGTGACCCACTGTTGGGATTGATTAAAACTGTCCTGGCTTTGAGTGGGGAAGGAATTGTTTGGGAGATTTGATGCCTTTACGACATACGTTGTGATAATGTACCTACCTACATACAAATTATAATACTATCCTAGCCGATTTTGGAGATGGAGCTGTTCGCAAGCTATATGTATGTATTATAGTACACAAAGCGAGCGCAAGTTCAGGAGCACTCCCTATTCCCTCACTCTCATAGTTTGGTGGGCAGCAATCTGACATGACCGTAGAGAGAGCAGGCACAAAATCGACGAGACATGGAGGTGGTGACATTGTAGCTGTGTCATCCCAACAGAAGAACATAATTTCAGCCTGACCCGGATTCGAACACAGAACCTCTGGCGTGTAAAGGGTGACCCAAGTCCACTGCACCTAGGGTACTTGACAGCTTTAACGCACTCTGTCTGATGCATGGCGTGACGGCGTCGCGTGACCCACTGTTGGGATTGATTAAAACTGTCCTGGCTTTGAGTGGGGAAAGGAATTGTTTGCGAGATTTTGCGAGTTTGATGCCTGTTGTGATAACGTATAATTATAATACTGTCCTAGCCGATTACAGAGATTAAGTATTAGTGTACACTAAGCGAGCGCAAGCACAGGTGCACTCCCTATTACTTCACTCTCATAGTTCGGTGGGGCAGCTATCTCACTAGAACGTAGAGAGAGCAGGCGCGGAATCGACGAGACATGGAGGTGGTGACATTGTAGCTGTTTCATTCCAACAGAAGAACACAATTTTTAAGGCTGACCCGGATTCGATCTCAGGACGCCTGGCGCATAAAGACTCTACTGTCCACTGCGCCTCGGGTACTTGACAGCCTTAATGCACTCTGTCTGATGCATGGCGTGACGGCGTCGCGTGACCCACTGTTGGGATTGATTAAAACTGTCGTGGCTTTGAGTGGGGAAAGGAATTGTGTGCGAGATTTTGCGAGTTTGATGCCTGTTGTTATAACGTATAATTATAATACTGTCCTAGCCGATTACAGAGATTATGTATTAGTGTAGGGGAGACCGGGGCTGGATGTGACACGGGTAGGTTGTTACAGAGACATTGGCCGCGAAACAGAGAGCGCAATGTTAACGTCAAAAAGAGCCAAATACTCTCCCCACCACCGGCTACCATGGTGCGAGAGCCGGGGTCGCCAGCGTTTTTGTGAGAGGAGCCTGCGCATGCCGCCCTTAAAATTGCAGTTTAGTAAAATTTTACTCTTTTAGTAATATTGGTTTACAAGCTATGTTTCATAATGTCAGAGGTGCCCTTCTTCTGCTATGTTTTCCCTAATGGTTTCGCTTTGCAATGAATATTCGGTTTTACAGATAAAATTATATTATTAATGTTTTCACTACATAACCTTGTATGCTTAGATTTGGGGTTGGGGCAAAAAGTTACATTTGCTCGGGGCAAGTTGTGACAGTTGTTTTAACAGATACGCGTGATAAAAATGCTTAAGCACTGAGACAGAACAAGAAAAAGATAAATAAATCCCAGAAAAGAAAGTCTGCCAAAGGGGGAAAATTTATCGGAAAGAGGGCAGATCAGGAAAATGCGTCTTATGCCGATAAGGAAAAGAGAAAAAATTACCAAAAAGCTTGCGGCAACCGGAAGATCCTACATTACATTAAAATACATACTATTAGTATAAAACATACTAATAGAATAGTTTTGATTAATGCAGAGCTATACGCGTAATCTATCTATCTTACATATATATAAAACTCAAAGGTGACTGACTGACTGACTGACATAGTGGTCTATCAACGCACAGACCAACCAAACCACTTCTATAAAACTCAAAAGTGACTGACTGACTGACTGACATAGTGATCTATCAACGCACAGCCCAAACCACTGGACGGATCGGGCTGAAATTTGGCATGCAGGTGGATGTTATGAGGTAGCATCCGCTAAGAAAGGATTTTGATCAATTCAACCCCCAAGGGGGTAAAATAGGGGATGAACGGTTTTATGAAACTGTGTCAATTTTAAACCGATCGGGTAGATACTTTGCAATAAAAAAACTACGACGTAGGCAGCGTTTAAAAAATTATTTTGATAAATTCCACCCCAAACGGGATAAAATAGGGGATGAAATTTGAATGAAACTTTGTCAATTTAAAACCGATCGGGTTGAAAATTTAAATGCATAAAGGTACTATGACATAGGCATCCTCTTAGAAGGGATTTTGATGAATTCTACCCCAAAGGGGATAAAATAGGGAATGAAGTTTTGTATGAAACCGAAATCCACGCGGACGGAGTCGCGGGCGCCCGCTAGTCTATTTATAAATTGAGAAATTTTCTGGATTTTGTTTTTGCGCAGTAGAAGACCTAATATTAAATTTGTGATTTCGTTTCATTTTGATGCATTATTATGTTTTGCTTGGTATGAGGCAGGCAGGACTGCTTTTATATGTTATGTTATTTAAATTAAGAAAAGTATCAATTTTGGATAAATTATTTCTAGTAAAAGATTATACAATAAGTTTGTTTTCAATTGTAACAACTTGCCCCATGTAGTGTAACAATCTGCCCCGAGCACGGGGTTGAATGTTACACAGGTTTTTTTCCACAAATCACACATTTATGTCTTAACTATTAGTCTACAACATAACATTTATTTTGAATAAAGATCCTAGATAGTTTCTTTATCAAACAAGCCTAGACTCAGGTAAATCAATCAAACCTACGAAAAGATATGACAGTTTGAAAAAAAAATGTCACTACCGGCCCCGGTCTCCCCTACACAAAGCGAGTGCAAGCACAGGTGCACTCTCTGTTCCCTCATTCTCATAGTTTGGTGGGGCAGCAATCTCACACGACTGTAGAGAGAGCAGACGTAGCATCAACGAGACACGAAGGAGTTATCACACTGCCAACTACCAAAGTCCGCATTGAAGGTGTGTTATTGCAACAGAAAAACACAATTTTTCAGGCTGACCCGGATTCGAACTCAGGACGTCTGGCGCATAAAGACTCTACTGTCCACTGCGCCTCGGCTACTTGACAGCCTTAATGCACTCTGTCTGATGCATGGCGTGACGGCGTCGCGTGACCCACTGTTGGGATTGATTAAAACTGTCCTGGCTTTGAGTGGGGAAAGGAATTGTTTGGGAGATTTGATGCCTTTACGTTGTGATAACGTACATACAAATTACTATCCTAGCCGATTCTAGTTATGTAGTTATAATATGTGCAAGTACACGTGCACTCCCTATTCCCTCACTCTCATAGTTTTGGTGGGGGCAGCAATCTGACACGACCGTAGAGAGAGTATGTGCAGAATCGACGAGACATTGAGGTGGTGACATTGTAGCTGTGTCATCCCAACAGAAGAACACAATTTTTCAGGCTGACCCGGATTCGAACTCAGGACCTCTGGCGCATAAAGACTCTACTGTCCACTGCGCCTCGGGTACTTGACAGCCTTAATGCACTCTGTCTGATGCATGGCGTGACGGCGTCGCGTGACCCACTGTTGGGATTGATTAAAACTGTCCTGGCTTTGAGTGGGGAAAGGAATTGTGTGCGAGATTTTGCGAGTTTGATGCCTGTTGTGATAACGTAAACACAAATTATAATACTATCCTAGTCGATTACAGAGATTAAGTATTAGTGTACACAAAGCGAGCGCAAGTATAGGTGCACTCCCTATTACTTCACTCTCATAGTTCGGTGGGGCACTTAGAATCAACGAGATACAGGAAGTGTGATGACGCCGCTAAACTCCAAAGTTCGGATTGTAGCTGTGTTATCGCAACAGAAGAACACAATTTTTCAGGCTGACCCGGATTCGAACACAGGACCTCTGGCGCATAAAGACTATTCTGTCCACTGCGGCTCGGGCACTTGACAGCTTTAATGCACTCTGTCTGATGCATGGCGTGACGGCGTCGCGTGACCCACTGTTGGGATTGATTAAAACTGTCCTGGCTTTGAGTAGGTTTGAGTGGGGAAAGGAATTGTGTGCGAGATTTGATGCCTTTACGTTGTCATAACGTACATACAAATTATAATACTATCCGAGCCAATTTTAGTCATGTACTTGTTCGCAGGATATACGTATTATAGTGCATAAAGCGAGCGCAAGTACACGGAGTGCACCTGACTCCCTTTTCTCTCTCTTTATTTACAATTCGCACCCTTTTTCTCTACACTCTTTGCTTTTTTTTTGAGAAAATGTTTCTTTGCCTTTCTTCACCTTAACCTCTCTTTAAGGTTTCCCCCCTTCTTCAATATTTTCTTGCATAGTATGGATAGAATTTTAAGTTTTGTAATTTTCCGAATTTTGTTTTGAAATTATCTTTGACCCTGTCAGTCAAACTTTCCCTCAATATGTTTGTTTCTAAAGGTTTGAAACTACAAATATTAACATCCGATATACTGTGAATAACCTTGTAATCTTTCTAATTAATTCGATAACATTCAAGATTACTTCATCATCAATTATGCAATCAATCTTTGACCCTATCACGTTGTCACAAAGCCCATTACAGTTTAATCACGTCTCGGTTTGACTCGGATGGAGCGAGGACAATATACCATCCATTGTTATTAACATCAAACAAAGGAAACTTATTGGATGAACATGAACTTGATATGTAATATGATTCGTAACGCTTCCAAATATCTAACGAAATGTAGCGTTCAAAGGATCTAATATCAAAACTGCTTTTGCGGGGATAAAACTAATAAAAACACGGTTCAAAACGAATAGGGTGCGTTCCGCTTGAGGGGTCGCGTTTTGGCGCCTATTACGATTTTTTATTGCAAGTAAAAAGTTTACTTAGACTTTATATTGCACCGTTTGCAGCATTTATTGCGATTGTTAAGCAGCATGCTTAGATCCGTCATAAAAAAAAATGAAAAGTAGGTACGAGTATATCTTCAAAATTATTTGTGATGGCATATGTAATGGTACGTAGAGCAAAACTAAGCACTTTCTAGCATTTGAAAATACATACAATACTTGTTTTCTTATATTTTGCATATGTGTGAATGTCTTAACGATACTCAAAAATACTTCAGTGATAAAAATGTTTTAGTGTATTATTAGATCATAGATACATTATTGATACCGCACAGAACATACAAGTACCATAAAAGTCACCAGGCCTCTCAAGCGGAACGCACCTCCCTTCACCGCCGGGTTTAACTCAATAATTCCAAAGGTACAAGACAAAGAGGGAGCATTCTTCCTCCCGGAAACGTTTTTTGATGCACAGCCAGAGGCGATCCTGTTAGGAAACAGCCAAGACAATGGAGATATGGGGACGGTCGTGAAATCAATGGCTATTGGTGGTGGTGCAAGTTGTGAGCCATGGGTCGGAAGCAACTTTGTTAAGTGATATATATCCGTGGAAAATGTCAAGGTGCACCGGTTATTTTTGAATAGAAAGAAAACTGCATTCAAAGATCTTTGAAAATTTGCTTGCCGCACCTGGTAATCAAACCTACTAAAATCTGTAAAATTTGTAGCTGTACTTTAATTTTATCTTTAATTTTAAAAAAACCTTTTAAAAATAAGTTTTTTGATGCATAGTCAGAGGCGATCCTTTTAGGAAACAGCTAAGACAATGGAAAGGCAATGGAGACATGGGACGGTCGCGAAATCAATGGGTATTGGTGGTGGTGCAAGTTATGAGGTACGGCTCGGAAGAGGGTTTGTTAAGTGTTACATACCCGTGTGAAATTTTAAGCTGCATTGTTGGTTTTAAAATCGTTTGGCTGTAGTGGTTGTTATACTGAGTTTCTGGATATCATAGCAATTTTCGTCATTTAAAAACTATAAAGCTACTTGTACTATTTAGCCGCGGGAGCATTAAATCGAGATAACAAATCCTTTCACCTAAGTTAGCAAATATACCAATGTTCATCAAAATCCTTTCAGTAGTTTCAGCGAGATTGACGGCCAAACATCCAAACATACATACTCGTATAACAAAAAAAGAAAATGTTAAGATAAAAAGGAGTCAAGCGAAAACCGTCAAAATAAACATGGTAGCTGCCACTGTTTTTGTTTAGGATCTACTTACTATCTATTGTATAGTTTTTGTACAAAAAATATCCTTTACAATGAAAGTATTTGGATTCATTTACAACAGTCAAAACCCTGTAGAAACATTTTATCCATCACGATTCCCGATTTTCATCCTTTTGAGCCACCGTCGAAACGGGCTCGCTTATTGTCCCAACCGGGAATGCCCAGGATTCAATCTGCCGTTGTTTAGTCCACTGATGACAAATTATGTCTACAGATATGTCACTGGCGACCGGTATTGTGCTTTTGTGTTCCCTTGAATGCACAGCATCAGAAGTGAAACAACGTACGTCTATGCGAGCATCAATGGTTGGGGTTCACTTGCAAAATATCGGAACGATGAGACCGCAACATACTTTAAAAATCTGACATTACCTGAACACTATCAGAATTTTTATGATGGTATTGTGTTGAAAGCCTTACAAACCCTGTAAAGGCGCGTGCCATCGCCCATAACTTTAACTGTTTAGTTGCAAAATATCGATGTAAAGTAACTGAAATTAGTATGATCCAAAACTTTATCACTGCTAATTAAAATTGAGAGATATAATGGTGACTGATATAAAGTATACTAAGCCTTAAATACCCTGCAAAATAACTTATGCTAATTAATGTAAGTACTTAGATCAGAAATCCTCAAGACCATGGTTTCTAACAACTCAGTTACTGAGATCTGTAATAGTTTCTGGTTTAATTATTAATCTTGTATCACATTCACCTGTAAATACGAATACTAGTGTACAAAATTAATTACATTTAATAAGACATCATTATTAAGATTCCCAGTGTTGACGATGTATCACATTCAATCACAGTTGGAACTGATTCACATGTGAGGTATCTGTTACGTCATAATTATATGAATAATTCCATATAATGTCGCAGGTATGAAGCCGTGATATTTCTCATAATCAGGTGGAATTATTTCCTTTTAGTCTTTAATAGGAAATTTTACAGTACAATTTCAATTTCGGGGTTTCTTTGATTTCACAAGGTTATTAATTCGAAACCAAAAAGTTCCTTATTTACGTAGGTTTCAAAGATGGACGTACGTAGGTACATATTTAAAAAAAAAATCTTCTGACAATTTTAGTGACGGATCATTTTGTAAGAAGATAACTGGACAATTTCCTTGTTTCTACTACTTCTACATCTAGAATCAAACGTCAATTACTCCATTCTAAAGTAAATATATATTTTTTTGTGATTTTTGCTCACAATTTAGTTATTTATTAATATTAAGTAATAAAGACTCCCGGAATTTTATTAATATTCAATCAAAATAATCCATTGATTTTATTTCTCGTATCAATTTAATGCAAGCGACTATCCTTCCTAAAGGCTTCAGAATAAGGAAGAAATTGAATTACGCCGTTTATTACAAGTCGGATTTAATGATAGCTTTACGTTTGAGAACTGTTTCTACCTGAAATTCGTATAAATACTATGAAAGCCTAACGTGGACGGTGTAATCCCTTATTTTCTCTCGATTCTACATAGCTTTCAGCAATGTCATATTAGGATTACTAGACCTTTGCAGAGCTTAACCCTCTTAGTTTAAATTCCTTTGTAATTATCTCTCCATTTTATCCAATGTCTATTTATACATTTTAAAAACAGGAGGAAATAAATGTAAAGTACATTATGTTATTGTTCCTTCTGCTTTTAAGCCGTCTCTTAAAATATTTAGAAGTCTACATGAAGAATTTTGTGTCTCTGAGTTCTCAAGGGCTGAATTCTTTTTTTTAAGAGGTGTAAGATAGCTTGAAAATAATACCGCAGATTTCTAAATTCAAAAATACGGCTATAAAGCTAAAACGCACCTCCACACGTGCCGTCATATAAAAAGATTGAAATTTCTTCCAGAAAAAAACAATGGAATTCAACAAACAGATCGTATATTTTAACAAAGTCGCATAAAAACATTTTATAGTCCGTGCAATAAAAAAGTAAAGATGAACTTCGCTCGTGCAATAACGTTGGCAAAACGTTTTTGCGTTCGGAATCTGACGGTTGACATTTCGATGCGAGAACTCGATTGCAAAAAGGATCGATTGTACGTTACGCGCAACTTCTCGTTACATAATGCAGCATTTGTTGAGCTTCACACGATGATAGCTCGCTCGTTGCGAGTTGGGAAAATGATCGAGAAGATAATTCGATTCTCAATAACATCTTATACCTGTTGAATGGGGAGTTTATGCAGTATTGTTTATTATAGGAAGCGTTTACCTTGCTGGTACAGGTTTAGTTCCTTGTCCATTACTTCCTACACTGGATTAAACCCTGATACTATAATTTGATGCCACGGTCAGTTGCTTAACCATTAGTACTGTGAATGTACGGTGTAGTTGGTGCATGATTCGGCTTGTGGGAGAGCTTACTAACTACAGTGTTAGCAGTGTTTAATCATCAGAAACCGTAATTATTATTTACCACAATCTTCCCTTTAAGGCCATCATTGTATTGATAGTTGTGTCCACCTCAGTGAGTAATGTTCTATCTAGAAATAGATATGTTCTATCTAGCCATACAAAGCTAGTTAATATTGATTCTGTACGAACATTGGTATCAATGAAGATTTTTTCAATTCTGAACGTTTGGCTAAATTATTAAAGCTTTCCATTCTAGATTTCACTGAAATTAGCTGATTTTCAGCATAAGTCTCAATTAAATTAGTTTATCCATCCACAAATCTTATTCAACATGTCAAATGTTTGATTTTCAGCTGCTGTTGCTATGCTTATTTGCTTGAATAAATCATGTAATGTCTAGACTCATATTGTCACAGAATTCAGTGTCGTAATTTTGTCGAATCACTACATAGTATACCTAAACCGAAGCCGCTTTCTTCTGTAGGTCTCTATGTATAATTAAATCTTCAAAACTACGCAAACTGATATTCACGCGATTATGATTAGATAAAGGAATTCAAGATAAAGGTATGTGTATAAAACATGCATCTTCAATAGTATTCTTTAGTACCATTTTTGCACCCGTAATAAGCAGAGCTCTAGTCATGTACAAATCGAGAATCATAGAAAGACATATTCACCGCAAGTTATACTAATTATTCGCTTTGACAACCCACAATATCTATATGCACGGGTAAATAACAGTTTGCGTGTTTGCCCTCGGTTATACTCTATTATAGCTCCAACATCTGCACGCTTGCATTGTCACGAACATCTGTAAGCCCTTACTATGTATACCTTTAAGATTGTTAGTTTAATTAAACCAAAATTACTGCTTATTGCTATTTTCAATTTGTTTATGATTTCAACATTTATTGTAATTTGTAATAAGGTTTGAATAAATCAAAGTTCAATTAAATGTTTTCATAGTCAAATGATAGTCGTATTATCTGGTTCGAAGGACCAATTCTCTTTAATACTAAAATATGAATACAATGCAAATCAAGATTTTATACCTTTTTATCTTGCCAACTACGTGTGTTACTGTTATGCTAACTTATGTAGTGATTTTGACGACGATAAACTTGCCTTTGACCTTTCAGAGATTGACGCAACGGATATGCCTTTAATGTATGAAAGTAAACCCAAAGATGTCCTTGCGGTGGTAGATGTCTTGATACTTTTAGGATTTGCATTTAAATGTATACTTTTAATAAAAATTGATTAATCATCAACTTAGAAGTACTGTAAATGACAGACGCCTAATAACAAGCTGATTGGTCTAACCATTAAGATAGCTTAAATAGGCTCATTGCTATTTCTTCTGAAGCAAAGAAAAGTCTTGTAGCAAAGTGGGACCATTAAAACGTCCTTATACCATCTTACTTCGACTTTAAGACCATATGACTAGTAATATTGTCGTGGCGTATAAGGCTAGCACATTTAGATTAAGAGGCTTAATTTCTTTGCGAAATATGTTTGAGTGAATGGAATATGAAGCGAGAATCGTTCGATTATCTGTCGACATTCCTTAGTACGGGATCGGTAGTAAGTCCGCTCACGTGCGCTCAACTTCTTTCCTCCCGTATCGCACTCACGAAAGTTACTCCTGAAGTATCGGCGAATCGGTACTTTTGTGTGGCGTTCTAGTATTTCTTAATGCGTTTTACATGGTCCGTTACCTGCAGAGTTTGCCTTGACGGATTTGTGGTGAGATATGGGTAAGAAATTGGATTTTTTTAAAGTGATAAGTCAGAAAAAGAGTCGAAAATTTTGGAAAGCGTACCTTGAGCTCTAAGTCAATGGCCGAGGTTTATAACAAAGACAGAACTTTGGAATGATAATGATGATGATAAATCTTATCAGAGGAATTGTTGTTGACTTCTATCAAGGCTTTCTGCAAAAGAAAACATTACATATGCTTAAGGAAAATATATTCAACTAATAATAACAAGTATATCTTTAAAATCACAGTAATCTCGAAACCAGAGTATTACATGACCACGGCCATTTCCCAAGATCCAAATTAACGTTACAACTTTTATCACAACACACCATTCCGTTTAATTACCGGCAAACAAATTACGCTCATTAACAGTTCGACGACCTTCGGGTTCATTATGATTAATACGCGGCCGCGTGACGTGCTTCTTCCTCGAGACGCTAATGGGGAATGGCCCGCCCCGCGCTGTCTCGCCGCTTATATACTCCCCCCTCCAGTGATTGATGACGTGGTCGCGACGTCACGGATGTCCTGTTGGCCGTGCGGTTGGAAATGGTGCAGTCTTTTATTTTATTTTCAAATTATATGTTAACTATTTAACAATTAAGGTTTAAACGTTGTTGTCATAATCAGCATGTTTTTAATGAGGCTTAAGGCATATAATTGTGTTTTTTTGGAAAATTGTGGGATTGGACATCTTTCTGACTTCAAGAAACAGTCCATCGAGAATACTATTAAATAGTGCTTAGCTATTAAAAAAATACTAGATTTATTGTAGTTGTCATTATAAAATTGTTTCCCAAAGCAGAAATATAAACCAGATCGAGCACCAAACTGATCTCCTATTTTCCAAACACTTAAACAGAGCACCTGTATCTAGCGGGCTGTCGTTGTGATTAATAAATGCCGTTGACATTTTAATTAACCCGGCTACAAGGCAGTCATTACTCTTTGTTTTCGATTGAATGAGGATCGGGGCAAACAATAAATTTGGATGCCGCTATCTCGCTTTCGAACGTAAAAACTAAGCAATGAAAAAATATATTGTGCAAAATGATCCTACAGCCTTTATGAATGCAGGTGTACTGGCTACTAAGCATTAATTATTACGAAGTGAGTTTCAATGAAAGATACTTAATCCGTCATTATCTTATTGGTATCGTTGGATAAAACTTGATAGAAAAAAAAATAATGCAAAAGCTGGGCAACTATCTCGGCCTTCTCCGTTGTAAAGGAAAACGAGGCTGGAGGTTTAATGGGTAGTAACTTATTAAGCAGAATGCCTTTAAACCGAGCTTACATACGGCTGCAGACTTAGAAAACCTACAGTTATGGCAATGGAATCTACATCCGTCAAGAATATATGCGAAACAATCCGATCCATCAAGAATATAAAATGCGAAAAATTTGTTATACATCAACAACTAAATTCATGAGCGTTTAACAACAACAGAAAAACCAACAACAAAAAGACGCACCTATATCTAGCGAGCTGCCGTTCTGATTAATAAGAGCCGTTGACATTTTAATTAACCCGGCTAAAAGTCAGCCATTCCTCTTTGTTTCCGACCTGAATGGGGATGCTCAAATACCAGCGTAAGCGCTCGTTTACACGATGCCGCGATCGCGCCGGCACCGCAACGCTGCTTTTTTTGCTATCGGCGGAGAAGGCTTTACGCGCAAAAGCGGTTACCAAACCTTGCAGAGAGTGGTCTCAACGCTCCTTTTTTGTTATTTGTTATAGCGCGAGAATGCTTTACGCGCCAAAGTATACTGGCTAGCAAAACCTGCAGCCGTGTGAAGGGCTCAGAACTTGCAGTCCAAATACCCACTAATCTCCAGCGGTTTCCTTCGTACCCGAGTGCGGACAGATCGACACCCTAGCCATGTACTGCCTGGCCTAGTTTACACGACGCCGCTTCTGCATCGCCATGAGCGCTGTCGCTTGATCGCATGCGGGGCATTAACAATCAAACGACGCAGAGGACGCGGAAGCTGCGCGGCGACTCGTCTGATAGGAGTAAAAAAATAAAGTTGGTGCGCTTCGAGGATTAGTTTAGGTGCGCCTCATACGGTCATTCGCAAAATGGTTTCGCATCGAATACCCCAAAGCTACAAGAACTACGCGGTCGTGGCATGGTGTAAATTAGCGCTACTGCTTATATAGGTTGCGATATTGAGAAGACTTATTCCGCTCGGCTAAAGATAATGGATGTAATAACAATACCGGTTGGTCATTATTAATCATAGTGATGACATTTTTCTGGGACTTTGTTTTTATTATCAAAGGATAGTTATCGGACAGAATATATTATGCAACATTATCCACCTAGATCTTACATCGAGCTGAAATGAGATGCAGTTAGTAACAGGCCTCTCTAATAAAAAGCCATTGTAGACCAAATTCACATCAAATAAACGATGAGAATGATTTTCCCTGTAATATTCTAAATTACGACTATTCGCGCGTGGTATAAAATTCGAAATAAAAGCGTTATCACTTTACTTAATTAAGAAAGAGATCCATTTTATTTTAAATAAATAATAATAAGTTATTTTTTGACCTACAATTAAACCATTTCAGAAACGAAAATATATTTTTCAACCAACGGACAAAACTGAAGTAATATTAAAATTGTCCTCTCCTTTTCCAGGATTTTTCATTAAACAAGCTTCAGTTTGCTCTTTACTTTTATTAAATACAAAGACTCAGTGTAATTTTACTAGGTAAGTAAAAGAAATGAGTAAACAGTCACAAGTTTGCATGCTCACTGCAAGGCTACGTTCCTTGATTTTTAAAAGTTAATTTTATTTTTAATTATCCCATCCAGATTACATAATGCTCATTTTCCCGTGTTCCGAGCAGCTTAACATTTTAGAATTTCAAAAAAATTAAAAAGAGTACTGGCAACCGACGGCATGCATATACGCAAACAAAGAAGAAAGTTAATTTTCCCGCGGAAATAATAAAAAGCGCGCCATAACGTCATTAGTGTTGCACCACGCACGGTATTTGCCGAGCAATTTACATTTTTACGAGCCGGTCACTCGTTTATTTGTTTACAAAGACTCTCGCATCTTAATGTGGCTGAATCTCAATGTTTTTGACTGTTGAAAATGTTGAAATACTCCCAGTCTTTTGCAAATTATTTCGCTCCACTTTGTGAGTATGAAACCGGATTTAATGTAATAACATCAACGTGGTAATCTTTATGAGTTACGGTTACGAATTTAGTTATGTTAATGCAAGTCGTAAAAGGCTCTTGTTAATTTTTTACTAACGTATATAAGTAATAATGATTGATATTCGGCATGGACATTAAATATTTTAATTTATTATTGTTAAGTGATTAATTTATATTTAATAGGTGTATGATATTCATTTAAAGTTTTTTTGACTGGAAGTGACATGCAACTGTTTAATCTGCTAGTAATTTTGTAAATCGGTTAATACTGAATAATAAGAAGGTGATGAGTAGGTATACTTACTCGTAATATCGTGAGTTTAAGAGCAGATTGTATCTTTTACATATTTAAATCTATCGTATCTATCTAAGCCTTGAGCTCATGTTCTGAAAGTTTTAAATTCTAAAGAGAGTATTTAAGGGCTTAGTTTAACCCCGGGTCTCAAGTTTGTACCTTTTAAAATAAATACTTTTTAAACAATGTATCGTCGTTAACCCCAGTATCTTTTAGTTAGGGCTCTCTTAGAAATAAAGAGTTTCTATTACAGGTATAAAAGCTTTTGTAAAAAGTTGATCAAATGATGGTATTGAAGTCAAAGGAAATAATGTCTTTTTCTACAACATAATCTTACAAGAGCGCCCGTAATGGACATGTCACTCAGTAACTCGGAAGCAGTCCTTTTCATCACAGCAAATTAACTGTACCGATCCGAAGATAGGAATTACAACTTTATCCCAACCGTATAAGATACAAAATGAATAGCAATAAAAATTGTAGCAATAAGTTTTATTATCTTTAATTCTCATTCGATTTGTCACGTTGAGTGACCTTGTATCAGCTTTTATTGAACTTGCGACTTTAGTACTTAATGCGTGACGTTAAAGTTGCATTTTGCAGAATCATTGACACTAACACACATTTTACATTATAACAACAGACGAGAAAAACTTAGCAATGATGTCATTTATACCGACAACATCGAATGGCACTTAAGAATATCTTTAGCAAACACTATTTTGATATTGTGAGAGATACTCTGAATAGGGTGGTGGTGGAATGATATTAAGATTATTATGATGAAACTATTTTGATCGTCATTTAATTTTAACACAGCATATTTCAAGAAATAATATTACATGGTTTTGCAATTATGATGCAATCAAAGATTAAAGCAGTAAATCGTAAATTAATTTTCATATTATTGACAGTCCTACACAATCAGTCCTATACAATCTAATAAGATTACCTACTTTGTACGAGTAAATGTATAACGATGTCATCATCATCATCATCCTAGCGCCTCTCCCGGTTGCATCCTCGGCCATTGCCTTGGAGCCCAGGGTACGCTGCGACTATGATCCTGAATTGACATGGCTGGTTATTACAATGGAGCGACTGTCGTCTGACCTCCGTAACCACAAGGGAAACCAGACCAGTTGGATCATAGTCGGGACCAACGGCTTAACGTGCCTTCCGAAGCACGGAATCATCATTCTTATCGGACAATCAGGTGATTCAAGCCTGCAATGTCCTAACCAAACTGGGAAAACCAACACAAAGTGAAAGTGTTCCCCGCGGGATTCGAACCCACGACCTCCGAGTTCGTAGTTTTTGAGCACAGCGCTCTAACCACTACACCACGGAGGCAGTCAGTAAATGTATAACGATGTGTGAGAAAATAATGAAATCTCCCTACACAACGTGATGTGTTAACCTTCCATTAATAAAAGGTCTAAAGTAATCGGCGTTCAATGTGGAATATACGAGAATAAAGTAATATAGATAAAGGGCGTCTGCAATGGGCCCGCGTAACACGAACACCTATAAACAAACACGAATGAGACGAAGTCACATAACTCACTATGAATTGTGTTCATTACACACGCAAGCGAAGTCGCGAACGTTTCCACAGATTGGAATCGATATAATGTTACGATGCGTTTATCGATTCATATTTCAAAAGCAATTACACGATGCAACACTAGCGGTGATGTCATTACAGGTGGGCGAGCGTTTGAATTTAGAATGGAACTAATTTGAAATTAGAATTAGTTTTTTTTTTCCGGCTGTCTGGGTGCCATTTTTGGGCTTACGGAGATAACATACTTTGATAAGCGGTTTTGGATTTCTTTGATGCCGTTTTAAAAGGTTTACAATGAATACAGGCCAAATTTGTAGGTACATTCGTCTCGGTACAGCAATTTATCATTGACTAGCGGCCGCCCGCGACTCCGTCCGCGTGGATTTCGATTTTCAATAGCCTAAAGCCTTCCTCGTCAAATGGACTATCCAACACAAAAATAATTTTTCAAATCGGATAAGTAGTTCCTGAGATTAGCGCGTTCAAACAAACAAACAAACAAACATACAAACAAACTCTTCAGCTTTATATATTAGTATAGATTTATTGAACGTTCTTATTCGTTATGTATCTGATTTTATCCGTGATAGTCATAAAATGGTTATTTTTCTTATTTTGAATTGAGTTATGGATGCGGTTTGGTTAGTTTCTTAATAGGACCAAAAGTGTGTTGTATTTATCTTTTATAACATACAGACAATAATTCTACCATTCACTCTGGCGGTAAATACCACAAATAGCTCATTACTGTACAAATTCACAATAAATTACCACAGCTCTAAAGACGGCATAAAATTAGAGCAACGCAAAACATCTTCGTTCACAATATCACAAGTACCAAGGTTGGTTGACGGGCCGCAGTAAGTTACTGTGTCATTATTATAATGTTCATTGCGCAATCGTTCGCGGAATACATATCGGCGGGCACGTCGCAGGATGCCCGGGCGCATGTGTGTACTGTGACGTCACGAGTGAAGTGTACGGTTTCATTTCGGAGAATAGTGGTAAGTGTAAACAAATAGTGTCGATTGTGACAGCGTCGAATGATATAAATGCGGTTATTGAATAAAACGGATTTGCTGAGTAAACCAAGAGCCTTGATATTTTTTTGATTTGATGTTACGACTTTTTTACAATGTGTTTTCTTCTCTCCAAGTTATATGTTTTACCACCGTTGCCAATGTGTGATTAGAAACTTAGTCATAATCCTTAAATTCTACACAAAAAAATAAGTGACTAACCCAATGTTTTTATTTATTTCAGGTAAGCAAAAAATTCAACCAAACTTTATGGTAAGCTAAAAGACTGCACTGCATCCGTTTTCTCCACTATTTCGCATGGTTCCCAGCTAGTACGAGTATAAGCAGCTAACTGCTAAGCAGATATTACCGCGCCGTACATTTGCGGGGTAGATCGCGCCGCTCTGCCCGCTTCCTTCCTTCCCCGTCTTATGTCTTCGGCTTGTTAGTTTGGCCCAAGGCATGAGTTCGAGAGAATTGGTACATAATAATATTATTTAAAAAGTCATATATTGCTTTAAAGGGTTTGTTAATAGGACAATTATACAGACAATCCTGTGTAACTCAAAATTGTGCAAAATTTGTACTCCGGGTGCTAGACAATTATTAAACTAAACTTCTTTTTTTTTTAAACAAAGCATATGATGTAATGTACAGGCTTGAACCTGGAAACTATATTAAGAGGAAAGTAAACCTTTAATTAAGTTGTATAAAAGTTCAAAAAATGTTTATCTAAAATCTGTTTCTCATTAAATCAATTCGCTTTTCATTAGACACCGATGTGTATGATGAAACTTTGAGTTACTCGTTACATTGAAACTAATGCTAATAAACACAATTATAACCGCTTTAGCTCATAGCTCGTCCACAAAGATTGCTCCGACGAAGCCCCGAATAACGCGATTAAGCGAATGAAAGGGCCGAAACGAACAAAAGCAAATGTGATTACCGCGTTGTCGGCTAAAAGAAATAAGCAATATTTCTTTTGTGGGCTCGCCACCGCCGGCCTTTTTTAATGTGCGTATGGACTATCCATTTTCCTGTCTCTGATTTCTTTGTATCCACAGGATTCCTTATGTATTGCTTGTTTTTATTTTATCCGAGCGACGGAATCGCAATCTCTCGGTTTGTTTGTTTTATCTCGATATGAATGATATTTCGGTGCGGATAAGTGAAGAAATGTTGGAAATAAATGGAAGATTGAATTCTTGATTACAGGCTTTCGTAATTGGATGTGGCGTGCTTTGATAATGTTTTATTATGCGTTGTTTTTTATCTGTTTGATTGAATATTCTTATAAATGTTAATAGTAAACAAGCTACCAGAGTTACAATAACCGTCCTGCCGACAAAGTTACAACTAATACAAAGTTACCGCTCAAACCAAACACGTTGAGGCAATAGAGGGATAACACCGCCATTAAACAAGTTACAAAGGAATCAAATATTCATAAATCACGGGTAACTGGCATCGAGACGAGGACAATCGTCCTGCGATCCGTCAGCGGCGGATATTGCTGTTAGCCCCGCGCAAACAACGCCACAAGTTTATATTTAATCTGCAAACTCAGGAGACAAAAAGAGCAAAGAACTCCCCCTTGTCCACTCCGACTCGTTTAAAACCTTAAAAACACTCCCCAGAGACTGAGCTACAATTTTCTTGCTATTAAACCTCTCGAGCAACTGATAAATAGCCACGTAATAATGGCAAGTGTACCCAGCAATCCCCTTAGAACCGGTGCATTGTAAACCCGCAATCTTACGGCACAAATCCGACTTCAAAGCGCTAATTATTTTTAATCGCTTCGGCTCGGCGTGTATCTGCGAAGGTTTTTCCGCGCTAACCCAGATAGGGTTGAATCTCGGCCGCTGAGACCCGACCCGCCTATTATCGCCTTTCACTAAATTACCCTCTAAGAGCCGAACGACAAGCTCGCACTAGCTGCCGGGCCAGCGTATCGCGATTTGCATGAAATGAGCTCCCCGCTGCCCGCGCGCAGTTGAAAATATTAAGCAAATAACAATCCGCGAGTTTCATTACGAATTGTTTTATTATTCCCGTCGGTCACAGAATTGGAATTCTCGGACGGGCTGCAGGCGAGATTTCTCTTATTAAAAAGGTCGAGTAGTAGCCCGTTTATGAAGATTCCATCGGGGTCACGAGCGC
The DNA here is from genome assembly GCA_958496325.1 of Nomophila noctuella. Classification (NCBI taxonomy): domain Eukaryota; kingdom Metazoa; phylum Arthropoda; class Insecta; order Lepidoptera; family Crambidae; genus Nomophila; species Nomophila noctuella. The sequence continues at coordinate 2,401,489 of OY292485.1, forward strand.
CGCGAGCGAGCCCGGCGTCCGCGATAAATTCATTACCCGCTCTGGCTAAGCAAAAATATAATTCAGGGGCAGCTGCCCGCCGTTAATCTGGGGGGTAATGGCGGAAGAGATTTATGGCTCGAAACCGAATAAAAAGAGAAACAGCCGCGGGTGATTGACGCGCGCGAGACGCGCTCGCAATTAAAACTTGCCGCAACTACTGCGCTCCACCTCCGAATGCATAAACTTATACTAATTAGAGAGGAATTCTTTCGGAGCGGCGCCGCCAAGATTTGGAAGTTGTCGCCGGCTCCGCGAACTTCGACGGCCGGAGTGTCGCAGCTTTAATTGGGAATCTTGGGGAATTCGCTTTGTCAAGAAATTCGTTTAGACCCCGAACAAACGTTGACTATGTAGACAATTTGAACGGAAAGTTTTTGTTATTGCGGAGGACGACGGGCCGAGGCGTGGACCGCCTATAATGGGACGGGAATTTACGCCCTTACGTGGAAATAACACGCACACTAAGAAGCTGCATGGGACGAGCGAGGTGAACGTTAATTAAGCAAGAATTCACTGTATTCAACCCGCGTCCCCTCAACTTGGAGTCAAAACCCTCAAACTTCACTTGGAAATTTGTTTCGCCTCGGAACGGATCTTCATCAACTTTACGAGTCGAAACTTATTACGTATGTTTGACTAGGGGCACATTAGTGTTGTGGTTCGGCGACAGTCTCCTAATCCGGCCATATTCGAATTTCGACTAATTTCGAGTCGCAAGGCTTCTGAGTTCGGCCCAATTATAAGCCGGGTCGAGTTGAATTTGGACCAATTAGATGAGCCAACGAACTGTGGCGTACTCGGGAGCAGTTTTGTCGGCAATATAATTTATTAGGGCGGCTCAAAGTTGGCTTCAACCCTTAAAGACTCGAGTGAAATTTGATTACGGACGCTTTAAGCGTGTCCCTCGGCCGCACTTGAAGTTTTAAATGGATGAGTCCGTTTGCCTCGGACGGGAGATACAATGATTGAGATGAAACGTGGCTGAGTGAGTTTAAATGGGGGCATTATGATCAGTGCCGAGTTTGGGCTGTCGCGGGGCGAATGGGAACAAATGCGTTTCTGTTTACACGACACTCCTGGCGGCCGTAATGCCGTCCCATTTGTATCAATATCTGACAACGACCGTCCGATTCAATGTTACTCCGCTGTCTCGATGTAAAATGTAGCGAGCTCCGGTAAATCCTGTTATGGATATTTATCATACAATTATGTTGCTCGAACAAACGCGAACATGGGACGTGTAAAAGGAAACCGTGAATGGAGGCCGAATGTTTTGTGATGCATTGACGAGAAAATGATTACCGACTTGTACTCGTAATATTCAGCGGATGTCATTATGGGGGAGCGAAAATGAAGATCATTGTCGTTGTAATATTTGATTGACTTAAGTTACACAGTATAAGATAACTTGCTGTCATAATTCAACCTGCAATTGATCTAACATTATGTTCTTACTTGAACACTGTAAACATTGTTTTCAATCAAATACGAGTTTTGGTATTCAATAAATTTTAGATTTTTATCCTTAACATAACAAACATCCAATCAAGTTGACGTATTAAGCAATATATAAATAAATAAATGTATCTTTTTATATTTATTTTTAAAGCATTTTACATACTACTATCTTATATATTATCTAACTTTACAAATTTGCTAATTCTAAACAAAGAAAAATTCATGTTCGAATATTATCTGCAGCTTTAATTACTAACATACCATCAATTTCATTGTACCCTTAATCATCTCAACATTCGTGGGAGCCAGAAGGACCCCAAAACCAACCACACATTCCATTGGAACACAATTACGTCTTTGGTCCTTCGTAAAAACACAAAATCGCGACATCAAAGCGTGGTAATTTCAACAGGGCCTCTCAATGACGATTAAATGTCTCGGAATCAATTCGGATACCTTTAATTGTCCCGTGGCAGGTAAGGCGATTGGACTTTTCTTTGGATGTAGGTTCCCTGGGAACTTTTAACACCGAAATCACTCAGAATCAAGTGGCTCAATTATTTTGCAAAGAATTTTATAAAATATTTTATTTTATTTTATCAGGAACAACCAAATTATTATTCTACTAACATACGATATTCTATGTAGTGAGCACCCTTTCTCAAAAGATAAACCGACTGTTTGCATTTTTTGTAATCGTGTCAGAAATCCATTCTCAGAAGTACTTGTATTTTCTTTATAACATTTCGCGCAGTACATCCTGAAAAATGTGATCAAATACATTTCCAAAACCATTGAGTATCCCTAAAGCAATGCCGTAAAGTGGTCAATAAGATCCGCCCCTCACGCAGTCTCTCAAAATAATCATGGCAAGACACGACAAAAGAATTTAATTGATCTGTAAGAATGCGTCTTAGGGGACCGCTATAGCCAGTGCACGATGGAATGTTGTAATCCTCCTTTGATGCAGGGGTCCACGAAATGGCAACAATTTCAAATCAAAAATGGTTGTTTGGAAATAGTACGGTTTATTTGCTAATAATTACATTTCTCTTCTAGAGATACAGGCGTGTAAATCATTAAAATTAACTGGAAATACGCCTCTGATTAATCAATTAATCACAAGGGATGCTCACACACACACGCACACACATTCGCTCACACACACACACGCATATTCACACGTGCACATAAGGCCAGAAAGACATTCTGATTACTCAATTTTAATCACAAGGGATGCTCTCTCACACACATGCATACACACACACACACAAACATATATTTACGCACAAACACATACACCAGGCCAGAAAGACCGCGGAAGGTTGATTTATTGCAAAATAGTGTTCTGCCGGGAAATGGAGTGTTAACTAGAACTTTACGGGCCAGCTTCACTGAGACGCTGAACTTTTAACTAATTAATGTATACTCGTAACTAAGTGCAAAACTCTGTACCAGACGTAAAACTCTACACTCTGATGCGTGTACATACTGCATACAGTGAACTTCCATTTTCTTTTTAGTGTTTTCCACACATCTTGTTTCGTAAGAGTTAAAATATCCTGTTGTAAATGCCGTGATTTTCGATTTTTTGACCAGTGACCCAAATGATGTAAAAATCTTTCGAGCATCAATGCTGCATGCATGCAGGAAGAGTATCGTTTATAAATTAATACATTGTGAAAGATAAGGCATCCGACATTCTATTGACTATTTTGAGAGAATATTATAATCCTTTATTACTTACATACATATATGCTAGGAAAGTGTAACGCTTTAAGAGCAGGAATATTCTGGTGTCTGTGCTGCAAACATTCATGACAAAATAAATACCACAATAGCATTGCTCCTACAGCTTTTTCAAAAGCATGTTACGTAATATGCCTTAATTGTAACTCCAAATAGTATCTCAGTGACACAGTACCCTTAAAGTGTGTCGTAAATTACATATTCATTTCGCGGCAAACTTTAAACTTTAGTTTTCCATAGGGCGTCTTACTTGTTGCTCGGAGTCTTATTAAAGGGACGCGGCAATCCCCGGCGAAGCGTTCAGGCCCATTCTTTCGCCTGATTAACGAAACTTCTCATATTGTCGTAATCGTAACTTCGGGACTTCGGAACAATGTTCCACTTGTCATGATTTATGTGTGCCTGGTAACTCGAAGAAGTTGGCCAACTCGATACGGAGTGTATCCTTTATGGTTTTGAAGCCTGTGGCGTATGAAGTTCTGGAGAGCTCGTAAATCATATGTATTTAAATTTATTCCTGTCTTATTGATCTAAGAATTTGAGAGGAATCGGAAGTGCATCTGTGCTTGTGTATCCAGATGTGCACAATAACCAAAACATTTTCGGAAAAGTTGGCTCCTGCATAATGTCGGGCCAATTCTCTTTAATCTTCTAGAAGGACATTATTTCTTTAAGAAATTTAAGAATATACATACATGTATATCTTGGTCCATTGTTGAAAATCACTTTCTATTCTTTTAGCGTTATCTATTTCAACTAGCTAGCCGCATTGCGAAGCAAGAACCACCAACCTCACGAAAAAACATCTTTACACAATTCTTCTAACTTAATCCGTATATCCCCGCCCCCTACTTTTAACAAAAGCTTTCGATAAATCCCGACCTCAATCGGCTCCACATCTGTAATTATCCCGTGAAAGTATTCGCACAAATCACTTTAACTGCTTCCCTGTCAACTGGCATGCAGACTGGTAATAGACTGACTGTAGATGGGACAAGTTCGGGAGTTATCTGCGATATGTCCAAAGAAATTAGTGGGGATAGGCTGGTGACATCATCTTATGAAATCGTAAGGATTTTTTGGCTATAATGCTAAAAATATAAGCGAATGAGCCGCTCGCCTGGGGAAGTACCTCCACCTTACAGAAGACCGCAGTGAAGTAACACTTCGTAACTGTTGTGCTATGTTTCTGCTATTGAGTAAGGTTGCCAGAGCTCAGTTGGGGAGGGTATGGGGTTAAAGCCGGAAACACATCAACGATACCTCTGGTGTCGCGGATGTCCATGGGTGGCGGTGATTGCTTACCATCAGGCGACCCGCTAGCTCGTTTGTCGCCTCTGACATAAATAAAAAAGTTAACAAACCAGAAGTTACGCGCTAAAATCCGTTTTAATTTATCAGTATGAATGTATTTTCATGACATTGTATGTAGCTTCTGCCTGGTCAAAGTATACCGCCAAGGCCAGATATACTCGTATTCAATCAGAAAAAGTATTCCTTTGATTGATTATCTTATGTATTCCGAAAGTATCTAATCTAACGGATAGTTGGCTCGGGCCCCTTCCATATATCACATAAAAAGTAACATAACAACATTACAATCAGCGAGAAGTACCAACATAGTTACTCCGCTGCCCTTTACATAAAAGATCGTGATTAACTCTATCTGTTGTAGCCAACTTCCCTATAGCAATGAAAGGTATATTCTGAAGTCTGAAGTGAATGTGATAAGGTTCAAATTTGAATATATTTTGTATGTAGTAGCTAACTTTCGGTTACATATGGGAATGTGGCCGATAAACCATTCAAGCAGAATATTATTAAGTACAGCACAAGTTAGTGTGACTGGTTCACAATCACAATGCCTAATTCCTAACTATCAGACAGCTATTTGACAGGACAGTAGAAGGATAAGGCTATCGGACCAACGGCTTACGTGCTTTGATATGATCATACCGGAAAGTTCCACACTCTTATGCCTTGAGTTTCTTTAATAGGTAAACAACTCAAACGCAAATTTCTGATTGCCCATAATTTAAACCCCTCAACAACGTAAAATGTAACCTACTAGTTTTAACTTGAGAAAGCCAAATGCTCATGAGCCGTGACTGCCACTGCTCAACTAGATTTCGCAGATCCATAAAGTTGAGCAGTGGGACAACGCTCTTACTGCTCCATTGCTCAACTACAGCAGTCGAATTTGTGAACAGTATTCATAAGTGTGTACGTATGCCATTTCATTTTCTGCCCTGCGCCTGACCTTGGAGCCTATGTTGTTTAACACCCATAATTTATCAACAAATAGCCTATTACGACGAGAACTCCTTATTCCACATGGTGCCGTGGTTCGGGAAAAATATGGACTGTTAACCCAGTTTGCGCATGTAGGTCGCAAAGACCATTGTTTGGATCTGTTTAGTCGATTGGAATAGGGTTTGAAAGAGTTAAAGGAATTGTTTGGGGTTGACGAATTTCGTTGAAACGGTGTTACAACTAGCAGAATATTGACGTATAAAAATCTGTATAAATGTAATGATCTTGTCACGTCACATCTTTGATAACAATAAAAAAAATTGTAAATACCGAAAGTCCGCAACATGTCCAATAGGAAAAAAACAAAGCCAATCTAAATAACCGAAATACGAGTATTTGACTCCCTCTTAATAATGCATGCAAATAAAATCCACAAAATAAAACATCAAACGAACCAGACAGAACAAAAGGACAGAAAAAAAATCTACATTTGAAATTTGAAAACACTTGACTGAGTCCACGTTCAATTTATTAAAAATCGCCGGCCAAATATAAAGTTAAAGGATTAATTTTTGTCAGACGCATTCGCCGATGGCTTCGGACGAAGGCTTTTCACAAAGTTTTTGCTCGTTGAATAAGTATGAAATTAATCCATTCAAATTTAGATCAATTAAGCCTTTTGTAACGCGAATGACGTTTAAATAGAGCGATAGAATTTTAAAATTTAATTATTTATTTCCATTTTCTCTTTGGAACGTGGTTTGACGGCAGGTTTGTGAAAACCTAAGTCTATTCTTGCCAGTTTGCGTAATTGGAAATTTTAAGGGCATGAGTTGTTAATTGTAGCTTCTATCTGTCTATTGGTTTTGGTTGTGCGAATGTTATGTGGAATTTAATGACAGTTCACTTTCATATATAGTGAGACATTACTCGTAAACTTATTAAGACGTAATTAGTACCTTGGTAGTGAAGTTGACTAAAATTATGTTAGCGGTGTTGCTACATGATATATTTGTCTAAAGCCATATTCAGAAAGCAAAAAGAGTTCTGCATTGATTTTAATTGAATTATACTATTTTTAAACCCCTTTCGTTGCCAGATTTATCATTATATATATCCAGACAAATACAACTACATATATACTGAACCCTTACCGCTCGTTTTGGACTGGCACCGACCGGTTTTTCTCTAAGCCATCGCATATTTTACCAGATAGTGCGAGATAGGCATGTTTCTTGGCAGCCTTTTTCCTTATTAGATGTATTTATGGTACGAACGAACTAATAATACAATTGCTTTGACGTCACACCTCCCAGATTAGATGGGGCGGTTTTTTCTCCCTTTTCACAAGGTTGTCCACTTTTAGGCACCCAATTTCTGACCACGTGCAAATTGGTCACCTTTTTATTATTTTCGACTGAGATCGCTTTTACCGCCATTGCATACAGTTGGCGATTGCCAAACCACCTGTTCACATTATAGACTTGTGAAAAATATCAAATAGACCTACTAAACATGTTAATCGGAGCTCGAAGTGGAATAGCGGTGCTCGGTGATTAAAGATTGGGTCCTCAAAAATTGGTTGGTCAATAATTGGGTGCTCCAAAATTGGGTGCTTAAAGTGGACTACCTTTTCACGAACAATCGACGTATCGCCCTGGAGCCGAAGTGAGAATAAGGCCTATGAGATCGCTTTTTTAGGCCGCTTGCAAAGCCGTGAGACCCTTTGTTTTAGATCGAATAAGGAAGTTGCGAGGCAATAGGCGTCGGCAGGCAGAATGTTAATTTAGATCCTATTGTGCTGTTTTTCATTTTGGCTGGAAAAACTGTTGTTAAAGGGATATTTTTTCTGGTCCAGTATAACGCATTTGTTTTATCATTTTCTTTTATAAGCCCTGGGTTCGGACGGTTATAATAAGTGATTTTCTACTCTGTATGTTATACAGATAGTGTTAAGCAACTTGGTATCCTCGACTTTTACTTCAATATACTATGAAGGTAGTTATACATAACATTTTCATTTGTGTATAATGTAAATAATGTAAATCCAAATTGTTATAACGTTACGCGGAAGGGCGAGCCATTCCCACCACAAGTATCATCTGATCACTTTCTGGGAAGCCCGAGCACTGTTTCGTAAATGATTTACATAAATAAATAATATTTTATTTATTATTTATTTATATATCCCCTTTGCGTCATAGTTCCTAACACGAAATCGTTCTACATTTGTTGCTTCAATGGTATTGTATATAATTTTCTGCTCCCGAGAATAAGCGTAATGCCAAGGATAGCAACCTATTCCTCAGAATATAGTTTTTCATCACTTCACCTTGTGCCGTATGTTAGCGATTCGTCACACAGCTCTATTCCTTCACGGATTACATTCTTCACGGATTCCCGACCGCTGGGAACCTCGTGACGTTGTAAAAACAGCTCCTGGGAACAATTTGTTTGACAAAGAGTTGAAGTCATAACTGAGTTGGAGATGGGCGATTAGATTGCATGGGATGTCGGGTTAGTTGTAAGCTATTGATATGTATAGTATCAGAAGTGAATGAATATCTATCAGATTATATCATTATGGGTAGTTATGTGGTTTAGTTAGTAAATATGTAATTGGGATTTAAACTATCGAAAGTGTGATGTAAAGATGGACAAGCCAGTAAGATTAATAATTTAATCGAATCGTCATCATTTGAAGGTAACCTGTTCTTCCATCTGGGTCCGCGCAATACGTTGACTTCTTCCATACATGCCTATCCTTCGTCATCGAGTCAATTACATCTTCTTCATTCATGTCATTCTTCACACAATTCAGGCCATCAATGATTTATACCAAAATTTTTATCAATGCGCTTTGACAAAAATATCACCACAGCGCCGCTTTTCAAAAATTGTACCACCACAAATCCACGGGCTTCGCTTTCCTCACAATATATTATCGACTGTTTTATATTGATAAATAATGTACCTACCCAAAATGCATTTACCGTTACTGTCGCACCATCATTTTTGCACAACAACCTTTAATATAATAAATAACAAAAACCCCAGCCAAATCCTCGGTCTTACCTAGTCTCACAATATAAGTCTCGGCTCTAGTAATCGCTGTTGACACGCGTCAACGACGAGAGGGTGACAAGGTATTCGGGAGGATTCCCTTTTATCGCATTTCATTACGGCGAAACGGTTATTAGATTGTGAGGGGGCCTGTGGTTCTTGTAAACGGTAAGACTTGAGGAGGAGAAATTTGTAAATAGAAGAACCTTCGGTCTTGTGATGGGAGTTGAATCAGTGTTTTTTTATTCTATTAGCATTTAGTTAAATTATTACGTCATAAATAAACATTTTTTTTTATTTAATTTATGTTCTTCACCCTAAGGTGTATCACGGCAACATCGATTGTGGGCACTAGGGTGCGCTGCGACTTTATAACTGATTTGACCAGCCTGGTTATAATTGGAGCGGCTGTCGACTGACCTCCATAATTCATACAAGAGAAACCAGTCAATTACGTAGACGGAACCAAAGGCTTTAAAGAGCATCCCGAAGCTCTGAATCAACATTGTTATCAGACAATCAGATGACTTTTATTTAGTTATCTATAATCTACATATAGGGTGTAACAAAATATACTGCAAATATTTTAAGGGCGAATTCTTTAGTGGCAATGTAATCAATATCAGATATTAAAAAGTCAAAATTAATGCCTCAAAATTTTGCATTTTCTGCATTGGCCAATTTGCTTTTTTCGTCCTGTAAGCTTCGCCCCCTCTTCACCACTTTGCTTTTGGGGCAGGACAAGTGTAGTACCTAATTGTATTACACTGATAAGACACGACCAGCTGTCTTGAATATGACAAATTTTGTACTTTTCCCAATTATTCACTCAATTTATTTTGTTGATTTTCTCGGAAACTAGCCTATAAACAAAAAAATTTTACTAGACAAATTTATTACATTTCCACTAAAGAATTCGCCCTTAAAATATTTGCAGTATATTTTGTTACACCTTATATATTACATCATGAGTGAATAAATGGTAGTGTAAAATTTTCGGGAGGATTTCCTGAAATCGTAATTCATTACGCTGAAACTTTTATTAAATTGTGAGAAAGCCTGTGATTATTTTCATCAGTAAGACTGTAAGTTAGGCTGCAGGGAGATGGAATCTAACAATACATCGATATCTGAATTTAAGGACTTGCCGTATTATAACAAAACCTTTTTTATGATTTATATTCAGGGAATAATCTAAATTCTTTGTAAAATTGACGGCTTCCATAAAATTTATTTCTGTTAATGTTAGTAAATTACTTAACTATTCCAATAATAACCAACTATTATGAAAAAAAGAACTATCGAGCTTTAAGTAATTTTCTCCGAATTAAATTTCACGGAACGGAATATTTAAGGAATTCCAAGCCATAAACAACGTTAATTTTAGCTGTCCGACGTCCAGCACAATACTCCGTGACTCTGAACCTTACGTCTCTTAAAATAGAGGCTACGGAAAGGATGTCGGGTGCTGTACGCATTTACGCGCGATATATGAGGGCTAGCGGAGTCGTGAAAAGGCGATAACTCATAAAAAGGGTCAGTAATTGCGGGCAGCACTATAATAATTATCGCTGGATGTCTTGCTGCGGTGCTAAGCGGATTACGCCGCTTGCGAGGGTAGGCGGCTCGTAGAGGTAGTCCACTTTGAACACCCAGTTTTTGTGCTCTGCAGCTTTAGTACCTAGCCTATTCCAGATTGACCACCTATCAATATTATTATTGTAATAATAAGACCCATTTTCGACCATGGCGATCTGCCACGTACGCAGCATATATTAAAGTGCACAAGTGAGTGAACTCACTCTCATTGTTCAGTGGGACAGCAATCTGACACGACCGTAGGGAGATCAGGCGCAGAACCAACAGCTTAACGTGCCTTCCGAATCGCGGAGGAGCTCGAGCTGGAATTTTTGGTCACCTATCCGACGACTGGCCTCTGCGAAGGTTGCTTAACTTAGCAATCGCATGCCGAGCACGCTAACCACTGCGTCATCGAGCTCCTCAATATTATTGGCTTGCCAACAATATCAAATGGTCTTGCAAAAAATATCATTCGGTGCTCAGAAAGGACTAGGCTAAGTGCTTAAGTTGCGCGTGTTTAAAAATAAGGTGCTCAAAGTGGATTACCTCGGCTCGGAGAGGGCCTCGTAATGTGAACTGCGCTCACCTGATAGTCCGGCTCGGTGCTATTCAAACGCTTCAAATGTTATATTGTTTTAACTGCTGGGAAGGTTGGTTGAATTTTCGCCGTGATAGCGGCAGAGGCGTGTAATGTGTGCGGTTATTACGCGGAATGCTCGCTAGGTACCTCGGTATGTGCACGAATGCTCTGGAGAATTGTTTCAGATTACATTACAATGTTAATTTCTTTTTGATGTTACACCTTTATGCGAACTTAGCATTCGATGGAGCGAAGAACCTGGTGAAAATTGGGTTACTGCCAAATTTGTTTTTGTATGCCGAATTAAGAAGCTGACTACTTGTAATAATAATAGTAGTCAGCTTCTACTTATTTTCAGTATAAATACACTTACTGATATCAATAAAAATAATATGAGGAGGCATTAAAAATATTTCTAAGCTTTATAATAATCAATCAATTTAATTTTTTACGTGAATCAATTTATTTCGCGTGCTTTAACATAAAAATAGAGTTATGTCATGTCCTGATTGACCTAATTTCACTCCCAGACCTTCCTAAAAACGATAAAATAAAACATAACCATGTCATTTAATCTGTTAATTGCAGCTTATACCCGTTATCGCGTGATGACAGACCGATGTAATATTTAAGTGGGGATTTGTCCCGTTCCCCAGCGCAGCGTGGTCACCCCCGCAGGTGTTGTGGGCGCGAAATCCGTCATAAATAAATTTGATTTGACAACTGCAAACAGGGGAGAAGCGAATTTTTCGACTGAAATTTGATAAAATTTTAAATTGTTTCCTTTAGCGGGGTTATCCAGATTTACGGAGACCATAAATTGCGCCTGTTTACGGATTAATATAATCTTAAATTTGTTTCTTGAATTTTTAATGTTTTTCACTCTTTAGATGGATTTGCTGTGTTGTTTAGAACAACAGAACACGGTCGGTTCCTTTTTCTCTTCCTTTCGTTTTATCCCGTTGATTGTTACAACTGTCATAACCAAATCATTCACCGCCAACTTATCATCAGGTGTTCTTCCCGACGGAGTGAAAAAACGCGCCATTTCTTACAAAATGGCGTCCTTATTATAATAGATTAGATTGTCAGAGGCACGGGCCTGTCTATAAATCCGTCGCCTGACAGACGGACGGATCGATTCTGCTTAGCATGCGAGGCTGGCTCTGGCTTACAATTGTATATTCGGTACCGTTTGTCTGTTTTGAACTTTTATTTCTGCTAAGAATTGTTCTTTAGTCGTTTTAAGGATGGCACACTGTACTTTCATGCTCTTTTGAATTAAGAATGTCATATTACGGTTTTTTTGCTTTTGCTGATGTGCCAATATGTAGCGTATTTCTTCTTTATTAGCACAAACATTTTTTTTTGCAAGACATAAAAACTGTAGAAAAAGTGGACTTAATGCCTAATAGCATTCTCTACCAGTCATTTCATGTAGTATTTGTCAGAAAATAAATGTTAGAGACCGCTAGTACAATACAAATGTATTGTTTTATCGTCCAAATCGGGCTTTAGTTTGTCCACAACTAAAGCCAACCCAAGTGATGTAAAAGTTTTTTTAGTTATTATTAGCCGCTATAGTAAGTGTATCGCGACTAATAATTATTCAGTAGCTTAACCTAAATTGTTGATAAAAATAGTCGAAGCATCACCGTTAAGAATTCCCGGTACACTTGTATGATTTCAGTCAACGTACATATTGTCTTGAATTCATCAAATATAAAATTCTTAAGCTGCAGTATGGAAGGGGATGTTTTTTATTAGGTCATTCAGAAGGCTTTGTAGCCAATAGCGAGTAGGCAATTGATTTTATTCAATCGCTTCTTTGTAAAATGGCTTTCAAAACAACTGAGGGAATATTATAACGGTTGTGCATACAAATAGGATGTTTAAGTGTTTCCATTTGTTTTTATGTTGGTATTTGAATAACGTTATACTATGAATAGATGTGGTTATAAAATATAATTTTGTTTAATATGAAATAAAACACATGAGATCTGTCTCTATAAAACGATATTTAAATGCGAAATGCTCTTGTAATCACAATATTGTATAACTTCATCACAAGTCTTGCTTGTCATCTCAAAAATACCTAACAAATGATTACTTCAACCTGGAAAGAAAACTTGCTATTTATTTTACTTAATGTGCAATAACCTCCTAAGCAAAGCTTGCCAAGTCTTCTTGTATTAATAATTCTATCGTTTGTAATCATCTACTGCATTTTGTTATTATAATCCGTTGCCCTCAACTCAAACGGAGCGTGGTTCAGATAAATCTCTATGAAGATTACAATCTGTTTATTCCAATTAAACTCGGAAAGTGTAAGAATCGGTGTACAGTTTATAATTGGACAAATGTTTAAGTAACGGTCCGATTCGTCTGCGATCCACTCAGGGTTGGCAGGGTATATTATATTCAATGTGTATAAATAAATTATTCTTATCATACTTTATTAAAAAGGATAATTATGAACATAATAAGTCTCATAATACTTAATTAAATAACATGATTTGAATATTATTCTCTATACAGATCTAAATGTAACAGCACAAGTTTTCCTTATAATGTATTTTGGGTTTAGTGTGTGGTATATTATTTTTGTCAAGATTTTTAGAATCATCTATTATCAATGTTTAATTTCAAAGTACCTACATTGTCGACTATTTGGAACCATTATGTTTGTCATCATACAAAACATGAATATACTTTTCATCTGACTTTACAAGAGTATCTTTAATACTGTCGTCTGAAATGTATAATTATAATAAGGTTAAATTATTGTACCAAATTCTTTTGCATTGGCCTTTTGCGCACTTGTACTGAATCTAACATGAACTCCTTTCATCTGCCAACCCTAGCCGGGGTTAGAATCAGCTGTATGATTGATTCTCGGATGTTAATTTAATTCCATCGAGCGAATCCGCCTAACAATTATACGATTGCTTGCTCACTTGTGTTTGCTCGAATACCCAATCTTACCAACTCAAGTTGGAGTTTAATGGATTATTGTATTTATCTGTGGAAGCGTTGTACATTTTATGACATTTCATCAATCTATCATAATCATACCAACTTCTGAATTCAATTATAGAGTGAAAGTAAAAAATAAATATTTTTGTCCAAGTGGGAGGTTTAAGGGTAGGTCTAAAAAATAGGTTTTAATGGTGGAGTTTAACTACGCCTGCAAAAAGCGTCTCAAAACAGGTGTTGTAGTAGTAAAAAAAAGGTACTGCAACATTGACTAGAGGCTTTGGTCAACTCAGACCGCTTAAAACTTATCCCGCGGGATGAGTTGTCCACATTAATATTTTTATTATTTTTTAGATAACGCTGCATGAGCGTTAAGCAAATAACAAGGAGAAATTCGTCAGGTCCACTAGGTTAGTGGTCACAGAGCTTGCCCTGATATCAAGAGGCGCTGGGTTCGATTCACGCCTAAGCCACCTGAGATCAGATGAACTTTACTTTGATTGTAAGTTTAGACTCATTTAATTTCACTTATAATATTTAACGGGACCAAACGCGATAATAATTATGTAGTATATGTATACTACTTACTGCTTGACTTTTGGCTGTGGTCGCAAGCGGACTCATTCAAATGCCCACGTAAGTTACTTTACAATCTTACAATCCCTCGTGACTTAACCCGCATGCACTAAATGTACCGTGTAACTACCGTTCGAGCGCAGGTCGACGACCTGGCTAAATATTAATCACCGGCAGCTGATCTTCGACCTATCGGCGGCTTAATTAGCCGGCGCGGGCGCAGGTAACGGTGCTAAGCGCGGGAAAGTGCTAATGTACTAGCTTAGCATGGTTAGGTGGAAAGGTTAGTTTAACGACGGTTAAGTACTCGTAGGTTAGGTTTATGGGGTCTTTTAACCGATGATTGTTTTAGTTACTGGACTAAATGCTGTATTAAATTATGTAGTAGATATAGTAAACACTACTTACTGCGAAGTTTACTGCGGAGTTTCTTTATCGGCCAATAGCGTAGGAACGAATAACCTATGGTTAACAGTACTTCAGAAACCTTCCGCTAGTGATCCTTAACAAAAAAGTACATGTATGTTTATTATTAACCCATGGATTTTAAAACTATAGTCAAAATATTTTCAATGTTTTCATTGCATTTCTCTTTTTTGCATGCTGAATTTACCATTCGCCTCATTTTATCTGTCAACTCTATATCGGAGAGAGTCAAATATCGGACATTACGGACTCAGTGTTGCAGCAAATTGAGTGATTTTACACTTAAGTCTATGTTTCACTTAAGTCTTTTAGTAGAAGCCGCGATGACTGCTTACAGAAAAGTGTTACTGTCTTATTTATAAACTTGTTTAGTCGATCCCGTCTATTCCACAAGGACTGTCAAGATAAATGTTTCAAAACAACAAAACGTTACTGTTATACTGTTGATCGTCAATTAAATAAAGGAATTAAGTTCTTAAATTGTTTTTGTTTAAATTTCTACAAAATAAAGTAATGCTTCATTTACTAAAACGATTTAGTCTGACCCCCTTTCAAGTAGGTATTGCAATGTTTCTGGTGTTTTATTTCTTTAAACTGGTCGTTTCAATAAATACGTCCGTAACTGTCCGTAGTCGGACGGAAGCGTCCGTCAAACGTCAGACTGTATTCAATGTTTGTTCATTTGCGAGGATTCTTGTATTTCCCAGCTAACTTCTCTGTACTTTTAACGGAAAAGTAGACGAATGTACAATACCATTCGGACTTGATAGCTTTGTGTTCCAAAAGTCTTTAGAATAATTAATTAATTTACTTAAACAAATTTAAGTGAAGATAGCTTAGTGGAACTTCCACACGAATGAGCCCCTCGTTTGGGGAAGTACCTCCACCTTACAGAAGACCACGGTGAAATAGCACTTCGGACGTGCGTGCCTGACCGGTTTGAACCGCAGACCTCACGCATGTGAATCGACGCTCTTACTACTAAGCTTCCGAGCTGTTAAAAGTCTAGTCCCTGCGTCATGGATGGATATTCATGATACATTTCTACTAAAACTAAAACAGCCACGAGGGGCAAAACCACACAACTTACTTTGTGGGAACAGTTTACCAGAGCTCTATTTATATGTAAACTCGAGTAAGGAATTTATGTGACTTTTTGTTTGTATTTTTTACTTGTAAATACGGTAGATTCCTTTGATCTTCAAGCCTTTTATTTCGTTTATATTGGCTTCTATTTTCGTGTTTATTCTAGGTAAACAGTAAGAGTTTATTTGCTTATTTTACCTACGTTAAAATTTGTGGCGCTGGCAATTCGGAAATACAACACTTAATTTCGACCTGTCTCATAAATAGGAATGATAAAAAATTATTCTTTGAAACCTTTGTTACTGGCGTTCCTTTTGTGATAGAGGTCTTCCCAATAAGATTTAGATTATTGTTGCTAAGGTCTCCAGCTTAGCACTTGGTTGTATCACACCTATTTCAAGAGTTATTGTTAATAACCGTAACTTGTTCAAGTATTTCTTAAGGTCTAAAGGTACAAATGGCCTTAAAAACCTGTGTATTTATCTTAAATCTCAAACCAACGGCTGCAGAAAGCTATACAACTAACATAAAACATTGAAAATGTCCAACATGGTCACATCGTCGCACTAAACACCTACACTGACAGCCCATCAACGCCTACTTACCAATGTAAATTAGAAATCCGACCTTATAATTGTCCCAACGCTACACTAACTAAAACGTACCAAACTTGTACACCAGAATAAGTAGACACTACTACGTTATACAACCTCTTTATATTTGGAGGTCTTGTTAATCTGGATGGTAGGTAATCGGAACAGCGTTAATTAAAATGCATCAGAAATCTCGCGGTAGAATTAAATCGTCGGCCCAAGATGGCGGTCCCGAACAAGTCTTATTACACACCGTCGCGCACGGACGGCATTTAATTTAAACACTTATTTGTAGAGAGAATAAAAAAGCTGATAAACAATCCGGTTGGAATAATTTAGTGGTAAAAAAGTTCATGAATCAGCCGCCAGGTGGGTCGGGATGCGCCAAGCGGCGAGACAGCGGGAAACCGGACTGATCGTGGTGCAAGTTACAAGAAAGTATAAATCTAACAGTCAAATATATAAAATCTTTAAATCACATAATGATCTCTAAACATTAATCTTATAAATTTTACTCAAATATCAAATAAGCCCATCTTATTCTTAGGTTTATGAGCTCTCGATCTATTAAAACGTTTAAGAGGCTTAAACCTCAAATATCGTCTCGAAATGGTGAAAATTGGAGGATATTATTCTTAAAAGTTTTATTCTTTTGTAGACAAAGCTTCAAAGGTGATGTGAAAAAAAATATTAAGCGTTGATCAAATCATAAAGAATTCATTGAATAAATGTGATACATCCATTAAAATCCTAACAGTCATCCCGGTCGCTTCCTCGGCTGTTGCCTCAGAGTCCAGGGTCCGCCTTTCCTGCTCCTTCTACTCAACTTAATACGGTTTTGGGCGGACGTTGACGTAATACATTATACACATTAATTTTAGCTATGTACATATATAGTGTATTCCAAGTGGTTTAAAGGCCAATTATACAAGATATCCTCCTTCTTAATTTATCGCAAAGTTTTTATCTTGCACCAAACGTCGCTGTCAACTTGTCACCAGACGAAGATCAAGATAAAAAGACACAGTGATTTGTGTGTTTTCCAGTCGTAAGTACACAGATGATCAATGCTTATTACTGTGGAGCCTCCGTTTAATATGATCTAGTGATAAAACAAAATATACAGCTAAAACATTCTACCAGAAAAAAAAGTAAGTAATTTTGTTGTACCATAGGTTTAAGTTACCCGAATGTCTTGCTGTGAAACTTGACGTGCGTGTTAAGTATGTGTTTGGACTAACACACTATCAACATAATAATATTTTTAATTACTTTTGGTGTTGTCTAAGATGAATTAAATGTATTATTTTAATTATAATTATAGTAATTCTTGTTTAACGGCTGTAGCGCTAGTCTCTGTTGCTTTCTCGGTCATTGCTTTGGCGCGCAAAAATGGATTTACGACTTTATGGGGACAGTATCTTGGATGTGTCCCGTTGGGGTTGTTGATGTCCATGGGCAACGGTGACCACTTACCATCAGGTGATACACTTGTAAGATTGCCTCCAGCTTACTTAAAAATAAAGTAGATAAACCCCGTCAATGAAAGGTGTCACTTAATTAGTGTTCCAAAATCAAACGAAGTACTAACTCGTACTCGTAACGAACGTTCGTATCGTACGTACTTGATACTTACAATAGCATAACATTCAATAGCACGTCTTGAATGTTTGTTCCTGAATGACCGCACGATTCTCGCGGATCCACAACGCGTGAATCACCAGTCACCGCATATCTCAGTTTTTGCAGTAATCAGCCCGTTGCCGGTTAAGGCTTGTATCAAATAAGTAACTTGCATTCCTGCAAACGATACAGTATTTATCAAACTCCTATTCTGTCATTGCAACATTATTAAAAAAAACAAATGAATGTCAGTTGCTGTCGAGACTTTAGGTCGTGTTGTCATTCCTCCTCCTTCCCAGAGGATCCTAGGCTTTATTCCCTATAGTACATTACATTATGTCTTCACTCAGCATCCAAAGTAGTAGAGGATTCGGGATTACAGAGCTAACTTAGAACCTACGTAGTACGTAGCAATACCCATAATAACACGTCGTGAATGTTTGTTCCTGAATGACCGCACGATTCTCGCGGTTCCACCACGCGTGAATCACCAGTCACCGCATATCTCAGTTTTTGCAGTAATCAGTCCGTCGCCGGTTAAGGCTTGTATCAAATAAGTTACTTGCATTCTTGCCGACGATACAGTATTTATCAAACTCCTATTCTGTCATTGCAACATTATTAAGAATAAAATAAACGAATTAATGTCTGTTGCTGACGAGACTTTAGGTCGTGTTGTCATTCCTCCTCCTTCCCAGAGGCTCCTAGGCTTTATTTCCTAAAGTCCCGTACACTAAGTCTTCAGCATCCAATGTAAAAGAGTATTCGGGATTACAGAGCGTACTTAGCACCTACGTAGTACGTATCAATACCCATAACAGCACGTCTTGAGTGTTTGTTCCTGAATGACCGCACGATTCTCGCGGATCCACAACGCGTGAATCACCAGTCACCGCATATCTCAGTTTTTGCAGTAATCAGTCTGTCGCCGGTTAAGGCATACTTGTATCAACATACATCGTTAAGTAACTCCTGCATTCTTGCGGACGATACAGTATTTATCAAAGAGCTATGTATGCTTTCTGGATTTTATTTTTAGAACCAGTTTCGCGGTTAATGGATTTTCTTATCAAGCTTTTGAGTTTGTTGCTGCTGTATCTGCAAGACATTAATGGGCGAATGCTTTATTTTTTATCATATAAAATAAATAAGGGTATACTAAAACTAGATAGCGTAATTACTATGTCTATGACGATGACGTCTTAAACCGCTAATACATAAAAGAAATTAGAATTTGACCAAGTGGATTGAAGTTTTTACACTGAAATAACAAAATATGTATCAATATAGATAGGTATACAGCTAATGCTGTTGCACTACTTTCATGACTCAATAAACTACTCGTACTATTAATAAATAAATATATTCTTTCATTCATTCATTATTAAATATAAAACCCTTAGAATTTCACCAGTTGGTTAATACTTTTGACATAACACTTAAAGAACAATTTCTTTCTACCTTATTAACCGTTAACTTAGCCGTAAGGAAAAATATTGTGAGGAAATATGCTATCAGATGACACTGCAGTGCTACGGAGTGTCGAGTGCCGTCGTCTCATTAAAATAACCTGATTCTTTGAAGCTTACTGTAAGATTTAGGTGTAATAATATTTATGACGCTGGTGTTGGTAAAAAGAAAGGCATACATACACCTTGCGATAATTAGTGGTCGTTTTAGGCCATTTTATAATAATAGGCGACATAACAACTACTTACATCACATGTAAATGTATAAACAAGAGGTTTGGTTTCGGTTTTATGTTAAGTTTGAGGAAAATCATTAACCACCACCTCATAAGTAGTTATTCCTTAATGAGAAGGTAGGTAAAAAAAAAATACTTTCAAAAGAATTTAGCTGTAAAGCAGCTTGCAAAAATAAATGAATTCGAATTTGAATTCTAATCAATAAGCACTTTAACTAGTCGCAACTCCTTTTATTTTATTTATCGATCAGATCGATTTATGCACCGTTCGATAGTTATTTATATGTATTCATTTACATTTCCCACGAACCTGAAAACTGTTTATAAATTCATCCTCGCTTCTCGCTACAAGTAACACATACTCGACGATAGTCACCCGATCGTTCCCGTAATTTATGCGCCCGTTAATTTTATATTTAAATTAATTAGTTGTTTATTAAAAAGACGCCATTATGGCTCGGTTTAATTTAAATCGAACGCTGTTTATCACCTGCGGTTTGATTACGTATTAATTTATTTTAATGTTAGGTTTACATCTTGCAGACATTTCAGCTTGTAAGTTAATCAAGTTAAGATCATTGAGATTATGGTATTCATTAAAGTGAAATACATTTTTATCCCAATACTTTATTAATACCAATATAATAAAGCTGAAGAGTTTGTTTGTTTGTGTGAACGCGCTTATCTCAGGAACTATTAAAATAAAAATACAAAAATTATGTCCGATAGATAGTCTAATTATCGAAGAAAGATTTAGACTATACAATAACACTGTGTGTGTGTGTGTAGAAACAGAAATCCCCGCGGACGTAGTTGCGGGTGGCCGCTAGTCTAGACTAAAATGTATTAAAAAAATATACATTTCTGGAGATTATTCAAATTATGGCGCTATAAACAGCAGCATATGAAAAATATATTAGTTACGAGTTATTTAGCAATAAACATTTTGTAATTATTCAAATAAAATATCACATAATTATTGCTTCCTAACTAGATAATCAATCCTTTCACCAAATTCAAAGTCTTCGGGTACCTACTCATCCCAAAAGTTGTCAACAAAAATATCCCCCTCATAGCCAGGCACACCACATACCTATACATGGCAGGGGTACTCAACCCAAACAACTTTAACTATCATGTCGAACATGGCATGTCCGAGTTAAGTTAAGAGATCGCGGCAAACTTGGTATGTATCAAACTCTGGTCAGAAGTTGAGAACTCTTGGTACCCTTTGATTCGCACCATCCATAATACATTGCGGCGAATCATTAATTACTCGCATAATACCGTCCTGGTCGAAAGTTGCCCGTTTGACAAATGAGTGGTCGGCGCTGGTAGATTAATTGTAGTAGAACTTTAGTTTGATTTTGTGACTTGTGACCTTTCGTTGGTCATCGTCACTATCATTATATGATAATATCTGGTAACATGTTTTGCGTCAGATTAAAAATAAGTTTGTTTAATAAATTCGTTTTAATTTCATTATTATAAGAAGAAAACCATACGGTAAGTAGTTTGTTTGATTTTCATCTTAGCTGTTTAATTAATTTATTGTTAAGATTCTTAGTTTTTAGTGTAAGCGATGTTTACCTATAAATGATTGTGCGTCATGTAATAGTTTTAAGTGTTAGCATATAAGTTAAATACGATGTAACAATCGTTGGTGAGCTAAATAAACGAGAAAAAAAAAAGTAAGTCCGTGGTAGGAAATGTTTCAGCATCGTCAACATTTATGAACGTGAGAGACGTACCGAAGCAATTGTTTGAATATACTCGTACCTACATACATAGTTCATTAAACACGAAGCATTCCTTGCAGACCACAGATTTTTGAGCACATCCTCTATAAGAGCACAGTAGGTATTCATCGTAGAGCACGCATTAAATTTGACTTTTTCTATTCATTTTGACTGTGCTTTATGAGGAACGATTAAAAGGTATTCGTCGTTGAGCACACAATGTGACTTATGTATGTCGTTTATCTGGTGCTAAAAGAAGACTGAGATCTGCTGTCGAATTACTGACAGTGCTGTTTATCAGATGCTGGTATTTTGCCAAAGTATTAAAGGCAAGTTTGGCGCAACCCTCGGCAGGCTTTTTGACATGTTTAAAGCTTGTAATCTTTGCCAGTCGACAGAAACTTTGCCGGTCTCAGGTCAGCCCATTAGAAAGAGATTAAAAAGTTTACTTTGGTTAAGGTTAAGTTGTTTGAATACATTAAGTATTAAACTTATGCTTTGATAGCATTTTAGAGATAATTGTATGAAAAGAATACGTAACAAAATATTTTAAACATAAAAAAAATATGGTTGGGAAGGGAGAGGAATGTCATCGGTGAAGGTGATCGTTAGTATACTATAAAGGGGCCCCTTAAACCTACACGCTGGGTCGCAAGTCCCAGGCGCCGACTGACATTCCTCTCTGTTCCACGCGATGGACCCGGCACCCGCACGGAGAATCCATGGATAGCTAAGAAGTTCGTCTCAGCAAAGCTCTTCATACATTATCCGAAACAGACTTCCAAATATTAAATGCATTCGTCCATTAACGGTACCTACTCACGAAATATGTATGTCCGGTGCGCCTAAATTAATGTTTACTTCACTTTCGAAGTATGTACTCGTAAATGCAAATGGCCGTCTATATTTTCTCTTACAACCTCTAAAAAACATCTCGGCATCAAAACGACGGCATAACACCGTCCTATACACGACTCGTCAAAACATCCTTAGTCACTTTATAACCCAATTCCCCGCAAGCTGTAAATGCATTCGCGTTTACGAGTGCAAAGATATCCCATTCACACCGTGAAAAACTGTTTCAATTTGCGAATATTTTTTTTCCCGGCGAGCAATATTCCCGTGATGAATAGTCCAGGGGCGAAGTGCCGACTCATTCTTTTATATTGCCAGCTTTATTTTGGTTCTGGTAATGAGCTCCGCTAATGGCTAACCCTTCCTGCGTTGTGGCGCGAAATATTGAGTCAACAATGTCTGCTGACGGATGCCGGATTTTGTTGCTGCTAAACGCTTGTTAATTTGCGTTTGTTTTATAATGTTATGTCGGTTTTTACGTGTTTTAAAAGCAGTCGTTTAGTAATGATTTGTAATTAACTTTGCAAATAAACCGACACCAAACACATGAATTGACTAAATAGGTTAAAATATTGATAAATCATAAACATTATTAAGCTGGAAGAAACTTTATCATCTTTATGATTTATCAACGATACGTCCAATAACAGTATATATGTATAAATAATTGAGCGTTAGAAAAAATGTTTTTCCCTATTTCCTAAATTGTGATTTAGGAAATAGGAAAAAATATTTTTTCTTCGGAATTATGTGTAATTCCGTAGACCATCAATCATATACGGTCGTAATGAGATCAGAGACAGGACCAACACACACAGTATGTATGTACGTATATACGAGTATCTTAAAAGCCACGTGCTTTTGTGTGTGGTCACTTTTAATCAGGTGAATTGCAAGTTCCTCTAGCCCCTATCACTTTAAAAACTCAACTGGATATCTAGCTACAGTTATTTTTCGAGCAACACTCATATATTTTTCATATTAATTTTTCATTTTTAGTTATTTGCGTCCATTTATGGTCTAGTTATTTTTTAAGACAGGTTGAAATTGTGGAGTATTTTAGAGTGAGGCAAAACATCAAGAGGGTAACCTGAAATGAGTGAAGACTATCAAAATGTTACAAAAGTTATTTTAATAATTTAACGATTTAAATCTATGTTTACTTAAATATGAAATAAGGCGTTTTTTTAATTCTAAGCGACACAATAGGGAAAAAGAATATTTGTGAAGAATTGTGTTTAATTTGTTATTTTTTGCTTGTTACAGATCTTAACACTGCGTTGGAATGAGATGAGACGAAGAACTGACCGACGGCTATGCGAAGTGAGTACCCATTTTATTATTTTATCAAATCAGAGCGTAGGTATCTCGGCATATTTTCCTCAGCCATCGCCCTAAAACTGTTCAGTGAATCGATCACAATGGTAATTTTGTTTTATTCACTGCACAGGGTTCGGCCGGGTTTTTCATACGTATCTGTCTTTCATAACCTTTTACGGAGGAATTTTGTATCTCAATTTCAATAACGCTGTCTTCTGAACACATATCGTACATCTAACTTGGTAAAAGTTAATATCGCGTTCACTAAATGTTACAGTTCAATGTGACGTGAATATCAGTGGTCGTTGGCAGGGTTAGGAATAAAACTGTGATGAAATTCTGCTTACTTGCTATTTTTATACTTTATATGTAAAACTTGACATGAAGTTGAAATTGTAACACTCATATTTTATGTGTATTAATTCTGGCTTTGATACCCGGGTCGAGTCATTCAGGGTCGAATTCTGTAATGCCACCTGCAGGAAAAAAAACTCTTAATACTGCAGATAGGTTTTTTTGTCAAGGTCAACATTCTTTCATTTTTGATAAGAAAGAAAAAAAATCTAATTTTAATTATGATTTCATTACGGTTTTTAGTATGGCCTATGTATTGGGTTGATGACACGATTATATGTTTTTTATTAAAAATTTCTCGTCCTGTAATTAGATTCGAAATCCAAAGCAGGCTGACCACTAACACACTAACATACCGTGACACAAAAATACGTATATTATTAGTATTTCAAATACCTTTAAAGTCTTTCCGTGACTGCGATGGCAATAAAACTAATCGAATCGCCGGCTTCCATTTTAAACTTTAATAAACCAAGTACTAAAGCTTGTTTTATTTGAACAAAAGCCAGTTTAATAGTATTATGCATATTTATGCAGCTTAACCCATTCATCGAATCAGCTGGGCCGTGCAGTGCACACCCGGTCTAATGCAATTCTAAGTTTATTCACTTCTTAGTGCAGTACATTGAATATTATTAGCATTTGTAAGGGTACTGCTTTAAGTCGACGTTTCGTTGGAATGACCAATGTTTAGGTTAGGTGTGTTTGTTTATTGATTTGTTCAAAAGATAGGTTAGCTTAAAGAATCGCCGAGAATGCTTCGGACTAGTGGTTCTAATCGGATTTTGGACTTACATTAGATTTTTGGGATAAATAAAATTTTCGCATTTTCAAATGTTCCTAAATTTTTTTGTTGTTTTAGCTTAAAGTCGTTTAGAGATTCATATTTCGGCACTATCCACAATGACACTTTAGTTTGTTAATTCAAAATTTTTAACATTATGGTATTCAGTATAGATTTAATATAAACGAATCTCTGCAAAATTTTACTTCTGGATACCAGGGCTAGAAATTTACAAAGAAAGTCCAGAAAGACCCTTAGAAAAGTCTTGAAAAGAGCTGGATAAAAACTCCAAGGAGTATTAAACTGCAGCCTAGATGAGTGAACAATTATCCTGAACGGGGTTAGTTCATAGCGATCAAAGTTTTAATGAAGAATGCTTTAAAACACTTCGCTTTCTCTATAAAATGTCGTTTACAAGTTAAGAACTGCGGTCCATTTTACTGCCTTTGTGCCTGATCCTAGAAGGTTGGTAAAGTATTTGCGATACTTATAGTGATTCGGGTGAGGAGTCGGACGGCTTAGTAGTTAGCGCGCTCGGCCATCGATTGCAAAGTTAAGCCACTTTTGCAGAGGCCAGTCGTTGGATGGGTGACCGAAAAATTTCATATCGAGAACCTCCGTGCTTCGGAAGGCACTTTAAGCCGTTGGTCCTGCGCCTGATCTTTATGGTCGTGACAGATTGCTGTCCCACCAAATATGACCAGAGTGAGAGAATAGGGAATGCACCTGTGCTTGCGCACTTACTCAGTCACTTTCTTTGATGCAACATGATGACTAAGTTCCTACATGATCTAAGCTGTGCAAATATCTGCCTTCGACATGACGAAGTGGTAGAATGACTCACTTTAAAGCGGCAGGCGTGTCC
This sequence comes from Nomophila noctuella, assembly GCA_958496325.1. Lineage (NCBI taxonomy): Eukaryota > Metazoa > Arthropoda > Insecta > Lepidoptera > Crambidae > Nomophila > Nomophila noctuella. The sequence continues at coordinate 2,427,117 of OY292485.1, forward strand.
AGGTTTTAATCGTAGGTTAGACAAACCGTATCTTTCTAGGATGGCGATGGACGCAATTTGGCAAGTCTTTTTATAATGAGTTCAAAATAATATCTTTTGTAAATTCCCGCGTTTTCGAAGTTTTCGAGGAACATTCTACCTAAACGCATAACTGAACAAGTTTCATTCGTAACCTCAAAACAGCGAAGGTTCTTTGAATTTCATTTTCCTTTTTTCCGCTTTTTTTTTCAACTACGGAACCCTAGTCCGCTTTTTTTGCTCGGCTCGCTTCACGCACGAGCGGACCTCGACCGATTGATTTGAGAAAAAATAATTTGCATGAGAGCGGAATGGTTTTTAGGAACATGACCGAACACATCAACATATGAGTTATTGTATTGTTGTATTGTTACGCTTAATATGTTGTGAAGTGTATATCTTTACGATTGTAATGTTGGGGTCAATGAAGCCTTGGTGTCGATTCGTTATGCTTCATGTGGGTCGGAGATTCATTTTAGGAAGAAACAAATTGTAATGTTTGTTTGTTCATTATTATTTTTTTACATGGTATTCAGTATTTTGTTTGTGTTGCCTTCGTTAATTTTTTTAAGACATAATATTTCCTTTAATCCCACAAAGGTCACACGATTGAATCACATTGCGAAAATTAATTTCAAAAATTATGGATTATTAGGAGCGGCTGGTATAATAAGCTGATGATGATGATGATGATGATGTGTAATCTATGTATCTAGACTGAAATCATGAGAATGATATTCAATGGGATTAGTCCCATACAAAAGTAGGTATGTATAATAGTGCAATGTTACGCAAAACATCTCACATTATTTAAATCGTAACTTCCTAAATCTTAACAAAACAAAACAAAAGCCCATCGCAAAACTGACCACAAATGATTCATCGTTTATTTACAAACAAACAAACACAAAAAACATCAACACTTACACTTTGAGAATGCGCGCGCATAAAATCGGGCGCATTCGTCTCGCTAATCGATTTAAATCGACGCATGCGCGCCGCGTTCGTGCGCGTACGCGGAATACGAGATGAGATCGGTGCGCTTTCTGTGCGCATATGCGCGTGGCGAGTTTTTTGTTTTGTTGGTATTGATACCTTTATTTCGGTTGGTGTTTTTGTTGGCCTTGCTAATTGGAGAATGTTGTTTATTATGAAGGTATTTGTATTGACTATGTACGAATACATTTTAGTTGGTGGAATCGTGTTCTTTGTAGCCGTTTGTGAGAATGTTTGATCAGATCATCTGCCAGAATGGCAGAGATTTTTTTCCGTCCTCATAAAAAAAAAGTCTAACCTTGATTACCCATGTCATCTATTGGCTATCTATAGTTTTCCTCGCAATGATATACCGAATGGTCGAAAATGATAATGTAGATACTCGTATCTCCTGAACTCACGTTTTCGAACAGTTTATATACATGTTCGTTACATTAGTTATTTATTTAATTAGTTTTACACTGAATTAACTTGCTTGCGTCAATATTAATATCAAAAGTAAAACTATTTAAACTATTATGAATAATGTGGTAGTTCCAAACATTTCACTTCCAACTCACCTCCACCATATAAAACTGCGGTCAAACACTTAAACTGCTATAAAATACCTATCTTCAACAGTATATTTTCAACAGCAACCAGCGTTAGTAAACTCCGGAATGGGTATACATAATGCACATTCGATGCGATGCACCTGTGTTGGCTGCGTTTGTATGCGTCTCCATACCTGACATTCCAAGAGTGTAAATTATAAGATTTAGCGAGAGGAAATTAATAAATTAATTGTTTTCTCCGACTTACTTGACTGGAAGAATAAAGGTCGAACAATAAGCAAATCACACGCGTAGAACATGTACGTAGGTAATATTTTTTTCCCATTTTAAAACAACACACAGAAAAAAAGCTTGAATGAAAAAAAAGAAAACCACTTATACTGAAGACGAAGCGAATAAAATAATCGTGGCGAATCGTCGGGCGCCAAGCTGTCTTCACAATACTTAACTTATATTTTATTTAAATTAAAATCCAAAGTCGCATTAGATTCTTTTAAATAATTTTATGGTTCATGTTTTTTAAAATATTTTTTAATAATGTTTTCTTAGGTTTACGCGACTGTTACTCATGAAATAAAACTACTTTTAAACGGATATAATCGCGGTATATTCTTGAAACTACATATTTACAGGAAAACCCGACGTTTCGGCTCCTTTTCAGGAGCCGTGATCACGGAATGACTCAGATGTTATGCGTCACTTGTCATATTTAAATTATTGCAAAAAACTACCCTCAACTTAAAATCTAATCGCCGTCATCTTCACTGCTATCATTCGTAACGTTCCGATCCACGCAGTAGGAGCTGATGGTGTCTTGAAGCTGCACACTGTGATGTCGACTGGAACCCATCAGATGTAAAACTGGGTCCCATGTAGGTGGTACATTCCAACCATCTTCCCTATTGAAATTTGGATGTTTTTTAATTTCAATGGCCTCGCGTAACATCCTGGGTAGGAATCGGTTTTCTCTAGCGAGGACCTGGGGTTTATCAAAACGAATGTAATGGTTGGGTTTATCCAGTACATGCTCACAGACCGCTGACTTCGTTGACCTCCGATGTTTCATGTCCGCAATGTGTTCTTTAATTCGCGTTCCGATGCTCCTCTTGGTTTGACCTATGTACGAGAGACCGCAGTCACAATCAAGCTTGTATACTCCTGCCGTTTGAAGAGGATTGTTACACTTGACAGGTCTTAAGAACTGGCTGATCTTCTTCGGCGGCTTGAAATAAGTTTTAATTGAAGCTCGCTTCAGGATGTTGCCAATTTTGTCAGTGACTCCCTTCAGGTACGGTAGAACGGCAGGCTGACGCTCGACTGTAGCTGGTTCCTGTAAATATGTAGTTTCAAGAATATACCGCGATTATATCCGTTTAAAAGTAGTTTTATTTCATATTTTTTAATGTTTAAAATTCGCTGTAAGCTTATAGCATACTGGGTATTTCTCACGCACCGCTGGCCAAAGAGCAACATCTACGTCTCCAAGCAGAGCTTAGCATAACACAGGCGGCTAGCGAAGACGACCTTTTATATGGCACAGTAAAGAGAACATAGATAGCTCTCGAAATAGTTATGGGGAAATATTCAAGAGAAGTAGAGATTTGTGGAACATCCACCCGAATGAGCCGTCTGGGGAAATGCCTCCATCTGACTTAAAATTACAGTGAAGTAGCATTGTGCTGGTGAGTAACGTCGCCAGCGCTCAGTTGGGGACGATACGCCGCAGATTTGATAAATTTTGCCACATAGATACCTTTTATTCCGTAAAAAGGGATCTAAAATGCACGCGGAAGTATGATTCGAGCATTCATTAGTAGAGTACATTCAAGAGTATGATAAGAGCATTCATTTGCTTTTTACAGTAATAATTGTAAAAAGCAAACTGAAATGAAATGAATGGAATTCGCCTGCTCAAGAGCTCCTTACTGTACCTTTCTATACTGTGTAGCCTCAGAATCTGCGCGCGCGCATCATTTGAATTTTCGCGGTCGGCGCGCGCAGCGGCACAGAGTGTTAATATTTCATGAACTGGAAATTTTAATTTGTAATTCAACAGGCCGCCGACGTCGTGCGGGTTCTATTCCGTATTATTTTATGCGGAATTAACATTTGTGGGCAGAGATAAATATTGAAAGCGAAAGAAAATATGTTAAAGCTTTTTAGAGAAGATATTTATTTATTATAGGGTTTGTGAAGTTAAGGCTGAATTACTGTTGTTTGATTTATGATATTGTGTTTGAATTCGTTTAAGTGCACCTGTGGTTAATGGAGAGAAAATGTTATTTATAAAATGCAATCGCATAAATCGAAATCAATCAATGTCATTATCCAGTTAATAATATGTATAATGGATGTCAACCTGTAACGACATTGTTGTGGCAACACTAAAATTTGTCTATGGGCGCCGGTGGCGTCATCCGCTCTGATTGGATGAAACTTACGGCGCGAACGACGCGCGCCCCTATTGGCTGGAGGCGGCGCGGAGCGGATGGCGGGAGTCGGCGGGCCAATCACGCGTCGCGTAATATCAAATTTGATTCTTTCGCAAAATTTTCTCAAGACTGTCAGACATCTTTTGTACACGCATCGAACAAATGTAAAACTTATGAAACCCTAAATAAGTACGAAATATTTCAAATTCAAGACTTTTATTAGCACCACCTCGTCCTGCTCATCCTGCATGCCTCATCAGACATAAAACTGACCCTTGTCAATTCTGACAATTTCAAACCGTAAACTAAACAACCTATATTTTATATGCATGAAATATTTTACCAGGTTTAACTTCTATCAAAAACACGCTACAAACAATATAACGAATTATTTACAACTCTTCTAAAATGCAACAGTTTTACAAAATCTTAAGGACTGTAATAACACAGCAAGGACAAAAACTCTGATTCAGTTACATTTCTAAAATGATTCAGATTCTATCTCCACCACAATGAAGATTAATTCACAAAAACCGCCATTCCAATATCCTAAATAAACTTTTATTAATTAAGTTATTAGTTTGAAAGCCGTAATTCGCGTGAAACACAAACGAGGCGTAAAAATCTCGCACCCGAGCCATCGATGGAAACCAATCAATCGATTTGTTTAGCGGCGAATATCGACTAATAGTAATTTCAATCAGAACCATTCAAATTGAGTTTCCCACGCCGCAGGCGGGGTGCCACAGTGCAATATGGGACAGTGAAGTAAATTAATAAAATATCAAAGGCATAATAAATGTGTAATAATCGTGATTCCATATTCAAGCTTCAATTTTATAGTAGATATTTATTTGTAGTTGGGGAGATACCAAAATCTGTATTTTTTTATTGATTTTCAGTTTTTTTTATTTCGTTATAAATAGTGATTATTATCATTTTCTCCCGTGGGATATAAGCCCCATATTGTTCATAATGGTACAAAATAATAAACTCAAATACAAACCATCTACTCAATTTTCCATATTGTAAGCATAACTTCAAACTTATTTATTGAATTACCGTGAACGCCTTTGTACAATAATTCCGAAGGGTCTTCTATCCTTTCATTAGCTTATTAGTATTCTGTTTGCCTATGGGGTTACATACCCGTTCGGGGATAATTAATTTTGGTGGCAATTTCCATTGAATTAATTAGGTAACACTAACGTGTTAATTGCAATGTATATGTGTTATCCCATAAGGAAAACTATGAGATAGTCAATAAATAAGTACTAAAACACGCGTTGAGGTCTACTCCATCAGCATTATTCCGGATTGTCTAGTAAATTTGGCAATGACCAATTTTATTATATTATGAAATAAAACTACTTTTGAACCGATAGAATTGTGGTATAAAAATTATTTAAAAAAAACTACATATGAACAGAAAAAACTTTTAAGCAGCCGTTATCACGGAGTGAATATCCGTCTTAAAGTTTTATTTCATGAGTAACACTCGCATAAGCCCAAGAAAACATCTTGAACAATTATTTTCTGTGAATTATTAAATACACTGTTGTGTAAAGTGTACGCAACTTATAGGTTCATTGTATCTAAAACTAACAAGCTAATAAAAAAAAATATGTTTGCCTTTCGGGCTCATATTTTAAAATCAAATCGGAGCTGTTATCCCGTCATCCATTTCGTTGTGAATCGATTCGCAAATATATCGAGTGCTTGATTAATCGAATCAATATTTAGGCGACACTAGCGGTCCTGTGTTAGTGATGTATTGATGTTAGATCTAATTATTGCGGCGTTGTGATGGAAATTATTGAGTTGTAAACACATTTTGATTAAACGTTGATTATTGGGGTTGTGTAAACAGTTGTGTTAATGTTACTAGACATATTGGGAATTGAACCATTAACGATTTTCAGTTCTTCTTTGTCTAGATATCGGCCATTTAGCACAATCTTTTTCAATTAAAACGTGTCATATCTATTTCTCTTGAACTTTATGATACGCATGAACTTTCAAGAATTTTATTAAAATTCTTATCAATTTCACGTATTTTATTTTATTAAGAAAAAAAAATTTATGTTTTATACTGAATAAATCATACATTATGGAGGAAGCGTTATTTATAATGTTTATTTAAAATATTTTTGGTTCTTGATTTTCACTTTATCAAATAATGTATTGGTGTCGTTACCCAGTACCCACATAACATGATCATTAAGTGGGTAATGACACCAATGTACACAAATCGTTAAACCATACAAAATCAGAAGAGAACCTCCTGCCATTATATTCCAAACGCCGGACATCTTAACTTATAATATATTCGATTCAAATCGGCATGCAACCAAAACCATCGATAACAAACTATCGACTCCGAACCCATTCTATACTCAATAATGCGATAACACAAATTGTGTGCGGCGTCCATTAATCTTCTGCCGCGAATAAGAATTTACGGCGCGACCAGACATCGAACCATAAATTATTGGTCTCGGATAGAGCCACTCGGAGAAATGTTCAGTTTTGTGTCAACCGCATCGAGTCGTGTACAAACATCGAGATTTTATCGATATGTCCGCGGGGAGGTACAACACTTAGCTAGATATGTGCCGGTACTAAAAGTGATTCAATGTACGGGGTGCGGAAATGTTTTAGTGTTCCTTCTTTGTAAGTGCGAATATTGCGGAAGATTTTATGCTTACTAAACTGAACTATCTGCAACTTTTTAATATTCAACGTTAACTGTACTTAATATCTTACTTTGTTGATCCATTTAGGCAGAAAGTACAATTACGAAGTTTTATTTATTGAGAATTTCATTCATGAATTTGGCATTAATGTTGAAATATGAAATTACATATTATATTTTCGTAAACTGACGTAATTTTGAAATCACATCTATCTTATTATACCAATCACGTGACTTCTCTTTTATAACTTCGCTCACCGACATAAATAATACACGCTTCTGTTCCTCTAAAAGCAGGACAAAATACTCCATTATTAAAATCTAGTCTTCACTTAATATCTCAATCACCACGCTTGCCAAAGTGGGTCGAACGCAATTACCAGCAGGAAGGAAAGTCCCGACCGAGAACTAATCCTAAGCCGCAATCTCGAATCGATTCATTATAAATGCATCTGTCACATCATAACCTCTAATTACGTTTTATGAAAAGACGCCGCGGCATTTTGAATGCACCTTAAGTCCGAGTGTTAGAGTTCAAAATCCTTTGGGGGCAAAGGGTGGTCCATTTATCGAGAATGGCTTCATAGTTGCATAATAGGTGCAATTGTCGCGTCGCATTAGCGGAGGCGTATAAAGTCGTTCCGCCGCCGACACGGCGGACAATGAAAAGCAATGAGGGTAGTTGCGCTTTTTTTTTCGACGCTAGGCGGCAGCACTGTGTATGAACTGTCTGGGCACATTGAAACAGAGGTATGTGAAGTTTGATGACAAATGCGAGTGGTTTGTTAGACTAGTTAAAAAGTACATTTAATGGCGAGGGGTCTACTTCCAGGTAGTCTAAATATTGATATTAATCCTATGTATCGAGTCATCATAATCATCCTAGCAACTCTACCGGTTTCATCCTTGGCTATAACCTCAGAGCCCAGGGTACGCTTCTAATATGGGGTCCACAAAGTTTTAAGTAGATTATGAGTTGCATAAGTTTATTTACGAGATCGTATTCGAAATGATATGATCCAGCAGAGATGCTGATGACAAGATTCGGATGTGCTATCTGGCAAGCAGTCCATAAGCAGTCCATGTTTTTGTTTAGGTTCCTACCCTAGAAACTTTCTTGATGATACCCCTATGCTTCCTTCAGAAACCTAACCGCAAGTTATCAGTGGCGCCCTACTTCGTTCGATGGAAGTCGATAACTGTGTTTAATCAGTGCTGGAGCATAGTATATTGCTATAGCAGACCATCGGTGGCCCACTGTCGGGTAATGGGCCAAGATAACAATGCCTTACCACTAAAGGGGTTTAGGTAAAATGAAAAGTAATACTTGTGGTGTGGTTTGATACGAGACGATAAGATTTAAGAGTAAGTTTGAAGTTTTTATGTTTATAACAAGTTATTAATTAACAACTAGCGGCCGCCTACGACTCTGACCGCATGGAGTTCGGTTTCCGCACTCAATAGTGTTATACTATAGCTTTAAGCCTTCGACGTCAAATAAACTATCCTAACTTTTTTTTTCATTTCTAGCCTGTATAGTTCCTGAATTTAGCGCGTTCAACAAACAAACTCTTCAGCTTTATAATTTGTATAGATTTATTAACATTGTCAATAAAGTCAACTTAATGTTAAATACAGGGAAAGCAACTTGCACTAGAAAGTTTCATTAACACCATAGCAATACCGTAACCGTCAAGATGTCAAAATGTAGTCGTGCTAACAAACTTGAACAAAAGAAAATGCAAGTACCCAGTAGAAAGGTCTTTATAATCATAATTTGTTTAAATATTGAACGTCCATATTAGCCAATTCATATTGTAACCTGCTTGGTATAGAGAGTAGTTTAATGAAGTAAGGTTATGCACTGGTCTCACTATCTTGGTGAAAAAGGTACAAAAATCAACTACATATTTGTTAAGTTGGCAGAATGCTAAAGTCCTGACCTCAGCAAAAATTCCCCGCTGCCTCTTACATTCTCACCCGCGTCAATTAGACTCCGCTTAAATATTTAAATAAGAATTCCACGAAACACGAGTTCCAATTTCAAAAACAAAACCCGTGAAATTCCTTCGCATGCCCTGCAGTCCGCAGCGTGCAGCAGACAGTACACGAAAATAACCGCGAAACGTAAAACGGAACGGGCGATATTCCGCTACGTACGGAACGGAACGCTATTATTGCAGGTCCGATGGCGCGATTAACCCTCCACCGGCGTGCTCTTGTCGTCGCCAAACGTTCGGATACGTACACTTTTTTTTTCACACCAGTTATCGCCACTCGAAAAGGACGTTATAAAACGTCGTCGAATTGTACACCAACAAAATATCGGGAAATATTCCCGCTTTTCCTCAAACACGGCCTTCGAAGACAAAGGAAAGGAGGTCGAAATAATAGCTATTGTTAACGAGTAAAAAACCGTCTCCGAAACACAGCTCGTTGCGGTTCCGTTGAACTGTTCCAAATCCAATTGGCCCATTAACCCGTAACTGCCGCGGCAAAACACGGGCACCGCAATAAAATCAATGGCTCACTTACACCGCCTATTTTCATTCAAATAAATTCGCCCTATGGAAGCGCTCGTGGTAAACTATGAGTATAACCGGTGCTCGCATTAATCGACTTTGGACGTCGAGATCGCGATAGTTAAGCGGAGATATACGGCCAATTTCGAGAGAGATTTGTTTTCAAGTAAAGCCTTATTGTCTGAAGGAGCGTTCTGTTGTTCAGAGTATTAAATTACGCGGGAACTCTTGACAAAAACTATAAAAGATTGTTCGCATGCAATACATTGTCTGTATCTGGTACCGAGTATTGCGGGCCGGAGTTGGCTGGCGGCCAGTTTATTTTTTACATTTTTTAATATTCGAGGCACGATGGCGCGGAAACAACAACTTTTATTGGTGCATCTCGTCACTCGTTGTTTATGCTCGCGATGCTTCTACCTATGATATTACTTTGTACGTGCATTTAGCGGTTAAAACATTTAAAAGGATACTTTGTTTTAAATTTAAAAGCTTTTCGCGCCGTTTTTCCCTAGTTCATTTTGGTCAAATCGTTAAAAATGTGAAGCAATAGAAAAACCCAATACAAAACGCGTGTTAAATTAAAATGTTACATTGAATTCCAAAAGCTTTAAAAAGTTATTCTAATAATAAACTCCCGCTGAATTTTAGCTTATATTTAAACCAAAATAAAAAACAACCCATAGAAATATTTTTCCAACATTTTGTGTTAAATAAAGGAAAGCCAGACCGTGTCTAGCCAGAGTCAGGTCTTTTTGTACTCTTTGAAGCTGGCTAGTGAAAACCGTGTTATCCCTTTGGGGGCACGGGTGCATGTAGTCCATTAAACAAATAAATTTACGGGCGAATGGCGGCGGCAGCGCAGGGTTAGGATACGATAAAGTCGTTTAATGAGTTCGTATCTGTACGGACCGTCAGGAGCTGAAGGAATTCATACTAATTGATAAATGGCGATATAATACGGGGATGTACTTTTATGTGGACTTATGTTAAAATTGTGCTAACAATCTTTGGGGGGGGAACTTTGCAATGATTAATATTTTTATTCATACAGAGCCTGAACTTAAGTAGGTAGCGTAAACACGGGATAATGGCCGCTTCCTCCGGAAAAATGTCTTAACTTTTATTAATATAATACGTGGACAACGGGGTTGATTATACTCTTAAATAGTCGTATTCTATACTATACTCATTAATGTACTCGCTTAGTGCAATGATTTGTTGTTTCGAAATAAATAAAAAAAAATAACATATTTTAACCGTCACCTAATAAAAAACTTAAAAATCAATACACTGAAAAAAATATGCAATAGGCGTGCCAAAGGACGTTTCAAACGTGTTCACTTTAAGCCCACTCGTTCTTTTTATTCAGAAAGTATCAAAGGATACCAGATTGCAAGGCTTGGGAGCAATTAATTGGAAATAAACAGAAGTTCAGAGTACAATGGCTCCCAGTTTTCGGTGTTTTTAACGAATGAAAACTAGCCAAGTGTAAGTCGGTTGATAACTGAGAGTTCTTAAGAAAGTTATGCGATGGAATTTAAGGATAGAAAAATTAAATGTATTTAAGATTCTGTTTGAGGAAGAAATAAGATATATGAAGATAAAACGAATAATACATTAAATTTTAGATGTCTCATCATTGATCACATCGAAACTCGATCGAAACCCGAGCTTGGAAAACAAAAACAATGGTGTGCGAAAATGTCCTTAAACTAAAATTAAACTCTCCTTTTTTGTGCTCCAATATAAAATATCAAAAACAAATTTTAAAATAAAATCAAAATAAGTACCTACATTTTTCGACCATCATTTTTTCGATGATAACATTTTATTCTCAGTTTTTGTTTAAGAAACATCCTCACCATACGAGAAATGTTTATTAAGAAAATACAGGTTATGCAATCGTAATATTATGTAACAATCACAACCAACCCGTTCGAAAAAAGAAATCAAAACATATGATAAAAAGCGGTACATTCAAGTTCCAAGGAAAGACAGGATAGGTAAAAAAGAAACCAATTCGTATGTTAAAACAAGTTACTCCCCAATCTCCACCGAGGTACCCTGAAAACAATCAACAATTCCTGCATTGTTCCCCAATCACTTCTCTGCTGTCAACTGGTTTCCAACCGGGTATTTTTAACACAGATGTTTTTACCCGAACGCGCAATCTTTGCAGCTCTCGCGAATTGAAATATCAACAGCTGTCGATGTCTTTCTTTTAAGGCACCGTCCAATTATTGTTGAATTTTGATTTAGTGGGCCACTATCGCCGTTGATCATTTGCGTGGGAGATTTGGGGGTGATTCAACTTGAAATGGTTCGTGAACATGGCTTTTGTTTTATATTATTATTGCGTAACTATAGGTAACTTACTTAAAGTAATAGGATCGCCTTCATGTTCATAAGTGATCTTGAAACGATAAGTCATCTTTTGAATTTACAAACCAAGGCTTAATTAATATTGGTCTGTTTAGCCCTATCTTTTCATAATTCGACTGGCTTGCTGCCCCAGGGTTAATCTAAGTTAGTCATCACACTTCGCCTATCGAATTTCTAAAGACATGTCTACCCTTTGCAACGCACTTAATGGTACACAAGGAAACCGTATGCATTCTGCAGATAACATTACTGCTAAGTTAAACTTCACCGCACCTAGGTACTTCGGTATTTAACTATTCCGCTATTTTAATTAAGAGAACAGTTTCAACTGCACTGTTCCATTATATCGTATCTGGAATCACGGTGACATTACAACGGTTAAATAAACATAGACACGCCCCTGCCAATTACTGCATTCTCCAGCATTCTCGGCTGTGTGAAGATGTCAATTAGTGATAGGGAACGATTCATTACTTAGTTTTATGCGATCACAGAGCAAAACATGTGGAACTTACATGTCCAGGGAATATCTTACCCGTCTGCCCAACGTGTTGTCTCTCGTACTCCCATTTGGGTCGCGTACATCCAGTAGTGAACTCGATAGACTGATGATGATAATGATAAGTGAAGAGTTGCCATGTAAATGTATAAAAAAATCATCTCAAACTCCTCCGTGCTTCGGAAGCCACGTTAAGCCGTTAGCCCTGCGCCTTATCTCTCTACGGTCGTGACAGATTTCTGTCTCACCGAACTATGGAAGTGAGGGAATAGAGAGTGCATCTGTGCTTGCGCACTGACTTGTGCACTATACTATATCCCGCGTACCTGGCTGATCGTAAAATCGGCCGCCACGGCCGAAACCGGCCGGAGGGTATTACGGCAATTAGAGATATAGACGACACAGTCACTTAACATCACGCGAATCATAAAATTTGTCAAAATAGTTCCAGAGACATTGTATGGAACTCTACCAAAACCTAAATCACTTAATAGAATTCAGCAGTTATTGTATAACATCTCGATATTTGCATAATCGAAGGTACGGAAGAGAGTACGTTATGTGCCGGTGGCACGACGCCAGGCATTAAAAATGTTTGAATCGATGGAACAATTGCTCGGACTGACTGTACTTTAACTAGCAATTTGGACGTGCCAAGTTCAATATTATATGAATTAGCTACAAGACGGCTTAAGAATACAATGCAGCTGAAACGGTAGACGAAGTGTTCTTTCAAATGCGATACATTTATGTTTTCACCTTCTTACTTGTATTAAAGTGATCCTGTGTTGATTTTGAGATTCTTAATTAAATATTAAGTTTTTTCGTATGTCTGATACATTTATTGGAGTGATTACAAAGATATATAGATACCTTAGCCACTACATTATCAACGAAGTCCTGCCACAGAAATAGCATACATGCGTAAGACACGAAAAATTAAAAAAAATGTTTCGTTTACCACTTTTGCATCAATTACACAATATTTTCCTTGTTCGAATCAAAATTAACGAAAAGGCGTCCTTTGTCTTGCCTATTTGACATGATAAAATCGAAATTTAGTTACACGGCGTGACCGGAAAACCCCAAATCAAGAGCGGTAAACTACTCGGCCAAATAGGATTAGGTTCCAGGACACATTGTAAGCCAACCTTCAGCCTATGAGACTGGGGAAATTGGACCTTAAGATCCCTTATAAAATGAAAGATCTTCGATACTTCTTTATATAGTGAAAATGAGCATTCGCGAGAAAAGGGAAGTGGTTTTAATTGTCAATTTCTGATCCAGTCTTTTTGGGGTAGAACTACTTGATTCAAAGCGGAGATGGAACCCCATTCTCATCACAGTTTTAAATAAAGTCGCTTTCTTTTAACTATCCCTATATATATACGCTATAATCTCGAAAACTGCGCAATTTATTTCATTCAGTTTTATTTTATTTTATTAGATAGAGTAATTCAAGTCGAAGGTTTATTTGTATCATACATTTATGCCAGAAACACTGATCAATTTTAGTTCCACCTGTACGAAGCCGGGGCGAGTCGATACTCAGTTTATAAACCAAGTATCACAACCCCTGTTCCACGGCCGCAGTCAAAAGATTGCTCGAGTCATCAAATAAATAAAAACCACCCCCAACAAGTACTTACAGGCCTCAGCGAATTTAAAGGAAATCATAGTCGGCCCAAAACGATCGCATAAATATTTGAAAGCGTTTTGAAATATGCATAAAACGGCGGCGGTATGATGTCGCTGGTAATTTGGGCGGGCGGGCGTAATAACGGCCGCCCAGGAGTCGGTTAAAAACTCGGAAGTTTTGCGGAATTTCGCGGCTTAATTTTAAAAACGGGTAATCGAATGTTGGACTCGGAATGGCTGTAGAAGTTGTATTAAGAATTATGTTTCTTTGGGATTAGATAACTGTTAGACAATGCTTGAATATCTTCAACTATGTATCATTAAGATATCGAAATATTACTTTAAAAATTCAAAACACTCTATCAAATTTGTATTCTAATACAACAGTTCATCATGGTATGAGTGCCCTTAAACATAATGCCTCTAAAAAATGTTTTGGATAGACTCTCATTTAATGTTCACAGTTTGACCTTTTGCAAGCACAAATTACTTCAAGTCTGTTCTGAGTCTGATTACCAGTAAAGACATTGTGTGCTTCTAATTTGCAAGGGCCAATAAGATCAAGCCCAACAAATTGGGTGTATTGAATCAAATTCTTTGTACGTACAACAAATCATTTGCTCTGAGGTTTCCAAGCATTTTCTTTGTAGAATTTTCATTCGTTACAAAGGCAGAATTTCTGTTGGAAGTCGAAAAAACTTTGCTTAGTTTCGGGGTAGGTGGCACCGTGTGAATGTCGTCCAAGAATTTATTTATTATATATCAAATATTTCGCCAAATGAAAGGGTTGACAGGAAAAAGCGAATTTGGAATATCAAACAAAAAAGTGTCAACAGGCTTTATGAAAAAACTTCTGGAATTCGGGACAATATTGTCGTCGAATTGAAAGGTTCTGTTTCAAAACATATACTACATGAGGTTATTTTGTTATTTGGATCTAGGAAAGGTACGCGATTCGCACTGATTCAATTTTCCGATCAAAACTAGTATTGCAAAGATAACCAATTGAGGTTATTCGGTTTCCCTCTTAAGCCCCACACTCCTTCGGAAATAGATTTTGTGTCTCACCTCGTTGGCTTGGTAGTTTAAGCCTATCTAGGAATGTCCTATCTACGTTAATTCTCCAATTTAAGTGTGTAGATTCTGTCCCAAATAAATTGCAAGTCAAGAAATTTCCAAATTGTAGAAGTAAAGAAAAAGCTAGCACCCCAATAGACTAATCACTTTCCTAAGTCTATTGGGATACTACCTTGCCAATTTCATTTAGTGTTTAAACGTTAATAAATAGAGAATTAAGTAGGTAAAAGATGTGAAGTAATCGTCAAAACTTCCCAATCTAAATGTAGAAATAAACAACTTATCTCGCGGTCCGAATTGACAGTGAAATATTTTTTTTAATTTAAAAAAGTTTTTCGGACTACTGGTCCCAGTTAAATTGTACCAAATTGACACCTACTACTGGTAAATGTTAACACCAGAAGTCAAGGTGTGGCCCCAATCTTGCCGCCACGGAAGTAGGTCAAAAACTGATACTCCACTATTTCTTCTCCATTTACTTTAATACACCTTACGTATAAGAAACCAAACACAACGAGACACGTCCAATATATCATAGCAGGGAGCGTCAGTTCCTATATCGCAGAGTTCCCGTGGGACTAAAAAATCGCGCGCGTTTATCAAGGAAGCGAGATCGAATAGAAATTTTAGTAGAACCATGAAATATTCACCCGCATCCTTTATTATTATCATATACAAATATTCACTCTGGCGGCGCGTTTCGGCATATTTTGCTGTGTCAGGGCTGGCAGATGTGGAATTACCTTGCTTAGATTTTAAACAAACAGATTATGAAAAAAATTGTAGTTTTTTTTCGTACTTACGTCACTTGTGCGGTTGAAGGCTCCCTCCACAGCTTAATCGGACAATTGTGACAGCGGATGGCTTACACCACAAAACGTGGATGGTGATTGGTGATAGGATATTTAAGTCACTAGCGTTGCATTTTAACACTATTATATTGGTTAAACAGTTAATACCTACGAGTAGTATACATACATTACATTATTAAATATCGCCACTTAATTTCCACTTAAGTTGATGCATCTACTCGTTGCTTAAAAGCTCCTCTGATCTTCTAACCTTTTGATGGCATATGCGATTAACTATTTTTTCTACACAGTCACAACTAATCTGTCTATCCTATGAATCCAAAAGTTCTGTTACTCATACCAACCTAACACAAAGATGGGAATAAAAATAATGCTTCTCGACCTTGTAGGGCGAGTAGGCTGTTTGCAAATTATATTCGTGCTTATTCAGTTACTAGCGGCCGCCCGCGACTCCGTCCGCGTGGATTTCTTTTTTTCGAAATAAAAAGTATTCATGTTCTGTCTCAGGGTCTAAAGATTGTCTGTACCAAATTTCATCAAAATCGGTTGCGAGGTTTAAGCTGGAAAGCGTAACAGACAGAGTTACTTTCGCGCATTTATAATATTAGTTGGGATTAGTTGGGATTTTATATATAAGGCGTCTTTTTTATGAAATCTTAATTTATCCTTTTCCTGTCCAACACCCACCGGTACCAGCCCTGAAATGCGGCTTCGTAGCGATTTGTTTTTACAACTATTTCCCGTATTTATGCGGCCCTTGGATTTGCGGAGATACGCGCGCAATAATTTGTTATGCGCGCGGTTATCGGAGGTTTTTGCGCGTTCTTCTTGTTATGCGCACGCTTTTGGGAATTCAATTGTTTATAGATTTTAACTTGTGTTTAGCTCTGTTAATATTGAAAAAGGTGTTGGAGATTGATGGATAGATGGGTGAAAACATTGTTGAACAAAACAGCTACTGACATAAATGTGGATTTGTATTATTTCATGTGTAAACTTTTCGAAAGTTTCTGTCGATAAATTCAATGTGAACTAGGATTTAATCTTTTAACCCTCGGTACTTGGCAATTTGGCAGCCTTTTCAAATTGCGACCTATTACGCTCTGTACGGAGTCAAAACGTAAACTATATGGAAGCATTTATTGCCGATCACAAATTCAACGCATAAATCAGGACGGCACTAGTTGAAAACAAAAAATGGAATTTCCACATAAATCGACGCTTTATCAACATTTATATGTGACCGAACATCAGCGCATTTGACGGTAAATTTATATCCACATTTGTAGATGCGAATCATGTACAAAATGGCATAGATTTCAATCGTTACAAATGCCTGGACACCAGAAAATTAAAGGATTATATTGTTTGACAAGACGTACATTACAACATGCTGTCCTATGAGATAAGAAGCGGCGGTCGCTTCAAATTTCTGTGCCAATTTCAGACGGGCTCGAAGTAAGGGAGGGGCACATGTAATGATTTGAATCTAAGCAAAATGGTTTATGGCGCAAACATTTTCTTTGTGTAATCAGTTGGATCGCACTTTGGTATCGGTGTGACTAAGTTAGATTTAAGGCCGCCATAGCCGTCGGTCGATTTGATATAATGTGAATGTCAAGGCTAATTTAGTATTTGACCTTAGATCTTATAAAAACGGAAGTTTTTCGTGCGTGGAAAATGACTTTAGAGGCGATGTGTAAATGGCATTTTTTTTGATAATCTACGTTGTAGATTATCACTGTTTATTCAATTAAAGTATAAAAAAACTTTGCTGCCGATTTTAATGACCATTGATTTGCTGGATAAACTGCGATGCGGAACCAATTAAATTATTTTTTCAAAACATTATGCGATTCTCATTGCCTTAAGAAACGTTTTGAACAGATTTCGGTATAATGATGGGAAGTCGCTTTTTGCGCAAATGCTAGGGACTCTTCACTTAGTAACATTTTAATATTCATTTTTGGCATTATCAAATCCATCCAATAAAATGGCTGTATTCTGCGGCTTTTCTTTGTATAATAAATACACGACAAAATCAAATAATATAAAAATAAATCAAATATTGGGTTCATATTGTGTATTAAAGACGTGAGAACAACGCTTTATTGTCTATATCCTATGGGTATATTGGCCCTAACACTCCACCACGAGAACAGAATATTTATCGAGTAGTCACAGTACGTGGGCATCACTATCGTCGAAGGTCGCGTTGATTTATAGTGACGCGCCTCGTGAGTTATCGATAAAGGCGCGGATCGCGTGACAGGATTTGTTTAGTCTCGCATTTATGTAAAATTGTGTTTGCACATTGCGGGAATTTCTCGTTTCTGGTAATATGTTGTTGCATATTTGTTTGGTTGCACTTGTAAGTTACAGCACAGATATTATCTGCCTTTTCTCAGATAGACCTATCTGATTGATTTGTTTCATTGTTAGATATAAACGACTAGCAGCCGCCTGCGACTCCGTCCGCGTAGATTTCGATTTCTGCATCCATAGTGTGGATTGTTCAACACAAAAATATTTTTTCAAATCGAACCAGTAGTTCCAGGTTTTAGCGCGATCAAACAAACAACTCTTCACCTTTACTAAATTACTACAGATTGATATCTTTAAGATATGTATTGTTTCTGAAAAGTAGCGTGTTAAATATACAATACAATACAATACAATTAGAAATTATTGCATTTATGATGAAAGACAGAAGCCATACATACCTGAATGTTCCACTAACAAGTCAATAATAACAATCTGAGTAAGCACAACCCTACACTTTGAATCACCGGCCGCGGCCCTCGCATCTCCAAACGGGTTCCTAATAAAGCTTGTACTTGTACTAATTTGTTTCTTAGCGCGTGTAACAATGAAGAGGTAATGAAAAGATAATGGACACGTTCTGAATATATTGTTGTTGTGTCGCCAGTGGGTGGGATTCAAGTGAATTATCAACTGGATAGAAGCTTTTGTAGAACCTCGTTGAATAGCTTCATACATAACTCGTTTGAGGTATTTAAAGTTAAAGACCGACGCGTGGAGATGACTGGTTGTCGTGGAGATTTTGTTGTGATGTCAACTGTGTTGAAAAAAAATGATTTTTAAAACCTCAGGTTATCATTATCGGTAATTTAAACGACATTTATGTGTATCGTTTAAGAAGATTCTGTCTTGTAGTTGTGTACAAAATACTGGTTCTACACTTAAATTGTGTTCATCTGTACTTTTCTTGCCCTTACTTACAATGATGACTTGAGATGGTTAGTAGGTTTTAGATTTGTCACACTCGTATAAATATACATAACTCTAAATAGCTGTCAAAGAACACCACTTATGATAAACACTGTCTTAATATTTTTTTGACATTTGTGAGCATGAAAATGTCCGTTTGTCCTGGTCTGTGTATATCTGGTATATGTATCTATTTAAGTATATTTGTAATAGCACTGTTGATTCTGATGTCTGTAACACAAGTGCTTAAGCTACTTAACTTAACACAGAGTCAGATCAATGCATGTGATGTCGTGTGATGTTGTGAAAATAAAGTAATTGAATAACATATTACCAAGTTCACCCGCATATGAACTGGAAGAAATACTCTATTTTAAATGAAAAAATATCTCCGTACTACAAATACAAACAGTGGCTGGACGTGACTAAATTCTTCGCTGCAATATTTATATTCTTGCGTGTAAGATGAAGTGTCCATGATTTACTAGTCCCGGGAGACGGAATAAAACAGAATGAAACTTTGCACTCCTCGATTACTTAAAGAAATTTAATACGTGTTGTATTTCTTGATGGTGCTTTTTAGGGTTCCGTAGCCAAAATGGCAAAAAAACGGAACCCTTATAGATTCGTCATGTCTGTCTGTCTGTCTGTCTGTCCGCCAGTCTGTCACAGCCACTTTTTTCCGAAACTATAAGTACTATACTATTGAAACTTGGTGAGTAGATGTACTCTGTGAACCGCAACAAGGTTTTCACACGAAAATAGAAAAAAAAATAAAAAAATGGGGGGTCCCCATAGTTAGAACTGAAACTGAAAATTTTTTTTTTCATTGAACATATACGTGTGGGGTATCTATGGATAGGTCTTTAAAAATTGTATTGAGGTTTTTAAGGTCACTTTTTTCTTAAGTGAATACTTTGCGTGACAGACTCTTCCAAAGTGGAAAAAAGTGTGTACCCCCCCTCTAACTTCTAAAGTAAGAGTATGATAAATCTGAAATAAATATATAATGTACATTACCATAAAAACTACCAACGAAAATTGGTTCGAACGAAATCTATTCAGTAGTTTTTTTAATACGTCAAAAATAGAATTTGTACGGAACCCTCAGTGAGGGAGTCCGACTCGCACTTGGCCAATTTTTGATTAATATTGTAGATGTCTTAAGGGACTGGACGTTTGAAGAAATATTCAAGACAATCAGAATTTCAGTATATCACTCCAGGGTATAAACTATTATTTATTGCTACAAAAACATTTTTTTTGTACCAATTAATATTTACTCAGGCATTTTATTTGATTAAAATGTCTAGAAAGGTTGGAAAAAAAAGTTGATTTTCTCTTGGGAGGTATATTTTTGCGGTAGACTTAATACGTTCGGCCGAGAAACACCACGGCCTCACATGGGACCACATGGAACCGAGACCAAAGTCACATAATTTGTCACTTTCTTCAATTAAACCATACGATTAATTGCTGGTCTAAATATGTTGAGAACCTGATATCTATTTAGAAATGAGTTACATTAAAGCTGAGTATTATTTGAGCTTGGGCTTCAAATAACGTCAATGTAACGAAATTGCCTCAATAGGAAGTTATAATCATAACTAATCGTCATGGTAATGTGTGAGTGTATTTTGATCAAGCTTAATATCCTCAGGGCGCCATTATTATTTATTATCCATAAATTAGGTACAGTCATAATGTTTGCTTTGCATCGATACATTAATAAGTTAAAAAATAATATCCCACGTTTCCCCAACAGCTGGCAACACTACCTCCAACCCGGCAGGAAATATTATTTTATTAAAATTGTCAGGCCAGGTGAGATTCCGCCGGGACGGGAACTGATACCGCCTCTAAATCAAAATAGCTGAACATTCCGACTGAGGAATATTCAGTCGCGCGTTTCACTTCATTTTATTTCCCCCGGTCTCTCGCGAGTTATATTTTTTTCATCTGTCTTCGTGTAGTCGTTAGACAGACTCAACAGCTCGTTTGATTTGCTAGGCTGTTGAGTTGTTGAGTGGGTGGGAGTTAGATTGTATCGGTTATTGTTTACTGGGAATTTTATTAGATTTCCTTGTGAGCAATACATGATCATATCTCGTCCGTTATGTGTCTTGAAACTGTAGACCTACTCGAACTCTTAATCGATACTTGAATAATATGTTAGCTTGAATAATCTTTTGATTATCCTTGAGGACTCATATTATTACATTTTATCTGCTAACAGTCACAATGCTAACTTACCGCTAACTGCATATCTTTTTTAAATTTAGATTAATTGGCGTTGGTTCTACGTTTATTATGAAGCAAACTGACCGCTTAAAAACTATGAAAACAGAATACAGAAACTTGATACTCTTCAAGCACTCTGCTTTACATTAAAACTTTACAGAGTGCGCTTGAGCGTGTATCGAATGTTTTTCTTTCCCTTGCTAAGTAAATACTCCCAAACAGAGCTCTTGTTACTTCCGGAATTTTTAATTTACGCGTCGATCCGCTTCAATATCCGGCCATAGCTGACCGTATCGGCTAAAACAAGCAAGATGTTTTATTAAAAAATCACAGACAAATTTTCTCGCTTTTTCATAAAACGGACGTATGGTCCTTTCCCCCGAGTTCATTTTTCATTTCGCGCCGCGCGGAAGATGGCGGCCCCAAGATGGCGGTGAGCGCCATTTTAAAATTTTATAAATTAAGATGCGTTCGTGCAATGTTACCCAGCTATTTCTTGGAAAAATTACATGGATATTTTTCCACGTATTAACAGGTTATGCATTTATAAATCGGTTTACAAAAAAAAAAAAACAGAAATTATTTTGATTTGTTTTATGTAAATTTAATTGATGGACAAAAATGCAAAATTTTTATTTAATGGCGAATAATGTGCCTCCAGATTATTTAAAACTCCTGAATTCCCACTACATTTACAAGGGTCCTAGCCCTTACAATTCATTCTTACATTTTGACTTATTATTCTTCAATCCAGGTAAAACTGTTTCAATAAATTCCCATAAACTACGATAGCCGCCTATG
Source organism: Nomophila noctuella (assembly GCA_958496325.1). Lineage (NCBI taxonomy): Eukaryota > Metazoa > Arthropoda > Insecta > Lepidoptera > Crambidae > Nomophila > Nomophila noctuella. Next base: position 2,449,018 of record OY292485.1, read on the forward strand.
ACGTCACAGTAGTGCAACATCATCTCGCGCATCCATGCATTCCCGGATGAATTCGCGTCTGTCTGAGGTCGTGGCGATGACAAAATATAGTTATGCGCCCACTGAACAGTTGGTGTGCAAGCCGTTTTGACAGGCCGGTCTACAGTGCGAGAAATGAGAGTGAAGAAACGAAAGGTTGGATGTTGTGATCTGTGAAAGAGTGGTTTAGCTGCTAGAGGGAAAAAAGACATAAGTGTTATTAATACTAGAGTTAAAAGAACCATGGCCTTTTTTACTTCTAGCATTTAGTACGATTTTAAGACTGCACTATCTTACACTAATTTAGGCGTTCCAATTTTCGATCAATGATATAGTAATAACACGTCAGTTAAATCATTTCGGTATTAACTTTTCTTATTGGTCATTTATGGAACCCACAACATTTTTACAGATTATACATTTTTTTTGTTTAGGTTTTGCTTTTTTACGAGCTCCAATCCTTCGTACCTAAATAATGAGACCCTGTACCACTGAATACGACTATACTTTACTGTTATTTTCTCTTGACTAGTGGGTAGCATACAACAGAGTGCAGGAAGGTGAAATTTAAATGAGTATGCATTACACAGGGAGCGGCTTTGAGATGCGGCGGCTGAACTAACAGCTGCTTAGGTACGCTGAGGTCAGCGATAAAAGTGGAAGCAGTGTCTTTATTATTGTTACAAGTCGGCAAAGGTGTATTAATAAAATTATTCTTACTGCTAACAGTACCTACAGTCGCGGTAAGAAAGCAGCATAAAAAGTAATCAATACATTGATATAGCATTATGTCATACTTAGTAATGGGTTTCGTTGGTCTGGTGGTCAGAGAGCCTGGCTACAAACCCACGGGTCGCGGGTTCGTATCCCGCTAGGGCCAAATGTTTGTGTGATTAACATTTGCATTTGTGCTCTAGTCATGGATGTTTATTAAATGTATTGAGATATGTATATCCGTTCCCTAGCTTCCATAGTTCAAGCATCGAGCTTAGTTTGGGACTAGGTGATAGGTGTGTTAGTCCAATGAATTTATATTCGACTCTACCCATCATCCTATAAAACTTAAAAGAATATTAAGATGTAGTATACATCTACGGCAACTACACTTTTACACTGCAGAATCATCTTAAGATCCTAGCAAAATATGTTATTTCTGTCAATTTCCCTCACCAAAACGATTTCCATCTCTCCCCACCTAGACTTAAAGTTCAAAATGCACCACCTACCTGGCTACTGGTATAATCCACGTTGTTTTCTAGCCCTACTTATTATTACCGTCTCGTTAGCAAGCGGTGGAATGGTTTCTTGTTACGGACCGGGTCGGTGAAAACGACCCTTTCTAATTGAACCCTGGTTCAGACCTACAGACAGTTATTAGGCTAGTCGGTTAAAGGGCTAAATTGAAATTGCTTACAATAGCACCTATTACTTACTCGGGAAGATGGGAAATGGACGGTGTTGTTTTTTTATACTTTGATTTCACGGTGTCATGTCAACAGTCTTTAAGACCTTGTGACTCAATAAATGATTGAATTAACTAGGATTGTTGTTCTCTTGTATGGGGTGTAAAGGCCAAGTTATTTAAACCAACTATTAAAGTGGGTGGATGAAATTAGTCTTTAAATTGAACTGGCAAATAAAATTGGCCTGGTCGACAAGATACATCTCATTATTTGACACACGTAACAATAAAATCTGGTAAGATAATATACAAGAATAAATACAACATAATCGTTTGAACATCATAATATAAAGCACAGTTAAGTGGTTAGTAAATGATTCTTCTGCTCGTAAATATCTTTTTTATTTTTACTACTGAACTATGACTAGAATCTTCATAAAACTTGGTCTAGAAATGTTGACGAAGCTGAAATTTATTGTTTTTTTATCGCAACATCTCGACTGTTACGACCCTAATTTCAATCTGTACCGGAAAATTATTCTTCTCAAAGCATCCTAGTACTTTAAGAATCGTTCATATACTAATATTTTTATATGTGTCTCAACAAATTCATTCGAGTTATGATTTTGAGTTCCAAAGATTCGAATTGAAACCTTACTACATTTACATAAGGCCTAATGCATACCATTGTGTTATCCTAAGCATGTACGGTCGACCGCTTCATAGTAAACACTTTCAGTTCAATAATAGCTCTTATGCCCTTGACATAGAGTGTCTGATATGCTGTTGTCTATACAAAGGGTTAACCCTGCAGTGCGGAAGCGCTATTTGGCACATACATACATAGCTTCGCTCCTGGTCGTCTAGACCAAAGTTCCTACGTCGCCGGTTTGTGTTACGCTGTCGTTGTTTTTTCTTAACCCTCAAGCGAAAATATTATCTATGGTGCCCAGGCAATCTTGTTAACTGCGCATTCCGAGGGAACGCTTTTAAGTAAATAATAAAAGCGGCAGACGGTAGGTGGGAAGTTTTCACGACAGTTTTAGCTCACTTGGGAGAAATGAGAGAGGTAGTTTTTCGGTTGAGGTTCTTCAAATGAGTGTGTAAGACTGCATTTCATTGTTTTCTTATAAGATTTTGTTAAAATTCCTGAGTTATTATAAATATTTATCAAAATGTCATGTTAATCTAAACCGAAACATAAACCATGCTTTCTTCTATTTACGACATGAAACACCAACTTAAAAAATAATTATTAGTTTAAACGAATATAACGCAATCCGCGTCTAGTTGTTTTATTTAATGCTTTGTTAAACTCATTCCATTAAAAGGTTGTTTCGAATCATGTTTATGCCTTCAAAATGTCGAAGCTTGCCTATTTTCATTGCCTGTTAGTTAATCAAATTACTCCTACTACCCTTTTCGCGATGTGACATCAGTACTTATCAATCCACGTAATGTTTCCCTCGTGATGGAATTAGCATCATTGCTGATGCCATTAATCGGCTTTGGTTGGACCGGCGAAAATACATCGCCAGAGATGGCCAACCGATGGGGTTGAGCCACAGGTGGCGAGCGAGCAGGTTAAAAATAGTAGTGTCTTTTTGCAGTACTAACTATTAACAGTAGTACGCCTACAATTAAAATCTTGTGTTCGCTTTATATCATTATGTAAAGGGATTAAATCAGTGTCTTACGCTTTTTAAGAATATATTATTTGGTTTTTTATGTTTTTTTTAAAGATAATAATATTACGGAACCCTTTGTAGTCCGGGTCGAATTTGGTCAATATCACCTAAAAATGTTGGCCTATTTCCTTCTACATATTATACAGGGTGGAATCTTGAAATGGGTTTTGTTGGGCAGGTACATTAACCGTTATAGTTACAAGAAAACGTCGTTAGGCAACCATCCCTAACTTTTTGAGATATTATGACCTACATTCACAGATTTTGGAAAAAAGTTACAGTCAGCAAAAAAAGTGCTGAAACTGGCAAAATTTTTTTTTCATGCCAATCTATCCTGTTTCATGTAAGGATCAAATGACTCTATGGGATCATTTAAGGTTTGAGTACTAGAAATGTCAGAAATCGCAAAAAACTTTTCCCATACATTTTGTACTAAAATTCCAAAAAAAAATTTTCGTGCCATTCGATCATGTTTCATGTATGAATCAAAACTTTGTATCAGACCATTTAAGGTTTGAGTACTGGAAATGGCAAAAATCGGAAAAAATACTATTCCCATACATTTGGTAATGAAAATTTTCGAAACCTATTTCTCACATTTGTAGTAGTCAAACCTTAAATGGTCTGATACAAAGTCTTGTTTCATACATGAAACAGGATCGAATGGCACGAAAAAAAATTTTTGGAATTTTTAGTACAAAATGTATGGGAAAAGTTTTTTGCGATTTCTGATATTTCTAGTACTCAAACCTCAAATGGTCCCATAGAGTCATTTGATCCTTACATGAAACAGGATCGATTGGCATGAAAAAAAATGTTTGCCAGTTTCAGCACTTTTTTTGCTGACTGTAACTTTTTTCCAAAATCTGTGAATGTAGGTCATAATATCTCAAAAAGTTAGGGATGGTTGCCTAACGACGTTTTCTTGTAACTCTAACGGTTAATGTACCTGCCGAACAAAACCCATTTCAAGATTCCACCCTGTATAATTAGAGTACCTATTCAAAGTGTTCTCTCAAAAAATATTCCTCGAAAAAAAAAGGTTTGTTCCCGCTGGAATAGGTATTTATTAACATAGCTGGAACTGCACGTAGGCAGGTATTTGCGTTAGTGCAGCCTATTTATAGATACAGGCGGACACCCATCCGCCCACTCCTGCAAATTGTTATTTAAGGTATCATCGGTATGGATTGTTGGAAGTTAGTTGTTTTTTGAATAAATTTGAATGTCTGTCTGTAGAAATCCACGTGATTTTTGGGTGAAGATGGATGCTTTCCATCAGGTGAACCAATACGCCCCTAACGTATTAGCACATAATAATATACATGTGTATAAATGCCATAAATATATTAGCCTTTACATTTCCCACTACTGGGAAAGGCCATCCATCAATTGAGAGCAGATTATTCTTACAAAGTTGGATTTGGCTTCGTTGTCGTGGCTGTCACATACAAATTGGTGAGCTGTGTTTAAAAACTGATGCTAATTTTTCCCGAGAATGAAACCCATGACCTCGATATCACTATCACGGCCCAATAGTAAGCCACTAGACCATCAAAACATTTTATGAAACTAGACTACCAGCTTTAATTTCAAAATTTACTGTACTACCCTCATTATCATAAAGTACCGTGATAAGTTCCTAGTTGCTTTAGAGCGCTAGCAAAATACCGCATATTTATAAACGTGCATTCTTCTAAGCCTTATGTCCGTGGTTCAGGAGATAAATGTTCGTGCCAACCTGAAGACGGGGCGAAATTTGTATTTTAAGTGTAGAAACACACCTAGCCAAAAAAGTGACCGAATTTCGGCGAGACTACGCATGCAATGTATTTTAAATGGAGGATGACACACTGTACCGAAATAACGTCGCGTAATATTGTATAGGAAATGCATTGCAGCCGAACTTCGTGCGCGTATTTTTTAGCTCGGTGTGTCTATACTAAGGCTGAACTAACGCTTCGATTGTCTACTGGTTGCGTTTGTCTCGAGGTCCGTAGTTCGATTCCCAGGTTGGTCGAATTTGTGTCGATTTTACCGCATACAGCACGGGTTTGTGATCACTAAACCCGCATATGGCAAGTGTGGTGATCAAAAGCGTAGTGAGAAAATTCATATTTGTAACTAAAAATATTTTTCTAATGATGGAGGCTTTTAGCCTGCTGCTTAAGCCTTTCGCATTTATAGTATTAGTAAGAAGCCTTATTAAGGTTCAGGTAGCCCAGATTCAGTAGAAAAATGATCGTGCCAAGCTGAAGACAGCGAAATTTGTATTTTAAGGCTTACCTAAGCTCCAGGCTTACCTAAGCAAAGTAAGGCGGGCAGTAATCTATGGAGCGGTAATAGACGCTAACTTACGGCTAATTGTTCAGGAACAAAGGCTTAGGAGACTAAGCTTCGAATGGCGGGTTCGCTTTGATATGAATTGTTCGATTTTGGATGATATTGTTGATTACATTTTGATTTGCGCGTTGGTCTAGTATGAGCACAAAACCGAGGGTTTCAGATTCTTATTGTATTTTGATAAGCGCGTTGGTCTAGTATGAACACAAAACCGAGGGTTTCAGATTCTTATCCCGTTGTGAATTTTTATGAACATTGGCAGTTATACTACTGAAACAGTTTGTAGAGTCTCTTACAATTAGATTTTTATATATCCTTGTAAATGGAGAAATCCGGGCTAAATGGAGAGCCCTAGGAAATATGTCCAGCAGTGATGATGATATCCTTGTAAAATAAAGGTTAGTTTTTAACTATAAAATGTACCACATCATCCCTATATGTCGTTATGTAGATAATGCCGACAAAGCCACTCAAGGAAGACTATGTACATATTTGTTACCTGTGGTTTTGTTGAGAAAAGACAAGCATTAATATTTTGTGCTAGGCTAAGAAATTTTGAATTTAATACTAATTCAAAGAGACGAACTTCTTAGCTATCCATGGATTCTCCGTGCGGGTGCCGGGTCCATCGCGTGGAACAGAGAGGAATGTCAGTCGGCGCCTGGGACTTTCGACCCAGCGTGTAGGTTTAAGGGGCCCCTTTATAGTATACTAACGATCACCTTCACCGATGACATTCCTCTCCCTTCCCAACCATACTTGGTACGAGCCCAGTATTAATAATTTAACTCCTGTGTACTCCACAAGCACCCAGGATAATCGCATCTGGTATTCGTGGACGAGCTATAAATACTGCAACTGACGTACTGCAACGGTGCCAAAGCTATTCCAGTACTGATGATGCAACTTGCTGATATATGCGTTTCTGATGCAGTTCCTAGTAGAAGAATTGTTAATGGACTGATGGTGCTGTCACTCAGCGAATTGTGTGTGTATTTACGAACGTAGACACGTCTTCAGAGCTTAGTTGGTGAGAGCATGAGGTTGTAAAGGCAGGCAACGCATCTGCGACCGACACTCCTCCACTTGAAAATGTCCATGGATAGTTCTATGGGCAGCGGTGATCACTTAGGGTCTAGCCACAGCTACGGCGACGAGCGACGCGACGTGTGGTGCGGTGAGGCCGGCGACGTGATTTGCGGCAATTGTCGCGCATCTCGTCGCCGATAGCTGTGGCATGCTTCATACAATTTCCTTTATTTGTGTTTTTCGCCGGCGCAAGACGCATCGCAAGTCGCACCGCTGCTGTGGGCTGTGGCCAAGGTGTTACCATCAAGAGACCCTTTCGCTCGTTTGCCTCCCTCTTTGCACACAAAAGTAATTTGTAACTAGTGCAATTAGCCATAACTGAATTTTCTTAACTGTTATTTTTGTTTGTAATATTTTGAGGTAGGTACGTTTATTACCTCCGATGATACAAAAGCTTACGCAGCGTCCCTCCAACATACCGTATATTTTCGAAAATCTAAAGTTAAGCTTAGCACACACGTGTAGCTTGAGTGATGCGTAATTACGCTTACGCTCCCGACCTTGTACTGCGTAATGAATAGCCGAAATACGGTTATTTATCCTAAGTGTCATTAGCTTTGTGTGATCCTGACGTGAAAAGGTACCGTTGGCTTTTATGAAATCGTTGTATAAATAAACTGACGTGCAATGAAACGGTTGGAATAGTTCACATGTTACGAGTAACGTTTTGTTAAGGGTTTGTGTTGTGTTTATTTTTAGTTATTTGTAACGGTATTTTGGACTTTGTTGTAGTAGCTAAGATAAAGAATTACCGTTTTCTTAAGTTATGTTTTTGTATTTCTTGACCATAACTGTTCATAAAGAAAGCACGGCCTTTAATTATTTCAACGTTGTGGTTGTACAATTTGTATAATTTCATTCTTTGTGTAAGTCGGAAAGGGTAAAAAGAAATTATATAAAAAAAGATTTGGCAATAAATTTTGAAATAAATATAAATCATGTCATGTTATTCTTCTATATTTAAGCGAAAAAAAAAATGTATACTCTTTTTTTCACGAAGACATTTGATATTATCAAATCTGAATGAAAAAATGCAACATGCAATAAATATTCTTCAAATATTGTATTTGTTTTAGAAAGCTCATTTCTACACAAAAAAGACTGCATTTATTTGAACAAAAACATGCAATTTGTACACAAACATTCGCATCGTATTTACATAAAGACAATATAAGTTGAAACTCGATTTGAAAGTGTCAAAAAGATATTGCCATTTCTAATATTTTCATTCAAATTGTGTTCAGTAAACGATGATTGATGCAAGAGCACCTATTCTTACTTACAGCGTGCTGAAATGTATTCGATGAAGTTTTTATACTTATTTTGAAATCTTTTTGAAAACATTTTATGAGCTGTCAGTTACAATCAAGATGACTATCGTTCTTGTGCACTTCTCTTTATATTTAAAACTGTTTTTGTGACAAATAAGAAGCTTTATCATGTAAAACAATGATTAATATTCCGAGATTGCTTAGGCTTCGGTATTGCTTCATAAATCTCTTAGAAGCAACTAATAGATCAAACTATACTGATTCTTGGAAACCCTGGGTTATTCCATTTAAATCTCCAATATAATAACAGAATCACTTGTCATTTCTAGGAAGATTAATATAATTTGAAATTATTATCAGTACCACGAATTCTTCTATGTAGGGATTATATTTTTACTGGATGACAGTTTCGGACATCCGAAACAAAATGTTAATAATTTTATACACATTCAACGTTTACCTCTAATAAAGGAGTAAAATAGGTCATTTTTCATATCAAAAAAGTTGCTTTACCAGGACCAGGACAAAGAATGCCATTCCTATTTAAAACAATAATTCCGTGAACGATTACCATAAAACAGTCGTACATTTCAAAAGACAACGGGTTAAAGCGGACTAGACTTCTAAAAGGCCACGAAAAACAATGCGGCGCTTATTTATCTTTTAAAAAACGTTATAAAGCCGCAGACACACGCGCCGGACGAGCGAAGCGAGCTGAACGAGCCGAACGAGCGAGCTGAGCGAACCGAGCGGGGGCAAAAAGGTGCGGACACGCTGGACGTGAAATACGACCGCTCGTGTGCACGCCCCGCTATATATTTATAACGGGTTAAGCTGGGGTAATTCGGACTAGAAGTTGAATATGGAATGGGCCGGAAAACTTGGGACTGGAAAGATTAAAAGATTCCTGCGTTTTGGTGTATGGCAGATTAATTAGCGAAGTTTGCCTTTGAAGTGTTTTGATAGCATTAATACCTGATTTCTAAGAAACTAGAAGGTATATTTTAATTAAGTGTATTATGTGTGTAACAGTAAAACATTCTACATAATTGTTAATAAGTTAAACCATATTTCTCGATAGTGTAAAAAAATATCGGTAAAACTCAATCACCTTGATTTATCATTTCATTAATCGAATATTCCCATTTTAGCGGGTTTACGAATATGTGTATATTCATATCTTCTTAACTTTTTTTTCTTTAAACATCTTAAACACAGTTTTGGATATTGAAAATCCTGGAGTGCGTAGATTTTTCGCTGCAGGAGCATTGTAACTGGCTACATAGCAACGCTGTGACTCCGGAAAACCGGGGCTTCCGATTGGGATCGCTTCGAACGAAACACTCAACTGATATTCTCGATTCAACCAAGATCAACGCAACTGATATTTTTTTCTTGGCATTTTGCACTCTTTGTGTTTTAGTTTTTCCAAAATATTTGCTTACTTGTGCCGCTTCGGTTAAAATTTTAAGTTTTCCAAGAAGGGAACTGACTGGAACTGTTCATAGATAGGCACTTAAATAGCTCGGATATCATAGGTTACGTGTGCTTTGAGATCATCAACATTACTACAATGACTGATTAAGCGGGTTACTTAAGTATCTTTCATCAACTGTTCACATAATTATTATGTACTACAACGTTACAAATTCTCAGCAACAGATAAGATACTGAATTCACTTACATGAATGAATGATCTAAATTAACTCGGACTAAACATAAATCCTTCAACTCCCTAAGATAACAGCAGTTACTCCTCCTCAATTTGCTAAGTGACGTTCCACCAACACTCACCATCCCCATGTTCCATTCAGAACGCGTTCCGTAACACTCGCGTCGATGTTCCGATGTTCCTAACTGGATAAATGACTGCATTTCTCTCAAACGCGGCCCGACAGGCGAATAAATAAGACGCGCTAGAACTCCGTATTCTTAAAATCTCCTAAGTAGCTGGATCGAGGAGCGCAATAAATAACGGTACATAACGGGTATATAACTGGGTATATAACGGGTACATACGTATCGCAGGTGCGCCTGTTCCACGCTATTGCTCTGACAAAGCGGGTCTTTCGGACCCCAGGTCGGGTATTGATAAATTCTTAGACTGATTGGAAGGGTTCGGTAATAAACATTCGTCTGCTGATGTAATTTATTTGTGAGGAGTTGATAGATTGGGAATTGGGATGATCGTGTTGGTAGGATTTTTTTGATGACAAGTTTTTATATTAAATACTTGCGTACTTTTTTAGTGTTTTTTATTTATATATTTTAGTGACAAAAATTTAAAAGTATGTATATACAATGGTATAAGTATTTTTGTTTGAAGCGAAAGCCTCTATTTTGGAGTTTATATTCATGGAGAAATTGCATTTGGAATTCAAAATAGATTTTGTTTTTAAATCTAAAAACAATTCTGCTTAAACCTAGCTTAATTCGCAAAGCTTGCCAGTATCGGCAACAAGTTTCTTACCTAAAATTTTAGTACAAAAACGAAAACCGCAACCGTTATTTCTGTTGCGATAAAATCCATACGATTTGCATATTGTTCCACTGTTCGAACCGGAATGCCTTTTGCAAAATCGTCCATTTAAATTAACGGAATAACAGTGAACATTCCTTTTTTATTGTTTCAGAGGACTGACACCGTGCACAGCAATAAATCCAACATGCCGACGGTAAGTCCCTCCGCTCCATATCATATTTCCATCAGAGCCGCAGATCCACTTAAAAATCTCCGATATTCAGCAGAAAGTTTGCGCGATTCCCGCTACTTTAGTTCTTGACAGATTCCCTTTTGTTTTACGAGCCAACCCGAGGACTACATTCCGTGCAGGGGCCTACGCATAAAACTAGGATGCCAATATCGCGCCATGTGCCATCCGATCATCCCCAAAAATCACTCAAAGCGCAAATTGCCGAATCTCTTTGCAGCTCAGGCAAGTACGAGGGGGCAGTTTTCATAAAACCCCCGGCGACGGATTCCGAGAATAAAATTCCGACTTTACGACGAAAAGGAATGTATCGGAATGTCCCGAAATCGTTGCTCGGACTAATTATTCGGCGCGTCGAGAAACTTCGTTTTATTTTTCTGTATCTGGACAAATTTGTCAATTACTTTTGAGGAGGGTGCCTTTCTCTTTGAGAGCGGGTATACAAATTAGAAAGAGGATTTTTTCTTTGTTTCTTTAGTAAAAGTTTTCGAGTGTTTGGACCGATCGCAAGGGCTTCGGGATCGGGTCGCGCATTATAGGTCGTAATTTTTTAAAGTCCGAGTCGGCTGCTGACCCGCGCTCACCTCGCCGCAAATAATAGGAGCTAAAACAAAGGGAATAAAGAAACTCCCGAATAATATTTACGCCGGCCCTCCCTGCCGCCCGGAAGCGCAATGTTGGGCTTAAATTTCGGGGTTTTTCCCGGTTTTTCGGACAAACTTCGGGGGCTTTCCTTCCTGACTTTCTAACGCGTTCGAACTCGATTTTAAGTTCGCGCCGTGGTTTTGTTTTGTTATTATAACAGGGAAGTACTTATTACTTTCCTAGGTGGTTGATTTAGGCGATGGGAACGGTTCCAGGAATTGGGATGCAACAACAAGGCCCGCGTAGCAAAGGCTTGTTTCTGTCCGCAAACGTTTCGGAGTGCATAGGATGCAACTGCGCCATGCTTTTATAGTGAAATGCGGGATGGCACGGACCTTTGTCTCGTTTCGATACAAGACTATGTTTTCTTATTGTGTGCACTATTGTGCAGGGGCTAACTACAGTTCGTTGTTGTTTTTTATTTTTTTTCTGTATAAAGCTTTGCCTTCTGATATTTCCTAAGTACTTACTTACCTATTACTAAAAAAGATGAATCAATTGTGTGTTATGTGTCGGCAGGACTTCGTTTTCTATTTCATTTTAATTTTTAAGAATAAGTAAGTACTACATAGTAAAAAAACGAAGTCGCTATCCATCGTCTGTATTTTCCTATTTATGCTTAGATCTTTCAAACAACGAAACGAATTTTCATGCGGTTTTTAAGTTATTCTTTAGGAAGTTTTGTAGGTATAAGTAATACATGCATAATATAGTAGAGAAATACTGATAAACATGTTAATAATAAAAACATTCGTGGTTACTTTATCCTTGCTATTATACGCCAGTATTACGATACCTACCTTAAAAATAATCTAGCTATTAATTCGCCTCATTTGCGTTGCACTAGCTCTTAACGGACGCATCTGCGCCGAGCTGTTAGCACAAAATATTAGATGATAAATAAACTGCTTCAGCTTAATATTAACGTGTCTTAATGTAGGTACATTAAAGCGGGGTAATTACTGTAGGAGAGAAAGCTGCTACAATTTTGCACCGTGGAATATCGTGAATAATCGTGATCAATAAAGTGCAAAGCATCTTAGAGGATAATTATGTAAAGACTAGCGGCCTCCCGCGACTCCGTCCGCGCGACTTTCGGTTTCCGCACACATAGGTTTTACTATAGCTTTAAGCCTTCCTCGTCAAATGGACTATCGAACACATTTTTTCAAATCGGAACAGATGTTCGTGAGATTAGCGCGTTCAAACAAACACACGCTTTTTAGGGTTTCGTAGCCAAAATGGCAAAAAAACGGAACCCTTATAGATTCGTCATGTCTGTCTGTCTGTCTGTCTGTCTGTCTGTCCGCCAGTCTGTCACAGCCACTTTTTTCCGAAACTATAAGTACTATACTATTGAAACTTGGTGAGTAGATGTATTCTGTGAACCGCAACAAGGTTTTCACACGAAAATAGAAAAAATAAATAAAAAAATGGGGGGTCCCCATAGTTAGAACTGAAACTGAAAATATTTTTTTCATTGAACATATACGTGTGGGGTATCTATGGATAGGTCTTTAAAAATTATATTGAGGTTTTTAAGCTCATTTTTTTCTCAAGTGAATACTTTGCGTGACAGACTCTTCCAAAGTGGAAAAAAGTGTGTCCCCCCCCCCTCTAACTTCTAAAGTAAGAGGATGATAAATCTGAAATAAATATATAGTGTACATTACCATAAAAACTACCAACGAAAATTGGTTCGAACGAAATCTATTAAGTAGTTTTTTTAATACGTCAAAAATAGAATTTTTACGGAACCCTCAGGTGCGGGAGTCCGACTCGCACTTGGCCAATTTTTTTTATCACTACATAGTATAAAACAAAGTCGCATTTTCTGTCCCTATGTGTGTTGTATGTCTCTATGAACGCTTAAATCTTTAAAACTACGCAACGGATTTTGATGCGGTTTTTTTTAATAGATAGAGTAACTCATGAGGAAGGTTTTTATGTATAATATCATCCATTAAATAGTGGACAAGTACCACGGGCGAAGCCGGGGCGGGCCGCTAGTATTAGTATAGATTCCAATTTGTTTGTTCTTTTCAGAAGTTTTGGGTCACGACGAGAGATCAATTATTTCCTTTAAATTATGGAATATTTCTTAAACAATTTAAAATTGGCAGTGAAATTACAATAAATCATAACTCCCATTTTAAATAATATTTATTGAGATAAATACATTTGTAAAAATTTTATAGGTAATTATAAAAATAATAAAAAGGAATAATTTAATTACATTTTAAGAATTAATTTTCAAATTAATTTTTAAAGAAGTGTGTGTAATATATAAAACTAAAGAGTATGTTTGTATGTTTGTTTGTTTGAACGCGCTTATCTCATGAAGTAAGTATTGGTCGGATTTGAAAAAATCTTGTTGTGTTGGATAGTCCATTTGACAAGGAAGGCTATTGGAAATCCAAAACCACGCGGACGGAGTCGCGGGTGGCCGCTAGTACTATCATAAAGCCTTCCTCGTCAAATGGACTATCTGAAACAAAAATATTTTTTCAATTCGAACGTAGTTCTTGAGATCAGCGCGTTCAAACAAACATTCAGACCAACTCTTTAGCTTTATGTTTAATTCAAATTATGGAGAATTTTATTACAATAAATATTTTGACTGAAATAACAGAAATTAATCAATGCCATTTTAAATAAAAATGGCATTGTAATTATATTTCTTGCAATAAATTCATATTTAAAGAAACTTAAGCAATACAAATAAATAAATAATAATAATTCCATCTTTAAAAATTAAATTGCAAATGAATTTTAAAATGAGTGTTATTTTCTCTCTGAATTAATAAAATTTTACAAAAAAAAACGAAGTTTTAGCCCTTCCATGAGTTCCGTGCTGTAGGCAACATTTTATTTTCTCTTGCGAATTAAAACAAGTGCTTCTTGTCTTGTACGTTTTTCTTAAAACCGATTCATCATCGATATCCCGATACGAGATAACTCTCTAATTATAACCGGCGCAGTAAATTACTCAGACAAATTGCTAGAGCGATACCATCGCATCCTATCTTACGTTTTTGTTAACCCCCTGACACTCGGTCGTTCGTCATGCCGATACCAACCCTGTGTACTAATTTGTTTTATTTTAATTGTTGAACTGTCAGGATTATGTTTGTGACACTTTTTGGAAGTTTCACCGACGTTCGTAATGCCGTGTCAATGTTTGGCTGGGTAATCAATAAGAAGTATTTATATTTTTTATACGAGTTAATATTGATTCCTAGGCGTACTGTGCTCTTTGGTTGACGCCAGCGGCACTTGTAGACTTAATCTCAATGCATTATGTTTTCAATTAAAAAAGAGAGTCTAAATCGGCAGCACTTACTACAAAAATTAATATCAACGTCAAAATAATTAAAAATGTTATAACATTTAAACGCTTAAAGCAACGTGAGCGCGGACAGTAACTAGTCAATTTATCACACGAACATGTGATTCGTTCCAAATTTAAAAAAGCAAATATAATCATAATAAAATTCGCAAACATCGACCCTTTAATGTTTAAATTAAACGGCCGTTCCGACCCAACCCTTCAACGGGCACGGCCGTAGCCTCGGGGACAAATTTACCCCGAAGTATTTACTGATCCGAAAGACACGGGTTAGAATTAGAACAACTCTTGCTTATTTTGTTCACGCGCCATTTGCAAACTTTGATAATTAACGTTGATTTTCCATTGGATGCGCGTGTGATGTAACCTTTGCTGATGACAGAGTAATTAGGCGGTCTGATTCCTAATTAGACTCGGATAACGAATGAGTTTGTAAGACTTTATTTTACGTATGTGTTCGTTTGTTTTTTCTTCGTGTTGAAAAGCAGATTTAAATAAAATATTGCATAAAGTTCTGTTAAGCTTCTGACGAAGAAATTATAAGTATCTAAGACGTCCTTTACCAAATGGCTTAGGTCACATTAGTAGGTACACTTGAGTAGTTTTGACCCAACTATGTACATTCTGGGACAACATTCTCTATTTTACTACTTTTCTCACAGTTATTTTATTGCTTTAGTAATAAATATCTGTCATTATGCGGGTATGTGATACCCATAACAATTTTTGGTACACAAATAATTATTGTATTTATTGAAAGTGGACCATAAAAGTTAAATGGTTATTTGCTGGTGCTTTGTATAGTAGTTAAACTTGACCTTAAGCTGTAATAAAAATATTGAATATAACATTGGATTACATTCATATAACAGGGATCACAAAGATTATTGCAAGTTTGATACAATGAATTGCTGTGTTCATGTTTATGCTTTATATATTGGAGTGTTAATCCGACTGGAAAATAGAATGAATCTCATTTGTTTGAGTAATAAAACAGTCAAATTTTATAGAAAATAATTTTTCTATAAGTATCTAAGTCTGAAATACTAAGTATACATAAACAGACGAATATGCTGAAATTCGATACAGTCTTGGGAAAAATGATGGTGATCAATCTCTTCGACCCTTTATACGATGGCATTAATAAAAAAAAATCTAACAATGATAAAATTTTGTAATCATCTATTACCAAGTCACAATTGTCGTATATAAGCCGGCGATACGCCCACGCTCCGATTCGGGATAGCTCATAAAGTAGCCGAACCCTTCGCTACTGCACCCCTGCACCTCTGCTCCCCTGGTGTCCCCTGGCGGTCCTCCGTCTGTCCCCTGCAGCGTTGTGGCTGACGTCAAGCGGATCGCGTTTAAATGAGCCTAAGACAATAGGGGAAGTTGCATCTGTCGATTGAACAAAAAATTCGTGATTGCGTATAGAGTTTGTTGGTATTAGTTAACGGAAAAAAACGCGATATTTTATTATGTACTGAAAATTATACTACTTACTTCTTGACGCACGTTAATTAATATCAATACAGTAATGCAACGTGAAACTCGAAAATCTTAAGGAGTTTATTGAGTCGATGCTACATTTAACTGCGTTCCTGTCTTTGCACCAGGGACTTGGGTTCAAATCCCAAGTAATTTTTATGTTTTATTGTTGCTGACCATATATTTAAATAAGTTATTAAAAAAAACGTACAATATTACACATTATACTTATGTATACCTCTTAAAACACAGAAATAATGTCTGCATGATATTTTTAACGCGACTTCTATTTTCCTTTGTACAAGAATGAGTCGCCGCTAAACTTCGAAATAGATCTATTTATACTCAATACCCTTTGATCCTTTAACCACACCTTCAGGTGTACACATAGTATTTACTCGAGTCTGTACAAATAACATCACGAAATTGGCAATCTACAGGTTTATGATAAATATCAAAAACGCCTTCGCTTGAAGAGGCGGCGTAAAGTGCGCCATTATCATTTAACTTTAAGGTTCATATATGAAAGCCAGTATTAAGCGATAAAGCTACATGGTCGCGTTAGTACCGTGTTAGTACTAAATTTCATGTCATAGAAGTGGGACCGAGTCATTTCGCAGGAATTACTCACCGAACAAGGTACCGACTGACATTTTGACTACAAAGTTTCCTGAATTTGTACTCGTATATTTACAACTTTTATAATTATCTCTTATATATTTTTATTATTTTATCATTCTTTTATTATTTGTTGACATGGAATTTTGCTCCAATTAGGGTTAAAATATTTAAGAATTTTTGATTACGTAATTATAATTTTTGAATAATCACTTTTCAATAGTGGGTACGCATTTTTTCATTCATTTGTATTTTTAGTATTCTTTATTTTTTTTAGATTATTTCTTCTAAATGACATTATATAATTCGAGGAGTCAGAAACTGCGCCGTAGGTGCAATTTTAACGATTTGATAATTAGTTCTTGTTTAGAAGCTCTGGAGTTCGTCACTAAATTACATAACGTATTTCTAAATCTTACTTAAATTACGCGTAACTAAATTTAACCCTGAAACGCCTGGGTATCCCCAATCCCCTCGGGAGTCCGCATCTGTCGTGAATCCCCCTCGTGGCCAGTCCCAATCCCCACCGGTTGCGTGTTCACTATGCCACGATATTTTTTCTTGTCATTTCGTTTTCGATTGTAGGCACGCGATTTGATTCTATTTGTTTATGTCTATTATGCAGAACGGTGACCTGGATACATATGCATTAGGGTGTAAGCCTATTCTAATTTATTATTTACGGTGTTCATGCTACGTTAGAAGTGAGTGCAGTGACGACTATTTGACAACGATCGATTGAGATTAGTAACAGAGGATAGTGAATCATTTTTACTTTACGCCTATGAAAACTTTCAGACCTTTAACATTTTTATACCAGCGTAAAATATAACGTCAGCTTGCGCAATAATAATAGTGACTTATGAGTTTAAAACCAAGCCATAATTTCACTTGATATGTTTCTGTCTCGTATAAACACTGTCCCTCTAATTTACTTTGTGTTAGAACAAAAAATTGCAAAACATTTACATCGCAAACCACTCTAGACATGACATGAGACACCTTTTTTAATATTTACCCGACATGTAGGTTAACCGAGGGACGGGCCCTCCGCCCATGTTGCCCTCAGAGGGGACTGCCCTCTGCCGAGAGGAACGTGGAGTATCCCATTTGAAATAAAAATCAGCTGTCAAACAATGCAGTGTATGCAGGTACAGTCACGTGCACGTTTGTAAACATGATCAAAGTAAAAAATTGCGGTTGCACAGGGGATTGGAATTATGATCCTTTTGGAGTTGACAGGAGGTGCATACTTGTCTTTCATACAGAGATACATCTAAGTACATCATATTTACATACGTTATAATTAAATCTTTTATTGAGAAGGCAATGGCAAACCACTTCATTTTAATTTATAATTGCTGAGGAAGTCTTTGTGTGTTTCATTTTATACAATGATCACGACATTCAGTGGAATGAATACGATTCAGAAAAAAAAAACTATTGTATGAGGCGTCGTCCATGTCTTTTTAACGTATCTGAATATTTCTGCTGTAACTTTTTGAGCCGGAACGGTAAGAAGTGTATTTTATTAATTGTAATTTTTTACCTATGCTAGTAAATTTGCACTCTGTTCTTATGTTTTTGTTTTTACTAAACTTTTAAGTTTAAGTAGTGTTATAAACTTTTCCAATGAATGGTTGGGGTCTAACGTACCCCAACCCCACGCGTTGAAGGGTTGGGTGTACACCCGGCCGCTAATTCGCCCGTATTTGTACAATGTATTGGCCCAGCTTCTTCGCAGTTGTAAGAAGTCCCGCATAGGGAGCTTTGTACTCTTAAGTGTGTTTTGTTCCGTTGTTTGGAGTTGTTTTTTTTTAATTGGCGTAATGTGTACTGAAGGAGGAAAAGTTTGATTTAATTATTGTCACAAGAATGGAAAAAAAATATTTGTAACGAAAATAATGATCCTCATGTCAACATGAAGTAAATTTCAGAAATATGATGTACACTGTTAAGTATTTTTCTTGTTAACTAATTAATGGTTCAAGCTCCAGATAAAACTAAAACTTAGAGCTTTTTAGGGTTCCGTAGCCAAAATGGCAAAAAAACGGAACCCTTATAGATTCGTCATGTCTGTCTGTCTGTCTGTCTGTCTGTCCGCCAGTCTGTCACAGCCACTTTTTTCCGAAACTATAAGTACTATACTATTGAAACTTGGTGAGTAGATGTATTCTGTGAACCGCAACAAGGTTTTTACACGAAAATAGAAAAAAATATAAAAAAATGGGGGGTCCCCATAGTTAGAACTGACACTGAAAATATTTTTTTTCATTGAACATATACGTGTGGGGTATCTATGGATAGGTCTTTAAAAATTATGTTGAGGTTTCCAAGCTCATTTTTTTCTTAAGTGAATACTTTGCGTGACAGACTCTTCCAAAGTGGAAAAAAGTGTGTCCCCCCCCTCTAACTTCTAAAGTAAGAGGATGATAAATCTGAAATAAATATATAATGTACATTACCATAAAAACTACCAACGAAAATTGGTTCGAACGAAATCTATTCAGTAGTTTTTTTAATACGTCAAAAATAGAATTTGTACGGAACCCTCAGTGCGGGAGTCCGACTCGCACTTGGCCAATTTTTTAGTTATTATGGAGTCAAGACAATATAATTAATAATTGTCCTCTTTCATATTGTTCCATTTTGCAATTACTTAAAAAAAGACACCACCTATTAGTTGGGACATGAAACCTTTTTTTTATGAGATTTTAGACTTTCGCGTTGCATTACTATAATGATATTTATTAACGGGACTAAACGCGATTTGATTTATGTAGTACATATATACTACTTACTGCTTGACGTTTCGGCTGCGTTACAGCAACCGTGGTCGCAAGCGGACTGGTGATGCGGGGCGTCGTCTGCTCGGGCGCGGTGAAGAATGTTCTTCCTCTACCCCCAAATTGTCATTTATTATATTGTCACCCACACTTTTTTTTACTTATAAAAACGCAAGTCATATCAGCCTATATATCTAAATTATTCATATACAGTATCATCTTCTTCATATACTCCCGAAATACGAAAACAGTTTTCTCGTAATACTTTTGCTATCCAAGCTTAATATCAATATCGTATGATGGTCATATTTGGAGATGGCCGACCCCCTATTTACGAAAGGCTAAACGAATAAACAATAATATCAATACTTCATAAGATCCATGGCGTTCCAATATTTATTGCCGTTATGACACGAATGTGTAATCGGTTTACATAATAAAATATTCAGCGGCAATCACCAATGTCGATAAAAATAGAGGAAAGGGAAATGTCGTGTGCAATGGCCGCTGTTTTAGTTTTTAGGACGGCATCAGTTTTTTTTAAAAACATAACACTAGTTTTTTTTTATATATAGTCTACCGCTACTCTTTGTGACCTCAAAGTTGCAAACAGTTCTTTCTAATGCTTTTGTAAACGTCAATTTATTCAAATACTAGTACAGCCACATGATGCATATTAACGCAAATAAGCATTAAAAACAATAGGGACCGTTCTGATATGCATCAAAATCATAATACTCTCAGTAAAAAATAATACATACAACCATCGGGCTATTTACCCGACACGTTGAGAAATTGTGAAATTCTAATTTCGAAACACGCGTTTTTTTTCTTTTTTCTAACTGGCCAGTTCGAAAATGTGTTCTTTTACTAGTAATAAGTTCGTGTTCTTTATTCAAATATTGGTTTGGAGCAAAGCTTTGCGCTAGTCTATTCAAAGACGCTTTGTTTGTCCAATCGCTTTGTGTGTACAACGCGGACACTAGGCTATAGATTTTATTCTTTTTTCGATTGTTTTATCTAAAATGTATATTGGTAGTCCCGTGTTTTTATTTGGAAAAGATAGCCGTTGAAAGTTTTCGTTTGCCAACAAAGTAAATTGGTTCGCAGTGTAAACATTTTCACTACTGATAAAGCAATTTATAAATTTCGATAGAATTAAATTAATTTTCACAGGCGGTTTTTAAGCAAATTGATGTTAGTAAATATTTAATATTTCATTTATCTTGCAACTTTAAATCAGTTTTATTTATGCTTATAGTTGTAACTATGTATATAATTTTGTTAATACGTTAGTAAAATTATAAAATTCCAACCTTAAATCATCACGTTATGAGCAGTGAGACTCTTCGTTCATAAGAACCATTCGAGAAATTCCTCACAGTCTTTAATTTCCGTAGCCATTAGCCCAGCCGTTTATTGTGAAAAACTCATTGTATCTCCAAAACCTAGGGCTTTGTTTCGTGAAACACGAAATCGCAGTATTGAAAATGTTAGACGACATAAAATTTAACAAATCCCGTTACCCTGTATTGTGACACTAACCGTTAAAAATAGGCGCAGTCGGATATGGGAATATTGAATGAGATTCGAATTTCGAACAAAGAAGTAACCCCTCCAACCAGTAACTTTTTCTGTTCCACTTTTTGTACAGAAATACGGAATGTGCGGAAAGAAAATGTAACGTGTTTGTTGGGAAATTTAATTTACATATTGTAACGTGCGGAATTAAGTTACGCGAAGATGAAAACTATTTTTGTCAAACGTCATTGTTGGGGATTGGTGCCGCCTTATTGTTATCTGCTGTAGTCTCGGGAGATGATTTGCCATGGGTTTTTGACCCTTAGTGTTCAGGCCTTAAGATTCTGAATTAGATACCTTTTCTAGGAAGTTTTGTACAGGTTTTGTACTTGACGGGACCCTTACAATGTAAGTTCGATTTATTAGGTGCTGCCAGTAATATATTAATGAAGGTGGGGAGGCACTGCTACAAGCAGTATTTTTCTTAAAAGCGGACTTCAGAAGCTTTTTATTATAAACTTGTAAGTTTACCAAAATAAATTATTTATTATCATTTTATTATTCATTAATATACTGAAGTAAAACTGTTCAATTTGTAAGTCATAAAGTTTATCCTAGCATAAATACGAATAAAGTAAAAGCAGACTTTAGCAAGACTAAGTTTGAACCGAACTGTTATAAATGTCCATATCGATCCTTAGTAAGCGGGAACAAATTACCAATTCAGAAATGGCTAAATACGGAACCATGAATAATTGACACCATCCTGGAGAACCAATCAAATTGTGACAGCTAATACTCTGCATGAAAATTGCCCAGCGAATAAAATGACAGGTTGAAATATTTTGACGTTGACGTTCGCCCTATGGAAGACAAAATTACTAAAATATTTTTCCATTCTTATAATCTAGGAGTCAAGTCTAGAATATCTTAATGTAATAAAAACATTATTTCCCCAACAGACCTAAAAAATACAATGGATTTAAAAAATATTTTACTACTGTTTTTATCAAAAACCAGAATTGGAAATAAAACTGGCCAATTTTTTTTTTCTTTCTAAATCCTGCAAAAATCTGCTGATTCTATTTTTGACGGATATAAAAACGAACCTCCATTAACCGGCCAGTTACAAAATGGCGCGTATAAAAATTCAAATATTATTTCGAACACCGTGATTCCTGTAACGAGTTTATCAACTCGATTACTGAGCAGCGATTGCTCGCATGTTGTTTATCGTTTAGGCTGTGTTTACACGACTGGCACGTGTGCAATGCACGTGTGAGATACAATAACAGGGCGATCAAAGACCTTCTTTCTGGTTACGGCGGTGTGTCTATTAAAGTTTTACCTTTGTGCGATTGGATTGGTGAATGGTGGAGCTCGAGTGAAAGAAGATTGTGAATACATTTTATATCGCGTACTGAGTATTTCTTTTTCTCGTGACATTTTTTGTTTTGTGAATAAAAGTACAAAAAATCGGTCACTAAACATCATGTTTACTTATCCTTACGTGAATATAATGTCATATATACTTGTAATGCTTTAGCTTAATCGAATGTTTCCAAACTTGATACATACTCTTATAAGAATTTAATTAAACGTGTTTGCAATTAATTACTTTTGAATAGGCCTGCTTATATTGAATTGACTAATTCATGTATAGCATAAATCTAATAATTCCCAGTACGATTACTCAGTTACTTTCCTGGAATGCCGCAATATTAGTGCAATTAATTATTAATTTACAATAGCTAGTAAAATAATCAACGCTAAATTCCTCTCATAAATGTTATGTCAATCAATTTCACATAAATTATGAACGCGCATCATACAATAGTATTCACTTTTATCTTGCTAAAAATCCTATTTATTAAATACTTCACACAAAAATGCGAGCATTCGTGAATGTGCACTCGCCCTGTTCATAGCGCATTCGATTTTGAACCTTAAAATCAATAAATCCCCAACTTCTTAGCTCATTAAGCAATGACTCCCTATTCGGGATCGGCCGACTGCGAATGACGTCATTTTTACACGGCCCTTTCGACGTGAATTAGGGTTTGTGTTAACAATCGATATAACTATCGATTGAGTGAAATGCATTTCAGTTTTGTGCTACAGGTAGCCGTTTGATAGTGATCTAATTTAAGAGGTGCTTGTAGTCCCTTGTACAATATTTCTTTCCATTTGGAAAACTTTTTAACTGAAACTTATACACTTTTTTTTCGACATACCTATAACTAATATGTGCAACGGCGCAAGTAGATTGTACGGGCATAATAATCTCATCTATGGACATATCGTTTGTGTTAGTATTTATTTATCGACACAATCAATAGTTAATGGTATTGTCAGTGACAAAGTACAGTAATATCAAATAGTTTTTAAAGTCAGGTAATCGATAACATCGATTTACTTTTCATCGATACTATCGATATTGTCAAACCAACAACACTACGCCTGGCTCCAGCTGGCGTGTGTTGCTGATTGTATTGCGAGCCGTAATCGATCCTTGCCCTTTTATACGGATTAGGCACTAGTAATCGAATGGGGAACTTTTTCTTAACTCCCGCCGTGCTTAATGGATACTAAACATTGATTCTTACCTTTCGAGACTTTTGTGAGAAGCGTTATACCAAACATTTCTTTTTAGTGAACCATTCCGCCGGATAGATCTTAGATAACTTCCTTTTATGACGTTATTAAAGGTTATTTATTCATTGTTTTGCGAAAACTGTTGATAATAATTTACACTATGGTAATGTAAGGATGGAAATGGGTTTATAAGTTGTGTGGGGATAGTCGTGAAATAATAATAACTGCGGATTATATATTTCCAGGGAATTGTACCTATAGGTATATATTACATTTTATTTTATGCCCCATAAATATATTTATGTGAGAATCTGGCATACTGAATTGAGTAGGTTTTCAGTAACGATAACCGATATTGTTTTAATAAATTATTCTCTTGAAGTTCGGGTTATACTATTACTGTTTTATTTTTAATTGCTCAATACTATAGATTCCCGTCAAACATTTTTTATTCCTTAAACTAGTGCTAATAAACTGAACGTACAAACAGATTAAACAACCGTTCTATAACAATTGAATCACCAATCACACCGATAAGCCTACATTCACAACGCACAAAACAAATTGGATTAAACGAAAATCATAAAAGGAACACGCAAACGAAAGCGATCGTCATCGCGCGCTCATTTATTGCCGACGTCAGATGTAATACGACACGTCAAAGTAACTATTTGCAGTTCAAAAGTAGCCCTTATGCCCATTCCATAAGGGTGGTATATAGTCTAAAGTGTTTCCTTGATGTACAGACTACAGCACGACAGATGAGACACTTTAGACTTCTTACCACTCTTATGTCTATGAGGCATAAGCGCTACTATTGAATGCAAGTCTTTTCCTTGACGTGTACAGAGAGCACGTTAGAAGAGAAACTTCAGACATCGCTCCGCCCTTATGTTAGGTGCATAAGCGCTATTATTGAACTGCAATTGTTCAACTAAACGTGCGGCTGAGCGTACGACTGTCGTATCGAGCCTCAGCCACTTTATCGTCTTAATAAATGAGGACTGATTGTTGGAATGATTTATCGTCGCTGTGTCGCTATTTTGTATTGTAACTTTGTATAAGCTTTGGATAGCCTGCTCTTTCTTTGTTTGTTCGTGTTTTTTTTTTCTATTGCCTGTCGTGGTGTTTTGATATAATTAACTTTGACTTTGTTACTACATAGTTTATAATTACTTTTATATAGCGATAATGATTTAGAACGAATAATGAACTGTTAGTCTATAAATACAAATATTTAAACAGATTACAAAGTAAAGAAAAAAAGCTTTATTGTATAAATTGTAGCCGGCTCTATCTGAATGGAATCTCATTTTAAACCACATTACCTACACAATGCTTGCCAAAACTGTGTGTGATAGATTAGCTAAACATTGTAACAGAAAATTGAACCTAGTAGGTACCTTAAGGCACTTAACTTCTAAGGTAACTTCTAAGGAACTTTAACTTCTAAGGTAAATTAAATAAGGTATTACAATAAGTTAACCTTTCTTACAATATTACGTTAACTATCTCAATTGTGACGTAATATAAAGTAGTCTATTCGTTATTATTGGATTGGTTGCCACAGGCTACTGTTGATTTATTCTGACGAATAAGCCTTCAATATATCCAGACGTCTAACGTTATAACCTAAGTATTCAGCCTGGATAGAACTAAAATTCAGTCAAGCCAAAACCGGATCTCGACGTCCATTGTAATAAGAAATAAATGAATTCATTGATTAAGTAAGATCTGTATGAATTAATTACCTAATTTTAAATCGTTTTAAAAAGCGTTATTTTATTTTTTCAATTTTTTGTATGTCAATTCGATGTTCATTCTTGACGGCCAGTATTGGAGAAAAACATTAAAAAATAAAGCCACAATTTTCTTATGAAAATAAATATTAAAACCTTCTTAGAACCAACTAGCTCTAACACCTAGAAAAACCTTCCCCGAAGTTTCCCTTTATCAAGTCTGTCACCTCAAGCAAGGAAAAATAATGAAACATTAATTAGCTTTCGAAAACAAGCGCCCGAAACACGTTATTATTTTATAACAAAGAGATAATACGACGTAATAGAAATATTGTACTTACAACATTGTTAGGGGACTTTGTAGCTTATGGGTGGAAGGAAACTAAGTATCTTGTAGTATTACAAGCTATTTTATAATGTAGAGAGAAAATAAGCAAGCGGATTACCTGATGGTTATTGACTAAAAACTCACAACAGCTCTTCTGTTGTGATGTCATGTCAAACACGTTTACGATACTTATATAGGAACACACTATGTGGAAAAAACGCGGCCAATTTTCGTTGCGTCGTGTTCGTGTTATGACAAGTGTTTAAATGGGAGGTGAGACCTTATGCCGAAACTACGTCGTGTAATTTTGTACAGATAATGCATTGCCGCCGGTCGCGTAATTTCAGTCTTGTGTGTTTCTACACTAAAGATAAGGGTTTCCGTTTACTAAATTACTAACATAAATAAACACAACATATCTTCCGTAAATTATATGTAATTGAAGAATATTCACATCTAATTCTAGGGACTTATTCTAATCAGTCTGTTGAGCAGCGTTCTTTGCCCCTAGACTATCAAGTTTTGACCTCCCAAATCTTATTATGTCGCTTTACAATATTAAAGACCTGGCAAAGGAACAAAAGGAAGTTAGTACTGTATGTCTTCGTCCCCTACCAACACAACATAACACATTAGTTTCATTAACAGATGATATATTACCAACATTCCACTGTTAGCTTTATCTACGCTATTATCTCCGGGAACAAAACCGATACCAAATTGCTCTGTTCAGATAACCGCGTTCCAATTTGTAAACTTGAACACTATTCCGCAGGCTGACGGGTATTGTTCAATGTTCATAATGTTCGATGTTCCCTCTCCCTACAATAATACGCTTGGAGGGCGATGCGTTGTAATATGAAAGCGTTTTGTTGTAATAATCGCATAATAAATATGGCGCCGCCCTTCGGATGTGTCTGCCCTTGTTAGGTTGTTAAGGCAGTAGAAGCTAAGATATGTTTGAGTTTTTAATCTATCGTGGTAAAAAGGTTGTCTCTTTTAAATGTGGTAAAAAGAAGTAAGGCTTTCGTTCTGGCCGTTGCTAATTGGGACTTTTTCGCGCCTGACTGATGCGTTTCAATTGTTTAAACGTCAAAACTGAATTGATATCTTTCTTTATCCATAGTGATTACAATATGCACAATAAATATGTTATTTTTTATACGTTCTGCCCAAAAATATCATTGTGACCCTTTGTTTACACACGGAGACTTCTTAACCCATTTGGACCCATGAGAAACCTAGCAGTGGAATTTCTGAAATTTCTTTATTAATTGGTTGAAACAATTACTGTTATTAGAAATACATAAAAAAAATGTGAAAAAAAAATTTTTTCTTAGAAAAAAACGCCCGTGCTCAAATGGGGACGCTGGGCTCATGCGGGGTGAATTTTTCGAAGCATCCTCTTACATTTCTTAAAGTCTGTATTGCACTTTCTGCATTGCCAATGGGCTACTTTGTGACATCTAAAACATTGCAGGTGTTGGAAATGTTTTTGTGGTAAGTGACCTTTATTGTCATGCTGAAATCTTGGCTCTACAGAAGCTGTGGACGCAAAAAGTCGGCCTCTCTATGTCTCAAATAATGAGATATGTAATGACGATATTGATGCTAATAATCATCCTCAATCCTGTCAAAGTAACGAAGCTTACTTCGGTCAGATTGTGAAGGCGCAATGCACTTTCAACTACCGAATCCAATAATGCTCATCACAATTTTTCAACGTATAGCGGATATACGGAAATCGACTGGGTGTGCTTGATAAACACAGCCCACTGCCCATCCCCTTGTTTTGTTTTGTAAAAGATGCTGGTATCCCGCAAATCATCATCATCCTAGCGCTTGTCCCGGTCGCATCCTCGGCCATTGCCTTGGAGTCCAGGGTCCGCTTTCCTGCTCTATCTCCTCCA
Source organism: Nomophila noctuella (assembly GCA_958496325.1). NCBI lineage: Eukaryota > Metazoa > Arthropoda > Insecta > Lepidoptera > Crambidae > Nomophila > Nomophila noctuella. The sequence continues at coordinate 2,476,519 of OY292485.1, forward strand.
CTTCGCACGATCTTCGGCATCCTGTGTATTGAAACTTCTTGGGCCTACCCCTTCTTCCGGGACCCAGCGACGGCAGCATGGCGAGACATTTGTTTCCCACGTAGCTGGTATCCCACAAATGTCAACTTGATTCTCCTTCACAGCGCTCCAGCCTTTTACTTTTCTGAGAGGCAAAACGATCTCGTAGTTAGAATTGCAGTACATATCCTTGAACATAAGTTCCGAGTCACTTATTTTCGGCAAGCGTTTCGATAACTACTATGATCATTTATTTCATAAATACATGGATTCTTTCTGGAATGTCTCGTGGAGCTGCACTGCTATGTATATTATCCTTATCCCCATATTCTTCATCTGTAATTATGCCTGGGCTTTGGAGAAAGAGTATCTAAATCCCTCGATGGATCATCATCGTCAAGCATATCACAAAAACGAGTCCTTTTTCAAGATAGCAGTACACTACAACAACATTTATTAGTACATTTGTACTAATAAATGTTGTTATTGGCATTTTTATACAGACTTATATGGTAACAAAAACAGGAGTAATTTACGTCTCATGTGCCCACCGACCTCAAATGGGGACACCGGTGTAAAATCACTTCTACAGTTATCAATACTCAATTCATTATTGTGATTTATTTTCCACAAAAAGTTCACACTATGTTTATGTTATTTATGAAAAAATATAAGCGAGTTATGAAGAAAAAGTATATAATAAAAATTACGTACTTTTGGTTATCTCTTATCCTTAAAACCCCCCTACAAAATGACCGCTAAAATCTAAATCTGATTATTTATTTTACTTTTTGTATAATAATAAAATGTCCAGTTTCATACTTGATACGTTTTCATAATAAAAAAAGATAAAAATTAAAATAATAAAAAAATGTGGGTATTTCTTTAGGCGTTCCCATTTGGGCATGGCTGGACTATATGGGTTAAGGGGAAGCTTTTGGAGATTACGATAGGCGTTTTTATTTACGCCTTTTCTCAATTAATGTCGGTTGCAACCCACCAATAGCCACTCACCGAAAGGTTGCAAACTTGCAACCCACCAATAGCCACTCACCGAAAGAAAAGATTGTCATCTCATTTATAAATTAAGACTTTTTTCTTTCTGACCATATTTAACCCTTTATTTATCGGTTCGCCTCGCTTTTGGTGAACAATACACTTCTGGCCACACGCTAGCTGGAGTGGCGAGCACACATGCAGTACCCACGCCGGTATTTTAATTAGGCCTCATCATAAAACACATTCTTTACAAATTGAGATACTTTGTACTTGCGTCGTGTGTCAAAGAGCCCCGAAATTTGGTGCATTATAATTATCTAATTATATCATGCGTATGCCGTCCCTGCGGTCTTCCAATTTAAGAGAAGATGTAAGTGATTATTTAAAATTAATTTCATGGGAAATTTTGTAACTATGTATTAGCTTATCAGTGCCTTAGTCGGACGCCCCCGCCATTGTATTTAATTCATTGTTACAATTACAGACAGAAGAGACTTGTTGCTTTTGCTAGTAATAAAAATACAGAAGTACGTTGTACGGACATCTACGTAGCGATTGTTAATTCAGATAATGAAATGTTTTGAGTCTCTAATATTTGTATGTGTATGGTCTAAAATGTAAATATTGCAAAAATACAATAAACGCAACAGGTACGCATTGCAGTTAATTTACTAGACCGATAACTTGCTTAACATCATCAATTGTATGCCAACATCAATCTTAATCCCACTCAAAGCTTACGGTGCAGTTGCAAACACCCAGTTCGACTACGGAATTAAAAATAACTCCATCAGCCCAACTCCGCTTAACTTCCTCCGAAAAGATTTCATCCCAAAACAATCCCGAGTTACCAGATTACGTCAAAACTTGTAATCAGCGTTAAAAACGTTGAATATTTCAGTGGAGTTGTGTCGGGAAACTAAAGTTTAATCCGTTGTTTAGGAGAGGATTACAGAGGCTTATCTGGAGCAGGGAGCTGGTTTTTATAGCGCGTCTAGTTTTAATTGAACGCTCGGAGTGATGCGGACCGAGGCAAGTTGTGACGTCTTAATTACCACAGTCGCAGAATTATAATTGGACAATCTATATCAGGGTTATTGTAACCGCTGATTATGGACGTTGGATGAGGAACACAGTATGCAATTTGATGTTAAGCAACTTATGCATAACCCATCATAAGATAGGTGGCACAAATTTTGGGCTCAAAATCCCCCGTGCTCCAACTATTCGCTCTTGGACCTTCGATGTAATGTCACTCACTAGCAGCAAGCCAGCAATGGGCTTGTAGATGATGAGTAAGATTACAGTGACATGTCTGGAGCAGGGAGCTGGTTTTTATAGCGCGTCTAGATTTAATTGAACGCTCGGAGTGATGCAGACGAAGGCAACTAGAAATGGTGGAGTGACGTCTTAATTACCGCGGAGTCTGATTTAGAAGGGCTATATTTTGGAGGTTAAAGTAACTACTTAGTTTGATGGATGACGGATAAGGAGCTCGTTTTGGGATTGTTGAGGTTAAGCAACTTTCGCAAAAACTGGTCATTGGACGGGTGACGAAACATTTTAATCTCAAACTCCTCCGTGCTTAGGAGGGCACGTTACGCATTTCTTGGACTGTGGTGAAATGGCGCTAAATCTACAGGCCATACATTCTTATGTTCTAACATACCTTGGATATAGGTAAAAGAAAGAGTGAATGAAACCAACGAAAGTTATAACATCCAAAACATAAAAGTTATATTCCTACCCGTTGTTCGCAAAATCCTTTTCACTGGTGTCCATCGTCCATCGCCTATAAAGGTGCCTGTAGTCCGACATGTGGGCCATTGTGCCGGGACCGCGGTAGTAATGGCATCAATCCAGCGCCCGCCCTCGGGACCCGGGATCGATACCCGGGCAAGTCAAGAAAAATGTATATCTAGAAAATGTCACATACATTTTCTCCTGTAGATATAATTTTCAGTCTTTAAAACACACCATAGATTTGGCTTCACTATAAGACAGAGAAAGTGCTTGCCCATCTCTTCTTAGGGAGAGTTGCTTAACTTAGCAATTAATACTGTGCCATCGAGCTCCTCAACTTTTAGCTTTTCCTCAGTTTATTTTATCGCTATTTATTCGCTAAAGGAACAATGTAACTTAACATTATTTTTGTATACTAAGTATACTTCCTCCACACACTGTCAACTGTCCGCCGGGCCGGCAGATGTGTGAATAAATCATAAAATGACGGACCGTTATTGGTTATTGACTGAACGGTCGTTCACGCGTATCCCGGTTTATAGCTCCCGGGGGAACCCCAATCCTTCCTTACCTACTGAAGGGATTTTGCATACTGATGTCTTCAAAGTGAGTGAAGCGTTTTACAACTGTTTTATAGATACAACTAGCGACACGACCAGGCTTCGTACGGGGGTTATGCTGATTAAAATAAATAAGGAAGTAATTCTTTGGACAAACATACCAGTTACCACAATTACCCCAAACTAAAATCGAAGCTTGCACCATAGATGCTAGCAGGAAACGGATAGACATACTGAAAACCGTATACAAACATCCATCAGATATTCATCATATAAAACATATTTGCCGCTAACGGGATTCAAACCCGCAGCCGATATTGTGCATGTGTTATACTTAAAAAACTAAGTCTTATACCATTCTACATATTTATAAAATTTTACCATGAAATGTTGCGTCTTCATCTTTGATAGTAAAAATATTGATATGACTATGCCCTTTGTATGTCTAAACGGAATAAATTACTTTTATTACCTCTTAAATGTGAATTAATTTTAATTTTAATTGCTTAATTTGGTGATGTGTAGGCATAATTCATAAGTATTTTTTACATTCAAGATTCATGGTTTCTCTTAAGTTACGTTAAAATTTTATTATGTAATGTAATATTCGTACTATTGTATCTGAAAGGTTTCTCACACTATACGTTAAGTATTATATGTATTATGCTGATGAGTATCTTAGTATTTCTCCAAACTGAGTCATTGTGGTGACCCCTCGATTTTAATGTTAAACTTTAGAAAAGTCTTATATTCAACTTTTTTGAACATTTTTTTTTTTTTACGTAGGTAATGGCATTCAAAATTCATATAAAGAATAAATATACGTAGGTACATATTACTTATCTTTATTAAGGTATTCGAAATTCAAATTCAAAATATAGCCATATTAAGAATCACTCTTAAACAAAGATTTTGCGTCACGTTACCTAACTAAAGCGACTAAAGACACTTGACTTGAGTTTTAATTTTTCCGGGAAAGTTTACCGAGAAAACTAAAGTTTAAATCCATTGTTTAGAAGCGGATTACCGCGCTTATCAGCTAGCGCAGGGCGCTGTGTTTTTGTAGAGATCCACACAAATTTTATTGTAAGAGGGGAGCCCTAATTCGTTCTACAATTTGCTTTTAAACATTAAGACAAAATTGTATTAAAAAAATAAATAATATTAATAAATTCATTGGACTAACACACCAATTGCCTAGCCCCAAACTAAGCTCGAAGCTTGTAGGTAGGTACTATGGATGCTAGGAAACGGATAGACATAATTAAATACTATTTATAAACATCCATGACTCGAGTACAAATGCCGATGTTCATCACACAAACATTTGCCCCTAGCGGGATTCGAACCCGCGACCTTTGGTTTTATAGCCGGGGTCTCTAGCCACTCGACCAACAGGCCCGTCAAAAAACGCACGTTTCACTGAACATGAATCAAGACAGTGCTCATCTTTGTTTATCAACCTATTGATGATGGAACCTTTTACTAAAATTCAGCTTATCCGCTGTTTATGTGCTCAAATATATCTCATGAATTATGATAGCTACTCGACTATTTTTATTTTTACAGATGTTGTATTTTTGTTACCATTATTACATAATCGAAATATTTAATAACGTTTATGTATGGCCTTTCCCATATTATGATCATCATTCCTTAGCAATAATGGCACGGAACCTTACATCCCTAAGTCTAACTCACCCTCTCTCTATTTTTTCGTCTAGTTTCAATTAAGAGTCGGTTAATTCCGCGCTAAGTGCTCGGTTTAAGTCGCGACTTAATTTATTCCCGCGCAATTTATTCGCAGGCTAATGTAATGGACGTCGTATTAATCGTAGGCGATTGCTTAGAATGAATACAGCATTTAAATCGTTAGATGTGCCCACACCATACTTCGAACCGTTTTAAAATTGGCACAAAAATGTGAAGCAACTGTCGCTTTTTATCGGAGACAAACGTATGTTATGTCAAACAAAAAAATGCTACAGTTTTCTAATTTCGGGGCGTGTCTTACGATTTAAATATATGGAAAACAGACGTTGAGATGAAACGTCGACATCTACGGTTTTATGATGTTTAAGAAGGATTAGTACTGTCATTTAGAAAGTGTCATAATTAATGGATGAGGTAAAATGGTGTGTGGCTGTAAGCAATATAAGCAATCAGTATGTCGATTTAAAATAAGCACCGTTTCATGAACTTCAAGGGAATAGTCTTGACGAGTCGTTAAACAGTAATGTGTAAATCATTCGGTAAAATGAATTACATATTAACAGTTCTGTATAAGCCAAGTCTAAATAAAAGCTTGAAAATTAATCCCTTCATTTTGGCGCCATGTTACACTGTGATTTTCAGCTAACTACATAGCTGCTGTAGGCGCTTAAATCTAATCGGATACGTGCTTGGTGCTTACGGAAGTAGGAATAAAAAAAAGTACTATCAGATTTAATTACGCATAGAACTCTCAAACACTTAAAGAACTAATTAATCTCAAAATAATTAACTTTGCTTATAAAAATTACGAGGTTTGATATTTAATCTGTAATTGTGAATAGGCTAGTGTTGTAAAAGTAACGAGGGACGCGCCAATATAATCCCACAGCGAGCCGGCTTAAAAATGAGCTCCGAGCGACTAATCGATTGAAATTTAATGAGATTACCGATTCGATCGCGACTCGCAGTTCCGAATACAGCTGTCCCGAGCGGGGATGAGGTTTAGGCGGCTTCTATAATGGTGGGGGTGATGTAATTTTTTTTTATTCCTGTGCTAAAAGTTTCATTTTTTATTAAAACTCATGAACTTTGAATCTTTAAGTCTTCTATTTTAAACGCACTGTGCAGTAAGATTATTATTGACTGCATTCAATAATCTTGTACTTAGACGGTAAGAGGTGAAACAATTTTTTCGAGTATAAACTTTAAAGGAAATGTTAAGTAATGTTATCCCAAGGCATAGGCATTTTTTTTATTAGATTTTTCGGTCTATATTTTTGATCTTTTCACTATTTTGTAACCGAAAATCTTGATTGAGGCACACAATATTTTAGAAATTAAAAACCGGTATCACGATTACGTAGCCAACAAGAACTTTGTTACCTAACCTCAAAACTCCAAAATACGTTTTCTGCTATTATTCTACTAGAGCCATATGCACACAGCCTTAACCACACCCAATGAGGCGAGAACTACCGATATCGATGAGTTAACTTCGCCCGGCTTGTTTTAGTTTCTCGATTCTGCCTAACTATATTTATGATTTCCTCGCTCCCGGTTTTTCGTGGTTATTAGCAACTTTTCGGAGTTTCGGTGACAGCCATTTTTGCCTGCGGGCCGACACCTTTGGCAGTTTTCGTGCTGGCGAATTGGAGTTCGAACTAGAAGTTAGTTAGTTTGATAATTTAGCAATTCAAACTAGGTTAGAGGTATTGATGATAATATCTCGATGCAGTGCAAGTTTTTAGGAAATGCGATATAATACTGATCTTTAAGCTTTGTTTTGGCTTTTAGAACAGTACTCTAATGAAAACTGCTTATTAAAAACTTACTATATTCAAGTCAATGACCTGTGAACACAGAAATCTCTGCGTTATAGTCTTATATAGTAGTAAAAACTCGCAATACTCATAATCAATGACAATCCCTCAGAAAATAAGAAACATATTTCATCAAAGAGTTATCTTTATATTCAACGCGTGTTATATCAAAGAATTCCTTACAAGTCGCCATATTATAACGTATGGCAAAGGAATCGCGCAGAAAAGAGCACGTTTAATTTTCCGCAATATGGCAAATCAAATATTCCCAGCCCGGCTGTACAAACCGAACGAAATTCAAATTTCGAACCGAGTGTTCATCTCTTTCGGTATTCGAACGCCTCGAGACACACTCGTCCGACTCCGAATCGATGTGCTATCAAAAACGGGGTGCGTTCAGAAGTTACATCAAAAGTCCATTTTGCGGGCAGCGCGATACGTCTTGGCGTCGCGTCTGTCGACCCAACTATCGAGTTTCGGAACGTCTCCGCCTTTTGAAATTCAACGATATTTTAATGGCCACTATCGGGCTGGCTCGATTGATTTTCTTTTTTTTTCCGTTAAGAGTTCCGCTCCTGAGCTTTGACAGAGCTCGATATTGCTTCGCCCGGCTTTTTATTTACGCTCTGAATGGTAAATAGAGCTTAATGTTTACTCCGAATGAGTTTTAATTCTTTTTTCGTTCCAATTCTGTAAAACGTTGGCGTAGGTATATATATTTCGTTTAAACTACTTAGTTAACGAATGTTAAAAAGATTAGTATTGAGACCAGTAAACTCAGATATTTAATTGACATCACTTATTCAAATATTTAGCTACCTCTCTAATATTATCTCTAAACCACATGCTGGAGTGAAACAGAACTAATGTAAGCAAACATTATCACGAAGCCAATTTAAATTTGAATGCTGGTTTCACGGCTCAGATGTTTCTATGACAATGTGTCAACACAGACTGCATTTCGCGGAACCATATTCATAAATAATTCACCGCGTAATAGCTTGCAGACCGCCTAACATACCCTATAATGTAACGCACTGTTCTGATATGTTATTCCATTTATACAACCAGAATAGATTGACCCCGCTTATTGGCCAAGTTAGGTGTAGTTTGCGTGTCAAATTACATTTGGGTAAGCCATTTCTATCAGCTGTCAACGCCAGCCAATACCTGGGCATATTTTGTTAATTGAAATTTGAAAATAGGACAAGTGTCCTGTTGTCAGCCAATTCTCTATTGCCCAGTAGGAGCGGATCGTACTCGAACAAAAATTTAATTATATTGAAAATGGAATGGTTTGAAAAAGTTTTAGATCTATTCAAATGAAAAATTCCATTTTTGAATTGCAAATATAATTTTGAGTCATCTATACTAATATTATAAAGAGGAAAGGTTTGATTTTTTGTTTGTTTGTTTGTTTGTATGAATTGAATAGGCTCCGAAACTACTTGGCAGATTTGAAAAATTCTTTCACTGTTGGAAAGCTACATTCACCCAGAGTAACATAGGCTATATTTTATCCCGGTACGGGAAGTAGTTCCCACGGGACGCGGGTGAAACCGCGTGACGGGCCGCTAGTACATAATATTTTTTTTATTTGACACAATTCGTAGACAGACAATGATACTCGTTGTGCTGTTTTTTTTTACAACAAAACTTTGAATTTCGGTCGTTCAGAGATAAAATCGTCACGCAGTTGTAACAAATAGCTGTATGTGTGTACTAAATTAACTCCCTATTTCTTTATGTCTTATTACATTTTCGTAGATTCCAAATTCAAATTCAAACTTCATCGCATCGATCTATCCCGAACCAGTCAGTGGTACCTATATCATACATGGCGGGTAATCGGAGTGTCTCAGGCGGAGTGTTTGCTCGCATAAGCCGGGTGTTGTCGGCAAATACAAACGCAAATATTGGGACAAGCCGATTGGGAGGGTATGAGTTCCCACAATTAAAAACTTGTCAAGATTGAGAACGGTGATAGGCGGGTTCCGTAGGCGGTAAATATTTGGCGTTGCAACTATTTTATACTTAATGTTTTCTTAGGCTTTACGCAATTGTTTCTCATCAAAAAAGACTCAAAACATATATTTTAAAATTATACCGCGATTCTATCTGTTTAAAAGTACTTTATTTCATGTTCGTTAACTACTCATTATATTTTAATACAATTAATAAGTCTGGATGTTGCAAAAAAATTAGGACAGTGATAGGTAATGTCTTTCATAGGCGTTTCGTAAATGTTATGTTTTACAAAAATTGTTTTAGTATGTTCATGCTTTTTTAAACAAGTTTTGTTGAATGTGTACTGCTTTGTAATTAAAATTATTTCTTTTCGAAGCGCAAAAAAAAGTAAGTTTAACGTAGGTTCGAATAGACTATGACGATTGAAACAACGACCCATTCCGAAAGGTACTCCATCGCCCATCAGACGTCAAGACTCCTCCTGGGAAGATGTATGTTCGTATCTTCTCTCAGATATGTTTGCGTAAATTTAGACAACACTAAATCGAGCCGCTGTTTACTCAATGTAGTGGTTTTGAATTAATAACGACCGGGAGAGGCACTTTACGTTTATTTTCATTAGTTTCACATTATTTATAATGTTAGTACTGGTTGTGTTAAACTAATGTTTGGTGAAATTAAAATATGAATTGTGTGGTGTTGTCAAATATTAAATGATGTTAATGTATCAATTGGTTTGGCTGAATCGGTTATGATTTTGTTCTGCCGATATACGCACGAAACAAATTATAATCAGGAGTGTATTTTGATGTTTATTGCATGCTACATATTAATATTATTTTTGGAAAATATGTTAGGTAGGTACATTAAGATTTTTGTATATCTCTTCTTTTTTAATTTAGCTATAAGGCGTTGTGCTTAACAGTTTCAGTCATATTTGTTATTAAATTTTCTATTCAGCCATGGGTTTACACGCATAGTAAATACATATACGTAATATTATGTTGACGCTGTACATTTGAGATATGAAAGTGATGTACAACCGTATCATCAATTCAGTATCTCCATTATTCTTCTTTACCATCTGTTTTTGATTTTCTAACTTCTTCAGACGATCTTACATCTAAGCAAGCGTACACAAGCGTAAAATACTGCACTTTTAAGCTACGAGATATGTTGAGGAATCGACAAACGAGCGTTTAAACGGTATCGGGAGCAGCTGCCACTCGTACTTGCTCTGGTAAAACAAAACGCACTAAGTGCAGGATTGCCATTGGTCAACTTGAAATTGGAACGGACAGAATAGTGATATATTTACAAAAGTATTGGAATTTATTCATGCTATTTCTTGGACGAACTAACATCTAAACAAGCGTTAAAAGAAAATGAACAAACGTGAATTACTACACTTCCAAGTATGAAGCCATCCGATGCGAGATGTGTTAAGGAATCGGTAAACGAGCGTTTAAACGGTATCGGAACTTCGAGAGCAGCTGCCACTCGTTCGTACTCGCATTGGTAAAACAAAACGCAGTAAGTGCAGCATTGTCATTGGTCAGTTTGAAATTAAATTGGAACGCGGAGGAAATGCGCGACAGTGATGGACCAGACACGTTTAGAAGTTATTAAAACTATGTTCATTCTTCTTGATCGTGATCTTTAGTACTGATGGTCGAAATTGTTGTATATTATCATTGATATACAAAAAGCCTATATTATAGTAAAAAGTATGTCTAAATCAACAATGGGTTGAAATTCGAACTGACAGATTGCGCAGCCATGATGGATTCAGTTATACATTTAGAACTTCTAATATAGATTGTATGTATTTCTTATTAAGGTCGGAATTTTTGTACAAAATAATTATGGTGGTAAATATAAAATTTGGTGTTTCTTATATTCGTCCTTGTTATTGTGCAGCTTCGTTGGTCAAGAGATTTAAGTACCAGGCAGTGATCAAGTCATGGGTTCGATTCCCGGAGTAGGAAAAATTTGTACCGGTTCTTCCAAATTCTCTTTTCCATTTCCTTTCAACGCTTAAAAAGATTGTTTATTTCACAGGCATCTTTATTCATAATCCCAGAGCCATTATTACGCAGTCCCTGAGGAATAAGGATTAGGGTTATAAAGCAAAATTTCTGTCTGCAAAACCTACCCGCAGGCGGGTCCATTTATTTATTTATTTATTTAAACTTTATTGCACGAAATAAAATTTGTACAAAAGGCGGACTTAATGCCTCATGGCATTCTCTACCAGTCAACCTTAGGGCAAAACAGAAAGTGAATAGTAGGTAGGTAGTGCTATTAAAATAAAATAATTTACTCTTATTAATAATAATAATTACTCTTATTAACTAGTTAACATATAACAGACTACATAAAAAATACACATATAACTTTATATAAAAATATATATACTTTATAATAAAATACAACTATACATAAATATAATATATTATAAAGAAAATAAGTATAACTGATAAATGATGCTAGATTAAGTACTGGAAACGGTGGACGATGAAGCGCAAGAATTAGTTAGGAAGTGATGGACAAGAAACTTAAATGCTCTTCTACTCGGCGCCTGCCTAATATTTTCCGGAAGAGTGTTCCATAATCTGATAGCACTTACTGTGAAGGAGTTCGCTACAAAACCGGATCGGTGGGAGGGAGTGGCAAGCGTTAACCTGTTGGCAGATCGCAACTGCCGCTCATGTGTCGAACTTAGGAGTTGGAAATTAGATTTAAGGTAAGGAGGGGCATTAGGATCATTGAGAAGAGAATACAGTGTAGAAAGGATTCTGGCATTACGACGAAGTGAAATAGGCAACCATTTAAGTTGAGAGCGAAAGGAGGAAACGTGATCAAATTTACGTAGATTAAAAATGAAACGTATGCCAGAATTAAGTAAACGGTCCAATTTGGCGAGGAGGTCACAATTTAAATCGGTAGTACATACATCCGCGTAATCAATTATAGGTAAGATGAGAGTTTGCACAAGGGTAATTTTAGTAGGAATAGGAAGGAAATTCTTGAATCTATAGAGAGCACGCAGACACGAAGTAACTTTACGGCAGACCTCGCTCACGTGGCTAGACCAACTAAGTGTTTTATCGACGTGCAGACCCAGGTCCTTAACACTGCTACAAAAGGGAATAGGTACACCATCAAATAAAACTGGGGAAATGGAGCCCTCATCCAGCAAACGCATAAAATGGTGACTGCCCACAATTATGGCCTGACATTTGCTCGGGTTAACTGCCACACCAAACCGAGCAGACCACGCCGCAACAGAAGATAAATCACTGTTAAGACTCGCTATGGTCGAGTCGACGTCACTGATGTGGCATTGACGATACAGTTGGAGGTCGTCAGCATACAGATGGTAAGAGGAATCAAGGAGGACAGTAATAGAGTTAATGAAGATTGAAAAGAGTAGAGGAGATAAAATACCACCCTGAGGAACGCCCGTGGGGATATCACACCAGCTCGAAAGGGTTTGATTCACTTTCACCGCCTGCTGACGGTTCCGAAGATAAGAAGAAAACCACTGCACTGTTAAAGAGGACAGACATAAATGAGACAGCAAAGATAGCAGGATGTCATGATCAACCGTGTTGAAGGCGTTGGAGAAATCAATTAGGACAAGCACAGTGATCAAGCCCTTCTCCATGCCATCTCTGATGTCTTCAGTAACCTTTAGGAGTGCTGTGCTCGTGCTGTGGCCAGGGCGAAACCCAGACTGGTATTGACAGAGAAGGTGATTTTGATAAATAAACTTTGACAGTTGGGAATGAACAACTGCCTCTAGAATTTTGGAGAGAAAAGGTAAAATGGAAATAGGTCTAAAGTTATTAAGAACAGTGGGATTTGAAATTTTAGGGAGTGGAATAATATAGGCCTTACGCCAGATACTTGGGAAAACCCCAGATTCTAAGGAAAAATTAATGATGTGAGTAATGATAGGCTGGATAAAATCAAGTCCATCTGGCGACAACAATTAGCAATCCTGTAATAACTCAATCTTGCCGAGGGTTCCGTCGGAAATAAGAGCGTAATTGGCCGGCGAGATGGTTTAGCTAGCGAAAGTATATATAAGACTAGCGGGCGCCCGCGACTTCGTACGCGTGGATTTTGGTTTCAATATCAACTTTTTTTCCCGTTAGGGGTGGATTTTTGAAATAATCTGTGAAAGGGGATGCCTACGTCTTATTATCTTTATGAATGCAAAGTCTCAGCCCGATCGGTTAAAAATGACAAAGTTTCATACTAAAGTTCATCCCCTATTTTACCCCCTTGGGGGTTGCAATTTATTAATATCATTAATTAGGCGATGCCTACGTCATAGTAGCTTTATGTATGCAAAGTCCCAAACCGATCGGTTAAAAAATGACAAAGTTTCATACTACCGTTCATCCCCTATTTTACGCCCTTGGGGGTTAGAATTTATCAATCTCATTAATTAGGCGATGCCTACGTCATAGTAGCTTTATGTATGCAAAATATCAGCCCGATAGGTTTAAAATTGACAAAGTTTCATACTACCGTTCATCCCCTATTTTACCCCCTTGGGGGTTGGAATTTATCAATTGCATTAATTAGGCGATGCCTACGTCATAGTAGCTTTATGAATGCAAAGTCCCAAACCGATCGGTTAAAAAATGACAAAGTTTCATACTACCGTTCATCCCCTATTTTACCCCCTTAGGGGTTAGAATTTATCAATATGTTTGCATAGACGATGTCTACGTCATAGTAGCTTTATGTATGCAAAATATCAGCCCGATAGGTTTAAAATTGACAAAGTTTCATACTACCGATCATCCCCTATTTTACCCCCTTGGGGGTTGAATTAATCAAAATCCTTTCTTAGCGGATGCCTACGTCATAACATCTAGCTGCATACAAAATTTCAGCCCGATCCGTCCAGTGGTTTGGGCTGTGCGTTGATAGATCACTATGTAATCAGTCAGTCAGTCAGTCAATCAGTCAGTCACCTTTGAGTTTTATAGATATAATGTTTGCATAGACGATGTCTACGTCATAGTAGCTTTATGTATGCAAAATATCAGCCCGATAGGTTTAAAATTGACAAAGTTTCATACTACCGATCATCCCCTATTTTACCCCCTTGGGGGTTGAAGTAATCAAAATCCTTTCTTAGCGGATGCCTACGTCATAACATCTAGCTGCATACAAAATTTCAGCCCGATCCGTCCAGTGGTTTGGGCTGTGCGTTGATAGATCACTATGTAATCAGTCAGTCAGTCAGTCAATCAGTCAGTCACCTTTGAGTTTTATAGATATAATAAAATAATAAAGATATAAATAATAGATAAGTATATGACAACACATACATACATTGATCTGCCTCTGTGGTTCCCTCGCTTCTATCCTTCAGGTGTCATCTAATTCCAAATCCACTATTTCAAATCCACATTAGGGGGTTTCTGGGCGTTAAACATTTTTTTAAACAAAACTGAATTGCTGTTCCTTAGTATTCTTAAAGCTGGTTCGAAACCCGCTGGGGGCAAATGAACATCGGCTGTATGTAAAGCATCGGCTGGAGTCATGGGTGTTTATAAAAAGTATTTAAGTTAAGTACCTACCTACGTCTATCCGTTCCCTAGCTTCCATAGTGTAAGCTTCAAGCTTTGCTTGGGGCTGGGCAATTGGTATGTTAGTCCAAGGCATTTATTAATCATTATTTATTATTATTAAATACAAACCTAACAAAAATTTGGTTTCACTAAGTAAACTTCTTAACCATTCCACCTGTATAAGACGAGACAAGTGCAAAACAAATCCTGCCTTTCGAAAACTCGAAGATTCAACTATTTCGCGACGAAATGTGTTCGAACACGGTAAACAACGGAACCAACCAGCCAATAAACATATTTTCCCCGCTACAAGCACTTAGCTTAGCTCCAGACTCGGGCTAGACCATAAAATCCAAGCACAATACAGCTTAAACAGCACCCGCTTAGGAAAGCTAAAGGTGCTGTACACAGCTGCTTTTGTTGTTGACGGTAGGAACAATCTTTAAGACGTGAGGAATGATAAATAATTTTTAAGCGATACAAGAAATAAATTAAATATTTTGTCACTTACAGATTATTTTACATATATTTAATTGCTTACTTTAATTCCTTTTGATCTTTCAATGTAAATCTTTTGGTAACCTTACAAGTATAACGTCCCCTTTAAACGCGCACGTCTATCAAGATATGTACCGTTTAAACCAAGAATCTTCAGGACAAACGTGGGTCACTTCTCAGCCATGAATAGATTAATGTCGCAATACAATCAACTGTCACGATTGCCGGACCTGGAAATCGATACGTCTTACTCACTACCAAAATTTAAATACACTCTGTTGGCGTCAGCTACCAGTTCACTCTAGGTTATTCTTTTAGTTGTCTTAGTGTTTGCAGTCTTGTTATAGCATGTATATAATATATTTATTCGGCTTTATATCTTTAGCATGCCGTGACAGCCTTTAATTTTATGCTTTGTTGGCTGTCCTAAATAAATAAATAAATCAATAAAACAAAATTGCTGAACCAGCAATTGCCAAATTTATTAGCGACCATAGGTATTAAATACGAGGAAATTTTGAGTTTAAAAGTTTATAAGCATCATATCAATTAGGTAGGAAGAGTGAAATCCCAAATTGCGTCACATTAACATTTTTCTCTAACGAGATCTGAACCCGTAGCCGCCTGTTTTGTGGTTTAACCACGATAACTGCGTAATTCTAGGGACTGTCTTTAACAACATATTTGAATGTTTTACCATATACTACTTAGGTATATTTATTTAATAATTAATATTATGTAGTCGTTTGATTTTTCTAATAAATAAATTACTTTCAAATGCCACCGGTACGTGTATCATCCATCCAGACCACCATCCACATAGATTTATCAGTGTATAGGCGGTTTAAATAATGTCCTTGGCGCCGTACTCCAGTGAAATTGTGTTTTATATAAGGCAACGTAAATCGTCCCGGGTCTAAATGGCATCTCGCAGTAAACGGTTGATTTTTATCACCTCATCTCCTGGGCGTCGACACTGAGTCACTGACAATCAGAATTGCTTTCACTCACTCGTCTCGTAATCATTTGAGATGTGTTCTGATTTATTAAATAATACAATTGCTCATTCTGTTAAGGTGCCCGAATTGTGTAAAGTCACTATTATCGTACTTTTTTTCGTTTTATTCTGACCACTTTTTGCATCAAGACGACCTTTTTTTCCCCTGCAATTCGCAAAGCTGTCACTTTACTGCTTTTATTTGAATTCATTTTAATTTTCATGATTTCTACGTTAAATAAGACGTATCTGCTTCTTATCATAACTGAATCGTAATCAAATGGTGTATTATTTTCTAAAGTAATAAAAAAATAAGTGCCATTTTTCTGTCTCTGAGATTTGCGAGAAGTTAATACTAGTATAAAATGTATGAATAAGAAATTAAATGATTAGTATAATACTGCCATAAAAAATGGCTATCGACCGTCCAATGAATATTAATACTCATCGGTACCAGTCTCCCTGTAGGAGCGCGCCAACTCCAAAGTCGGGATACAGGTGTCCCCACTATCAATTATGCTGAATGGCGGAGCTCGAATCCCGACTATCGTCACTTTAGATTACATTAATGTCGGCGGAATTGCAGATTCCAGATCCCTTTTAACAAATTAGCTCAGAAAGAACGGACTCGTCGGGATATTGTTTCCTGGGACGAATTTAAAGTGTTTACGAAAGTCGACGGACTAAAAGAGATTGCGTCGAATTGAATGAGGAAACTAGACTGTGTGCCCGGATTGTTGTATTCATATTTTTAATCACGTTAAGAACCGTTTCGGTGTCGTCCAAGTATTCTCTGGTGGCTCAACGCATTTATAAACTCGAAAATGTCTGTAACAGATGGATGCTAAGCATATTCAAAGTTGTTGGAACGTTTTAAAAACAATTCGAGCTGTCACTAATATTCAATACATTGCAAAGACAGAGAATGTCATTGACCGCATATTCCTTTGTTATTGAAAATCGCTGCTTAAAAATATTTTTTCTTATTTTTAAATAAATTGAGAAAATTGTTTCGTCTTCTTAGAATGCCTGAGCATTTCAATAACGCGTCAATAAACGTGTGAAAATACAAAATAAAAATAAGAGTTACAATAATACCCGAAATATAATAATGATTTTACTCAACTTTCAAATTTTATTCTATTTTTAATTTATCTCAAAATAAGAAACAGACTGGCCAGTTTCCCACTGATTAAAAAAATGTAATTAAGTTTTAATTTTGCCAATTCTTTTTTAAAATTATTTTCAAATTATTCTTCATTCCGGATAATACTGGCCAGTTGACCAAAGACAAGATAAACTCGCGCCTTTTCAATTGCTTGAACGCATCGGCCCCGCCCAATCAGCTTGCAATATTATGGACGCATTCAATCACCACCCGGCGGTCTCCGGAATGGCTGGTTCATGAAAAATTTATGCCCCGGCCCTCGCGGCGAGCCTTTCTGCTCCCACAAGACGCATAACAGACTGAATAACATTAGTTTATGGACGCTAGGCGAGAACACTAAAGCAATAGAGTAAGGACTGAGATAAAAGGACAAGGTACTGAAAGCAAGCGAATTTATATTTTTTTGCGTTTCGATGCCTCATCAAATATTTGGTGAAACAGAAATTCCAGATTTTTTTACTTCATGTCGCCGCAGCTCAACGGGGAGGATAAAACCCATAATAATGAGATAAGGGGGTACCTTAATCTATAATTACTAATATAATGAAGCTGAAGAGTTTGTTTATTTGAACATGCTAATATAACGAACTGCGGGTTCGTTTGAAAAAAAAAATTAAATCAATACAATGTGTGTGAAAACCGAAATCCACGTGGACGGCTGCTAGTTTGGTTATCAAATATAGAACCAACGGTAGACATACATACTTATTACAAAGTATGATTTTTTTTACCAATTACTGCCCACTTCTTCTTCGTCCTATATAAGTTATTCTATGACTCGCGCTTTGAGATAATTAAATGGCTGCCTTTTGGCTATCAAACATAAAAGTCCTTTCGCCGCAGCATTTGCTGGTGTCCCGTGTCCCGTATTTCACACTTTCCGGGAGTTCTCTGGACGCTCCTGCTTGAATGATGTCGTTTCTTAATATTACGTGAGGTCTCTGTGGCTGAAATGTGCTGTAACAAATCACCCAGAGCTTTTGAAATGGTTTGGTCTGAACGTTTAGAAGGGTTGTCGCTTTTGGTATACTTACGTATTCTGCTTCTACGTTTTGTTTGTGTGTAAACTGTTATTCTATCATATCTTAAAATGATGTATCAGACAGATGATATTATTATATTTAGTGGGATTGTTAATAATTATGTTTAGTATCATCATGTTAAGTGGGATGCAGACTTGCAATCTTTATCAGGGTTATGACAATTTTATCATTTTCAAGGCCAAATTCGTTGTTGTATCAGTGCTAATTTCAGCATTTAAATAATAACTAGTGTTGATCACTAACAATTTTATGTATAACTTCATCAATATTTACAAGCAAATCGATTTGAATGTACTTGATAAATATCATATTTTGTTGCAAATTAACTTTGTGGCAAATGTACAATCTATTCCGTTGTTATACTCAACAGCCGGCCACAATCGAGGACGAAACACGAATTGATTTCGGAATGCAATTCCTTACGCAGCAAACGCTTTATAAAGTGCCCCCCTACTATGCACAACACTACAAAGTCACCCAACCACAACGCAACCACCTGACCACACACAAAACCCTCTAGAACGGTGCATAAATCAAACGCCTTTCGACTCCGGTCGTATTAACACAAATCGTCTCCGGCCAAAAACAGGTCTCGCAGGCTGCCGCCTACATTTGCATCGCGTTGATTGATTATTCAATCGGACAGCGGCTGAAGTATCCCCCCTAAACCCCACTTACCCCCCAACTTACCCCCCACCCGGTGACCATAGCGGAATTAATTCATAACTAATGCTAATGGAAATTATATGGTACGATTCATCTTAATTCCGGATTAATCGGGTAAGCTACGCGTTTGAGAATTAACTCGAGATGTGTTTATTTGAAGATTATTGACATTATTGTGTAATGTGCTCGTCGTTAAGTCGATTGGAAGGGTTTAGTTTCGATTGAAGTGGCCGATCTTATTAACCAATCTAGCGGCCGCCCGCGACTTCGTCTCGGATTTCGGTTTCCGCACACATAGTGTTACGAATCTTAAGCTAGCGTTGAAATCGCTTCTGCCAAACGCACTCTATTCACAATGACAGCTTTTATATATATTATTTACTGAACAAAACGTTAACATTGTCGAGCTTCAAAATAACTGTAGGACGTATTTATTTTACTTCTATATTACATTACTATTTCAAAATGCATTCAGCTATTAAGTCTCTTGCGTTAAAGGGAAGCTTCTCTGAAACAAAGTCGACCATCGCGGATCTTTGTCGCGAAACAAAAGCTCAGCTGCGACTTAAAAGTTATAAAAAAGTTATAAGCTATCCGAGCAGTTATATATGAATCTATTCGAGTGTCCAAATCACTGCATTAAAGAAAGTCACGGTATCCGCCAAAATGTTAGTTTAAAATAAATGTCACAATATCGAAATAGCTATTTCAAAATGCATTCACCTATTAAGCCTGTCGCTTTTAAAGGCTTCTCCAAAACAAAGGCAGTCAGCGCGGATCTTTGTCGCGCAACAAAAGCTCAGGTGCGACTTAAAAGATATAATAAGCTAACCGAGCATTTCTACATACATATATGAACCTATTCGAGTGTCAAAATCACTGTGTTAAAGAAAGTCACAGTATCTGCCAAAATATAAGTTTAATATTTCAAAATGCATTCACCTATTAAACCTGTCGCTTTTAAAGGCTTCTCCGAAACAAAGACAGTCAGCACGAATCTTTGTCGCGCAACAAAAGCTCAGGTGCGATTTAGAAGATATAATAAGCTAACCGAGCATTTCTTTATGAACCTATTCGAGTGTCGAAATCACTGTGTTATAGAATGTCACAGTATCCGCCAAAATATAAGTTAAATATTTCAAAATGCATTCACCTATTAAGCCTGTCGCTTTTAAAGGCAACTTCTCCGAAACAAAGGCAGTCAGCGCGGATCTTTGTCGCGCAACAAAAGCTCAGGTGCGACTTAAAAGATATAATAAGCTAACCGAGCGGTATTTAGCGAACTTTGAACAATAGTCGCCGTTTCGGTCGGCTGTCATCTCGTAAACCACGGATTCTGGTGTAGGGATCCGCGGGTGCGGTTTCAATTGGTATCTATTGTTTAATATTAAATTGGACGCACCTCTTGACTCATGGTTCACTGGTCAAGATTAATTGAGATATCGTGACTAAATAATGAAATGTGTGTGTTATACTACTTATGTATAGATAGATAATCTCCTCCATAGATAGTCTCCTTGGTTAGAAACTTCGATTGATCCACGGTCCACAGGAAATTTTGAAACGTTAATTTTGAAGAGTTCTCGATGCCTTATTTAATTTAACTTTGGCATAAAGTCCCTTTAGCAAAGAAATCATCACATAATTATGCATGAATAATTGAATAAATGGGCTCTTCATCATTAATATCTTTATGTCGATAGTTATTATAGTGACAATTTAATTTCAATAGGGAAGATAGGCAATATTTTGTACATATTTATATTATTAAATTTCTCAAAGTACCTTTCCTGTATAAAAATTGACATATTCGTCTATACAGAACCATCCAGTCGAACCCGGTTCTTTCTTCCCTATTTCCCATAGCTCGCGATTCCGCGGTTAATCCTAAAGACTGCCGGCAATCGGAGATGCTTCATAAATAATGGCCTTTTCTGTCCCATCGTGTACAAGTGGCGCATTCGTTTAATGGCTTTTTTATACTTCGCCGAGTGTGGGAGATTTATCCTCGGCAAGGATTTCGGGAGACATTACGTCTATTTCAAATGGTGATTGTTTTAGTAGACGTGTATTGTTTTAATGGTGCTGGAGGAACTTAAGCCTGCGGCTTGACTGGTGGTAAGTTATGCCTATGGATGCTCGTAACCATCACCAATAACTATAATGCCATACGTTCCCCAACCGAGCTATAGAGTGCTTGCACACCGACTGAAGAATAGCATAACTGTTATGGTCACCCAAAGTCACTCTTACAAAGGGAAAGACAGTGGTGCACGGGGAAACGTTACCGCTCATCCCCCATAATGCCCCTTAGCCGCTTCTTATGATACACATGCATGAAGAAATGAGATAGAACTAGTCTACGCTGGCTCATACCAGCTGTATGGTGAAGGAAAACATCGTGAGGAAACCTGCACACTACGAGTCATGGCACTCCATTAAATTTTCCAAAAGAGTTGTTGTGTAGGTATTTCATTTTGTATAATCACGACCCTCAGTAATTTTTATTTCAATGAGGAATATGACTCAAAGAGAAGGAGTCTACGCCGACACTACGCGGCCATTGTGTTAGTCCAATGAATTTGACCAATAAATCATCATTCTTATATTTCTGACAAATGGAATAGTATAAAGATATTCAGCTTCAGACAGACACTCATTACCTCAAGCCTTAGATCACCGCATCAGGTGCTCCACAAAGCAAGTAGTATCGAGCGACTCCGTCTCGGAGGTCAAGTGGGGCTTCGATGAAGAGCTCATACTTCAGGTGTCGTCGGCTCGAATTAGGTCGCATGCCAAGTTACGTGGGGGTATTCTTTAGATTTTTGGATGATGGGTATGGAAACGCACGTTTTTAAGCTAGAGCCCAAAAATATCAAATCCGACATTTTCCGAAAGTGGTGTAAATATTTGGTGAAGTGCACGTCTATAATTTGTTCTATACACGAATAGTCAAAAATAATCACAATTGTACAGTTAAATACATTGAGTTGGCTGCATCGGAATTGTACCAAAGGCGTTGTTTTTAGAATACCAAAGTTTCATTATTTTATGTTTTAATAGAAATAAACTTAGTTGGAGTCAAAAATAAAAAATAAATTTTCCAGACGTGTCGAAATCTAAAAGTTGCATTTTAGACCACATAGACATCAAACGAAATATGTATAGCACAAAATAGGTTTTCACAGCTGTTAAAATAAAATAAAAAAAACAGAGGAACGTAACGTTTTAAAACGCGAAACCAATGAAACGTGACGTTTAAGCACTTGTTAAAAAAGGAAAATCGTCGCTGCCGGGTCAGAGGGAGGGAGAATATTAAAAAAATAACAATCCCAACTGAATCCATAATTCAGGGAAGCGAATCGGCGACCGGAAGCCCTGTAACCGCCGTTTCCTGTTACGTCCCGTTGAGCTCCAAGACGCCTTTGGGGATCCGCGTGAGAAATCACAGATAATAAAACCGGTAAGATTTAACCGGTGACCCGGTTTTGATTTCAAAGGACCGAAAGTGACCCGATTTTGGAATAACTTATTTGGTTTATGAATTGCCGAAATACCTTGCTTTGAAAGTCTTTTGACATGGGTAAGAAACATTTTTGATATGGTGGTACAATTTATTTTTTTAAATTTGTAAAACTATTGTTTTACTTTAGAAACGTCACAAATTCGTTTTTTAACCAACTATAACATTACGCGTATATTCATTCCTACATAATTATATCAAAACAGAAAGATATTGTAATTCAATTTTAAAATGTTTAATTGTTAGCAAAATGAAAGGGATTTAACATTTAATAAAAACTAAACTTATCTAAAAAACATATACCGAACCCTGCATTAATAAAATAAACATAAGAATAAACATTTCTCTCTTAAGACCGCTCCCGTATATTCCTGATACCGTTCCGGTACAATCCACAAATATAACAGATCGCTGTGCAAGAAATATGTCATTGAAATTAACCAAGGACGCAGTCATTGGACCAATAACGCTTCGGTATTTGTTTGTAGGCCGTAGTGAGGAATTCGAGCGTTTGATAACGTTTCTACTGAGAAATACTTTCGTTTCCTTTTAAGTTTGCGACTGGTGCTTTGTTTTTTTATTGTGCCAAATGTACCGTGTGTACAGTCATGAGAAGTAGCATGTATACAAACAAATTGAAATATAAACTTTACTGTTTTGACTTAAGAAGAGTCGAGGGTACACATGATATTATACATGACAAGTTATTGTTCGTGACTGTACGAGAGAGAATAGATTTAATAGTGTTCTAGCTCTTATAATTAGTAGCTTATTAGATGAGTTTATTAGTTTAATTAGTCACAATGATAGGGCTTGTTTTCCAAAGCAAGTTGGTAAAATAGCTACGATCCGAAATTTGATAGATTTTTATCGATCGAGCCTTTGAACCCAAGACTCCAAGTCAATTCGGAGGCACTGAGCTTATTAGATAACTGTAAGTCACAATGGAATACAGAAATAAATAATTTATCTAAATATTATACATATAAATCAATGGTAGGTATATCAAAATTGTACAAGTGGCGGACTTAATGCCAAATGGCATTCTCTACCAACCTTTACTCATTATTAAATACGAAGACATTTCACTTCTGTAAAATACAAAACTTTGTATAGATATCAGGAACTTGTAAACTAGTGGTGGGTTGCGGCTCTGGTCCGGTCCTCCAGTGGAATTGTCGCGCGACACCTGCGCGGAACAGTTTTTCGCGTCGTGGAGTGTCGCGTTGTCGCCGACACGTATTATTAACGGGGCAGGGCCGCGTAACATTTCGTCTGCGTTGTTAAAAAAATATCAAATCAAATATTACTTTATAATAACTATTTTTTACTCGGGACTGGTAGGTAGATTGTGGTTGTCTAAAGCTTTGATTAAACACTATATAAATAAACTTTTCCCTAGGTATAAAATAAATTGATACATTTTCTCTTGTAAGGTTCCAAAAATGCTAAAAGAAAACAACAAGACAAAAAATTACGAAAAGATAATAGCGGTTTTAGCGTCTCTCTTAATGAGTGTAATACAAGTATCCTGACAAAACCTAAGGCCTACACAGTTTTCGTTATAACAGATGCTGTTATTTTTTTTTACTTTCGTTACCGTTTATTTTTAATTATTAACTAACAATGACCAACGGACTACGCCGTATTTATTATGGAGTAAATATACATAATTTATTTTACTCACTTGCCTGATGTTTCAGCTGTGTTAGTTTACTTTAAAATAAAACGCAAAAGTCTATAATCTCATATCATTCTATAACCTCACGAAAAAGACGATTCAAGTTTTTTATTCTGCAAGAAACGCGTTATAGTTCCGCCAAATATTAAAGTCGTACATTTATTCCCTGTCAAGTGGTTGTCAACCCCTGGCCGGAAGCGGGATCGCAGCGCGTCGAGTTGCCGAAACTCTGTCGCGTCTCGTATGATAAATGGCGCCGAGTTACTGCGCTGTATTCTGGAGACAATCTTGCTGCGGCCCAGGGGACCGCGGTGGAGCTTTTAAATAAATAAATAATGCTTTTGTATCCGCCTCGATGTTTACGTAGTTAAAGTGCTCGGCTGTAGACTCGAGGTCATCTAGGTTCGATTCCCAGGTCGAGCAAAATTTGACACACAACCTCGAGGTGTCTACCACCTTGGGTTTGTGATCACCGATCCGCATTTTGCAAGCATGGTAATCAAGCTAAAACCAAGTTCTGTACCTCCTGAAGACATGATTTTCTGTTTAAGGTTGTCAACCCCTTGCTTAATGCTACTTTTTTCAAGCAATTTTTTCAAAGTTTTATTTATTTATTTATCTTTTCGAGACACGTCTTGACATGACATATGATATATGGCGGACTCGCCAGAGTTACCGAGTGCGCTATATTCTTGCGACAATCGTAGTGCGTCTCAGAGGACAGCGGCAAAATATATTTTGTGGCCAATGCTTTGATTGTGATTGTTGCACAGTAAAAACTTTACTTTATTTATAGTTATAAGTGGATCTAGAAAAATAATCAGATCAAGCTCTGCTCTCAGATTCTGTTGCGATTATATTTTTAATGAAAAGATGTGACTGCTTTATATGAAACCTTTGATATCTTTTTTATGTCCGAGGCTGCAAACAAGCTAGCGGGTCGCCTGGTGGTTAGCAATCACCGGCGCCCATGGTCATCCGCGACACCATAGGTATCGCCGATGCGTTTGTTGATTTCAAAACCCCATATGCTCATATCAGTTCGGATGACAATGGTGTTCGTAGATAGGCTTAACACAACCAGCGTTTGAAAAATCCTAACAGAAGTTCGACACAGATGGCTACACCCGATTAGTCCAACCGAAACTAATCCAAACCAAAACGATTAATTAATCCTCTGACGTTTGAACATCTTGCCCTGATCTAATAAGCCAAATGTCCCGAATACATATGCACGAGTTGCGGCGTGCGCCAAATTAAATTAATATGATTATGTACAGCGCACCTGTTGGTTGATTAATGGTTCGGACCACAGGCTTATTGGTGACGTCATGGGGCACAATTAGTCACTGAGATGTTGGGCCGAGGCACACGTGACGACTTGGTGATTATCGGATCGGTTGTGGAAATTGGTGTGATTGGTTTCATTGGCGTGGAAGCTGAGGTGTTCTCGGAAAATTGCGATGGTACAAACGGTTGATGTTAATAACCTTTCATTACCATTGGAGTAGTTACTTTAATTATTATTTTGATTAAGGGTTTTCTGCTAAATCTACAAATCACTTATCTTGCGAATTGTTACTTCTTAAGATACCCAAAGACATGGGTCTTACTATGAACGTGGGCGCCTCACGTGAAGTACAGTGAAGTAGCACTTCGTAACTGTTGTGCTATGTTTCTGCTGGTGAGTTTGCGAGCGATCATTCGGTGAGGGTATAGGGTTTTTAATAGCAGGCAACGCATTTGCGACCCTTGTACGGTTGATGTCCATGGGCAGCGGTGATCACTTGTCGTCAGGTGACCCTGAAGTTCTTTTACCTCCATATAACAATAAAAAAATCAGAAATTCTCGCGTCATAAGTCGATCCATAACGCCTGTACACACTTCGCCGATATTCCACGGACGGATTGCAATTGATGTGTATGAATTAGCGCGAGATGCCGTGTCAATTCAATTACGGTCCGGTTTGATAGGGCCATTACTCACGGTTGTGTTAGTCGAGATTTGTGTTTGTGTTGGAAACGGTCTACTTATCACAAAGCACTTGATGACGACGTTGAGATAATTCGATTGGAATAATTGCTATATCAGTAGGAACTAGTAAACATCGGCCCTTATACATGCAAAACCTATTAAGTTTGCTGCCAAAATAACTTCAGTTGTGAAAGCTGGCTCACTTGAAATAATCGCAGTAATGAAACGAATGAAATAATTTATTCACCAATTTGATTCACTTAGTAAATTATCATGAGAGCTAATTCCAATCAAAATCATTCATAAGGAAATGCAAATAACCGTTACTAGACAAAACCGCAGTTTTTAACCGACTTCAAAAAAGGAGGAGGTTCTCAATTCGTCTGTATGTATAATATTTTTTTTTTTATGTATGTTCATCGATAATTTCGTCAAATATGGACGGATTTCAAAAAATTTTTTTTTGTTGGATCGAGTTCAGTTCTGAGGTGGTCCCATTTTCAACAGTCCAGAGTCTGATCATGGAATCCAGGAGAAATCGAGGGCAACCACCGAAAATTGTATGCTCGTATGGTGTTTTTGTTACGTAATCATGTTTTACTCAGGTATATGCTTCAGGGTGTCAACATTTGATGCTGCTGTCCTGATGATGATGCTACAGTACTCCTTAGCGGTTAGGAGTTGGAAGGCAGAACTGCAATTGGTCGATCGAATGTATGTGGGGCTAACGTGATACTTGTGTAGGTATATTACATCCAGACCCACGGCGAGAAATCTCGCCGAGAAGTCTCGCTGGGCCTTCTCGTGAGAACAAGTAATTTATCCACACTCTCATTTACTTTTAACAACAACTAAGTTCCTATTAATAATTAAGTTCACGACGCTTTAACACAACTAAAAATCATGAAATAAACTGACTTTTTAAAAAAAAATTAAACCGACTTCAAAAAAATGGTGAACACAAAAATAAACTAAAAATTAAAAAATACTTCCTAATATCTATTACCTAATACTATAATTTTCCTAAACTATCTCAAAGTAATCTTAAACAAACTAACTGAAGTCGGTGCCTGCCCAAAAAAGCAGAAGAGAAAAAGCACCGACTTCAGTTAGTTTGTTTAAATTTTTAGTTTATTTTTGTGTTCACCATTTTTTTGAAGTCGGTTTAATTTTTGCACATGAACACCTGGATTGGAAAAATTGGGAATAAAATCAACATTACGTTTTGATAGCTAATGAATTCGGGGAACCCAACTTTTGCGGTGGAGTTTGTAGAGGGTGCTGTCAAAGTGACATTTATGATTTACTACGTGTTTAGATGATATTGACGTCAACTAAATCGTTATCACTTTTGTCATAACTTCTTGTAACCGAAAATTGTACCTATTTTTCTGAAAACTATCTTATATTCAAGCTAACCCGTCTAGCGCACGGCTACGACACAACCCATATAGCGTATAGCGTGCCGAGCAAACATCTCCGCCCGCACCGGCCCGCAAATATTTGACCCCCCATTATTGACCCCACACCTTGTTGGCCTCCATAGGTTATGGGGTAGGGTTATAGTTGAGGAGCGAGCGAGTTTGATCAGCCTCATGCTAAGTTGAAGATGCTTTTTTTTAGGACTATCAATTTAAGTTACAGTAAAAAATATAAATAGAAAAACAATTTAACATTTATTTATTAAGCGATTAAGCGAAAACCCATCTTTGTAACGAAAATATGATTTTAAATGGAGTAAATGGAAAGTTAATAATGATGGAGGTCTTTGCCGTGAAGTGGGACTTTACATTTTTATTTACATTTATTTCGGCTTACTGTTCTTACAACAACAGATAAAACACAGCGTGCATAAGACAAAGACATTGCATGTAGCGACATCGACTGAAGACCATTGAAAAATAATGAAAACAGAGAGCCCTAGGAGTGGCCTATGTCAAGCGATAGGCTTTGGGTGGTGTCAGTGGCATCTACTCATACTGTTACTAAATGTTATAGAGTTACCAATTTGAAATCGGACGATCAGTGTGCAATTTGCATATTATCTCCAAGACTTATGACTATAAGCTGCGCTGCACATAATGTTATACATATACCATTCATATTGTATTGTTATAGATGTGTACAACTATTTGTATGATGTAGTATCCGTCTTCATTTACATTCAGCAATATTTATAGTAGCTGACAGTGCCAAAACAAGAGCCAAAATACTTTTAATAATGTGTTTCCTTGTATAGCAGTATACAGGCACGTAGTAAAACAAGTAAACAATATTTAAAGAATTTTTATTTCTTTTCAGGACACTCTGCGCTCACGTAAATCCAACACAACCCTCAGTATAACGGTAAGTGATTATAATAATAGTTGATATATTTTATTAAACGATTAAAATAAAATAAAATGAATACAAAACCTACTTGTTGATATTTTATTAGTAACAATAAAAATAATCGATCAGATCAGATGACAGTCGCTCCAACGTAATTACCAGGCTTGACAGGCAATGGCTGAGTATGTACCGAGAGAAGCTCTAAGATGATGATGAATAATAAAGAAAAATATCGAACTTCTTAAACATCTGTATACACTAATTATGACTAAGAGGTCCCTCTTAGTTAAACGCAATGTTTAGTATAGTAGTACATTTACATAGTATACTTCTTACTTCTTGATGTTTCGGCTGGGTTACACAAAACCGTATTCTCAGCCAAAAATAATGGTAGTAATTATTCAGCACTTTAATCTACCATACTAATTATACATACATACGTTCACAAAAACCATATTCTTTATAAGGAACGTTCGTGTTTATATGCGAGACTTTAAAATAAATTAGAGCTAATTTATAATTTTGTTTTATAATGTACGTGTTACATACAATACCAGAGCGAAATCATGTAAGAAAATTGTATACACACAAAGAGGACTCTCCGTTTTTCCACGTGTGTATACTAATAACAATTTCAATTGTACAGTAACACTTAAAAAAATATCCTATCGCCAAAGTTCAACAAAAATACTGTTTGATTTCAAAGGTCCCGTAGGTAGTTTCGTTTCGGAGGAGCCTTTTTCATGAAAACAAACAAACGACAATACAATTTTTCCTCTATGATATTTGTATAGATAAAAACCGCTGCCTCTTTTCTTTTGGGTCTTTATAAACGGAGGTCTAGACCTACCGACCCGAAACAAACAAGCTTCTGTAAATAATTTGCCCTTATTTTCCTTGGGAAATATTTTTCCACCAAACAACATTTATATTTGACATCTGAGACCCGTTTTTTTTCGGTTAACAAGCTAGCTGGCAGTAATTATGTCGTTTATTAATGAATATTATGATAATAATTTACTTTAAGAATAATGTGATGTGGTTTTTAAGCTGCGATCATATCGTTTTATAACAAAGGTGCTTACTTCGTGCCTTATCGGACACCGCAAAACATTTGTGAAGCGGGTTTGTGAAGAAATATGTTTGTACAAGCCGGACAATTAATATTCCTACATAAAACATATACATACTTCACTACAAAAAGTAAATAATGTCTTCTTCTTAACATTACTTGTAAAATTCTCAATTCTATAGGCAAGTTTACTGTCCAATTGCTTTATCAAAGTAGGAATATGTCTAAATCATGCTTTCTTGAATCTTTCTGTATTTAAGTGTCTTCAAACCAGTAGTTCCTGTGATTAACAGGTTCAGACAAACAAGCGAACAAAAAAACAAACTATTCAGCTATATATAGTAGTTAATAGTCTGTTCTACAAGTCAAAAAACAGTACTACTAGACTAGATAACATCATATTGTGAGATCTACTTTCAAATATAATCATTAAATCATTAAATGCACGGGCGTCAAATATACTTCGATTTTACATCTCAGCTCAGCTAATACAAGCCATCGGAGCTTTACAAACATCTTAGAGTCACCAAGATGCACATTCTGGGTAAATCGAAAGACAACGCAGTGGCAACACTCCCAAAAGATAAGAATATGAGTGAGTTAGAGTCTAGGCTACGGTTCCATAAGCAGTTTATGGTGGGAGCGCAAACAAACAGGGTAGGATTGGGATGTCGAGAAAGAGAGGATGACCGGAACATCATTAAGTCTTTTCTGCGAATGGATGAAGATAACGAGTATAGAGTACATGCGCTTAATCTCGAAATGCAAAACGAGTGGGTGTCCCTTGGTGAGTTTTGTATCCCTTTAGCATTGAAGTGGCGGTTGATACTGTACGATTGGTCTCCGGCGTTGCTTAAATTCTACCTGAATGCCTTTCAGTTGACCCTACCTGATCAGAGCAACCTTGTAAGGTGGGGAATGGCAGTAGACAAAACATGTTTACTCTGTGGCGAGGCCGTAGGTACCGCGAGGCATTTGTTGGTGGGATGCAGAGTACTCCTAGACAGAGGTCACTACTCTCGCCGCCATGATGGAGTGTTGCAGATCATACGTGAAGCGGTGAGCCTTTCAATAGCAAGAGCAGCAAAAGGTTTGACGACGAATACAAAGAACATCAACTTCGTCAAGGAAGGATCTACCAAGAAGTCCAAAGTCAAACCTTACTCCATTGTTAGTGTAGCTCCAGATTGGAAGATCATGATGGACACGTATGAAAAGCACTACACTATTCCAGAAGACATTGTGTTATCGTCGTCTAGACCAGACCTTTTCGTTTATTCTAGAAAACTTAAGCGCGTACTGTTGGTGGAACTTACTGTTCCATGGGAGACAAACATTCCCAAAGATCACGCGTTTAAAACAAATAAGTATTATGACCTAACCAACGAGATGACTAAAAATGGTTATATAGCACGGTTGTATGCTGTGGAAGTGGGTGCGAGAGGTATACCAGCGAAATCTCTCTACAACCTACTGAAGGACTTAGGATTACCAAGATCTAATATTAGCTCGTTTCTGGAAAGAGCAACTAAAGCCGCTTTACTCGGCTCATACCAAATATGGTTGGGAAGGGAGAGGAATGTCATCGGTGAAGGTGATCGTTAGTATACTATAAAGGGGCCCCTTAAACCTACACGCTGGGTCGCAAGTCCCAGGCGCCGACTGACATTCCTCTCTGTTCCACGCGATGGACCCGGCACCCGCACGGAGAATCCATGGATAGCTAAGAAGTTCGTCTCACTAAAGTACTAATAAGTGCTCAATATCACTTGGTCATCCCAATCTTCGTCTTGTACAAACCGACTAACGGACCAATCAATATAAAACTTCTACACTTAAAGGGTAAGTGAAGTGTTAGCTTGGACTTAGAAGTTCTAAGTTACGTGTTTCTATACACCTCGCCAAATATAAAGGTCCCGTAGGAGAGCGCTGACAAGTCGACCGTCTGAGCGAAAGTAGATCTTATTTCAATAGTTATAAGGGTGAAGTGTGTCTAGGAGGATTGACATGTCAACTTTCAGTGCGAAAGAACACCTTATTTTAGTCATAATAAGGGTGATATTTTAGAGGAGTTTCCGTTAGAAATGTTTAGGACATGCACTCTGTGGCTTCCTAGATTATGTAGGTAGACTATAGTCGGGCTGCGTCAATCCGGGCTAACCGAAGCATGGCTTATATACACTCTCGGATAGTTTTGCTCGTCAGGTTTGTTGACATTGTGGAAGATGCGATACTAATAATGTTGATCGAAGACACTGCTTTAATGTTCATTGCGTAATTTTATTAAATAAAGGATTTCCTAACTGTTAGTAACGTTTACGTCTTTGTGTACAAACACACGAAAAAACGCGTGAGAAGTTCGGAAGAAGTTAATTTTCCAGAAAATATTACGCGACGTAACGTCGGCACAGTGTGTTATCTTCGGCCTGCCTCCCGCCGAACTTCGGTCGCGTTTTTTCGGCCTTATGTGTTTCTATACTAAGTAGCAGCGTTGATAGATCTCGTGTGGCCTATTCTGTCGGCAATCTGCTGAATATAGTACATATTAAGCTCATGGTCCCTTAAAAGTGATCCTCAATATCTAGCGAGTAGGTATCTATAATAAATAATGATGCCTTAACAAATGTTCACCTGGAAAGGTAAGAAGTTAATGATCGTCATTTATCAAGGCTAATCTTTTCCCTTAAATGTCCAGATTTTTGCCCGCCTATCTGTAAATAATGGCTAGGCTAAATCGTCAAAAAAATTGCCAATCTTTCTCAGCTGTCATCGCTTCATAACGATATAACTAGGGACTCTAAGTATGGGAACAGACTAGGCTGAAAGAACGCGACCGAAGTTCGGCGAAAATACGTTTTCTATACAAAAATACGCGACGTAATTCCGGCATAGTGTGTCTTCTTCTATTTAAAATATGTACATTGCAGGTGTAGTCAGTCAAATGTGTTTCTCTACTAACTTATAAGTAGGTACGTACGTTTCCCTACAGTGAAGTTAGTATGATGATCTAAGATGCAAATTTAACCCATGCACTGTATGGAAGCTAGCAGCAAAATAACGAGCACTTATGATCCCCTAAAATAGTCTTAAGGATACCTAACGGCGGTATGCTTTTAGTGCAGAGAACAACACCTGGGTGGAATTTATTGTAATTATTCCAGAGAACTAATTACAACTCACAGTTTCGTGTAATTAATAACTCTGGGTGGCTAATAACTTTACCATTACAGTTTTTAGTGCTTTTAGAACGACTGTACGAAATTACTTCTTTCGTAAGAACTACAAGAGTTCATCATTACATACGTGCTACATATGTATGTTGCATTAGAAGCATTCCTTTATTTTAACAAAGAACAAGACATAGTTTTGAGTCATAAATAATTAAACAAATTGAACGAGCACCAATAACTAAGCTTCAAACTAAACTTATAGCTTGCAATGGAATGGCAAGTGATATACTAAAACATAACTAGAATCTTTCGGTATATGTGAGACTAGCGGCTCGTCCCGGCTTTGCACAGGCACTAAACATGATTTTGAAAATATACATAATTTTTTGAAAACTAAATATAGTCCTGTGTTATTCGGCTTATGCAGCTTTCGAATTGTTATTTTTTTTAAGTGTTTTCCTAAGATTTCCTTTTTTAATACATACTAGCGGCCGCCCGCGACTCCGTCCGCGTGGATTTAGATTTCCAATAGCCTAAAGCCTTCCTCAAATGGACTATCCGAGACAAAAATAATTTTTCAAATCGGTCCAGTATTTCCCGAGATTAGCGCGTTCAAACAAACAAACAAAATCTTCAGCTTTATATATAATACATATAAGTATAGATAAACATCGATTCATCACACACGTTTTGTTCATCACACAGTTGCAACTGGTTTCTGTATTTCACTATAAACACATGATATCGTTGTCTATACAATACATTGTACGAAAAACTCGAAACAATGAAAACGTACTTAGTACAACTTTTCAATTACATTCGCGTTACATAAAAAGTTATATAGCAAGGTCCCGCGCCTCTGGTGATAAAACGTCTTTACAGGCACTACCTCGCCGCCAGTTCTTAAGGCCTAATAAATAGCTGTAGGAATTAGTGAAACAACCGAGTTACGGCGGCGTGATATTATTATCTTACTTCGTTAAGGTTTGAGAGATGTGCGTAGAAGTTATGTCTTTAAATACGTTTATAACTGAGTAGCGGCCCGCGAATCTGTCCGCGTGGGTTTCGGTTTGCGTACACATAGTGCAAAACTATAGTTCATAGCCTTCCTCGACAAATGGAGTATCCAACAAGTATAGATTCGATTTCGATTCCATAAATATAGAAGAATCCTAGTTAGCAGCTATTGAGATAAGCGCGTTCAAATCAAATAAACTCTTCGGCTTTATTATATTAGTTTAGATTCTATAAGTATAAACTAAATTAATCTAAATAAATAAACTAAATTAAATATAAACACATTCATAAACTAAATATAAACTAAATAAATTTTACCTGTGTTTCATAATATTGACAGGCTTTCTTTATAATCAAAGTAACTTAGCTTATTTAAAATTAAAATAAAATTCAACAACTACATCAGTTTTAAGTAATGAAACGTCAAACCCTGAACGTCAGACTTGTTAAAACATCAAAGAACATAATTCGAACTGTAACTTCTCGAAACACTTGTATTTGTTCAGAGATCAATACTTGGTATCGCTTCTGAACACGCGCCGAACTTCTTCGAGTTACCGACGACCGAACTTTCTTCAAACACAATATTTTGTTTTGATCCTCAATACGGTAAAAATCGACGTTACGACTGTCATTATTTTCATCTGCTTTACTGGGGAGACAAACGAACCAGAGGGTCACCTGATGGTATGTGATCACCACTGCCCATAAACATCAACAACCCCACAAAGGTTTCAGATGCGTTGCCTGCCATTAAAACCCCATACCGTCCCCAGCTAAGCTCTGGTGACCTTACGCACCAGCAGAAACATAGCACAACACTTACAAAGTGCTCATTTCACTGTGGTCTTCTGTAAGGTGGAGGTACTTCCCCAGACGAGCGGCTCATTCGAGTGGAAGTTTCACTAAGCTCTACATCCTTGTATTTCGCTTATCGTTTCTTACAATCGTCTAATCAACTTAAGCGTTTTACTATGCCCATTTGGTAGATAATTTATTTTATATTGATAGTAAAAACGGTGAGGGAAATTCGGAGTGCACCTGTGTTTGAGTAGGTTGTTAAAACAGTGAGGTAGTCGGTGTGCACCTGTGCTTATGGATTCAGATGTGAACTTGGATGTTTCGTGCGTATCTCTCTGCACTCCCATCTGGTTGATTGCAAACATAACCCGTAGCAATTTGGGTAGAAAGACTTTATTATAATATGTTGAGAGCTTTCCAAGACAGTGAAAGTTTCTGGATAAAAAAAATCAACTGAATATTTATTCATTAATGAAGATAATTTAAATTTACCTTCTTGTAGTATTTACTGAGTAAGTCTGCTAAGTATAAGTTAATAATTCATACACTTAAGTTTCCGTCCATTTAAAGTTCGTTCTCTTCAATACATAATACAGCAGTTAAGTAGTCTATATTTCAAATGCTAATAAACGTCTCCATACATTTCCACTCGGTTCCCAACTTGGAGTACCTACTTCAAACTGCCGAACTTAGTTCTAGTAGATAGGAAAATACGTGCTATTTCGTCTGTTTAAACGAAACCATTCCACATCGCCTCTTAACAGGGCCGTCAGCAGCTACAGTCTTATCAGGGGCACATTGAGCCGTGCAGTGTCGAATTATCTATACTAATATAATAAAGCTGAAAAGTTTTTTTGTGTTTGTTTGTTGAATGGAATAGGGACTCTCTATCTAGGAAGGAACACAATAGACTCAGGCTCATATTTAATATCATGAACATATGTAGTTATATGACCTCTGTACAAAATAATTTACTATGAATGATTAAAAATACCTTTAGATAACGCATTTTTCACTTTTGATTTGATTACTACTTATTTTCAAACCAATGAGTCGAAGTGTGACTACAATTGTAGACAATTGTAGTCACACTTCGCATATTCTAATAAAATATAGGTTTTTTAGCACGGGGCCCTTTGCTTAGTCCCTTAAGGCGGCCCTGGCTCGCAAATCGGAGAAGACGCTAGCAAAATGCTTTTCCTAAAATACAGGAACGCTTAACTATTTTGTTCGCAGAGAACTTTATTTAAGGTATGCTACTTTTCCTACCCATCTTTAAATGATACGGTTGTATCTAGCTATTATTTTTGAAACTACATCGCAGATTTAAATGTGAAAGGTGGTTTTCCGTCATTTAGATTTCACACAAATTCTTAATGATGAATGTAGTGCCAGCTTACGATAGTAGGTACTACTAGTGGTAAAAAGCGACTAAGGGACACTCTGGGGGATAAGTAAAAGCATTTGCCTGTAATTTATCGTTTACTTTAATAATAATACCTCTCCGGCCGTTTTTCGACCATGGCGGTCGATCTAACAATCAGCCAGGCACACAGGATATATTTTAGTGCACAAGTGAGAGCGCTAGCACAGGTACACTTTCTTTTTCCTCCATCTCATAATTCGGTGGGAGCAATCTGACACAACCGTAAAGAGATCAGGCGCAGGACCAATGCTTAACGTGCTTTCCGAAGCACGGAGGACCTCGAGATAAAAAAAAAACGGCCACCCATCCGATGACTGGCCTCTGCGAAAGTTGTTTAACTTTGCAATCGCAGGCCGAGCGCGCTAATCACTGCGCCATCGAGCTCCTCATCGTTCACCATACTGCGGTCACCAACTTGCCTCCCAGCGTGGTGACTGTGGGCAAAAAGTCCACCACGACTTTTGTCTTCAAAGCTTCATTCAATTCACTTCGATGTTGTACGCTTTTATTCCAGACGAAGATATCTTACCACGCTTATCAACTTACAAAGCTAACTTTGTAGAAATGAAACAATCCACAGTTTTTAAATCTCTCGACATTAAACCCAGTCGCCGATTGGATTTCTCGCGTTTATTTTTTCTCAGTCGTCTCTTCGTAATGCTATCCGCTCAGAAAGGGATATTGTTTATTATTAAATAGAAATACAGGATTGTTAAGTGCAGAAAAAAGTGGATCATATTGTTACGTTAAGTTAGAAGACCTAGATTTATTTTCTTGTGGACATTAGAGAGTTAAAGTGCTTAAGAGTTGCATTCGTAGATGACGATAGCTTTTAATGGCATTCTAGTTTTTTAAAACGTTTAAGAACAAATTATTTATTTTTTGTTGGATATTTGAGCTCTTCAATGGTTTTTATATAAAATAAAACGGATATTGCCATCGTTATAAGTTTCTATCTTATGCTTTATACTGATTTAAAGCTAGCTGATGGATGAGTGTTATTATTTCCGTTGTCGTAGCTAACCGACGCAACACAAAGAAAACTCAACATACGGTTCAACGAACCATCTCTTCATTTAACTCTCCACTGTTTACCCAAAAAAAGGGATAAGACAGCCAGAAGATTTCACATCTCTTGATAACTAGTTTCCTTTCACTGCAAAATGGTGTATATAAACTAAATCCTCTCGTAAGAGTTTATTGTTAGCCATAACCAGAAGTAGCTCGTCCAGACCTTTATCGTTTTGCTCTTAAAATCCCTATAAAGATGTGGGATGAGGCTTCTAGATCTAATCGAGGATCGATGCGGGTTTATGACCGGAGCCCCGATAGCTGCGATAGCTGAAGGGTTAGTTAATGAGGACCGGGATCTGAGAGACACGGGGTACTAGTGAGGATGAAACCTCGTTGGAATATGTGTTATTAGGTTTGAAAAGGTTTTGAATATCTGACGTTCCATATTCAGGTTAGTTAAAGTCACAGCAACAATGAAGTTGACAGTCAAGTTCACAAGATTTTTTGTTATTCACAGAATTTTCTTGTAAAAAGCAAATCGGTGTCCAGCCTGTTGAATTAAACGAACCTAATACATACAATAATGTCATTAAAAATTTTAGTCTTAACTTGCGTGCCTTTAGTTTGAATTGGCGATAGTTCATTTAGCTTGTAAATTATTTTATTTTTTAGCAATTATATTATTGTGTTATAAACCCATGTACAAATTACTTTGGGCAACATTGTTCATTCTTTATGTTTGGCCGTTTTTAAAGTTGCGTGACCAAATAGGTAAGAAAAGTACACCCGAATATACAATTTTTCACACAACAAATCGTCTATTCCAGACCCCCAATGACGCCAATAAACGATCCTCATCACTTTCCCCGCCACATAACTTTAAACTGGCGTATACATCAGACGAACCCGCAGACCTAATCGAGGTTCGAAGCGGGCTCATCCGCGCGAGGTTTATAAGTGGCCCGGGGCGATAGCGGAGGGTTGTCTAATGAGGGCCGGGATACGCCATGTAGGGTTAAAAGATGGCGGTCTGGCGTTCAGAACGTTCTTTAATACGATGACTAGTTTGTGTCTATATAGGTACTGAAAAGTTTTATTTATAAAGTACCGCGAAGAAATGGAATTTATTTTCTGAATATTAATTGTTGTTCCATGTAATAAGGTGTCGACACACGCCATATAAAAATCGAACGCCATGTTTGTTAGTAATAGTTTTAGTGGTTAAAACGTTCCTACCGAAATATTCAATTTTTCACACAGCAAATTTTCGATTTCAAACCAACCAATGACGCCAATAAACGATCCTCACCATTTTTCCCTGACGCAGAGGCATGTAAGGCAGCATAAAATCTTACATTATTTTTAAAGCTAAATATTAAACGTCTTTGCGAATATTAAAAAAAAACATTAAGAAAACCGACTAGTCTTCAACACTTTTACCGGTAAACCCTTTAAGTAGACTTAAGACAAGCCATTGTAAAATCCGCGGGCTAGCGTCCAAACTTCCGATCTCCGCTGAAATCGGCGCGATCACTTAATGAAACTTAAGAATCCGTTCCCGCGTAATCCAGACTTCCAGATTTATCCCCTCCGAGATACCATCGCGATACGGGACTCTGCAACATACGTAATTTAAGTCCCGGACGGTCTTACTCGGTATCAAAAAGAAATTATATGTGAATCCTCGAACGTTTAGATTCCCTCCCTTTTCGGGCAGCTAAATGGGATATAGATCCGTAAGTGGTCTTTGTTGGGATTCCTTAAAGCTGGCGAGTTGGATACCTTTAATGATTTTACGGATAAGGTGTGCTAAGGGGTAGCATGTTTATTGCTTAACTGGATTTTTTACGTTTCTTTTCGGAGCACCAATGCTGTTAAATTTTCTTGGAATTTGAAAAACTGCACTACAACTTCTCGTTGATGTAATTATTCTACGAAAATCGAATAAATATCCCATGCATTATTTATTGATTACTCAATCTTGCGTAATTGGGAATAATAATAAACAATTCTTTAAACAAACCAGTCTCATAGAAAAACATTATTTTATTGATACCAAAGAGTATAAATATACTCTTTTTTTAGTGGTGGTCCGTGATGATAATTCCAAATTCTCTATCGGTATTCGGTATGTAATACTACTTTTGTATTTTCAGTGGCTAAACCTCGGATTATGTCATCGTCAGTCGTTTTACATAAATCGGCTCTGGCCGGCGTATCTGCGCTCTGTTGATTTATTCCGATATCTAAATCGGCCGACTGTTGTGTTCCGAAACACTGCATAAACCCTGCTTATTAGCTTACAATAACAGGCGCCGATATCGAATACATTACATAAGATAACAGAATTGTTTCGACTTGTTGTGGTAAAAGAAGTGACGTGATTTATTTTATTTATTTCATACACACAACATACATATTATAATCATAGAAGAACAAAGTACAAACATTACAGTTCTTAACAAGATGGTGATTGAAAATGGACACTACGTTTATAATGTCGAAGTTAACTTTCATTATATCTGTGCATTTTGTCTTAGAACATTAACTAACATAAGATAATAATTATGCTACAATTATTAAAGATGGATGGAATTGAGTTGAATTTTCTGCAAAGAAAAATGAATAATTTATTATTTTTCTGATTATTTCATAGTATTGAGCCCAAGACTAACCTTCTCATGAAACGGCAAAAGTTAATTTTCATAACACAATGTGATTTTGATATTATATTCATCGTTATATACGTTAAGGATATCCAAAGAAATATCAGTAGCAAAGTTATTTTATGCCAAACGTGAATCGAGTTGATAAAATATTTTTTGTTAAAAAATGTACGCAAGTTACGACTCCGTGATCCCGGAGGTCCTGGTTAATGGGTCGGATTTATGATCAATGTTTTCACATTTTCACAGTTCATTTCAAAGAATGACATTATTCTTTCCAACCTTTGAACTTTGAACGTTCGAACTTTTTACAAGGGATTTTTTCTCGCTGATGCCGTAAATCGGGTCGCTAGTTCAAGGGCAAAAACCGCATTGAACGAAGAAACAAGTCTGAAAACGATTTAAATGATACTCTAGTTAACTCCGTACTGGAAATCTATGTATGGTGCTGTTCTTTATTTCGAATGCAATATAAATTCCTCACAATTCAGACTTAAATTATATCATTGACTGCAAGACTAAGTGTAGGAACACACAAGGCTGGAATAACGTGACCAAAGATTGGCGGCAATGTAAAAAGTAATTTTGACAATGTGTGCCATCTTCCATCAAGTATCTTACGGACCGGTATGACGATGCCAACGGATAGAATACCATTTTGGTACCACATCCGTTGTAAGGGCTACCCTTTGTCCTGTCCTTAAATCAGAAACAAAATTCAGCGCATGCCTTACGCCACATCACTACATAGTATAAAACAAAGTCGCTTTTTCTGTCATGTTGTATGTTGTATGTCCCTATGAACGCTTAAATCTTTAAAACTACGCAACGGATTTTGATGCGGTTTTTTTTAATAGATAGAGTAACTCATGAGGAAGGTTTTTATTTATAATATCATCCATTAAATAGTGGACAAGTACCACGGGCGAAGCCGGGGCGGGCCGCTAGTCTTATTATAAAAAAACTCTAAAGCAACATTGTATCGTTGTCAGGTCACTGCAGCTCGAATATTCGAGTCTTAACCCAACTCCCCCCCTTTTTTTTTCAACCAGCTTCACTTCGCTCGTTCGCTCGCTCGCTCCATCCATCTAGAGCGCAATTTTGACGACGTTGATTAATCGCAAGGTGAATTACATTTTTCATAATTTTTACTCGAAACTTTCCGAGCGTTTTCGTTTACGATAAATACAACATCGCGGAATATGCCATAATATTTTATATCACGGTTCCGGGATTTTTCGTTACCGTTCTATTTTTAACCGACTTCAAAAAAGGAGGAGGTTCTCAATTCGTCTGTATGTATAATATTTTTTTTTTTTTTTTTTTTTATGTATGTTCATCGATAATTTCGTCAAATATGGACCGATTTCAAAAATTTTTTTTTGTTGGATAGAGTTCAGTTCTGAGG
The DNA here is from genome assembly GCA_958496325.1 of Nomophila noctuella. Taxonomy (NCBI): domain Eukaryota; kingdom Metazoa; phylum Arthropoda; class Insecta; order Lepidoptera; family Crambidae; genus Nomophila; species Nomophila noctuella. The sequence goes on from OY292485.1 coordinate 2,517,393, forward strand.
TGGTCCCATTTTCACCAGTCCAGGATCTGATCATGGAATCCAGGAGAAATCGAGGGCAACCACCGAAAATTGTATGCTCGTATGGTGTTTTTGTTACGTAATCATGTTTTACTCAGGAATATGCTTCAGGGTGTCAACATTTGATGCTGCTGCTGTCCTGATGATGATGCTACAGTACTCCTTAGCGGTTAGGAGTTGGAAGGCAGAACTGCAATTGGTCGATGGAAACTATTTAGTAGTATGTAGGGCTTAAATGTTGCTTGTGAGGTATGCTTGTATCAACATCTGATGCTACTGTGCTGATGATGAAGCTACAGTACTCCTTAACGGTTAGGAGTTGGAAGGCAGAACTGCAATTGGTCGATCGAATGTATGTGGGGCTAACGTGATACTTGTGTATATTACATCCAGACCCACGGCGAGAAATCTCGCCGAGAAGTCTCGCTGGGCCTTCTCGCGAGAACAAGTAATTTATCCACACTCTCATTTACTTGTAACAACAACTAAGTTCCTATTAATAATTAAGTTCACGACGCTTTAACACAACTAAAAATCATGAAATAAACTGACTTTTTTAAAAAAAATTAAACCGACTTCAAAAAAATCGTGAACACAAAAATAAACTAAAAATTAAAAAATAATTCCTAATATCTACGAGATTACCTAATACTATAATTTTCCTAAACTATGTCAAAGTAATCTTAAACAAACTAACTGAAGTCGGTGCTTGCCCAAAAAAGCAGAAGAGAAAAAGCACCGACTTCAGTTAGTTTGTTTAAGATTGCTTTGACATAGTTTAGGAAAATTATAGTATTAGGTAATAGATATTAGGAATTATTTTTTAATTTTTAGTTTATTTTTGTGTTCACGATTTTTTTGAAGTCGGTTTAATTTTTAAATTATGGTTTTCTCTAGCGTTTTTAATTACGAGAGACAACACAGTATATTTCCATCTCAAAATTTAATAACATTTTATTGTTTGTTTTGAAAATTACTTATCTAAGACTTTTTTCTTCTTATTAATGATGAATAATCCGCACAAAAATAGTCAGTGTATTTCTACATACTTCAGTGGTTATGTGGGAACATACCCATTTAAGTAGAAATACACTGATCATTTATAAACATTCCTTTTTAATCATTCCATCTATTAAATAACAAGCATCTAATCCCAGAACGTAGTTTTCAAAAACATACATTTACAATGATACAGTGGAAGAGACTGTTAAATCAAAATTTCGTTTTTCGAGTAGTACAAACACTTGTTACATCTTCTTTCTCTCTGCACTCTGTTCGTTTTTACATTACTCATTGTAAAAGCAATCATTTCAATAGCAAACTTTCACAAGATTACGGTTTTTCGATTCCGCCATCCGTCTGGAGAGCAATTTCGACGACACTGATTAATTGCCGAGACACGGGAAGCATCGGGTAATGAAATGAAATAAACGCCTGTGGTGATGCGCCATTACACTTAACACTCTAATAGGCTGATTCTTTTCCTTTACTGTACTAGAACTACGTCCACCACGTCCTGGCATCTAAAACAGCTTGGTTTGGTGACCACCAATCCGCATTTGGCAAGCGTGGTGGTGAAATAAACGCCTGTGGTGATGCGTCATTACTTGCACACTTAACACTATAACAGTGCCAACTTAACCGTTTAAGCATAGATCATGCTGTAATAACTGTACTGTACCGGGAATCGAACCTAGAACTTCGTCCTCCACGTACCGGAACTTAAAAAAGTAGACGGATCAAAATTTGTGTCGGTGTATCCGATCACAGACCGGTTTTGTGATCACCAATCCGCACTTGGCAAGCGTGATGATGTCTTGAAGCGTGGGGAACTTACAGGTTCACTAATAGCCGGGACATAAGAAGCATCGGTTAATGAAATAAACGCCAGTAGTGATGCGCCATTACACTTAACACTCTGCGTATAACTGTGCCAACTTTTCATCATAGATCAAGTTGTAATTAAAGGAAAGAGTGCTTGTCTGGAAACAATCTTAGCATCTTTCGTAGTTATCAGTAAGGTAACAGACCATCCACGTCGAAGTGTTAGTCCTACTACTATTATAAAGGCGAAATTTTGTAAGTATGGATGTATGGATGTTTGTTACTCTTTCACGTAAAAACTACTGATTGGATTTGAATGAAACTTTACCACAATATAGCTTATACATCAGAATAACACATAGGCTACAATTTTTGAGGTTTCTAATGTGAGGTCGTAAAAAAATTATTACTGAAATCGAAATCCACGCCGACGGAGTCGCGGGCGGCCGCTAGTAGGTTAATAAATATGCAACGTGAAAAAGAATTTCTAAGTAAATCAAATTGAAAAATAATCTATTTTGACTTTGACTTTTGCGTACATACATCATCATCATCATTTGCCTGCTCCGTTCCCAGGGCGTGCATACATAAATTTGCTTTATAAACTATAGTTCAGTTCAGCTAAGATTATCCCGGTGTAAGTTTGCCGTCAAAGGAAAATCGGCACTATGCTAAAGTAATAGGATCATTTGATGCTAAGTGATCACCGCCGCCCATGGACATTAACAACCTAGGTCGTAGATGCGTTACCTGCCTTTAAGGTCTACCCTCCCCTTAGCTCTGGCGACCTTACTCACCATAACAAACAGTTGAAAATATTTGCATTGTTTGATTTTTATTTACCCACCTTTGCATTTCGCGATGAATTCGCGTAACTGTAACTACAGATGCGATGCATTCTTCACGGGCTGTGTGACAGACGTCTGTGCAAACACTCCGCTGCACTCACGGTGTTTGTCAAATCAGATTGCGCCTGTGTTTGATATCAAGACGGGTTGGATGTAAACCACACTCGAGAGTATATGGAGACTAGATGGGTTTAAGATGGGATTCTTTATTTGCGAGTTTTCTGTTAAAGTTTACTTAGGGCACGTCAAACTGGATCTTTGAATATATATCTTCTTCAAACATACAGCTATCCCTTAAATCCTTTTCGCCGCGATAAAAGAAGAAATATTTCGTCTTTGATTGTAGTTGGTAAAAAAATATTGTAGACGTTTGGTTTACACTCTTTCTAATGGCCCCAGTCTTTGTCTTCTTTATTCAGTTTTAATTTCATACATTTATATAAATGCTTTATAAGTATGCCTTTACAGAGAGAGACTTTTTGATTTTCTGTAACGTCCCTTATATAAATACTTTCATATATTATTTGATTTATGTTTCTCCTTACCGGACCCACATCCCCTAACACGCGTCCACGCTATTTAATGTTATATTATACCGAAAAAAGTCAGGGAAAATGGTATTTAAATCTATTTCGGCATTTGCATTAGGACGACGCCGCACAAAGCGCAAGCGGGAGATTGATGACGTATTCTTATTTGTGACGTCACGGGCCGAAAAGGTTTTGAATGAGACCAGGGCTGATTTGTAAACATCAAGAAGTAACGACACGTGAGAGATAAGGACTTGGCAGCGTTGACACGCGCCATGGCATTAGGGCTGTCAAGCAGTTTTGTTGTCCGGCTCGAAGGACCATTGGTAATTTTTGCACCAATTCATAAAATGCAGGTTCTTATTAACCTAAATTTATGAAAATGCTGATTACAAAAATAAATAGCATTTATTAAATTAACCACTTTTTGACAAAAAACTTCCCCTCTATCTATGAAACCATTGTCTGAGCAAGTCATTCCATTAGACCAAATAACTGCATATGACATCTATTGTTCTACACCTTTTGTTCTACTATATCCTTTGCACAACCCTACAACTGCATAATACGTCATCCATTCTTGTGTTCAGCGGAGCTCTCTACGATAGCGCAAACGAGTATGCATTAGAAAATAAAAGAAACAACTTCCTAGGAAACTCGGGAGAAAATCCTGTCCAAAGCAGAAATGATGTATCCATTACGTTATTGTCTTTTGATAAACGTGTTTGCACCGCTAAGGTTTATGTTGAAGATTTTAATGGATTGTAGACTTGGGAAACTGTTTGATTGTTTTTAGTTCTGGTGTACTACAATTGGTAACTTACTGGTACAGATTATAAATAGACTAGAAGCCGTCTGCGACTTCGTCCGCATGGATTTCGTTATAAGGTAGCCTATGTCCTTTGATATGAAAAAAAAATAGTAAGACACCTATAACACTTTTACTTGAAAAACTACAGTTTTACTTACCAATTTAACTCCATTCACCTCTCCTAAAGCTCCAGTAACAGCCTATACCATCAGTATGTATTCACCAACAATCTTCTCTAATTAAACAGCGACTAAATGAGTACCAGTCGGGATAGATAGGCGATCCGTCTGGTGCTAGCGGCAGTAACTCCAGATTTATGACGGGCGGTTAATCGCAAACACGTCGCTAAGCCGGGTTTAATCAACCTCGTAACGCCTCGCCTAGTCTCCGTCTACTTTTGAAAGTGCCAGGCCGTGTTTGACTAGGACCTGGGTTCGATTCCTGCCGTAAAAGTAAAGTATTAATGTCATATCATTGTGTCACAAAAACATGATTTGAAACGATGGAGGCCTTTCCTCTGCAGTGATGCATTAATAGGCTGATAATTTTCTTTAACTGTACCAGTAAACCCAGGACCTAGGCAAACACGGCCTGGCACTTTCAAAAGTAGACGGATCGGACAATATTTATGTCGTTTTTTTCAAACAAGGCTCGGGTGTGTGGTCACCAATCCACATTTGGCAAACGTTGTGAAAGCTAAAGAGCTGGTACCTCTCGCTGGGGACAGTAACACCAGATTTATGACGAACAACGAACGGGCACTAAACACGTCGGTAAGCCGGGTTTAATCAACCGCCATGTCATTGTGCACTATTGAGTACTAAGAGAACAATTCGATGAATGATGGTCCTGGTAAATGGATCTGATCGTTGAAGTGGGCAAAACAAGAAAATTTAGCTCATTTAATAGGTTTTCAGCCTGTTAGTTGATCCAATAAGAAAACTTAAATGTTTCGAGTATAAAAAAAGGCTTACTGAAAAAAATACAGTTTAAAACAAAGCATTCGTGATTTCTAAATGACTGAGAATGGATTATGTGTAAGACGCATTTATCCGCTTAAGATTGACTCCTACTTTTTACGTACCTCCATAATACCTCCTTTTAAATAAATATTGCAAAATAACAGAACGTTATTACATAACACGTTAACTCGGCAACTGAAGAAGCAGACATAATTCATAAACATTCACTTAAAGCAAAACACCCACTCTCCAAAATGCATTTTTCAACACCCGAACGTTATTTTAACTCGAGCTCCCCTCGTGTATGCGGCTTACCAGAGAGTAAATATCTCCGCTGTATTTTAAAACCAATGATTTGTTCAAAGCGATTCCTTTGAAGTATCTTTACGTATGTATTGGAGTGGTTCGTAAGCTGAAATCAATCATTTGTCTGTCTTTGTTTTCGTGTATTGCTAATTCAATGTTGCGAAATGGGAAATAATGAGGGATTATTCAACACAAATAACTTTTCTTTCTTATTTGCCATTTAAATAGCTTTGGGCAATACCTCTACATATTTTGTAAAATATAATGATTTCATTATCATCAACTATATCTAGAAATAATAAACCAGCCATCTAAAAATCCATCCTCATGCACGCTTGCACATAGTATTTTTAAAGCATGTAGATACTTTAATGAAATCCGCGACTTTGACAAATGGGGGTGACTGAACTCTACAGAATTTTATCAAAACCAAACCCAGTGTTCATCAGATTACATATAACCGCTTAAAATAATTCCACCAGGCCCATTAACCTGATACTCCAACTAAACCCATCCAATCCACGTCACTCGAACAATATTTCAGCCCAACCGTTATTCTATCTGAAGAGGCCATCCTTCAGCGGTTTGCCGCAGAGCGAGTAAATATGTCTGCTGGATTTAAAATCGACGGCGATTTGTAACAAGTTCAGGGGGTGTGAAGGTTCTTATCATAAACGGAGCGGCTGCGGCGACGCAGGCATCCATCATTCCTGTCTGTGCATCTGTGGTCGTATTATTAGACGGCCCGCTTGGTGTAATGGTCAAGATGTTGCCTATTACGCAAGAGATCGCGGGTTCGATCCCCGCACAGGACAAACATTTGTGTGCATGAACATGTCTGTTTGTCCTGGTCTGGGTGTTATATGTATCTATTTAAGTATATTTGTAATACCACTGTTGATTCTGATGTCTGTAACACAAGTGCTTAAGCTACTTAACACGGTGTCAGATCAATGTATGTGATGTTGTGAAGATATTTATTTATTTTATTTATTTATTTATTATTTGTTCGTGTGTTTGTATTGTTCAAGCCTTCATTTCATATAATGGGCTACAGTGAGTTTTGTTTTCCGTAGGTTATATTTATTGCTATTTGACAAAGGAACGTGTCGATGTTACCTCAAACGACGGAAGCCTTTATCCTCTTAGCATCGTCATCATCAAAAATGAAATAAACTTTTTAAAACGTCTTAACACGTCATTTGACATAGACGTAACGCACATGTGGCACATAAATATGTCTACCTTTCTTTTTTACCATTCCATGTCAAAAATTTTTTTCTTAGATATGTTTTAATAACTGTAGGTAGAAATAGGGTGCGAGGTGGGTGTCGACACGTAGGTACCAAAATCTTAGCATAATAAAGGAAAAGACATCCTTTGTTTGAACTTTGACACAACAGATAAGCTCGTGTACTTGTTAAGGAAGGTTTATGTGTCGTCGTCTCACAAGAAAAGCTTTGATAATACTTTCCCTAATTTCGGTGTATTCAACAACTTTATTCGGAATATGTTGAAGATGTTATTTTCTGAGTCTATGTAAATTTTCCAGTGCGATACACGTCTCAATTAGACAGAGCAGCTTGGTTTTGTTTCGCATACGCTTTTTCTGCAAGAAATCATGCCTTTTGTATCATTAGCTTCCATAGGCGACGGTGGCCACGTACAATAGGCTAGTTGTTGATTTGACGGCCACCAAAGTGGTATATGGGTCGTGGCATCTAATCGCGAGCTATTAATGAGAAGCGCGACGAAGTATCTAGCGTGCAAGTACGGCGATGCAAACAGATATACCACTTTGGTACCGCATCCATTGTCATGGCAATTAGGGCTTCTCTTTTGCTTAACATCAGGCAGAGTCGAGCCAATATACCGTACATTTATTTGACAGAAAAATAAGATTAATTCCCACACCAACCTACACATTTTCAATACCAACACGGCAAATACTGTATGTTAATTAGCATTCATATTTCATAAGCGGCGCGGCCAATGAAATGAGTTTCAATTCCATAAATAATGCGGGCGGAGCGTGAAATAATACAGCGGCAATTAACTAGATCATTGTTGGTGATAGTGGGCGAGCTGGCCACGAAAGATGGGCGGCGACTGGTGCTGTCGCTTGTATGGTAAATTGAATTAAAATGTTGTTGATTTTAAACCCACTGTTAGTTAACGGCTCCGGTCGTACCACTTCGAGTTTTTCATAAAAGAGTTGGGGAAATCTGATAAACTTTTGCACTTATTCCCGTGAAAGTAATAAGAAGCGATTGAGGGGTATTTCGGGGGTATGGGCAACAGGGTTTCCCTATGTTACTTTTACCATACTGAGTGCATAAACCCGCCTGCTCGGTGTTGTAGCTATACTTTTTTTGCATTTTGTAGTTTTTTTCTCGCTGGGAATGCGTTAACCCCACGGTACCCAGTCATCGCCTTGAAGGGCAGCCATGGGCATCGGTGATCCTAGTATATTCTACACCAACACCTTCTTTTTTCAACAATTTTACCTTTGACCTTAAACATCTAAAGCTTAGCTTCTTTACTTTAGCTAAACTTAAGTCACCAAGTCACTCCAACTGTTTACAACCCCGCTTCCTCTCATGCCACTGAGCCAGGCGTCATAAACACACGCGTATGATTTATTTACCTTATAATACGTGTCATTACGTGAATTTGCACAAAATGTTTGCGACTCGCGCTTTCCCCGGCGACTGCCAAATATTTACTGACACGAATTCAGCTGTTTTAATTAAGTTCTTTTGTTCGTAGATTGTATACTTTTTGAGACGGTAATTGGTGGCGTTTGGTTGTTGTATTATGAATGCAATTAGGGAAAGCTTTTGGTGGAGGTGAGATTTTTAACAGGATTCGTTTTGGATAATGTTTGGTAGGGATGTCCTCTTTTAATACTTCAATGCACGACAACGTTTATCCTGTCATAAGAATCAAAATCTTTAATTTAGGTAAACAACAAACATGTGTTAGAAGAAGTAATTTAAAAAAACTTTATTTCCATCATCTTGGAAAATGCACTACGTAGTGAGCATTTACAGTCACTGAAATGGTTGTAAATAAATATCCTCATATTTGGATAACTTATTTGATGTTGTTAAACGCTTTCCGTAGTAAAATTTATCGTACAAATACGCTTTTTGTACCAAAAGCTATTCTACTGGGAACGGCCAAAGCTTCCGTTTGCTCAATGCAAACAGAAATATTGTACCATAAAAATGAATATTCCGTCGCGCAATTTTGACACTTTAAATCCCTCGAACGTCAACGATTAAACACTAAAAACTTTTAGAGCATTCGTAAACTCGTCGAAAACGGTCTTTCGAACGGGCGAGACAGTTTTCTGTGAAAAATTACCGGCTAAGCGGCGCTTTTAGCCCAGTTTCGGAACGGACGGAGTCACGGCACGACCTGCCGATTTCCTCAGCCCGTTCAATTTACCGGAACGCATCTGCCAGCTAAATAGGTTGGCGCCGCCTAACACGTAACGAACGGCCGGCACGAAATAAACTAACGCGAAAAATAAAGTAATTGCTCCTTTCAAATTTTCAATTTTCGAATGGTCAGTTCGAATTTCGAATTTGGAAAAACTTGGCCGGTCGATTCGATCAAAGAGTAATTGTACAGAGAGGGCAGCGGCGGTGGAGTCGTTTTATTGCCCGTGGGGCGAATGGAAGGCGAGCAATTTGGCGGTCTGACCGCAAGAGGCGCGCGTGTTTATTAGAGACAAAGAGCTCGCCGCCTCGACCCCCGATTTGCATAACGGTCTGTGTCGTAATTAGAAACCATCTCGGACGTCCCTCCTTTGTCCCGTCAAGTCTGGAGGGGACAACGTCAAACGCCTTCTATTTAGCCGCGCGGGATAAGCGGTGTAATCCGACTAAATGTGCAACGCTCTCTGGAAAAGTGGAAAGTATTTACATGTTACCTCGGCAACGGGATTATAATTAAATTTTACTGCGAAAGCAGTATCGTTTCAGTTTGTGTAAACTTAAGTTTTTCGCTCCAAGCGCGATCTGGATCATTTCGTTTTACGTTGTTTAATTAAGATTTTTCCGAAACTAACGTTAATAATTTTACTAGTGAAATTTTGAATGAGTATTTCCGTACCTAAATTGTGTTCGTTATAACTGTTTTACTACATATTTAATACATCAAACAGGAGCGTTAGAAATACACAATTGTTAATAATGTGTATGCGAATATGAAGCCTCAAAATAATAAATTCTACTAACCCTTAAAATATAGCTGCACATTTTCATTCACTTAGTTCCTAGAGTATTCAACAAAACAATGATATTAAAATACCGGAGCATCCCCTAACATTTACGTAAAATGCAGCATTTCCTTTTTGAGATGAAAGTTTTTCCAAACTTTTCTATAATTTTTCCATAAATAAAATAATTAAGTAACTTAGGGTACTGAAATACAACATACAAATTACTCTTCGATGACCTAGTTACGCAGCTATATTGCTATGAAGTGCCACGTCGTATGTAAAAAACAGATGTGGACCAATCTAGTCCAGCTATCAGTGGGCACAGAGAGGTCCTTTGTACCAAAGACAAACGACACACAGTTGTTCCTTTTGAGACGGTACACCGAAACACTCGGATGGATTAAATGTGTACCAGTGACACTACTAGCTTTGGTCAAAAGATTGCACCTTGCGGCACTCCGCTTTCGGATTGAACTGGTGCTAGGAAGATGTGTGTTGAATACTGACAGTATTTTCATTCAAATGAATATTAAAAGGATATTTTGGAGAATGATTAAGAATAAGATGGAGGAAAGGAGAATGAGGCTTTTAATGTCCTACTGAAAGACTAATAGGCATTGGCCAACATCATTTAAAATTATGTTATCGTTACAAAAATGGGTATACTATGTTATTGTCTATATATTCCGAAAGAAAATCTTTTTTTTCTGAAAGTTATATAACAGGCTATAGTGTTTGGCCAATCGCTAAGTCTAATAAGTTGATTTTCTCGTACATAAATTGGCATGTGAACTGCGGGGCTAAACAATATTTTGGCGAAAATAATTTCTTATATATTTTTCTACATAAATATCTCGATTCTAAATTCAAATTTGTTAAACATTAAAAAAAATTCACAAAAACAATCTCAGCGTTTTTATAAAATTCAGTCCAAATTTCCGCTCTCTAGAGATCGTTTGTGATTTAGTATTTAATCAAGAAAACGCTCCAATGAATATGTTGGCTTGGCAGTGCTGTTTAGTGCTTGTAGTATTTCAGTCAATAAGCATGTTAATGTATCCTAAAGGCCAAACGCGTTTGCAACATTGATTAGATAGCCCTTGAATATGTATAGCTTGTGCCAGTCTGCCAGCTTATATTAGCCTATGTTTGAACTGTGACTTGGTTTGCGTAATATCATTGATGATAGTTGGGTAATATTTTGAATGTCATTGCATTATTAATTAGGTATTCCATCATCATCATTCTAGCGCCTCTCCTGGTTGCATCCTCGGCCATTACCTCGGAACCCAGAGTGCGCTAATATAAATTATGAATTATTCTTGGTTATTTAAACTTACCTAAAAATACCAGAGGGAGAACAAACTGCTAAGCTTCAACCTCTGCAAAAATCCTGTTAAAAGTTTCCCCATTTCTACGATTGTCTCAACCCTGACTGGTTCACAATTCACAACATAAGCAAGCTGTTTGATGATTGTGTAGTTAACAGAACATCACTTCACCCCTGATGACCCGTGTAATGCCTACCAGCATAGCTCATCACGGCGGCTAAGGATAATGACCTTAACCGATCGCCTTATTTACTGCAAATTGAGGCTCTAGACCCGATATTGGGAACATGGAACGCCGAACAAATGATGTTGATGAGTTTCGTTCCGATGGCGAAACTGTAGGCTTATTTATCTAAAAGATATCGGATCTAACAAAAAAGCAACGCGAGCGCGAAGTTAAGTTGTAAAAGTCAGAGCTGCCGGGATTATGTTTGAAATCGACCGGCGGAATTACTTGGGAATAAATTTTTGATATTGGTACTAAAAATATTTATAGTTCATTGTTCGGAACGTCTGCCGTTGGTGCCGTTTCGCTGCGCGAAATTTTTATATTTTGAACACGTCGGTTGCCCATCCTGGTGGGATGGCTGGTGGGATAGGTAGAATTGCCAGGTAAACCGATAGATATACAGGAACTTTACGAACTGGTATTTTTATTTCTTATCAGATAGAGTTTGTAGCTTGTAGTTTGCTTAAAGGTATGTTATCACCGCCGCTCGTGGATTTTACAACTCCACAAGTGTCGCAAATTCATTGCCTGCTTTAATAGACGCTGGTCTAGTGGTCAGTGACACAGGCTAGAAAACCAAGGGTCCCGTGTTCCAATTCCAATTTCTACTCCAGTCATAGATTTTTATAAAAGTTTTTTTAGTATGCCTATCCGTTGCCTGGTATCCATAGTACAAGCTCCAAGCTTAGTTTGGCAATTGGTGTGTTATTATTTAATACCCCATGCCCTCACCACGCTCTCGAGCTCTAGAGTATTTTATTACCGACTCTTCTATACTCTTTATTAAAAATACAATTATAATGAAAGGCAAAGCTCTTCTCAACCTTATTTATATCAATAATACAAGTAATACTATAGGTAATTATATTATTTACCCGGCGGGCTACCTTTGATCCAGCACAAAACGTTTCCTTGAACTAATTAATGTAACAGACGCTCCCGAGACGTATTTTCCATCCAATTGTGTCGAGACAAAGTAATAACAGTTATGTTACTTAAATTAAATGGGACAGAAGTTAATTCGCAACTGTTAACCTTAATAATGTTAGGCGAAATGAAACGAGATAAAACTCCATCCTGTACAAACCTGAGGCTTATTTCAATTAACGGTAATGTACGAATAAACCATTTCCCGGAGGTTGCTTGTGTTTCGTTTTTCGCCGTTGATATTTCTTTGTTGTTCACTTTGGATAGTTTAAGCGAGTTTCAAGCTGAATTGGGAAGCGATTTGTAAATTGAAATAATTTCAGGAAGGCATGTTTGTTCAATTATATTGCCAACTGCCCAAGTCCAGTGGCGGATTTACAAATTTGCCGCCAGTAGGCAATTCAATTTTTGCCGCCCCTACTGACTTTTGAAATTCAATACGTTAGTTTAATCCCCTTAATAATGTGATTGTAACTTAATGATATTTCTGTCAGTAACTCCATAGAATATTTTAACAACCCGGTCTGTACTGAAGAGTTTAATGTTGACCTATAAACAGCAGCATGTGCTTATCATAAGGTGGGGACAGGCATGACTTAAAATACCTACACTATATGAACACACAAAATGGTCAGTAAACATTGTTTTAGTGCAATATTTTTTATTGCACTTTACAGTTTAAATACAATACAAACAATTTTACAATAGACGACCCGCTTGGTGTAATGGTCAAGATGTTGCCTATTACGCAAGAGGTCGCGGGTTCGATCCCCGCACAGGACAAACATTTGTGTGCATGAACATGTCTGTTTGTCCTGGTCTGGGTGTTATATGTATCTATTTAAGTATATTTGTAATACCACTGTTGATTCTGATGTCTGTAACACAAGTGCTTAAGCAACTTAACACGGGGTCAGATCAATGTATGTGATGTTGTGAAATATTTATTTATTATTTAATTTCAACTACAATGAACATGTTAACAATTATAATAGCTGTTAATGGTGACATTATTTTCTTGCGAGATTTTGCAAAATATTGCAAAATCATTTATTATATCGTCGTATGAAATGTTTTTCATAAGTTCTGACTCAATACACAAAAGAGATAAAGCATTAAGGTTTTTTTGACTTAAAGTAGATCGTAGATAGTTTTTGACCCCTTTTTTAGCAAGAAAAGCTCCTCTCACCAGAACATTTTGTCGCCGGTGTGCATAGAGCCATGCGAAGTGCTATATCCAAGTTTGGATAAATGTGCTCCAAATTTTGTTTTCGCAGAAACGATGATATACTTCTTAATGATCCAGAATCTGGTTTTAACCAAATTCTTTCAGAAGAAAGGTGGCATCGAAAGTGTAAGCATTCTTGAACTAAATCAGATTCTAAATTATTAGGGTACATTTTTAGGGTTCCGTAGCCAAAATGGCAAAAAAACGGAACCCTTATAGATTCGTCATGTCTGTCTGTCTGTCCGCCAGTCTGTCACAGCCACTTTTTTCCGAAACTATAAGTACTATACTATTGAAACTTGGTGAGGGGATGTATTCTGTGAACCGCAACAAGGTTTTCACACGAAAATAATAAAAAAAGAAAAAAAGCGGGGGGTCCCCATAGTTAGAACTGAAACTGAAAATATTTTTTTTCAATGAACATATACGTGTGGGGTATCTATGAATAGGCCTTTAAAAATTATATTGAGGTTTCTAAGCTAATTTTTTTCTGAAGTGAATACTTTGCGTGACAGACTCTTCCAAAGTGGAAAAAAGTGTGTCCCCCCCCCTCTAACTTCAAAAGTAAGAGGATGATAAATCTGAATTAAATATATAATGTACATTACCATAAAAACTACCAACGAAAATTGGTTCGAACGAAATCTATTCAGTAGTTTTTTTAATACGTCAAAAATATAATTTGTACGGAACCCTCAGTGCGGGAGTCCGACTCGCACTTGGCCAATTTTTTTCAAATGCCTTTTTCACTTAGATTCGATGGTAACAACGAGCCGATCTACGAGGACGAGAAACGTATTAATCCTAAAAGATTCACTTGCAGTCATTATAATAACTTCTTTAGGTGTTTCATAAAATCTTTTTTTTCTTGTCGGTTGTCTTTTTCCAATCTCTATTGTATATTGCTTAGATACGCTTAACTCTATCGCTTTTTGTTCGCAATAATTAAAATTCTCTCGTTCAGCTATACATTGCAGTGCGTTTATTAATCGTTTATTTATAGTTTGATTGTGTATACGTAAAATATATTTTTTTGTATAGAAAAAAAAAGTCTAAATTTGCCGCCCCTCTAAATCTGCCGCTCTAGGCACTAGCCTACTCAGCCTATTGGTAAATCCGCCACTGCCCAAGTCAGTTAACTGACAGATGAAAGAAAAACTCCTCGATTTATACTAAAGAATTAAAGTGGCAGTGTAGCGCCGGTTTTGAAAAGCGCTTCCTCTTATTTGTCTGATAGGCAGGCAAACGAACAGGTGATCACCGCTGCCCATGGACATCAACAACCGCACAAGGATCGCAGATGCGTCACTTACCATCAGGTGAACCGTCGTCGTTCGCTTGCCTCCCTATCACAAAAACATAGTTCATATATTTAACAAATTAATACGTATTAACCCCCATCATTTCGTAACAGTTCATTTCCGAACAAATATAGTAACCGGATTATCAACCTTGTTTGAGAGTAGTAAGGTCGATAATGCTTTAATAACAGAACAATTGTTTGTACCCTAAGAAATATAGGGTTAGGAAATGTAACTAGCACCGTCGGCCTAGTGGTTGCGGTGATTTATTGCAGTTCGGGTCCAGTTTGGGCAACTTTTAATGTATCGGTGTTGTTTTTGAGTTTGCCCGGGAATATGCTTCGACTAATGTTAGGGTTAGTATAATTCAGATGAGTACAGTATATTTGTCAAGTTAACATGCTTCGGGAGCTGTGGTTAAAACTTGAAGTGAACAATGCATGATTTAATCTAAATCTCCTGTTTTATCAACTCTAACTACACTTGTTTTACATATATCAGAATCAACAGCGGTACGTTAAATATGATTCAATAGTTGTTTACAACACCCTGACCAAGACAAACAGACATTTTCATGCACACATACATATGTGTCCTGTGCGGGGATCGAACCCACGTCCTCTTGGTCTAATAATCAACTTCTTTACCATTACACCACGCGGGTCGTAAAAATTACACAGTACATATTTACTCCCTCGACTATGATCCAATTGATCTGGTTTCCCTTGTAAGGGTTACGGTAATCAATTCGACAGTCGCTACTACAATGTAGCGACTGTCGAGGCCAGGCCAGGCCAGGCTTGCCAGGCTTGTCAATTCAGATTCATAGTCGCAGCGTACCCTGGGCTCCGAGGCAATGGCCGAGGATGCAACCGAGAGAGGCGCTAGGATGATGAAGATATTTATTCAAAATTCAAAATATACTTTATTTATGTAGGGCTCTGCAAGGCACTTGTCAATAATATTATTACAATAGAATGACTCTACTACCGACTTCGGAATGCAGTCATCTACCGAGAAGAAGCGGCAAGAAACTCGATAGTTGCTGTTTGCAACCGCCAATTTTTTACAATATGTTTTGTCCGTGGTCAAGCGTGGTGATTAAGCCAAAACCCATCTTTGTAACGAAAACATGATTTCAAATGATGGAGGCCCTTGCCTTTTACTTTGTCCGTACATTAAGTAACCATACTTGTATTAGTACTTTCAGTAACTTCTCTCCAAAATTTAATTAACATACCTTTCTTTCTTTTCAGGCTGGCCGCAAAGCACGCCCAGGGCTCAGTACACTAGCGGTGAGTACTCAGACCCTACCGAGGGTAGTCACAAAACTGCTCGTTGAAATTAACAGTGGCCTCACTAACTGCACTAATTAGTCGCTATGCTGTATCCTGCGGCGGTGGTTCTCAAAGTGGGTTGTGATGGCCCCCAGTCATGTAGCTAAGAGGAGGAAAATAAAATAATCGTTACATGAAAAAATAAAAGCGCCTATCATTTTTATAGACTTGGTATCAGCTAACTTTCTTTTTCGTTAATAAACAAGTATTTAATTACATTATAAAACGTTGGAAGTGGCATGTTTAAGGGTCTCAGTGGACTCATATCTAGTGAATTTAAATAAGAACAAATCCGTTATGCTCATTAAAAAAAAATATTTTGTAAACTACCGATGTTATAAGCTTCATTCAAGTATATAAGTGTTAAGCCATGTTATACCTCTATTAACATTAGTTTCAAAATTAAGTGCGACTGGGGCGAAAAGTTTGAGAAACAATACCGCATATACCTAACCCCTAGATGCGGGGGAATGCATACAAAAATAAAAATTTCCGCTAAATTCCAAGCAATAAGGTTGAAAATTGCGTAGATCTACATCACACCTTTTGATGTCAGCGATAATGTGACTTTTTTAATTACCATGTATTCCCTCTGCGACTCTAATTACTACCGACATTATGCATTGATTCACATTTTGCTAATTACGAGTTTATTATAACCGTTAATCAGGTATTTAAGCTTGCATTCGACAGTTTATACAAATGATGCTGTATAAATAATAACTCATGGTTCTAAAAACCACTTATATGTCATAAAGCTGAAGAGTTTGTTTGTTTGTTTGAACAAGCAAATTCAGGAACTGGTTTGAATTCAAATAATATTTTTGTGTTGGGTAGCCTATTAATGAGGAAGGCTTCCAGCTATAGTATAACACTATGTGTGCGAAAACTGAAATCCACGCGGACGGAGTCACGGGCGGCGGCTAGTACAAAATAGTTTGATTTGTTTGCATAAGTCACAACTAAAACTTCAATAATGCTTGTAAAAAATATTACTTCATAATTTTAATAACATCAATAAAAGATTTTAGACTTTCGCGTTGCATTACTATAATGATATTTATTAACGGGACTAAACGCGATTTGATTTATGTAGTACATATATACTACTTACTGCTTGACGTTTCGGCTGCGTTACAGCAACCGTGGTCGCAAGCGGACTGGTGATGCGGGGCGTCGTCTGCTCGGGCGCGGTGAAGAATGGTCTTCCTCTACCCCCAAATTGTCATTTATTATATTGTCACCCACACTTTCACGGCACACGACACTGACAGTATCAGGGTTCATTTTAGACGATGAAAAACGCGGTTGACATCTGCTAATCACTGGATTCCACGCTGAAGCTAATTTAAACCCATCATCCCTGTTGAAATTCTTGTACTTCTTTATTTCAATCGCCTCCCGTACCATCCTAGAATGGTAATGGCGTTCAGTGGAGAGGATTTTCGGCTCATGTAACTCCATCCAGTGATTCGGTCCCATGTCAATTAAATGTTCAGCCACCGCGGATTTATTCGTTTGTCGATTTTTCACTGCGGTAATATGTTCCTTGACCCGTTCAGCTATTGCCCGCTTGGTTTGGCCTATATAAGAACTACCACAGCTGCAATCGATTTTATAAACACCTGATGTTTGGTACGGTATCCTATCCTTAGGTGAGCGCAATAGTTTAGACATTTTGCATAACGGAGTGTATACAGTCTTGATGGAGAATTTCTTTAATACTGTTCCAATCTTATCCGTTATACCTTTTAAATACGGTAAAAACATAGCCTGCCGTTTCACCTCAGGACATCTTGCCTTCTCTTTACACTTCCTCATTTTTCTTGACACCCCATATCCGTTACGTTGTAGTACCTCCTGAACATGCGCTAATTCCGCGTGAAGATGTTCAGGGTCACAGAGCATATGGGCTCTGTTTGTCAATGACGCAATAACGGACTGAAGGTGCCGCGGGTGATGATGAGAAGTCGCATGTAGATACCTGTCAGTATGGGTGGGTTTCCGGTATACAGAGTTGCCGAAACGTCAAGCAGTAAGTAGTATATATGTACTACATAAATCAAATCGCGTTTAGTCCCGTTAATAAATATCATTATAACATCAATAAACTTGTAATTGAGTTGTATTTATCTTTCATTTCCCGTAATAATAGTTATTACTCTGCCCCATGTTTCCTGTTTCAAAACAAAAATAAAAAGGGAAAATGTCCGTTAACTTACCTTCCCCAGTTATTTTATAATTTGGAAAATAATAAAATAACTGCCGCACTGCAGCCGGCAAGTTTATTTTATTAAAAACCTCATTTGAAGAAAAGAAACAGAATACTTTCTTCGAAGACGTTCGGAAACACTCAGTAAAGTTTGGAAAGAAAAACTAATTTGGCGCTAAGCAGGGACGCGCAACCTTTGCACAAGTCAGGGCTTTGACAACTGACGAGATTTCATGCTATTTGTTCCAAGGCAAATAATGTTTTCGTTATTTTTTTCAAGTGTCTGAACACATTTTTCTGAAATTACGCGACCGAAGTTCGGTGGCAATGCATTTTCTATAGAAAATTACGCGACGTAATTTCGTCATAGTGTTAGCAGGCGTAGTTGCGTTGAACTTCACTTTATCCGCCTATTGTGTTTCTATACTAATGATATTAAGTGAAATCATAATTATTATAGTTTCTTTTTAAATAAAGTAATGTTTTTGAAAAAAAGTCCATGATTTTTTATTTTTTTTTATTAAAAACAAGCTTTTATTTAATAATTTTCTGTATTACAATACACTTTCAATCATTCCTACAATTGTATTCTAATGTTATATTTGCTACCAAAGCAAAATATTTTCATTACCCACACACTCTCCACATAAACTTAATTTGCAATCACAACTAACTGTTGTATTTTTAGCGTCAGAAATTCTACATCCAAGACAACGCTAAGAAAATGTAACCCACCCCTGGTTTAGGGTTCGTGTAAAAACTCCAAGTACGGTCGGGGGAACAAAAATTAACAACAGCCGTCAGGGGCAGCGGTATTGAAGCGACGAACAACTCATTACTCATAATTAGCGAGTCAACTCCGAGATTGCCAGTTTCTTGTTATGACGTTTAATTACTAGTCGTAGAGGTGCAGAGCAAAAGTAGCAGCGATGACGTAAATAAAAATATCAGATTAATGATTACCATACCATAGATGCTCCCTATGTCACGTTTGAGTGTCACCAAAACGTCGAAAATTCACTAGACTTTTCACACAGTCGCCCTCAACAGAAGACTAGGGCCACGCGATAATGACGTCATCCCACTTGACAGTTCAGGCGGTAGCAGTACGTGTGTCTGCTATCTTGCCCTATCACACGTGATTCATTCAGAAAAAGGCTTTCCTTTTTCTCCTTAATATGAATCACAAATTATTTATTCGTTGCATCTATTGATATTCATGAGTAAAGTAAAAATTAAGTATTAGCCAAATAATGTCCCTCCGCAGAGCAAAGGCCTCCATCATTTAAAATCATGTTTGCGTAACAAAGATGGGCTTTGGCTTAATCACCGCGCTTGCCAAATGCGGATTGGTGATCACAAACCCGGGCTGTATTCGGAAAAACCTGCACGAAGGTGCCCGACCTGGGAAAACTACTTTTTTTCAAATCGGGTCCGTAGTACCTGAGATGAGCGCGTTCGAACCAACAAACAAACTCTTCAGCTTTATGATATTATTATATGAGTTTACATTTTTATGAAGTCACAAACAAACTTTCCTATTTCCACGACAAAACAGCAACTGTAACAGCTCATTACTCATAATTAGCGCGTAAACTTGATTCGCAGCGCTCCGAGATTGCCAGTTCCTTGTTATGACATTTAATCACCTACCGGAGAAATGCACCTTCTGCAAAAATAATGCTAATGATCTTAGTGATAAGGTTGAAAATTAAAAAATACATTAGAAAAAAACATCACTTTTACCGAACTGTCTTTGAAGATTTGAAAATTAAAAACGAATACTTAGCAGCTTTAAAAAAACTGTTACCGTCCTAATTATGTTGAAGGTGTAGGTATTTTTATTGATTTGGAATCTGAATTCTGTAGCATTGTTAGTTTTATATTAGCTAAGCACGAAAAAGGTTAGAAATGAATACGTTATTATCAGTTTGTTATATTCCAAGTCCAAATAGTATATAATAAAGAGTAAAATACTCCATACCATAATAGTCTAAAAATTTATGAGTCAAATACACCAGAAATAACCGTCAATCATTATAATTAGCTTGGGTGAAGTGGTGTCGAGATTTTTCCGCGATTCCGTTTAATTACCCCACTGAAATAAAGTCTCGGGTACTAATTATATCAAGCTTGGTAAAATGTATTGTTGCGTAGGAAACTGATTTGGTGTTATGACGGAGACATATTATATTATAAATAAATAAATAATAAATTAATTGGACTAATACATCAATTGCTTAGCACCTAACTAAGCTCGAAACTCGTACTATGGTTGCTAGAGAACGAATAGGTATACTTTAATACTTTTATATGTGTATATTCATTCATGACTCGAGTACTATGTAATGTCGATTTTTAGCACACTAATCTTTGCCCCTAGCGGGATGCGAACCCGCGACCCTTGATTTAGTAGCCAGGGTCTTATGACCACTAGACCAACGGGCTCCAAACACACTAAAGACATAATTTCCGTTGTTAAAAATATGGCATCGTTAATTTAGCTGATGAAATTAGGCCATTACTTTCGTGTTTTATTATTTCCGGGGCCAGGTAAGATTTATCAGAGGCATTAAAGCCATTAGGCGAATACACGAAGCTAGTTTTTCAAGATTTTCATTGATTTGTCTGCTAATAAAAACGAACCTAACGCAAACATATTCTTTCAATTCCTACCATTAGTTCCTAAGATTAGCGCGTTCGAACAAACAAACAAATTCAGTAAGTATAGATTTCATTTCGGAACTCGGTTTGTACTTGTTACAAACCTCTTATTCAGAGTAACAATCTAAGCACGTTTTAATTCACAACTTTTCGGCTTGATGACTGCTCCCCCCCCCCCCCCCCCCCATGGGATGGTGGCGCCCCCTTCACAAGCCGTGACGTGAATAAAAGGCGTTGTAATGAAATGAAGTAATGCAACTATTTTCATTTTGCATTATCTCGAATTTAGATGGAGCATGTTTCAAATTACGCTGCTTAAAGTTGTATCAGTCAAAGCAGCAAAGTTTGTTGTGTTGCTAATATACATATATGTAGATTTACAAAGTTGAATTAAGCTGTGTTATCAGCTCTCAAAGTTTGTAATATTTTCTAATTACAGACTTTTTCATAATTCTTAGATGAAAACTGTATGTATTTGTATCTATTAGGTAAGAACCAGATATCTTCAATCACCTCGGTTTAATTGTATTAACAAAGAATCCAGAAATGTTTAATCAGAGCTCGACATCACTCATTAGACGTGCTGTAAAAGCATTCCCAGAGGTTTAAAAGCTAGTCAGTTACCCATCACAGCCGACCCAAGCCCATCACAAACCGCCCGAAAGCAATACTCCGTAATGGACGCTATCCATTACCTACGTGCCTTATAAATTAGTGATAAAACGTACGCGTAACTGTTAACTGTCGCAGTGCCCATCAAGTGGCAATTAACTTCCAGTGCCGGCACGTAGTAAATTCGCGGCCGAAACTGGCAATCAGCGTGGCACAAGCGGTAATGGCCACGTAATGTGACAGCTAATTTCCTGAAGAAGCGTCCCACCTTCGCAGGTTTTTATTGTCCCGCTCGCGATTCTTGTCACGCTTCGTCCCCCCGCCCCCCGCAGCCCTCGGAACCCCGGAACCCCCGCCCCCAACGTGAACACTCCTCGTGGTGAATACTGAGATCTTGAAGCACTGGGTTAGGGTACAGCGAATAAATCAAGATATCTATTTGACTAGTCGGTATTGAATATATTTTTGGGGCTCGACAAATGTTTGGTTGGTGTCCGCTGAATATTTTAGTTTATGTCAGACCATGTTAATAGTGTTCTAAACTAAGATAGCTCGAACTGCGTGAAAGATATAATCAGATTTAAGTGATTATGGAATTGTGACCTATTATGTTTAAAATGTTGATGTAGTCGGGAACCGCCGGCGCCGTCGACTCACCAAACATCGGTTTTGTCTCGAATACGCACTAGTCTTTTTAGACAATATCCCATCTACAATACTACATCTATAAGTCAATAGTTTCTTCGAAACACAGCAAAATATGCTACTTCACAACGCTATCCTCGCTAAGTACAATCGAAAACACTTAAACAAATACATCGATAATTGAGCGCGCCATTCCTGCCTAACCATCGACCGTCGGAGCATTCGCCGACGCATCCGCCACTGCGTCCGATGAATGCTGAGTGCACAAAGAGATTCCCCGATAATCTCGAAGGCACTCAACGCCGAGCCATAGCCCAGGCCTAACTTATCACGACTAATTGCTTTCGGAACGGCGCTGACCGCAGATTGGAACTTCATAAGACGACCTATCGCTGGAAGTGGAACGTGATTCGGACTGCGGTTGCGGTGGACCTCGCGTGTAGTGGTGGTCCGAATTTAAGTATGGTACGAGTTGGTCACATTTTACCAAAAAATAAATATTGTTTTTATGACGTTTTAATGTAATGTATCGTATGTTTTTTATCTTTTCGTAGTCAATAAAACATTACTTATCATTCACACAATAATCAATCCTAGTATTTGAAACATTTCTGACGTGCTAAGATTGATATTGTAAACAAAAATCAAAAACCGATGATAATGGAACAAAGTTGGGCGAAGTCCTCCCTCGCATCTATTCTGAATTAACTAATCCTAGCATCAATAAAAGTAAATTCCAAAGCGCCATCATCAATAACCATTTTGACAGTTAAGCCGCCATTTTTCATTTGGCGCGCAACGTTCGAAAGTGGAATCCGAGCGAAAATCGCGTAGTCAGAGATCGACCGAAACAAAAAACGTCCTTGTACCGCGCCGCTTGCAAACACCGAAAGTGCATCGGCTATCCCGAGCTAAGCCCCTTATATTGCAGCTTTAATTTCGCTCCGGAAACTCCCGGGCGTTACCGAAGCAGCAATGGAAATGCTCCCGAAAATTTACACTTCTAATCCAAAATTCGCGAGGTTGCAAAGGCGCTGTAGATCAACTTCCGAGCCATTTATTCGCAAATCGAGTTATTGCACCTCGCGCAGATTGCTTTACATAGGTCATTTGTGGAAATTACATGTCTCCGCCAACATTAGAATGTTTCTACCGCAAGATTTATTACCAAACTGCAAGTGAAAATTTTTACAAGAAACCTCGGCGAGATTAATGCATCGTTTCCGTGAAAGAAGCTCGCGTTTTCTTAATTTCCTTCTTGAAGCAGTGCATAAACCGTCATTTAAAACATCGCATGGCAAAGATAAATATGTTGCTATTTATCATAGCCCCGGTTTAACAAACAGTGCTTTATAATAACTATGCAGTTTCGCATTTCGCTCCTTTTAGTATGCGCCGTAATTCATTTCGTATTTAACTCTTGTCCCATTAAGGCTGTTTGTTGGATTCACAAAGGCAAATCGAATTATAAGTGTAAGTCGCGGCCAGAAATTGTTATCTGGACATTTCACTGCGTACTGTTTTCGTATTTTCCAAAATTAGTTTTGAACGGGGCTTTGCGCGGAGAATTCATAGTTCGTTATGTAGAATCACTACATAGTATAAAACAAAGTCGCTTTCTCTGTCCCTATGTCCCTTTGTATGCTTAAATCTATGATACTACGCAACGGATTTTGATGCAGTTTTTTTTATAGATAGGGTGATTCGAGAGGGAGGTTTTTATGTATAAAACATGCATAATATAGTAGAGAAACACTAATAAACTTAGTTGCACCCGTACGAAGTCGGGGCGGGTCGCTAGTTTGAAATAAGAACAATCTTCTCAATTTTTTTTCTCAAAGAATTTGTTTTTATTTTTTTTAATAATACTTTTTGTAGCTTATGGGATGAGTCCAGTTTTCATAATTCGAACTTTTATTATATTATATCTATTTATATATATAAAAATGAATTGCTTTACGTTAGTCTCGCTAAAACTCGAGAACGGCTGAACGGATTTATCTTATCTTGGTATTGAATTATTCGTGGAGGTCTAGGGAAGGTTTAAAAGGTGAGAAAAATGAGGTATTCAGTCGCGGGCGGAAGGCTAGTGTAAATTAAAATTTAAGAAATGTGATTCCAAATCTAAATTCCTGGCATCTTAGCGTTCCGTCACACTGCATTTGTTTACATCTAAGCCATCTCCGTGTAGTTCGTACGTTTATTAAAATTCCTGGTCATGGTGTTTCGGGACTAAAGTCGACACGCGAGCCCCCGTGACGTACTAATTGCTATATGGGGTTATGGGGCACGCCATTGCGGCTTATTAAAGTGAGAGGGGGTATCCTGTAGTCCGATGACAATTTAAATACAAATTAGTAAACTAGATACGTGTGGAGAATGATGGATGATGTGTTTGTGTTAGCGGTGAGTTGTTGTTATGTATGTTGATTTGAAGTTAAGCATGCGTGTAGAAGTTTGAAGAATGTGATTAAACTAATTTGAGAAGAAGCAAGGATAAGTACGGGTTTTTGAAGTAAAAGAGACCGAAAATCGTGTGCCAAAATGTAAAGAATTTTTTTATCTAGAAATATGAGAACTCAGCTCAATTTTCCGTCTGGAAGCGAAGAATAGTGATGTTACAACTTAAAAATACAAGTATAGATAGTATTTAGGTATTAATATAATTGCCACATTAATTACTTTCCACCAATGCTTCACCATTGTATCTAGAATTTTAATTCAAACCTAACAATAAGAGTCTTGTAGCCGCCTGTCGTTATTAAATTGTTTCCAAACAAATCATCAGACCCGTCTCCAACTCTCTAGTGAATAATTACTCGACGTCATCAATCCTTGCTTAAAGATTCGCACACACAGTAATTAATATTGCAACTGGTTCAAAATCACACACGTCTGCAGGCGCCCGACGTTGAACGTTATGCAGCAAACATTCAATTAATCCACGAATTACCGAAAATGAAGCACGTCAATATTTGAGCGATGTTAATTGTGACTCGGATTGAGTGTAAACACTGACGTCTCGTGAAAGTATGCCGTTGTTTACTGTTTACGTGCAAGGATTGAGAATCTTTACATGCAAGTAATTGAATGGCGACTCATCTCGTTTCGTAATGTCAGCTGGATACATGTAATTAATAAGTAGTTATGTACATAACCAGCCGCCCGCGAGTTCGTCCGCGTGGATTTCGGTTGCCGCTCACATTTTGTTACTCGTCGAATGGACTATCCAACACTCAAACAATTTTTCAATTCGACCCAGTACCTGAGAGTAGCGCGTACAAAGAAACAAACTCTTCAGCTTAATTATATGAGTACCTAAAGATTTTATTGTTCAATCAAATTCAATAAATTGAAGGATACGTAATGTAACGTAATCTTATTTTCAATGAATCTCGGGTTCATTTCTTAATCAAGTCAAATCAATATCATTTATTGTCACTAGTTATATGCTTGGTACAGTTTAGCAGATGATTTAAATATCAATGTTCACTATAAACTCCCCATAATAATCAGGGCATGTCCTCGGCTTCCACCAAAAAGCGCAATCGTGATAACCATAAACTCCCGTTCCCGTGTTACCTACAAATAACTCATTAAGCTTGTTTTGATATCAATAATAACAAACTACTAACAAACTGCATATCTAAACATCCAACCGCAATTCGCGACGATTAGCAGAGAAACTGCATTTATCGCAAACATTTCTGCGGTCGGCAGTAATGCACCGACGCCACTGATATTTGTATTTTGTTGGATCTAACCGCACTTTAGAAATATGATTGATTTCAATCGGGACGGTAGGTTAGCGTTTCCGAGGCAAATGTGATAGGGAATTATCAGTTAATCAATATTTTTCCCTGTATTAAAATATTTGTTGTTTTGATTAGCGGATCTCATTACAATTTATGTCATTTTTGTTGATTTACATGTTAATGATTTATTTAAAGTAACTTAAATAGTGCCCTATTATGTTGAAAAACTAAGGCTCGTATTAATAAATCGCATTCAACTCTGAGCTCGATCTTGAGCGCGAACTTGAGGTGCTGTTTTGTATGAAAATGACATTTCGCACTCAAGATCGAGCTCACAGTTGAGTGCGATTTATTAATACGAGCCTAAGTATCTTTCAACGAAATTTTAATTTCACATAAAAACTCTGTTCTAAATGGGAAAATTTCAAAATGTTTCAAAAGGTTACTCAGTAACGCATTGACTAACTAAACAAATGAATGGAACTAACCCGTCTTGTAAACAAAAACAAAAGACCACGAACATTCGCATCACAACGTCAAGGGCGGGTGAAACCAAGCTTCCTAATTAAATTAGTCCTCAATCAAACTAAATCCGAGATAGATCGGGCCCGGGCTGGCGTAATCTGCCGCGATACACCACGCTCGCCCTTAAATATAGCCCGGGATTTAAATGCTTATGCCGTTTTAATAAGCCACGGACTAAGCCGACATAGTGCGGGTGAGCCGTGGGTGTCGCTTAATCGAATCCTTCATCTGATGTTTAATATACGTTTTCCGCCAGTGACATACGCTTGAAACGGTCAAATTAAGTCTCTGTACCAATGCCCGAACATCTTCGATCTGAAAGCAAGATTACAAGTTGAGAAGATAAAACTAGCAAATTTTTATTTACACGTGTTCAGGCATTTTAATTTTCTTATATGAGGGTAAACTACAATAACCCGCGACCCAGCTGTGACGTACGCTGCAAGCGCCGAACCAGTCCATCGGTTGATCGCGCACGGTGTTTTACGCGGCTTCGGATTTAAATCTTTTCGGCGGAATATCGATGATAATCCAACTTTGTGTACTTAAAATGTTTCATCTCGGATCCTACAACGGTTATTGGTGTGGTTTCATCAATTTTGGAACAGTACATGTGATTTATCAAAGGACTTCTCGGAACACGTGGCGAGCACGGCTTCCCATCTCAACTCCAGCATAGCAATCGGCGTCAAAGGTGAGTGGTTTGCCTTATTATCGGGGTTTTGCTATGCCCTGACTGCTCATCCTAAACAACTATTAAGAGAAACGAATAATCTAGACTCTATACTCTAGATTCTAGAGAATTCCAACTGTTCTCGTGAGTTATCGAAGGGTTCTCGTGAACACCAAGTATTTGTATTACAAATACTATGATTATACTTAACTCAATGAGAAATACGAAGGACATTACCTAATAACATTCCTGCAACTATGTAAGTATTATAAAACTTATTCTTCTTGTTTCGCCAATAATACTCAGAATAAACCTGATATCTTTTGCACTGCAAAAGTTAATCCTCAGCGTCATTGAGGTTTTCAAATGAAGATAACCCAGGATTAAGGTTTATTAATAAATCAGAGGTAGCAGAACGGAAATTAAGCAGTAATAGAGCTGTTTGTGAGACCCGGTGTTACAGGTTTGGGTTAATTTTGTTTACCGGTCGGTATCATCGGGTATTTTGGTCGGGGCGAGTATGGGCTAATGAATAAGGTGTGAAGGACATTGCGGTTTTAGTAGCTATACAAGGCTAATGATACATTCTTTACACGTGTTATATTATTTTATAAAATGGTAAAAAAAATCTGGATTCTCTTGTTTGGAACTTATGCATGTATGTACATGGGCCTTCCTACATTGCAATGTAGTTAGAATAATTAACATATTTGCCTAAGAAAGGAAAGAATACACAAAATGCCGGTTCTTTTAATTTTTCTATCATCTTTCTTTATTTAATAACGGATCTATAAAATCAGTCTGTTTTATTTTGATTCATCTCTGGTTCACTGACTATCATTATTAACCTCTTATGCTAGGAAACTTCCACACATGAACTACAATAATTCCGGTCAATAATGACCTCGCTTCTGACCACACCAGACCACAATTCTGGTCGCAGGATGCACGAGGGCCATTCTTGAGTGACCACAACCACGGTTGGTCGAAATTAACCAAAATTGTAATACTGGTACAGCGTACGGAAATGTCAGTGAGTTTATTTTATTGTTTGTTATTGTATTTTTGTTACGTTTGGGTTTTTATTTATGGAAACTTTGCTGATTTATGTGTAAATTTTGTCGATTCTTGATTTAGGTAATATTATAATTGTTTGTTTCCTTAATTTCCTTAATATTAATAAAATGAAACAAAACAAATCAAAACAACTAAAATAAATAAACGATCGGATTATTATTTATGTGAATTTTACTTATATCGTACGTAGCTTCATTAATCATTATTAACACAAAGAAAGAATACAAGAACACTTTCACATACATTCAAGGAACATCAATTCTTACTTTGTATGTTGTTACTGTTGCTCCATTAATCACGTCGATTTCAAGGTTTCATGCCTTTGCTGAATTCTCATACTTTTATTGGCTTGCCAAAAACCTCCCTTATAATCTAAGTAGTTGTTGTTACATAAACACATCATGGACTATCCATTAAAAGTATTAGTAGTAAAATGACTACTAATAATTTTTAATTAAAATATCATTGGAAGATTTCCCGGGCTTCGGCCTGGCAAAGTTACATGGCTGGCCTTGGCCGTTTGTCAGCGAATTCTTAGCCTTTTTTGGACGTCGCAGGAGCCATCATCTGAGTCCTAGTTTTATTTATTATATTATATGCTAAAATGAACATTAAAAGTAGGTTTTCCGCGTTGTCAATACAAATATTCATGTCTACTGGCAATGATAACCATTATACATTCTGCACGAGCTTACAGTCCATTCTCTTATTTAAAAATATACAATTAATGCTTAGAACTAATTCCTTATAGAACAACAAAACAAAGGTATTTGCATTTCAATTAGCAGAACACGTTATCATTTGCATTAGCCTTTGGTATCAACAAACCTCTATTCCGAGTCTAGACCGGACCGCTACAAAGTCTAGTGTTTCAATTAATATTACTTTTTATTTGATGTTGCTCGGGAGTTACTTTTATAGTTTTTATCTTTATTGCTGTTTGCTCACCTCTCGGGTACTAACTGGAATCATAATTCCAGCAACGTTGTTGCATTCGTTAAGTTTTTAGTGCTCGCATCTGGAACGTTTTTCGTCTTGAGTTAACTCTTGCATAAGAAGTTTTTTTTGGTTAAAGCTTTTGTGAGATGCATGTGTGGAACGTTTTCTTCATACTCGCTTCATAATGTGTCTTGAGGGATGCAATATTTTACTCGTTTCTAGAATAGGGGTGGGCTCTTTTAAAACTAAATTGAGTTGAGTAATATTTAAAGTAACTCGTTCATTTAAGGAGGGGTTTTTAGAACAAATATACATATTATGTAGCATAGTACATTTTTTTTAAATTTGATTTGACAATTAAAATATTCATTTTGACCAGTTAATGTTCAAATATTTAAATATCAGGCGATACTGTTTATCGATTCCAATTTAATGTCAACCATAGATTTTTTTGGTATATTTTTACATACTTTAACATGCTAACTATTATTTATACTTTTGTCTATAAAAATCAACCATAGGTACTAATTTATGACCATATCTTGGAGAAAAATCCTAATTCTTTCCCTCTTCTGCCAATGCACATAAACCTACTGATCTACCAGCCTACTGTGCCTAGCGAAGAGGCTTGAGGTCGCGTGACTGCGCACGCGGCCATTTTAACCGTCCGTAAATAAAAACAGTCGAGTTATACCCGGCTGGTCCGCACGCGACCGACACGCCCACCGAACGTTTTAATAATTAGGGGTCCGTAGACAAGACTGGACAAATTAGCCGGATGCGTTTAAGATAGAATCATAATTTGTAATACATTTGTATGTTTTTTTTTGTGTCGAGATGTGGAAGCATTAGTTAGGGAAGCAAACGAACAAGAAGGTCACCTGATGGCCTGACCTGATGGCAAGTGATCACCACCGCCCATGGACGTCAATAACCGCACAAGCATAGCAGACGCGTTGCCTGCCTTTAAGACCCCATGCCCTCCCCAACTAAGCTCTGTGAATCAAATTGTGAATCAAAAACGCCTATATCAAACCAATATTTTAACCAAAATTGCCGTTTGTATTAAACAAGCGATTACGATATACGATATACGATTTGTGACAAAATAATTGCTAAGCAAACATTATGTAAGATTCGCTTATTCTGAGGCCTCCACATAAAAAGGGACACGGATATTTTAGTTTACCGATTTAAGAATAAACTTTGCTTAAATTCCTGGTGTGAATATCTACTCGCTAACATCCATTTCTGAATTCCATAGCTCAATGAACACTTTTCGTGGTTTAAGAACCCTTAAACGAACACAGTCCATCCTTGTCATGTTTTTGAACCGATTGTATCTTTTTCAGGCATTTTTCTAGTTAATTGTCGACAACCTTGTAGGTTGAATAATTCCATATTAATGTTTGGTACGGTACGCAATCGAGCCACGGATAATTGTTGGTTTTGGTAATAAAACAACTTTTTCAACGTTAAGCACTTGATTGTTCTTTGTGATATAATTATTTAGCCGTAACAGAAACAAAAGAAACGTTACTATTATTTCTAAACTTCCCTTGTTCAAAAGAAGTGGTAATAAGAGTTTGTGTTAAACTTGATCAGAATTTGTAATTATAGTCGTACAACTATAATAATAAATGTATAGTTAAAAGCAATATGTAATTTATTATGTATTTTTGTTTGTTTCAGGTATGTATATATTTAAATCCTGTGCTTAAATCATTGACCGGTAATGTAAAGGATGTACCTATATGGTTTCATTTGTAAGACTGTTACAAACTGCATGTATTAGAGTTAAGACTCAACTTCTGGTATGAAAGAGGGTGTCAATATTCAATACCAAGTGAAAATGCGCTATAAGTTTAAAAATAAGACATTATTTGTTAAAACGCATTAATTTGTCGATAGAATGAATTTTAAAATATGTTAATGGTTCCAATTTAAATACACGTGCATTCAGCAAAACTTCCCACGTAACTAAAATTTTATAGGCACATATAAATCGCAGACAAGTAATTTGACATCGCTGGCCGGATGAAACTGAATTCCTTCGCCAATGTCCAACTTTTTAAACCGGAAACAATGTCAAAGGTCGGAAAACGGCCAGTAACATGTCAAGACAAGCCATCTGCGTTGTTATATCAACCGATGCATCAAGCTTTCGCCTCGATAGGCTGGTGGTTTATGCATCAGCCCGTGGTCGTGAGGTCCGGGGTTCGATCCCCGGGTGGGGTTTTTTTTGTGTCATTATTTGCTAATACAGCTCTGGTTGTGATTGCCAATCTGGAATTGGCAAGCGTGGTGATTACACCAAAATTGGCTTAATAGCCAATACCTATTTTTGTAGCAAAAACACAACTTTCAAATGATGGCGGCCTTTGCCCAGTGCCCAGTAGGACATAAACAAGCTGATATTTTAGTTACATCAACTAATGACCCCGCGACTTCTCTGATCACTTGCGACTTTCGCCGGTCGTAACCGATGCTACAGATAATAAATGCAAGTTTTATACGCCTTTTTATCGCCTCGCCGGCACAATTTATAGCGATGCAGTCGTTTACCCGTTCCCACGGTGACGGTTTATCATTTCAAACGCCAATTTTACACACTCGTAAAACATCTGCTTTGAATGATAATTGAAATCATCATTACACATTCACTTTGATGCCTTCCCTGAGTGGTCTGTGATCATCATGTGTTAAGAAGTTGCTTTAGCTTAGATTGCCTTCAAGTAAATGGTCCAATCTCTCCCATTTTTTATTATAAAAAGATGAAACGATACTGTTATAGTGCGAATGTATGTGGAGTGCAAACGACATAAGTTTATATTTAAAAAATAAGTTTTGATCAATTAGCCAACACCGCCTCATTTAAATTGTTTTTAATAACAACTCACTAAGCATATTATGATTACTTCAGATATGAACCCGAATGCTCTGGCGTAAACTTACGAAATATCTATTTTCTAGCCTCTCCAACACGAGAATAGCCACTACGGACTGCGGTCAGAGTGGTCATTATTCGTTCATTAGATAAGACGTTACAAATATGATGTCATATACGAAAAGAAACATCAAATTTCGTAACATTGCGGCATACCACTTGTACATATAATCAAAACACATTCTCCTCTTGCCAGAACTGTACATTAAAACGAATTTAAGATTCCCATTTACCATGGTGGAATAATAAAACACGTAATTTGATGTATGGCCTGATACGCCGAGTTCTATATAAATGAGTTTATAATAGCCATTTCTTTGCGTTCACGCATCGCTCGCTCCTTTTTAACGTAATTTCACGATCAAACGACGTGGATTTATTGTTTCTTTATGTTATTATTAACACTTGTGTAAGCTCCGCACTTGTGGTATGGTATAAATGATGGTGCTTTGGTTTTTTTCGTTTGAAACAGGTAATGATACCTTTTGATTTTGTTCTTAAAGGGCTTAATTACTAAAGTGATTGACGCGTTAGAGCTAAAATCTGGTACAAAAAAGGACTTAAAAAGGTATAAATAGATTTAACTTCAAAGACAAATGTTCTGTTTTCTTCACAAAGGCATAAGTATATTCAACCTACAAATATATAAATGAGTAAAACTCTTCCAGCGTCATTAAAGTTTCAAACTGTAAGGAATGATGGCAAGCACCCGCTCAGTCGGAATAGGCCTACACTTGTTATTCTTTTACTGTCTCGGCCTGACCTCGCAAATCACTAAAGTGAACTGCTTTAGTGTAGTAAAGAGATCTATTTTAATAATTTAACGGTGCGTGGCCCCGACGCCGCGGCCGGAAGTTCCGCCATTTCGCGCGGATCTTGTTGAATTATTCGCACAAAATGGCGGTCACTTGTGTGTCGTGCGCTTAACGCGGTGCGAGGATAAACCGCTAATTGTACCCATAAAACACAGGCTTTTTCGTTATAACTGACATTGTGATGTACGAGTTAAAGCTAGTTTGCTTTTGGACTTTTTATTTATTACCAAATTTTCATTGTTGAAGTAACTACCACGTATGTGTGATTCATTTTTGTCACTAATTTCTGCTTAGTGAATTTTCTGCATTCTTATTTCTGATTAAAAATAATATCGTAATTGAGTAATTCGTTTTGTTAAACAATGATGTTATTTCACATTTCGTAACGTCTAAATCTTGACTCCCACAAATTACTATTATTTTAAAACATAACTGTTACCCCATTCTACACCAAATATTCACTAATAACGTTCCGATGTTATCGTAAACTTTTGTTGCCAGAGTACAAAGTCTACTGCCCCATAAATTTTCTACACACGCAAAGTTCCCTTATTAAACCGGTTTATAATTTAAAAGAGCTTATAAATTGACCGTTGGCTATTTATTTAGTAAATTGGCTAGTTATCTGCGATCTCGGGTCCGTTCCAAGAACGAAGGGACAAATTACGAATGTAATGCCGGCACTGGCGAAGGAGATTGATGCCGAAAGTAATTAGAACGCACGTAGACTACACAAGCGGTATCGAGTATCGATTGAGGCAGGGTTGTCATTATCGAGTTACATAGGCAGTGAGGCGAAGTCGACATGCCAATATTCACGAGAGTCCTCTTGGCAGTACGATGTATTTGTATTAGATTGTTGTACCTAGCTGTGGATTATATGGGAGTCAGAGGTTTGAAATATTCTCTGTACCCAACTTCACTAGGACATTAACTGCACCGCTTTTGCAGTGGTACTAGATTTAAACTTATGCATAGTACATGCTCGTTTCTATTTTAAGAATATTTAAGAGCTTTAAAAAGCAAACAGCTCTTACTTTAATCAAGGATTTTCATTTCATTATACCTGCCCCAACGTTCAGCCATCTTCACTTGTCTGTCATCAGGGAAATCATCGGACATGCCAATTAAATTAACGTCCAATCGGATTCCTGGCAGCCCTAGTCATAATCGAGTGGTGCCAACTCGCATCGTCACCGATTGATTAATCGAATGCTCGTCCCAAGATCGGCAGTCAACTTAATTGAAAAGTCAACATCTCGCCCGTCCGATATCGATTATTCGGTACGTCCGGCTAATTTATTATATTTGTCCCGATTGATCCGCCGCTCGTCAGTTGTTCACTAATTTTAATTTTAATTAGACTTCATCTTGTCAAAGCGTGATTACAAACGTTGTTGGAACATAATTAAACGGAGGTAATAGAAGCGGAGATGACTACGTTTATTATTAGAGCTTATCGGCTTACGAATGAGAAATGAAGTATCGACGGCCTGCCCACGTATTCATTTGATACTTCGACGTGAGCGTGTCTAGCCAGTTGAAGAACGACTCTAATATCACGTAATTTTTTCCCAAATAGGGTCTTAACAGTACTTTTTGTAATGGAATTTATCTCATGGTTATTATTACGAAAGCTGAGAATATCAGCGTTAAATCCTCGAAATAACGTTTTTCAACATCGCACTAAGCAAATCTTTGACTATAAGTTAGTTTATAGCTTTAATATAAATGATAAATAAAGAAACCTAGTATCAGGCTTTTCAGTGAAGTATTAAAATACTTTACTGAAATCCGCTTCGCTATCATCACAAATATATACTGTAAACGAACCCTAGAAAGTTTACAAAAGCCGACACAAATTCCTCTAAAAGTAAACCTAAACAAGACACGTACTTACTAGTTACGACTTGCGGTACTTAAATCATAATTAATGAAGCGTTACACAAAAACCTATGTAGTTATTCCACAAACGCTCCTATCTGATGGGCAGTTGCAGTCGATAGCTGCACTAGTGAAGAGATTTGCACAGAGTGATCAGATCTTAGATCTTAGTAATCAAATCATTATTTTTGAAGTCAACTGAGTAATTAACTAAATTAAAATATATCCCGCGTAAGTGGCTAATCGTAAGAATGGCCGCCGTGGCCGAATTCGGCTAGGAGGGTATTATAGTATTATTATGATTATATAATTTTAATATATTAAAAATCAAAATCTTACGTGTTATCGAAAACAAACCAATAAGATACAAAACAGCGTCGTCTTTTTTTCTTGAAGAAAAGTGTTGTGAAAGTAATAGTGATAATATGTGTCAATATCCCAAATTAAAGTATTACTCTTTTTATTATTTAAAAGTTCATAGCCATAGATACGAGATATCTATATATTGAGATATTTAGGTGATTTTAAAGCCCATTATATTTTTTTGTTTAAACACCTACGCCTATCTTATTGCAGTCGATATATGCACTAGCTGCACTAGTGCACTAGTGTGCAGCCGAAGCGTGGTAGCCTCTAAAACCTAGAATGCGATTGCGGCCTGCGGCTGATCGCACGATTAGATTAATAACTACTGCAACGCCGGCGCCGCCGCGGCCCTTTACACCGAACGAGTTTAGCCGACAATTATTTTGTCTTCGAGAAATAACGGTATTATTTTCTTTCCTTGCAACTATCACTGGTTTGTACTGAAATATAGCCTCAGGTTTCGAAAATACATTTGTGTCTACATTTTCATGAAGCGAACACGAGTAAAAAAAAATATGATTGTTGCTACTCTCGCGTGATAAGTTTAATAATCTAGAATACTATAACGTGCAGCAGTAACCTGTAGCAACGATACAGTATATTTTGAAATATAATCTGACTAAATTCCTAATACCCAACGATCTTCTTACCCCTGACAAGTTATTTGGTACCTTTGACAAATAAAACTACATATTTCTCTCTTTATGTTTCCCAAGTTGTACATGTACACTCTCGATTATTAAAAGTTAAGTCACTTTTTTGAGAGAAAATATGCCAAACTTAATAATCGTTCTGAGCTCAAACACCCAGGAACTATTGTGCTTGTCACAAGAAACAAAACGTCCCTCAAAGTTATCAATTCTGACCAAGCATTGTTAGCAAGCAAATTAAACTATAAGTCCCTATAGAAGACAACGCACTCGTCCCCATATGCACCATTCTCATGAAAATTACTTTACAATTAACAACCGCAGCGTCGACGACAATAACCGCCAGCAATAATGCAGTTAGGATTGTTTTGCGTCTCAATTAATCCGGCCAATTGCGGCGGTTACCGCTGCATATCTGATTAATAACTGCGCACCGAGTTATAGCTTTAATAAATAACGGGTATTGTACGAGACGAGACGACGGCGATCCGACCGGGTGTTACAGAGTTTAGGTTATTAGAATTTATTGTTTGCGCCAAGTCATTGTGTCATATTTAGTGTGGGACTAGGCTGAAATTACGCTAACAAAGTTCTTTGGCAATGCATTTTCTATACAAAAATCCGTGACGTTATTTCGGCATAGTGTGTCATCTTCCATTTAAAGTACATTGCAGGAGTTGCCACGCCGAACTTCGGTCGCTTGTTTCGCCTATTATGTACGTACATACGTTACTAATATTATTACTACTTTAGTAATAGTTCAATGATATTATGGGATAAAAAATAATCTAGAACCTAACCTCGCAGACTGTACCATGAACCGTCTCTCATTTCGCTTTTCTCCAACATTTTCACACAACATCAGAGGTTATTTTTGAGCACAGAATGCTAATTCCCTTCCACCATTAATTTTCCCCACTGATCAGCCATTTCTATTCATTCGTACTTCTTATAAAGTAATCACAAGCTGAATTAACACGTTGAAGCAATAAAAGCGAAAACGCCCCGTCATACGAAAATAATCCGCTTTGCGTTCAAAGAGCTAGTAACTAATAACGCGTTATAATGATATTTATAACGTTATTTATATCGGTATTTATCGCGCGTCAACGTGAGAATCCGGGAAACCTTTCTATTAACGCTTGAAGATTTTAAATAAAACTTAACCTACATTTCGTAAGTTAGTATTGTTGGAAAATGGGTCTTATTGTGCGGAGTTAAGGTGCTTAAATTAAGTAATTGTGTTTACATGCAAAGTGCATTCATAAAGGCTGCATAATCGGATAGTGGCTATAAATCCCGCGCGTACACGTGTTTCGGTTGTACAAACTTTGTTCACACGACCCGACTGTTATTTATACGTGAATCTTAATAATTGTCGCGTTCCTTTAATGCTAGTTTGAATAACGGCCATTGGAATATTTAATGTTTTTCTTTATTGTAAATTGTATAGATTAGATTATTTATCAGTTTTTTAGGAAGTAGCTGTATGGAATGCGTGTGAAGTGTATGAACACATTATGCGGAAAAACACGACCGAATTTATATTCTGTCGTGTTCATGATGTGACATACTTTTAATCCGAAATTACGTCGCGTAATTTTGTATAGAAAATGCATTGCCACCGAACTTTGGTCGCGTAAATTCAGCCTTGTGTGTTCCTACTATTATATTTTTCTTTTTCATCAGAACTTTCTGTTTGGTGATCGCAAAATAATTCTCCTAACTTACGATTAAGTACTTCACAATAAAACCAACAGCCCAAAAGGGATGGATGTCATACACAAAATAGTTTTTATTTACGATTCATACTTACTTCTTTGTGTCGCCAATTCGTATGTCGACTTTTCCGGAAGCTTTTGACATTTTTAAATTACTCAAAAATGCCATGTCAAGAAATACTATATCGCATGTGGAATTTATATTTGTGATTTAATTCTTTGAAGTGTCAACTTCCATTTCAATACTTTTTTAAGTAGGTACAAACTTAAAATGTTTCTTCTTTTTCCAGGTAAGTGTCATCTCTTTGCGATTATATTTGGTATGTTAAAGCTCAGAATTTATTTTAAGTCTATTCCATATTTATAATGTAAACATCCAGTACTAGTATCAGAATTTAATTTTGTTCTTGGCGTGGTCAAAATGGGTTTTTTGGTTTATTAACCTATAACTAAAACAATAAATGATATTTGATTTGTAATTGTTTGGACCAACTTCAATCGTAGTAATTATCAACTTAATGTTTGTTCGTCAACATAATGTTATCAATTTTAAATACACAAGCGTTTCTGTACATTGTAAAAAATACTTGGTGCTGACTCTTTAATTGCCATATAGTATTCATATAACTTAATATTCATGAAACAAGGAGCAGTTGAAACAAAAGCAATAAATAAAGTAACATTTCGGTAGCAAGTTCCATATTTCATGCGCCCGATACTGTGACATGTTTAAAAACGAATTTAATATTTAACAAGCGGCCGGCGCATCGTACAACAATCGTTATTTATTTAATTTACGCGACAACTTGTCACAATGGATAGATTAATCGATTTGAACTATTTAGGTGGACGCTGCAGAAGGCCTTTTTCTATTTCCTTTCACTTTTGGGTTAAACGCTTATGCGCAAAATGTAAATTGGAAGTGCGACGAATAACATGCTGTTTTGCTTAATTTGCAAAATTAGGACAATAACTAGGCGAATAAAAGATAAAGATCTATAACTAGCTAGTTACTTCTTCACAAATATAATAAAGCTGAAGAGTTTGTTTGTTTGAAAGCTCAAAACTCAGGAACTACTGCTTCGAATTGGATATTGGATTTTTTGTTTAGTCCATTAGTCGAGGAAGGCTTTAAGTATAGTAGAACACTATGTGTGCGGAAATCAAAAAACCACGCGGACGGAGTCGAAGTCTTCCGCTAGTTTATTAATATTAGGTCTAATTACCAAAAATCCGCGATTCGAATCCCCCGTCAGGGGATTAGTTATGGGAAACGTGTACTCGGTTATGGGCGATGTTTGCGAATTGCTGATATTATCTTAATAGGATAGCGAGAAAGATTTACTGTGGCCGGCCGGGCCGCCCCGGATTACTGACTGGGTAACGACATTTGTGCCGCACTTTGTAATTTGGACTATGATTGCGTACCCGGTTTTACTGCCGTTTGATGAAGGGGGGATTAGTATGTGTTTAATCTAACCCCATGCCTCGGCTTGCTTTGAAATCATTAGTTTGCACAGTCCATTGTGAAGTTGTAAACGAGTTATTTATGGTGAAATGGGAGCCGGTGCTTTGTGAAATTGCTGTTTAATGATTTCTTATGTTTATACAATTGCTGCAAGTTAGATTGAACTTCAATGGGCAAATGAACGAATCAAAATTAACCGTAATCAGTTTTCCTTGAGCAATACTTTCTTATATTACAACACATGAAGCTTTCACTGGCGAACCCAAATCAATACCTGGTAGGCCACAATAAATACATACAACGAGCAAATGAATTGCGTTGCAAATCAAATTACAGCAAATTCGATCCAAGCACCTAGAAAGAAGTTATGACAACCCCTTAATAAGATTTGTTTATCCTTATCCTACCTTGAGAAGCATTAATACAATCAAAAAAAGGAAATAGAGCATCTTTCTTGTTGTAAATAGTCCCCTACCACGGGTCTGTCGGTCACGATGGGATCGCGTGATTTACCCGCGCCGCTCGCGTGAGCGCTGTGATAACAGCCGCTACCCTTATTTAGAGCCGTTTGTACACGACCCAGTTGCCGGCGACATTTTCAAAATTTATTTTTATCTATGGTCTTGTACTGTTGCGTATTTTGTGTGGCCGTGCAAAGGTATCAATGAAGTCTTTGTAAAAAAAATATGCTCTACTTCGATCCGTGATTAAAATGAAGTCATTTGTCATATTAAATGTGGGAACACACTAGGCTGAAATCACGCGATCGAAGTTATTAAGCAAAGCATTTTCGATACAAAATTACGCGACGTAATTTCGGCATAGTTGTCTTCCATTTAAACAACATTGCAGGCGTAGTTACTCCGAAGTTCTGAAGTGTGTTTCTATACTTAGGATATTTGGCTTTATCTCTATTAACTGTCAAGATGAAGTTATTCATAAAATAATCCGTTATTTTTTGTAGCTTCATAATATTGTGTCATCGAATACTCGTCTAGCAAAAAAGCCATGTGCTCAACTACTATACTTAATCCGCCGGATTATTTATTCTAAGCTGGCAATTCTTGGAAGTTATTGTATAACAATTTATATTCCGATGTAGCTATTGAGCCACCTACACTTATCATCAGGCTATTCCCATCGAAGTGCTAGTTTATTAGAATATGACGTGCAATAGTATCTTGTAAATCAAGTTGCATGTTCGTGCATAGGAACTAGTAGTTCCCGTTCGCAACTCTACTCCCTCGTACGAAACTGCGAATAACCCGACCAAATTCAGATAACAATCAATTCATACACCGTTTATGGCGGCTGGCACATCCTCAAGGATCGGAACAGGCAAAGCACGTAGTGTAGTTATAGCCAATCGGCGAGGCTTAGGTGCTAGGTTTTGAAGTAGCACTTCGTAATTACTGTTGTGCTGGCGAGTAAAGGTCTTTCAAGAAAGGAAGATTGGTCTTTGACTAAAGAAGTCGTCGTCAAAAACGTCAAAACTCAATTTAATGAAATCAGGGTTTGGTCAGTCAAACCTTAATCAGGATTACGAGATTAAAAAGCCTTAGTTGGTAAAGTAGCTGTCTTAAAAGTTTTCCTTTAGTTAATGTTTATAAGGGCCACAAAAATCAATAACATATTTTAGACAGTTACAAGCCAGATACACTTTGTAACTATCGAGGTCTGACTGAAAAGTCAGGAACTTTTAGATTCACTTAAAATATTTTATCCTAGTTTTGACTATGACAAAGACGCGAGGCGCGTATGTATAGTCTAGTCGCCAGGGATAAGACGCAAGTTGGAGGGCGCATGTACTCGTATGTAGTCTGCGCCTCAATATAAGGACTTTCACCAATGTAACAAGCGGCGCTCACTCGACTACCCAGGATAAACCAGTCATTCCGCGAACAGACTGCAAATCGACCTTTGACTATATTATTGACGCAAGCCACGTATCTATAGAATACACCCAAAGTGTAAGACGCAAGTTGGAGGGCGCATGTCCTCGTATGTATAGTCCGAGCCGCAAGATGAGGACTGGCACTAATGTAAGTTGCGGCGCGCACTCGACTGCACAATATACGTGATAACGATTATTGCTTCGGGAATATCTCACGAGCACTCCAAGAGTTAGGGGTGGCAAGGGTTATTTGGTCAATACACTGTGTACAACTTACTCGTATATCCCGTCTCGTAGTAGGTGATTTAGTACTGGTCATCGTCACCGACTCCGACCTCGTGGAGTTCGTTTTCTGCACAATACATAGCTTTATACAGCTTTCCTCGACAGATTGTCTATCACTTCAAAAAATCTCAATTCAACCTAGTAGTTCCTTAGATTAGCGCATTCGAACATACAAACAAGCAAACTTAATCTTTATTATACTAGTATATAATATATACGTATCACCAAATTACCACACAGTTAAATAAAGTGCATTCTGTCAACAATAGATTTACATACTAAACCAACGTAAAGAATAATCGAATTACAAGGTATCAACTGCGGTTCAAATGTTATTTGCCAACCCTAAGGGCAAACTGTAAATTGACTTCGGAATAACCGGAACGTTTATTTAACGTAATAAATTAATTTCAAGTAATCGAAGCTAATTGCACTGCCCGATAACTTGGCTTGCCTTCGTGCTCCGTCGCAATAGAATTGGTTTATAAAAGTTCATGGCATTATTTGAATTAATTTTATTGTTATTTGAATGGAATACATTGTTGAATATCTTATCAATTCTCAAGCTGATCTGATCTTTTCAATGCTAGACGAACTTTTGATAAAACTTTTTTCGTATATTGTCGGTCTTCAAAATTTAAACGATAACATCTTGCTAATAATTATGCGCTAAGAATGAAAAACTAAATATTTTAAAGCTGCAGTCATAAGCTTAGATAAAATCACTAGGTAAAGTTAGGAACTTTACCAACTATATTTTATTGTCACAACCGTACGTTTACTAAGCCGTTAATTTCAGTTAATTTTGTTAGAACTTAGTTGGCCATGGTTCTATTTAGTTAGGAACAACACGAATGCACTAAAATTAGGTCAACGTTAATCTAAGTAAACATGCGAATAATAACGCAATATCGCGAAGTCGCTGCAACTTCACTACTGCGCTACGGTATATACTAGTGCTACGAAAGCGTCTACGCTGCCGCTACGGCGTTCACTAGCGCTACGAACCGCTACAGTGACTACGGCAAGGCGCAACTTGCCGGCTTTTAATTTAATTCCAGTACAAAGTACAAACAGACAAACAGCGCGATAACTCGCCAAGCGCATAAAACGTTATGACTTTAGCAACGAGATTTCGCTGGGAACATTGATTTGATTTAGCAATTCAGACAAAAAGATTAAACGTTGCGTGAAGTGTGAACGGATAATAATGAAAGTCCCTCTGTACTGAACAACTGAAGCAATAGGTGCTTATTATGCTTCTCAACCATAACAATAAATATGATCCAATTTATTTTGAAACTGTGCTTTAAGTAAATTTCTTCATTGAAATATTCAATACTCAATACTCGAAAACAATTATGATATGACTTTAAATAATTTGGCTTTTCTACTAACTCAGGCTTATCTTTGAGTTACCTAACGGCCCACAATAGTTATGACAAACTAAAGCAATTAGCGATGTTAACAGTGTATCACACGGCAGGTAATACGCAACATTACTCGTAGCACTTCATCACAGACAAGCGGCTAACGCTCTGAGCTAGACTTAGCTCGCTCGTAGCGGCTCAGGCGACTTAATCAAGACTGCCGAGCCGCGTATAACATGTTCATTATGTTATCGGAATTATAACAGTTACAATTTCTTCACTGTTGTGCTATGTTTCTGCTGGGGAGTAAGGTTGCCAGAGCTCAGTTCGAAAGGTTAAGTGGTTTTTAACGGCGGCAACGTATCTACGACCCTTGTACGTTTGTTGATGTCCATGGGCAGACTAAATACGAATTGGATTGGATGAACAAAAAAAGTTAGTTTAGTATGGCGTTAGAATAAGTTCATGATGACTCACTATGACTTTCCTCATCAAGACAATGCCAGAGTGCCTTACGTCCCGATTCTCTTCTTAACAAGAGAGAAGGTTTCAATTGTTTTTTGCGTCTCAAAATAGCATATTTTTTTACTGGATTGATTGATTGCGGTTAACTTGTTAAATACAAGTAGTTTAAACATCATGCAAAGAAAATTGTGTATACAAGAAATATCCTGCAGTACATCTAAGACACTCATCTCCCGGATTAATCAGTACATACATGCGGTCGTGTATATCGCGTTATGTACCCTCGAGGACTGGTTAATCACGGACCTCCGGGCTGGATGGCTCACATAACTGAATACCCATTTGCGTGCCAAATACGTTTACGTATGTACGACGTACGCAATTAAACACGTTTATTGAAGATTATATTTTGACGCGGGAGTGTCCTGCGAACCATGTAATACCTCAATGTATACTGTACAACGTACATTGAACGATGCATGTGTAACGGAGTAGGACAATAAGGTGCAAATAGTGCGGTAGAAATTGCATATGTGTGGTTGATTATTTGAATAGTAAAAATCAAATACGTGCTTAATTTACGCGCAATTCGGGTTCGGAGTAATTGAGTCAGTTTATTTTAATTATCGGTTAATGTTTTTTGTGTTCTCAAAATTACAGTGATTTTTGTGAAGTAATTTCCAGTGTTTATAGTGGGTACGTTCGCTTTTTCTACATCAGAAATGTTGATGACAAACTCTGTCTCTAACTAATTCTAACTGTAAAGTTTCTTGCGGCACTTCTTCTCATGACTG
This sequence comes from Nomophila noctuella, assembly GCA_958496325.1. NCBI lineage: Eukaryota > Metazoa > Arthropoda > Insecta > Lepidoptera > Crambidae > Nomophila > Nomophila noctuella. The sequence continues at coordinate 2,561,037 of OY292485.1, forward strand.
AATACCCATTTGCGTGCCAAATACGTTTACGTTACGCCGTACGCAATTAAACACGCTTATTGAAGATTATATTTTGACGCGGGAGTGTCCTGCGATAGAATTCATAGAATGGACGTGTACAACATACATTGAATGATGTGTATGAAACGGAGTAGAACAATGAGGTGCAAATAGTGCGGTGTATATTGCACATTGTGCGGTTAATTATTTGAGTAGTAAAAATCAACTTCGTGCTTAATTTCCGCAATCATACGCGGAATTCGGTTTAAATAACTGTCAGTTTATTTTACTTATCATTTAATGCATTTTGAGTTGTCGAAATTACATCGACTCTGTCAAATATACAATACTAACTCCTAGTTTTTATAGTAAGTTAGCTTTAGAGTCTAAAGTTTAGACCTTAAGACGGTGACGAAATCAAGCATAGAATTTGACGCGTGCTTTAAAAATACTTAGGCGTATCAGTAAACACAGAAATGTCAACAAATAGCGGTACTTCTCTTTACATCATTGCAGTACATTGTCTGCAAAGAGTCAATGCGTGTCTTACTCGTCCGCTTTTATTGTCTTAGTTAAGTTTATTGACAACGGTAAGGTACTTAAAAACTATTGATTGAAACTTTACAACGTCGTAAATATTCTTGCCAAGTTTATTACTGGAATATAACTTTGAAGTTTCGCGTTGCATTCTTATTGGGGGAGCCAAAACGTCAAGAAGTAAGTACGAAAATACTTTAAAAATAATATAGCGTTTTGTCCTGTTCTAAAGTTGTCTATTTCGTTCTGTAGGTTTTAATTAATGTCGATCTAGGTTAGTTTAGTACCACCCCATTTCTACCAGTGGGGGGTAATAAAGGACCAAAGGACATTCCGGGTATTGGCAGCAGCGCTCTCCTGTGTTTTATCGTTTACCATACTGCGGTCACCAACCCGCCTGCCCAATGTGGTGACTCGTAGACTCGACCCGTAGTCAGAGTTCATGCCATGACCACTCTTCTGGGGAAGTCTACATCAAATAGTGGACCGACGATTATAATTCGTGATATACAGAATACGCGAAAAATATAGAATCTGCTGTACAAAGTATATTCAAAAACACGTTACTATTTAAATACTATAAGTAGGATTGGCAGGTCGTTTGGCGGCAGATAGTTTCCCTAATGAAGGGCTCGCCCTCAGCACTTATTGAGATAAATGACGGCACCCACTCCCTTGCGTTTTTCACCTTTATAGGGCCGCCACCAGGGGACAAAGCGCTTGGACGTGGAAATTTACATAATATGGACAAATGTTATATTGTTTAAACGGCTAGAGTTGTTTTTTCATCAACCAAGAATAAATTGAGTAAAGTAACTTGCTGTATTTCGCGGCTGTACAAAATGTATTAAAATTTTTGCGGCTTATACTAACTCTAACAACTCTTTATTCTATTCACTAATCTAAATTCTGATAATAGCAACGATAACTAACATAATTCGTGGTCTTCTATATATATTTTACGCATTCATAAGCAGTTTAATTTATTCTATTTAGATATAACGACGTATTTCGTAGGTAGCGAATTGAATCTAAGTATCTAAGTAGGCGTAACTTTGTAGATTTAGCCCCACGGCAGTTTTGGTATTCTACAAGAGAAAATTAAGTCTTAACTAAAACCTTCAAAGCATCTCTAAGTAGTAATTCCCTGAATTATTATTTAGAAACCTGAACCATGTTACGTTCTAACCTTGGTTAAATTAAGTAAAATATCTTCACATTTGACCTTTGTTATAAAAAGATAGGAAACCTCTGAAAATTACAAAGGTCAACCCTGAGAATTAAAAATGGTTTCACTTTAATTATATTTAATTGAGGTGTAGTCCATTTTAGGTATTAATGCTACCCTGTTTAAATTAATTTTTAGGAGACTGAGAACAATACTGTCTTCAAAATAAAACAAAACTGGTTATTTTTGTGTATTTATTTTGAAGAATGTTACATGCTACAAGGTTTAATTCATCAGGTCCACTCCCACTCGGTAGCTTAATTGGTAAGAGCACTGGCCCGGATTGCAAGAAGTGCTGGTTACAAACTCCGTCCAATATCAGATAAATATTTCATTCACTATATATTAAAAACATGTTATCATTAATATCGAGTACTGGCAATGGAAATATAGTAGACACTTGACACATTCGACTTCTCACTTGCGTATTCTCGTACCGAATGTGCTAACTAAAGTTCCTCACATTTTCTATATGTCCCATAAAAGTAAATGATATGGATGGTCGTAAGTAATAAACAGTGTTTACCTCGGCATTAGCGCAGAGTGGCCGCAGTAAGGGACCCCGCACACGGGCCACCGGCCACAACCACAAAACGCCGCCACTGGCATATTTCCTGTAATTTTCATACATTTTATATGGACTCGCCGCACACGGTTGGCGCCGGTGGCGGCTACACGCTTCAAATCGTCGCAGCTGGCATCTTGTGGCTCGCACCGGCCACTAAACGCCGACACAAAAAGCCGCCACACGCCACTCGCGCGATTCCGCGTCCCTCTCTCCCTTGCCTCAGTTAAACCTTCTTCGTCAGAGTCCATTATGATACTGCACGCACGGGTTAAAAAAAGTAGCAGCCACCGACCACAAGTGGCTGTCGCGCGCTTCAACTACCTTTGTAGCCGCTTCTAGCTTCTCGTGGCGGCGTTTGTGGCTGTGGCGAGTGGCTCGTGTGCGGCGACACTAAAGTATTCGTCGATGAGTGACCGATCACTCCGCGCGGAGGAAGCCGACTTGATGGATTCCCGACCATTAGCGATTGGCTGCGGGCCTTATGGCTCCCACCATAATCTACGAAAAGCTAGCTAAGAAGCTTTCGCAATGTATAGTTAAATTGTTAATCTTGGCTGAATAGTTTTATTATCTTTGCAAAAAAAAGGCCAAAAAATGTTCTATAAATTAAAAAAAAACGTACTTGTTAGCGGGCTTGATGGATTCTCGCTCATTAGCGATTAGATTGGCTGCGGGCCTTATGGCTCCCACCATAATCTACGAATAGCTAGCTAAGAAGCCTTTGCAATGTATACTTAGTTGTTAATCTTGGCTGAATAATTTTATTCCCTTGGCAAAGAAAAAATTTCAATAATTAAAAAAAAATAACCCCCATGGAAGCCGGCTTGATGGATTCCCGCTCATTAGCGATTAGATTGGCTGCGGGCCTTATGGCTCTCACCATAATCTACGAATAGCTAGGTAAGAAGCTTTCGCAATGTAAAGTTAGTTGTTAATCTTGGCTGAATAGTTATATTATCATTGCCGAAAAAAAAAACCAAAAGAGTTTTCGTAAATACTTAAACATCTTGGCTGAATAATAATTGCGATGATTATGAAAAACGGAAAAAAATAAAATTTATATTCTTAGATAACGTCTCAAAACAATTGACATTCAATTTATTTAATGATGGAACAGTTCACAATTTTCCGTATTTCTTCCAAGAGTAAGAAGAGCCACGTTACTATGGTAGCAAACTCTTAAGATTTCCATAGTGATTTTCAACGTTTTCTTCACGTGTCAAAAAACAAGGGGACTTTATTTAGTCGGGAGGAAAACACGTGACAGAAATCCTACCTACGTATTTGAGTGGAAAAGTGTTGCCCAATATTTTTAAATTAATTTAACTTTTTTGTTTCATTTAAACCTAATTATTAATTGCTTTCAGGCATCAAACAGAGAACCTATTTTACGAATGGCTCTGTGGCAAGACCTAATTTATGATATTGATAAATAAAGTAAGTGACATGCTTTCGGTGTAATCAGATGTACATAATGTGATCTTTATAATAATTATTTTCACAGGTAGCAAAACATAACGTAAGCATCCCTAATACCATGTCACTTGATAATCCGACACATCTCGCGCTCCCAAAGATGTTTACTAAACCCGCTCGCGCCCTTGAAGGCAAGGCAAGGCGAAGACGGTTGGAAGGCGGCATTATTTTAATTCGCCTGCGCGCGCGCTTATCGCGGCCGCCACGCGCCTCCCCTCCAGTTATTTACCCCTCCGAGGGATTATTGCCCGTTATCGGAAGTGGATAAATTACTTTATTACCAACTCGCGGGAACCCTTTCCCCGTACTAAAAGTGGAAGCTCCACGCCATTTTCGCGACGGAATGGAATTTACGGGCGCGCTCTCATAAGAAATTCCTCTTTTAAAACGTTATTTTTTGCCGCCGAATTGGTATTATGCAAAGTGGAGTTGTAAACCGCGGACGCGGAAGGTTTAAGTGTTTTTTTCTCTATCGCTTCGCGGTATAAAGTTTATGCATTGCATGAATACGGCCGGATATAAACATGCACGGAGATTTCGACGGTTAAATTGTGATACGGGCGCCAATAGTGGAAGTAGGGTACGACGGGGAGTTGCTTAACCATTACTTAGATTGCTTCGAATATCGAGATTAAATTGAAGTTGCTTAGTTCTATAAAATAACTTAACTGAATCAAACAGGTTAATGTAGCTTTAAACTTAACATTTGAAAATACTGGCATACCTACATCTGTATTTAATACCTTAAGCAAAATATTTTTTATCAATAGTTGGATAAGAATACAAAATGTGGAATGAAAAAACTAAATTATTAAAAATCAGCTAAAAGAACAACAAAGTTTAGAAGAATAAACTGGAATAAGTAAAATATTTATCATAATTTCATAATGCTTAAACTTTTGTTTACCTGCCTCTTTGTGCGAAACAACAACTTTAATAAATAATTTATACCTTTGGACTTTCACATTGGACAAAGGAAAAAAGTAATTTGCATAACGCCATTTAATTAAAAGAAAAAGAAATTAAGGGTACCACAGACAAAGCATCACGCCCGAATAAATCCTCACAGAAAACAAAACAGGCTCGTTCCAAATTCAAACATCCATCTGATTGCGTTCCGTTCGACGAGCGGCCGCGCTCGCTCAAGATCACTCGACATAATTAACGTCTACATTGAGTTATTTACCGCCCGCATGTGTCGGCGGAAACGGAACGCGGGCCGCCCGACGAACTAAATGCCTAAATTATTTACCTATTTCATCGAGAATTGATTACGCGTCAGTATTTCGGACCAATAAATTCTTCGTGGGAACAACGTAATCTCGACTGGGGAGTGTGTTAATTAATCTACAAGATTTCTTTTATTCGCTTTCGGACAAAGTTCAACGTATAGTTTGGTTTTCCTTTTGAATGGAATTACTATACCTCAAATTATTTATTGATCCTTTGTTATATGAATCAGCTAATCTAGGTATTGAATCAGCTTAAAGCGACTTCACAACCAACCTTCTTCTGTTCCATAATTTAAACTATAGCGAAATATTTCTTAAACAGCGGAACACAAACGTTGTTTTAGGCATTTAGCCCTACATAAAGTTTAAATAAATTCACTTCTTCCGACTCCCACTTCACCTTAACCTTCCTTATCTCAGTTAAAGACTGATACAACTTCCAATTAATCTACTAGTGTACCAAGGTCACGGCAAAATAAATATTTATATTTCCCTTCACCTATCCGGCAGAGAATCGCCGGAATAAATTATTAATCGGAATAATTTTCATTATCCTTTTAATGACGGTATCAGTTACCTCCATTACCGGCGAATGGGGCTCGCTAACGAGACTCGTTCCGTTGATTCCATTATAATTTCAACATACAGATATTTTAAATTCGTCGCCATTTTGCGCGACGGTAAAATTTCAAGTGTTATATGTGCTAAGATGGCGGGCGTTTTAATTTCGCGGTTAAGATACGTGTGCGAAATAATAATGGTTTTTGGTATTTTCTTACGTAATACTAATTTATGAATGTGATTAAATGGAGTAGATTAATTTATCTTGGGAGTGTTGGCCTATGAACATTTGCCCCAAAAAGGACATTCCAGAAAACTTATTTCTCCGCTTTATCCTAATTTATTAAGAAATGCTGTGACAATGTTTCCGGGTTTTGGCGAGTCTAGTTATTGCAAAGCATAGATTTTTTTCCTGTCCGACCTCCATAATCCATTAAGCCATGTTAGGTCATGGATACACAGCTCTCCAAATCTGACTTCAAACAAAATCAATTCAGAACATATTATAAGCGTTAATATGTGTATAAAAAGCCGATGCGACACACAATGAGTAATAAAACGGACTATTTTACATGAATACTTTGGATTCCGGATATAACAATGTTCAAATAAAACCATTTAACTTTTATGAATTGAATAAAATCGTTGTCAGCGCGAGTATTTTACAAGCAAATAAATGAACTGAACGGTTCGTTCGCCCAACAGCTGGGGTTTGTGTACCGTCCATGTATCATTTCGGGCTTTTTACACAAACATTGTAGTTTTGTGTTAGTTTTGCCAAAACTTTTTTCCCAATTGATATTCGTTTGTTTATCTAATTAATGTGTTGCCGCGGGGATGTTTTATTTTAACTATTTTCATTGATTGAATTTTTTTTTTGGTGTTTTACAACTTTGTTTTTTCCTCCTTTTTGGCGGAATAAGTGTAAGAGTGATTCGTGTAACAAATATTTTATTTTTAACTAGAATTTACCTACTAGGTCTTAGACCTAGTAAACTTTACGATGATTTAATTAAAATAACACATGCTTTTGTATCAATCAGTACCAATGTTCAATGCTTATTTCTCGTTGCCTCACTGAGACTTAACTTAAAGCTAGAATTGTTTTCCAATATTCCATACCGAGATCAACCTTATGGCATTAAGTGACAGAAAAGCATAATACAACAGTTGATTTCTTGTTATCCTTTTGCAAATTCCAGTTATTTCACTTCAACAACAATGTAAGACAACATTATAACGTTGTTCTCGTATAAAAATCTTCTTAGAAGAATTACTTGGTCTCGTATAAAGAACATGTTCTCATAACAGGAAAGAAGACAAGCGGATAAGTACTTAAAGCTCAGACTACACTAACAAAGAGGCGCTTTAACATCTTACTTGAAATAAGATATAGAGTCTCTATATTTACTTCAGGACTACGAGTATAATGCAGTAGCAATTTGCTTTTTTTGTATCAAATAGGATTGGATAAGTTACTTCATCAGTTACTAACACTTATAAACATCGGGAGCATTGGCCTTGCTTCCAATGACCATTGGATTTTGCAATACTCCTATGCCTCCAGTTGCTTTAGTAACACACCCCAATGGATTCATAGCTGGATGTATGATGTTTCATCATCATCAGGCTGGCCGTAAGCGTGAACACCACTTCGGACCTTAGTGGCATAAACTCTCAGAATTCTTAAAGTCAAAGTCAAAGTTCTTCTTCCTCCGAACCATTCCTTCTGATCAGGACACGCTTATACTATGATTTTTACGTGTGTACAACTAGCATCAGGCTGCAATCCTTAAAAGAAGAACCGGAACAATTTCCTCAAGTTTGGCATCTTTTCTATCCCATCTCCCGCGGCCAATGTTTCCTCCATACGTTTCAGGAATAAAAACTACCTCCTCCCATCGATCAGGAGCGTTCTAACTGCCGGTTAATGCACTCGTCCGCGATCGATCACCGGCGACACCCGGATCCATTAAACCTGTCTAATTGATCGACTTGCCGGACGATTGAAAACGGCAAAAACTCGGCCGCCTGCGTTGAAGCGTGTGGGGCGAGAAAACGTTTGTAGTATTTCTAAATTCTTCAATCTGCGAAATGTCAATCGCCGTAAAGCTCGGATAGTTTCGTCTCACAGTTTGGTCCTTGGATATTTGGATCGAAAAACTCTTTTTATTGCCAAATTCTCGCACTCGATTTTTGTGTCCTGGACCAATCAATATCAGTTCGTCGATCAATTTTACGTTCTTGTCACGAGCTCGAAGAAGATATTTTGTAAAAATTGTGTACCTTTATACCACCTCAGATAGTACAAAACTATTCACGATTACATTCGACTTGAGATGGAAAAGTTGACCACAGGAAATTAGGTCCACGTGATTACCAACCCAAACGAATCTAATCGCCGTCACGTCATTTATCAAAAGCAAATATTGCGCAACAAGATTGGGTCCCGATTCCCGCAGGAGCTATTTTCTCTATGTATCAAACGTGTCGATACATAATTTGTCGGGAATTAACGGCGTATAACAAAGGAGGTAGCGCCGATCGATCAGGGCGGAATGAATGACCACGCGGGCTGACTCGGGAACGCATTATCTTAGATTTCTTGGAGGCAATCTGGGAGGAGTGACCGCGTGGTTTAAGGGATAGGTGGCGGGTTAAGAGATTGTGCAAATGGAAAGTTTGTTTTCACATTGTTTCTTTCATTGGCCTCTAGCATACTAGTGGTGGCTTTATAATTGTGGCGCCTTAAATTTTGGTGGTCCGGTGCATTTGTTGCTTGGGACTACGGGTTTTTGTGCAAGGTGGCTGGCAGGAGCTGGATGCAAGTTGCAAGGGATCAGACTTGATAGAGAGCTCTTGGAGAGGCCTATGTTCTGCAGTTGACTACAATAGGCTGATGATGATGATGATGGCCACGATTGTTATAACATTAGCCATAAGTCATGCAGTAAGTCCATCTATATTCCCTAATTTTAGAGTGTTAAATTGCGGACTAGAAACGAAACAAGACTAGAGTGAACAGGTATCTACTAGGCGAGCGTGCTCCATCTTTGGCCCCATCTACACTTTCCATCAGGTGTGATCGAGGTCAAATGCGAGCCTATCTTAAAATTAAAACTGTTAACCTCCCTCAAGTGGCTTATGTCTTGACCCAATAGCACTTCCCGATCCCGCTGCACCTCAGAACTTGCGTCGCGGCATAACGAGCGTGATTTATGCAGGTGCAGGCCGCAATCACGCGGCATTGTGTTGCGGCGAGGTGAGGCAGGCCCGGGCCGGACGCGGCAAGAACCCGCCCGGAATCCGGCCGGTCCGGGATACTTGGGTCCACTTCGAGCACCCGATTGAATTGAGCTCCTGGCCTAGTCTACCTAGACACCGACAATTTTTTTTGACAGGCCTATTATATCTCTCATAATATAATTATATAGGGTCTCATTGTTATTTTCGGACCAGCCAATAATATGAATAGGAACTTGAAGTGTCATTTGTTGTTGTGACTCTATTTTGTACCCGACTTTGACTCAAGCAACTGGCCTAGTACCGTTTGAGCTCCGACTAATATTTTTGACAGGCTTAGTAGGGTCGAATTGATATTTTGGGCAAGGTAATGCTCACCACATCACTCTGGTAAATAATGTTTGTATTCCCGATAAATGGCCTTGCCTTGGCAGGCAACGCTTAAGCGAGTCTGGTAGAGTTTTTGTTGTTGATGTCAAGGTGGTTGGTGATTGACAACGGTGATCACCTATCATCTGGTGACTCTCTTGCTCGTTTGCCTCTATCAAAGTTTCTCAAAGAATACTAGGCCAGATGCTCATGTTTCAGGTGCTCAAAAATTGGGTGCGCAAAGTGGAATTCCTGAAACTTTTTAACGCTCGACCGTGCCAGTTGGCGAATTTCCGTCTTCGCGTCGGCTGTTGCGAGTTTTCGATTTTCAATTCTGATACTGTTTGCGGCTTTCTTTGTTGATTTTTGCGGAGTGCGCCGGACGTACGTTGTTAAGGCTCGGACGGTGGGGCGCCGGGTCATTCGGGTGATCTTGTTGTGAAAACTGGGTCGATTCAGCTGGGACTTGGCTAATAGATACGCGGATTTACATTATTATGTTATGATCGGACGAATTTTGACGGGCCCATTGGTATGGTGGTCAGAGACCCTGGCTACAAAACCAAGGGTCACGGGTTCGAATCGGTGTGTTAGTCTAAAGATTTTCGTATTTCAAGGTTCTAAATAAAATTATTTTGAAAAGGATAAATCTCTAAGTGTACAGGATAATAACTTTCATGATATAGGATCTAGTACATGATGATATTAATTCCCATATATCATACGAGTTTTATTATTCGGAAGCGGTTATCGCTAAGTGATATAATATCTTCTTCGGCTACTTGGACAATGCCGCCGTCAGGTACAGTTAGGTGCAGATTTTTCGTATGATTTTCATTTTTTATTGGGATTACCGTAATTGTCGCCTGAGTAAATGTGAACCAACATAATTTGTAATATTTTACAATTCGCCACAAATTAATCTTTAGGTCTCATCTAAAACATTTTTAATAAAACTAGTGGCTTTCAAAAGTAGTGGGGTACCGCATGTCTACTGCACAGACGATTACTTGAGACATATTAGTCTTTGAAGTTATAGAAATGCTAATGTCTGCGGCAATAGCTGCAGACGGACGCCTCGTCGCAGCTCACGCACATCGGAATCCGCCCCGTGCGGTGCACCGCACTACCCGGCGGTGGCTTGTCACGTGTGTACCTCTACCTACTAGGCTACCTAACGCGAGTCTGTGGCGCTCCCGAAAGGCGACCCGCTCACATGTTGCATCGATTGATATGAGAACGTTACTCGATCATGAAGTGGAATTTGTTTTATTTTGGCAAAACGTCTGGTTTTGATAGAGTCTAATACGTGTACGAAGTACGTGATTACGTGCAGGAAGGTCCGTAGGCAGATGTTATTTAGGCTTATGAAATAACATCATGCACCTATGGAAACCCGGCTTAACGTTTTAATTTACACTAGCATATTTGTGTTATAAATAAATGAAACTAGACAAATAAAAAACACGCAATACAGGGACATGCCCTGTGCATCGCGCAACTACAATACACGTCAAAAACATATTTTAAAGTGGCATTTAGTTCGCCTAAACTCACGTGTCTCGCTGCATGACACTGCATCACAGCGTTATACAATGTCTATAACATAGTGTAAGTATGCGCGACCAGCGGACGTGACGGCGCCACCGCAATCTGAGGTATTCCGCACTCTGCGGCCGCCCGCGCTGACCGATTAGTGCCGGCTCTAGCACGTACGGGCATAAAGTCGAACTGCGACACCCCTGCGAATTTCAACCCTGTTCTATCGACATAAGAGCCAGTTTTTGTTGACTATGGTACTCGTCAAATTTCGCGACAATCCCGCGAGTTTAGACCCTGTTGAATCGGCATAAGCGCCAGTTTTTGATGACGACTGTACTCGTCAAATGTCGCCGCTTTTGTTTTAGCACACGTGTGCTTTTCTCGACAGTGAAGTATAAGTATCGCAGTTATGGTCCCGGGAGTCGGGTTAATGTTGCTTCATTTTTAACGCGTGTCATAAGTGGCATGGTTAGCTATTATCGTCGGCTTACTGCAAGAAGTCACTAACTAAAAAAAGTCATTAAGTACTGATACTGACATTGTTGGATTCACCAACGGTAGCACTACATTATGCAAAAACCAGTAAATTTCTATCTGTCATAATTTCGAAGATAAAATTTGTAAAAAATTTATAAGTACTCTTTCTTAGATTTTAGGTGTAAAAAGAAGTCATTATTTTTCTTTAATTAATTCATGTAGTAGCATAGTATTATGACACTATTGATTTCCAGCACTGGCAGAACTCAATAAATCCTTATAATGATTTTATGCGGATGACCTCAGTGAAAAATATGAACACTCAATTTAACCTAAACTCATTAAAAGAGCCTTAGTGATTTCTTCCAAAAATTGTGGTTCTGTAAATGTTTATAATGATTTTATGCGCATGATCTAAGTGAGAAATATTTACATTGAATTTTACGTATACTCATTAAAAGTGTCGTAGTGTTAGATAAGAAGTTTAAGTGTGGTTTAAAGTTAATTTACCAGATTAACAGTTTACGAATTTGGCTATTGACATATGTTAGAAGTCATTACTTTTTAATTGCTTAGAAATGGACGTATTGGCAAAAGTCATTAATTACATATTTAGATTTTTTTTTAAAGTGGTAATGTATATTTTGATATGTCGATATATAAAACAAATGAATAAATGTTAGATCTATACGTAAGAATTTTCATTTCGACTATACCTAGTATACTTTTTAAATAATACCTAATTATATTTCCAAACTTCATTAGGCCGTATCTCAAAATCACAAAACTGCTAGTTAATGAGTTCTTGCAGTAAGCCGACGTTATGTTGTCCTTATCAATTTGAGGAGGAATAACACTGCATTTTGCTAATGATAGTTTACGATAAATAATGGTGGGATGGTACAGCAAATTACATACACAATTATTTTCCACTAGCGGCCGCCCGCGACTTCGTCCGCGTGGATGTCGGTTTTCATTATACGAATGTTTTTTCCCGTTAATTCCCGTTCCCGTGGGAATTTTGCAATATCCTTTTGCAACTAAGCATCAAGTTTACTAAGGGACCTGCATGCCAAATTTCAAGCGTCTAACTCAAGTAGTTTAGATTTTCCATACAAACTTCCACCCCCTCATTTCGGGGAAGTGGGGGGTTGGAATGGGTCAAAAAGTAGCCTATGTTCTGTCCTAGGGTCTAAAGATTGTCTGTACCAAAATTTCATCAAAATCGGTTGCGAGGTTTAAGCGGGAAAGCGTAACAGACAGACAGACAGACAGACAGACAGACAGACAGACATAGTTACTTTCGCATTTATAATATTAGTTGGGATTAGTTGGGATGAGAAGAGTAAAAGTTTAGTTTAAACATTAGTCGCAAGTTCAGAGATATTCAAAAAGCAAATTGCCTCATAATCTATCTGTGTTCGTCTTTGTTTTCGTCTGCCAACGCATTAACCAGCGTCTAAAACCATACACCGTCGAACAGACATGATTTCGAACATAACCATCCTCTAATTCGAAAGCTAGTACTTAAAGTATTAACCAATACTAACCATTAAACTCTCACGGGAACGCGAAACGTCAACGTGGGCGACGACAACCACAACAGCCAGTTACAAACAATGTAAACGGATGAACACCGAAAGGGTTTCCACCTTGTTCCTTCAAACATTCCGTTCTAAAGAATGCCTATTTTAAACAGTAATCGTCTCTCGGACACGTCAAAGCACTCCGGCCACGACACTATTGTGCAGAGGACATATTTACGAGCGGTTTATCGAGCGCCCTCTATACTTGATGATAATGCCGGCATAAACTGTCGATGGACAGACGAGACACTTGTGAGGAAAGTACCTGTTCGAGCGTCTTGCAGTTGAGAAATAGAAAGTTTACAACAATACACTTCTTTTTAGAAGGGTTTAATCTTATTGATGTTTGCAAAAATGATGTTTGTTTTTGTCAAAAATACAATGTAAAATGCATTCTTGCTTTTTTTTTTATAATAAACGCTTAAGAGTAGTGAGTCAAGCTTATCATACCAAGCTCATACATACTCTACAGTTCTATCAATGCGTTGAAAATATATAAACAAAATATTGACAAATAAATAGACGCCTATCAGCTAAAATAACAACACATTACCGTACATTTTTAAAATTAAATTTTAACAGTCCGTACCTTCTGCACCTCTCCTACTCTCAATCCGTTTATCTCGAACATTATTAAGCTTTCTTGTCGCACTATCTCATATTCTTTAATCGATAAGGTCTCCGGGCCACCTATTGTAATTAAAAGTCGATAACATCGACATGGCACCGTATCGATAGTGCCGCGCATCGATATCGGCTTGGGTGGCGACCACCCTGCGCCGGCGCATCCAGCCGTGTTGAACCTTTGAACGGCTCTGTCGACATAATGGACACAATATTTTTTACCTTATATACTTGTAATAAGGTCCAAAACCAATGAAATTAATATTCTTGTTCTGTTCAGTGTTAATAGTGATGAGACAATGGACGTCGGACTTGTCGCGTGCTGGACAAGGTGTCTATTGGGAAATTTAATGGCATTTTTGTACTATAATTGGGCATGAATGTATCTTGAGATGTGGTTTGAGATAAGTTTTTAACGCTTTGTTCTGGTTGGTTTCAGTTTTGGAAGTTTTTTTTTTAAATAGAACAGGAACGTTCTATCTGTCATGGTCATGGGATCTAGCAAGGCCTGTGGCCACTTGTGTCGTACGGGTTAACTCAACATTAGAAGGAGTAATATGAATAAATTGTATGTCATAACTAGCGGCCACCCGCGACTTCGTCACCGTGGATTTCGGTTTCCGCACACATAGTGTCTTTTTATAGCTTAAAGCCTCGACAAATGGACTATCCTACACCAAAAGTATTTTACAATTCGAACCAGTAGTTCCTGAAATAACAAACAAACTGTTTAGCTTTATTACCTGTATTTTAGTATAGATTCGTATAATAATGACTTCTTAATATGAAAATCTGTTAATTTTTGGATATTGCGTTTTCTAACTAGATTTTTTGTTTGTTTCAGGTATGTATCAGATATCTCAACATCACGTTCACCAGAGGCATACTAAATGTTCAAGTAGGTGAATTATCTTCTGCAGACATATTCAAATTAATTAGTAACAGTCACTTACCGTTAAATTATATTTAATATTTGTTGTAAATAGAATATATTATTTTACGGGTTGGTTTCAACATTTTAATTTTAAGTCACCAAGGTCTATAAATAACTATCTTAGTAAAACACCTTTTTTTTATATTTCTCTAATTTCGTCTTTACACAGTATCGAACAAATCAAAAGACATAGTCTTTTGATCCAATGGGTCTGGTTTCCCTTGTAGAGCTTAAGGAGGTCAGACGACAGTTGTTCCATTGTAATAACCAGACTTATCAATTTTGGGTCATACTCGAAGCGTACCCTGGGATCAGAGGCAATTAGTTGATGTTCATTAGTAAGTCATCCCATGTTCACTTCCCACAATCTCCCTGGATTATTAACTTCCCTTTTTATGAAACGCAACCTGACCTCAACCTCTTCCATCAATTTGTCGTCACGGAAAACAATTACCGTTTTCATACATAGTACATGTAGCGTCGTTCATCGTAATGGCGGGCAGGATTAAGATACGGTCCTCCGTAAGTGCGCCCCCTGGTGTCACAACTAAATGTTATCGCTTTGCCTAAGACGAAGGCTGAGTAACAATGAATACTTATAGGCCCTTCACCTGTAAGTCTATAAAAGTTGGAATGAATGGTGAAGTAGTCTGACAGGTTGGTTTCAAAACCAAAAATCAAAATCTAAATAACCTTTTTTTTCTCCTTTTAATGAGATCACCAACGATTGCTATATCGTATTTTACTTATATGCTAACACTAACTATTACATGACGCACAATCATTTATTCAAATATGCCTCAGTTAAGCACTTATGAATCGTCAATAATAGAATTATAAAAACCTACATATTGACTCTACCACCGACTTCGGAATGTAGTAATCTACCGTTTATTGTGTCTAGTGATTAAGCTTTACCGAAAATCTAAATTATTACGCCTATTGAGATTAAGTTCTGTTTTGTTTAATCAACTGTTTAAGTAGGCTATATGCCACCTTATGTACTTCAAAAATAATTTGTATAATAATGAGTACTTCGAATGAAACGGTGCGAGCGAAGTAATGTTACTAGGTGTAACTATTAGAATAATTGTTTTCGTGGCGCTTCCTCGAAATAGCAATTTTTGAATTTACTTCTAACATTAACATAACAAAGTTGCCGTAAATACCGCAACGCCTTACACAAATTATTTCGGGCTTAAACGCGCCTCCTTACTTTTAATTCCACCCCTCAAATATTATATTTCATTTTACTATCCCCCGCTACATAATTTAAACTTTGTAACTAAACTCCAAAACAAATCTTTGCTAAAACAATCGGAATCTCAAACATCCGAAAGTAAAGTATCGATATAATTGTCTAAATCGATTCCCGCGAAACACCCGGAATTTCCTTACGAAGTATCTTAATTGCGGCTAATTGCAAGAAAAGCCCTTCCATTAGGGCCCTCGCAAAGAGTAAACGAATTACCAGGCACGTACCTCGGCGGGAAGGCGGTAAATTCGTTTTAAAACACCCGTTCAGGTGCAAAAAGCGGGCTCCTAAGTAGAATAGATTAAAGTCGCTCACGGCGCGAAAGCCAACACTCCGCGCCCGAGAGGCCATTTACCGCCACACAACACTAATAAACATTGTTCGGATTAAAAATGTTCGCGTGTTCTTTCACAGTTTTTTTTTTTCGTTTCGCAGCCGTGCTCTATGAATAATCGATTCGCGTGTGCACAAAAAATACGTGAACGATATAATTTGTGGGTTTTTTATTCATAAATAAATGTTGCAATTTTCGTAAAAGTTTTAAAATAATATTTAAACTCGATCGCGATTCGAACTAAAAGTACTGGCCAACCGATTGATAAAGAAATAAAAATAAATGTTCAAAACAGTAGCATGGAACAGTTTTACTACAATTCCCGTTCTATTTTTAAAGTACTGGCATGTACAAAAAAAAATATAAAGTCAAAAACATAACACAAATTCAGTTCCGTTCGATTTTCAAACCAGATGCGTTTTGTTGATGCTACGTCGTTCACTAACGCGGCCGGCCGATGAAATAGTTAATTTAACAACTCATTAGCCGGGGAACGGAAGGCGGCACATCCAAGAACTCGGTATTAAGTGTAGGAACGGACTATCGCGTCGAGATAAAGTGGAACTACGGACGATGCGGGCTTCTCAGGACGTCATTCAGTCATGTTCATGTCCGAACGTGCGTTTAGTTTCCGCTCACTGAATAGTGCCATTAAAGGCAGGTGTAGCAGAAATGTTTTCTAGACGGTTAGTTTTATTTTTGCTTCCCTAGCGCTCGAAGAATGGGTCAGAAGCTCTTTTAATGGTGCCTAACTACCGACTAGTTTTCCGTTTGTACTTTTTTTTATTTAGCGGTAATATCGTTTTGTTTTCTTTGATAAACTTGGAGAAAATTGTTAGGAGAATTCGTTCGTTCCGAGAATGCAAGCGGAAATTCTTGAAGAATAAAGTTGTTTCTTCCAACTTCTTTAAACTTTACTTCATTAGTATTTTTGACATTTTTCTTCTCTTAAAATAAATCCTTATAGTATGTTTTGTTTGGCGTGTAATCTTGCGTCTCCCTCTGGGAGTATTCGCAGGGTTACATAGCCTTCCTGTGACCGTAAAACATACAGAATCCTCTTTAAAGCCCTCGGGTGACCCTAAGATCTTGGGTACAGTTTCGTATATTATCACAAACAACATTATATACCTTCAACAACTACTACAAAGCCCTATCCTATTCACGTTTCAAAAAGATCGTGTGAATATATATTTTTTTCTATTTTATTTTCTTTCTAGCGCTGGTTCTCAAGGTGTAATAAAAAAGAAAACACTTGAAGTAAATAGATTTTGGTCCCATCTGAAAATACAACACGTATAATATTTAATTTGTTTCGTCTAGGGCCTGAGCCATGTTAGTTTACTTAGTTAAATATTACCTCACGTTTTCATTTCAATCAGTATAATATGAGAGCTTAAACTATTTGCTACGAGCTCTATCAAATAATTCAACGTACGTGATATTATTTTTTCATTGTTTCTTAAATTGAATTCATTGTTTTACTGCCTTCAGAAATAATTGTGTTCGTGTTTCAAGATGTTTTAGATGTTATTTTATTATGTACAAGTTAACTTCGTAAAAAATATATTGAAAGTTAAAATAATTCTCAGGATATTTCGGATTGCGCCATGAGTTCTCAATTGTTTTTTTTTTATTGAACATTTTGTAAGTTAATGTTCTATAACACATACTAAATAATTTTCTAAAACAAACTGAGAAAACGTATGTCGTGACAACTTCGTTTGATTACTAGCAGATACTAAAAACTAAGACAAAATACAATGTAAAGGGTGTCAGGATTCTCAACTACCTACATAGATCTAGTTTGAAAAACATGATTCTTATAACGTGTCTAATATCAGGCCTACATGAGCGGAGCTAAAATAACATCCTTATTGCGTTGGAGGGGACGCATTTGCGACCGTCCGCGGCGCATGACGAATGCGTTAGGAAGCGCTAACTGCGGTAATTGACGCAACGGCACTAATGCGGCGAGCCGACGCCTCTATCACATACAGGGCTGCAAAAACACGGGTCATTATAATGTTGTTAATATGAAGCGAGCTGGATGTCCACTTGATAGTTAGTGCCATGAGTGCTTATAACAACACAATCACAAATAGATTTCTGAGAAAACACTGATAGCTTATAGTTACAATGGTTTCTCGAACTAACTAGGGCTAATAGTTAGTGTCCAGATATTCGATGGCTCATGGCTTCTGAGGTTTTAGGCATTAGCCTAGATCTTGTTGATCTAAGATACATACATATTACGTCCGTCAGCCTTATAATAACGATGTTAGCCATATTTCCGCGTCACCCTGTATAGAGTTGACGGTTGCAACGGACGTCATTTCGCTAATAAAATTATCTCGTACGTGCTGCACTCTATAAGGAAATGAGTGATTCGCTGCAATCTGCATGTGAGCCGCCTACGTGATACTTTTACCGGTAATGCGTTTAGACCGGCCTGAGAGCAAGTCTGATGTTGGTAATTGGGCATGGGCATGTGAATGTGGTACTTAGGGTACTTAATGAGTGGCTGTGGCGGTGTTAGTCGTGATTCATGGTGTAATTCCTTTTTTTAGACACGGATCAAAGAACTTACTTACCGTCTTGTTAAAGAGACTTGGTCCTTCAAGCCAGATTTTTCTCATACATTGCTTTAAACACTCGTATAGCCTTTTTAATCGATTCCACTAGAAGAGGTGCTCTTATTCAAATCATTATATATATTATTCTATAACTGAACAGTTGGTGTCTTTGATTTAGCGAATCACTTCAATAGGAAAGCATATTCCATACCATATGGATACAGTATTCCGTCATAGAGCTGTATAAAAACTTAATAAACGTCAATAGACAGCCGGGTATAACAAGAAAGCGAAATTCCATTCACCCCAGTCAATATTTCGTCAGGCGAATAATAACAACTTCATAAGTACTCGTCGGGATTGAAAAGTCGATCAAAGTTGGTGTTGATTTGGCAGAAAGTGTCACGGGCTGAAAGCACTTCGGCTAAACACATGGGTTTTACGTTCAGCCAGTGGGCCGTATTGCGACGGAATAAGGACCAAAAATCTGGTCATGTCAAGCGTAAATATGGGATTGAAGGAGCGATACCATGTGGTTAAAGGGACTGGATGTGTCACGATAAAATTCTAAACGATATGAAAGTACTAACCGGGTCAATTGGATTTTCCCTTTTTTTTGGTAACCTAGTTATTTTATAAAGACATCTGAGAAAATAATGATAAGATGCTGCTCTAAACTAACAAGAAATCGGTGTAGATCCTGTAGACGTAAGTAATAAAAACGTCCCCGATATTATGCTTATATCTGGCCTATAAGTATTGAACCCAAATGTACACTTTCTTGAAGATCAATAGAGCTTAATAAATTGAGGTGACCTAAACATATTAATGCGCTAAGTTAGAACAATCAATAAGGGTTGCCCGGCCATGGTTTCTGAAAAGCTGATATAAATCCAAATAATAATATTCTCAAAGCCATTTCCAGTGGTGTTCTATAAAACACAAGAGGCAAACGATGAAAGCGAGTGAATCGCGCGTGAACGACGAACAGCCATGGTTTTGATGAATCGTTCGTTCTCAAAGGGAATTATTGTAATCCACATGACATAATTGTAGCTAAGTGACAAAGACATTTCGGACATGTGATTTTCAGTAATCACCCCAAAATCAGATAAATTCACTGAACCTGTAAGTCTTTCGAATTAAAACTCGGTCTAGATCGCTTTTTACTGCTTACATTTTATTTATTATTTCAAGAAGTAATTCCCAAATTGTCATTTTATAACAAAACCTTTTTAATTATCTTTTTATTAGTTGCTTAATGTGCCTAAGTGTTTCCACTGTGATTTATGAGATTTGAATATATGTATGTATGTATGTATGTATCTACGTTATACTGTATATTTTTTGACAGTAGCTATACAGTAACAGTCGACTAAAATGGTCAAATGTTTATTCACACTTCCGAGGGATTCTTTGTTATTCCATTGCTCTCGTAATGGTACCGACCCTCAGGAGCGTCTAAAATGTATGAATCGAGATAATTACTTAGCACTTTATGTAGGAATTAACAACTTGGAACTAGAATGGATACAACTTCCATACTTAAATAATGTGAACGATTTTTTTTCTATTCGTATCTTTACGAGTTTTTCAGAGGTAAATTGTTTACTTGGACAATCCACAAGCTCATCCAAATAACATGTCATTATTATTTTCGTGATTCATACTCGTGGCTTTTACCTTTGTAAATCAGGGGAGTAACATTTATGTTCGACCGTAGGGAGCCTCAATACCCACTGCGGAACGCTTTACATAGTTATTTTGACGAAGTATAAATTCATAACGGTTTTTATTAGTGCCACTGAAAGATATAGTGAAACCCCATTAACAAAGTCTATTTACTTCCAAAAAGATGTAGATCAGAAATATAGAAATTAGATTTTACGGAAAAGATACATATTCAATCATAACAGGTTACGTATTAAATCTTTTTTGAGACGTCTCGTTCCTTTTGAAATAATTAATTTCGCCAATATCGAGTGATTAAGGAGACACGTTTTCTTTGCACAAAATATTAGTGTTGTAATCAGTAGTAGGTTTTCATTTGATTTGATTGAGTTATTACAGAGACTTAATATTTTTTCGGTAGATTCGAATTTGCCTTTGACCTATAGAATAATATTGTTTGTGACAGATGGAAAATTTCCCTGGTTGCTACTCCAACAAAATTGTTACAATAGTAATAACTGTTGAAGACAGATAAACGTACTTCAGAAGAATAAGAATAAAGTCATATATACATACAATATTATACATGTGAAAGTTTGTTTCTTTGAATGTTTATCCGTCGATCACACTGAAACTACTGAACGGATTTTAATGAAGTTTGGTATACAGGCACTTTATGGGCTGACTTATGTGATGGGATACTTTTTATCCCGGTTAAATGCTTCTATTGTATAATACAGAAATCTTGATAAAACGGGAAAAGATGCGGGTAAAAACGAGTATGTTATAAAAAATCGAAGAGGCTTCACTTGCTAGCAACTGCTGAACTGCAACTGCAGCAGTCTCACAAACGCCATCTTTATAGTATTTTAACACCTCCAATAGTTTACATAACAAACAGTACCAATACACAGGTTTTCTGTGAAGCCATACCTAATGATCATATCTTGTGCAATCTCGGCATACAAACTGCAGTTAAAATAGCAATCAGACTTTTCCACGGCGTTACAATTATCTTACCATCATCATAGCTTTTATTATTGAAACCGTGAACATAATCCAAACAGTCCCAACCCAGCCCGGGCTAACCCGAACTAGCCCAAACGCAGGCACCGTTAAAATTATTACAGATTATTCCGTTAAATTAATTCCGGCGAAGACAAATGCAAATCTGAAATTAAATCAGCTAATCCAATTTTGCAATCTAACTGGCGCGTTATCTGCCTGTAATATAGTCCCGGATAAATATGTATGCATCTGGGAATTAGCATTTTATCTCTTAGGCAATTTAATATTCATGTATACGGTGCAGGCGCATATCTGTGCGCATATTGAATTAATTATGGCGGCTATGCGCTTCGTGCCCATGCGGGGACGGGTGAACAAGACCTATCCCCGGTGGTCCGATCGGTCTAATGGGAAATTTTGCAAAGCAATATAATGTTTTGAGTTTAAAAGAAGCTGTTGTTGGATCATTATTGCATAGTCCCAACCACTTGCGACCACGGTTGTTGTGACGCAGCCGAAACGTCATGCAGTTAGTAATATACATAATATTTACTAAGTACATAATTAAACATCGCGCTTAGTCCAGTTAACTAACATCAGTGTAGTCTAAACCAGTTGTCTTGTGTTTGTAGTATTTTAATATCTTTAGGAGTAATCTGACACCAATAAAATTGATTGAGAATGTTTTGTTTCGATTGGATGGTGGTGTACGATATTTATCACGCAACGATATTTCCCCATGACGGACATAACAAATGTGGCAGACACATCATAGCGATATAAGTTGTTAATAAATTTCGAAATCACTATCCTACCACCATAAACTAAGATCGCTACCAATCACACAAACAATCGTATCGTATATTGTAATCGCTCCCCTCACGCGTTATTCACCGCCGGACAGCGCGGCTATCTCCATCTTGAATACTAACC
Source organism: Nomophila noctuella (assembly GCA_958496325.1). Lineage (NCBI taxonomy): Eukaryota > Metazoa > Arthropoda > Insecta > Lepidoptera > Crambidae > Nomophila > Nomophila noctuella. The sequence goes on from OY292485.1 coordinate 2,583,191, forward strand.
AGCTTTCACGAATCGTATCGATATTCATTTTAAAATATCTCGATTCGACCTGCGAGTGCTTCCACAATGGCCGGCTTTGTCTTTGCGGTATCATCCCATTAATAACATTAACAATGCGGCCTCCCAACGGGTGGGTAATTGGACCGTTCCATCTGTTATCGTCCTGGCTAATGAAATTGTCCGTGAAAGCTAATTAATTATGTTTCGGCTAGATTTTGCCCTGAGTCGATGTTAGGAATTTAGAATGCCCAACGCCTGAGCTGCGGCTGAAATATTTGGGAACGAATTCTTAGGTTGGAAACGGTTTATATTTTCCATTCGTGTTAATGACAGCTTTATTATAACTTCTCCGGTACGCCCACGCGAATTTTAATCCGCCATGGAAAGTTTTTATCTAAATTTAGCTGTGCCTAAAACATTATTACACCCAAGCCGCTTTTAGGAGAATGGACACAAAATAAAGGAGTTAATTTTAATTTTCTTATGTTATTCAGTTGGCAGATGGTCTGATAGCAAACAACCGCTGCAGCCATTGTCACTTAACCGGGAAACATGCTCAACGACTTCTTTGACGTGCACCATCAGTGAAAAAGAAGCATTCCACATTTAAAAGATAGTCTTCAAACGTCAAAAGTTCAGTCACTCCCGCCCGATAATAGTCCAGGAATTTTAGATTTTATCTGCGGAATAATTCCTAGTGAGCTGAATTTTTGTATACACCTTTATTATGATATTGTAATGATGATGTGAAAAATCGACATTGATATCGTGCCGGCTAAAAAAGTTATAGGGGTCCAAACGTCACGAAAATCAGTTTTTCGCAAATATCTCGCGATCTATTGCTCAGAGGTCAATAATGGTTTCATAAAAGTTGTTCGTCGTAAAATTGTCTACAAAAAAGGTCTCTTGCATTTTTCTGTAGAATTTACCGTTTTTGAAATAGAGACTAGAACGCACTCACATATGGTATTGTATACCGTACGGCGCATACCAAGGCATAAACCCTATTGTTTGTTTTTTCCCCTTTTTTGTTTGTGTGTTTTTTGTTAGTATGATGATCTACGTATAGAAATAGAAACGACTTGTAATACTAGTACAGTCAGGAAAATAGGAATATCAACTATAAAAAACTAAGTGGCAATTTTTTTTGTCACTATAACTCAAGAACGGGCTCACCGATCCAAACCAAATTTTCAGAGTTTGTACAGACTATTTAGTGGATGTTTTATGTGAAGTTTGAACAAAATCGGTCGTTCACTTTATACGTAGCGAAGCACGTACCGGGCCGCTAGTAATGATATACATAGATATGCTATGTCCAGTGACGTTTGGACCCCTATAACTTTTTTAGCCGGCACGATATCAATGTCGATTTTTCACATCTTCATCACAATATCATAATAAAGGCGTATACAAAATTCAGTCCACTAGGATTTTTTCCGCAGATCGTGGATCAAAATTGCTAAAATTCACATTGCATATCTATATCATTACTAGCGGCCCGGTACGTGCTTCGCTACGTATAAAGTGAACGACCGATTTTGTTCAAACTTCACATAAAACATCCACTAAATAGTCTGTACAAACTCTGAAAATTTGGTTTGGATCGGTGAGCCCGTTCTTGAGTTATAAAGTGACAAAAAAAATTGCCACTTAGTTTTTTATAGTTGATATTCCTATTTTCCTGACTGTACTAGTATTACAAATCCTTTATATTTCTATACGTAGATCATCATACTAACAAAAAAAACACAAACAAAAAAGGGAAAAAAACAAACAATAGGGTTTATGCCTTGGTATGCGCCGTATGGTATACAATACCATATGTGAGTGCGTTCTAGTCTCTATTTCAAAAAACGGTTAATTCTACAGAAAAATGCAAGAGATCTTTTTTGTAGACAATTTTACGACGAACAACTTTTATGAAACCATTATTGACCTCTGAGCAATAGATCGCGAGATATTTGCGAAAAACTGATTTTCGTGACGTTTGGACCCCTATAACTTTTTTAGCCGGCACGATATCAATGTCGATTTTTCGCATCATCATTACAATATCATAATAAAGGTGTATACAAAAATTCAGCTCACTAGGAATTATTCCGCAGATCGTGAATCAAAATTGCTAAAATTACTGGACAAACAAACAGCTAATAAAAGTAACGCTCACAATGCACGGGAGCAGTCCGCATAAAGGTTCCAAGTTCAACGTAAAAACTTAAAGCGGGCACGGAGCTCTCGCGGTACATATGACGGAATAAGAAAATGTTATTTTGCACATTCCCTCAAATTCCCACCGTTCAGCGTAATCCCGGGATTGGGGTACGCACTCGCACGATACATTCTCTAAATTGTCTCCATGAAGGCGCCATAATTTAAAAAGGCTGCGACATTGCCAGGGGCGACTTGAGTTCTCATTCGTGGGACGTCGCCGCGCACATAGAAATAACTTATTTGGACCATTCCATAATAACTCGCTGCTCAACAACCCAGAAAAATAGCGACGATGTGTGTGTGGATTTGAAACACCGTTTCGACGAAATTATCAATAATGATTTAATTGAATTTCTTGTCTACATTAGAATTAGGCTAAATAACACGTTGGACCTTATTCTACACTAGACATACACGATATAGTACCTAAACATTTTCCAAAAAACGTTCAGTCTACTTATCATATCTATGGATAAAGCTTTGTTTAAAAGAAAAAATAAGCAAAATTTTCATGTATTTTCTTTAAGATTGAGATAAAATTGATATAATAAGTACCTTTATATTATCAATACGTTTATATTAAAAATTTACATAACAAGTGGAATAAATAGACGCGTTGAACATTTTACCAAGTGAAATAATCATCCCAATTGAGGCGTCACATAATGTTATATTTGATAACAAAAAAAAGATCTCTTTCCATTTACAGAATTAATGAATTCTATTACTTTTCGTGTCAGGTCGTCATCGCACAGCTTTTCTCTATGAAAAGAATATTTTCAACAGAAAATACAATATTTTCCGTGGACGTTCGCTCGTCAGCCGGCGTATCAAATCAGCGAGTCGCCGATGGCGCCGCCGATCATCTGCACGGAAACCTTAACAAGATTGCGCCTGCTTCGGGAACAGCCAGTCGACGGCAAACACAATAGACACTGCAGGTCACTTCACACGAAATCAACTTGCAAAGGCGCCTCTGCGGCCGCAGAGAGCCTTACTCCCCTTTATTTACAACCTGTATTTGCCTGTCCCCGCTCCTTTTTACGCCCGCAGCGAGAGGTTCCGAGCTACCACCTCTGATTTCCCAGAGGTCACTGTTTTTAAAAATCCGCTCCGACCGACGCTAAAAACGTGAAATGTTATACTTCTGAATTTTGAATTGCGAATTCTCTTATTTGAGTTTAGCTTTGGCTTTCTTTATTTTTGGGCACCGTGAGACCATTAACTGTTAGTGGTTCCGCGACGTTTGCATCCTTGCTTGTTTTTCACTTTGAACTTCCGCTTTTATTGCCAGGCAAACGTTTACCACCACCGTTTTGTGAAACATCTTTATTATACATTTAATTTAAGTATAACGTACGCCATTTCATCTACACTACAATCAACGTAGGTATCTGTTGTTTTTTTATGTTTTCTTTATTTTTTGTAATATTTCATCAAACTCAGACAATAATATTCTTCGGGTGATCATAACGCCTTATCAAAATTGTTGTTAAATAGTTTCATGTCTCTCGGTTTTTTTCAATGTACTACAGATGCAACAGATTCTTAAACATACTCCAATCGTACCAAACAGCTCGGGCCGATCGCTGCAATGTAATTCAATCGAGCGCCATTCTTTCCCCATTCCTCGCGATCGCGACACTCCTTTCAAATCCCGAACACATTTGCGCTGCGAATCGACGAAGGCAATTTGCGCGGAAAACGCGACAGCGGTACAACAACATCATTGACCCACATGCTGGATGCGTTCCAACACCGGCATGTTCCATGTTCCAACGTGTTCCAGTGTTCCCGGGTTCCGTCCTGGGCCTGAGCACCGGTATCATAACATTGGCAGCGGTTACGATGCTGCACATCGATTGGGGAACGACTTGCACTCCTGTTTATTTAGGGGATTTCGCTTCCGTAACCCAACTGTTGTGAACGCTGTTGTTTCGTTGCGAAATCGAAGAACGTCTTTTCGAATGACAGGTGTTTGCAAACGTTGGGATTGAATGACATTCCGTACAAGTTTTGAAACCAAAGCCCCGAACACAAGCAATAATTCCTACTGAAATGGCTGCATAAAACCAGGGAACCTACTGTCTTTTAGAGGGCATAGAGTATTGTCGTCGAACGTTAAAAAAGTCTAGAAAAGTCAAACATCTAAATGTTCGCTAACTTTTCTAATCATATTCTGCTTATTAAAAAGTTTTAAAGTAGAATCTGCTACGAATCATAATAAAACCAATTTAGAAAACCTACTTAAGTAGCCTGATTGTTTTTTAAGGCCTAATTGAAAAAAAAACTTTATTTATTATTATCTAGATTCTTATCAAAATGAAACAAATCGTTGAAAAAATTACCTGAGCTGTTCTAAATGTTTGAGTATCTAAAGAACCTTTTTGCATTTCAGAATAACATTGCTTCTAAAGCAAAATGGCTTCTATGATTAGGATCACGTCTGTACTCGAATATTTACTGCTGCCCGCTCCTATGCTAACTGTAAATGGAAATCGTAATTTTTCCCTAATGAGAAATTTTAAATTACATTCGTAATTAATTTTTCACGTAAGAATTCCTTTTGGATTCTGTTTCAATGATATTATTACCTTTGTTTTGTTTGCTGTTTGAATATTTTATAGACTAATTACCTTAGTGCGTTATGCACACAGATTATCATCTCTTTAATATTAAGACTCAACATTTGATAGCTGCGCTTCAGCATTTAATGTTTTAGTAATATGTATAATCTACATAATTTGTGGAAGATGATTTATTCGTGCCAAAGAATTAACACATGCTCGGTTTTTTAACCTGTATCTTATTAACCATCAACTAAGTTCGTAAAATGCCAACAAGTTAGTATCATAGAAGTAAATTATTGTACTGGATTTTTTTGTAACATTTGAATCGACACACACACACGCACGTCTAACCCTAGAGGAAACACAATTTATTCGTTTATTGGCCTGTTGTTTGACAATCATTTTCTCCTTTCTCCCCAAACGCCACTCGTTTCCAAAAACCATTGGGACGAAAACACGCGTTTTCTCCCGTTATTCGAGTTTCATCGGGCCATGGTGACGGTCACAGTCACAGGAACGCAATAAAAACGCAGCAGTGGACAGGCTGTTGAGCGGAAAGAGCGTTACAAAGGTAACGAAGACGCGAGCCGCGGGAACGCACTAATTGAACGAGTATCGACACTCGGTATAGTTGATTTGATGTTAGACACAGCAGTACTATTGTGACGAACTTTTTTTGCAAAATAGTAGGAGATCTAGCGCTGATTTTGTATTTGCACGCTTTGTGGAGTGGCAGAATTTTAAAAGAAATCGAAATTGAGTCATTTAAGTCCGTGCGAACTGTCTTCCAAAAATGTATGTATTCTTGTAACGGTTCATTATGCTCAATTACAACCGAATGCAACTTATTGACCAATACACCAAACGGGTCGTCCAAACTAATTGTTTGATCCTTCATTGTTAGCTAGGTACCTATTATTGAACTCTCTAACTACCCCTTAAATCTATCCGTATTGAGACTAAGTTTTGAAGTAGCAAGTTCAGCATTATTTTATAACAATACTAACTACATCCGCACTAATTAGTCCCGCCGAATGCGGAATATCCGCAGATGTACTCGTAAGACGGGCGAACTTGCTACATTGTATCGGCGACGAGTTAGGATGTGTTTTTGTTTGGGCGAGTAGCAAACTGGGTCATGTGCGGTGCCAAAGTGTACTTGAAGGAAAATAAGCAGGCAAATATAGAGTCAGAGTTAAGGCCACTTTGGAGGGATTAGGTTTTAATCTCCACTTGTGTTTAAGCCAATTTGTTTTTTATTGATTACCGGGTAGGGTCCATATTTGTTTGGTTGTGTTATTGTAACCCAGAGCGATGTTGCAACAATCATTTAACAGAATAACAAGCTGGGCGCCATCTTAAAATTATTTGAAGATTGTTTCTGAAGGTAAACAAGATTGCTTTAGAAGTTGACTTTGATCGTTTAGTTTCTTTGACTAAAAGGATCTTTGTCCCTTTAATAAAGCCCAATAGAAGTTTTAGTTTACCACTGAAAACCTTTTGTATTTCTAGATACACCGAAACATTTCTAGGTAAATGTTGACTTAAATATTGAATACATTTTCAACTTTATAGCTGTCGCTACATGTGCTTAAAATAACTTTAAATTATATAGCTCTAATAGGGCAAGTTACAAACTTTACCTTATGTGAAGTTTACAACTACATCAATAACCTTCTACCTATGTCATTAAGTTCAATACATTATTGAATAGTAATCTCGCAAGCTTAGCATAACACCAATTACTGTAATCTTAAGAGTACTTTAGTATCGACTTAACTTACGAGTATCATTACCTACTTCATTATTAGGCGCTACTTTGAAAGTAAAATTATTGTACCTTCCCACTACGATGTTAAAGTATTTATTACTGGCAGTGCGGTCCTGGGTGAAGTTTATTTTGTTTTTTATGTCATTCTGTTGACAAAAAAATATGCAGTTCACAAGATGGAAAGCGGCCAGTGTGAGTGTTTCCACACAACGACAAAAGTCAACGTATTTAATTTGCAATTTGATTTACCACTAAATTCAATTGCTGGTCATATTTTAACCACAAGTGATACCTTTTATGGACGCTTCAGATTCCGAAAAACACTAGTGCATTATGGGCTCCTCGGATCTTCTAAACTTGACTTAAGTCGACTCTTCTCCATTATTCCTGAAATCCTGGATGCAATTAGCTGGCTGTAATTGAACGCCGTGACCGCTTAGTGTAAGAATATAAATCCAATTTTTAAGTTGGAAATAAGCTCTGTAAAGACAGTTGTTAGCTTAAAAAAATTGTGACCGTGGTTACATTACATGAAAAATCCTACATCCAACCTGACCAAAGGTAGGAATCGAACCCACAACTCAACCCAAGTATCATAACCTAAACACGTCGCAACTCTTCCATGGTAGCTTACGTATTTTTCAATATGTGATAGGGGGGCAAACGAACAAGCCTGTCACCTGATGGTCAGTGGTCACCGCTGCCCATGGACACCAACAACCGTACAAGGCTCGCAGATGCATTGCCTGCCTTCAAAAACCCCATACCTTCCCCAACTGAGCTCTTGCGACCTTACTCAGCAGCAGAAACATAATAGCAGAGTTTACACTAAACAAATCACGAAATCATACACAAGGTGGGAATCGAACCAACCACCCCAGAAATTTACACCCTAATCGCTAATCCACCGTTCCACGAGACGCATTTCCGTGACCAAGCTCGCGTGCGTCTTAGAGATGAATTACTTTCCCATAGTGTGTACAATGGTTTATCCTTATCACGCGACTGCAAAGGCTGGCGACTCCATGCTCCTAATGGACCTCATGGGCCGGAAGGATTACGGCTTTGTTCAGGGAACAATCGGGCGTGAGACGTGTTCTTGGAAACATACTCACATAGGTTTGGACTAAGTAGGTACTGTTTTATTATGTTAGTTCGGATAATTAGTTTTTATAGATTTGTTGTAATTTCTACACTTGCGTTCGATTCTTTTGACACGGCGTTCGACATTGACTGCTTAGTCCGGGCCGAAATTCCGTTTTTTTTTGTATGTATATAATTAAAGTATATTTTCTTATGAATGTAAAATAAAAAATTTGATTATATATTGTTTCCCCAAAGCATGGAGGGGAGATACTTTAATCTTCAAAAAAATACAGCTCAAATCCAATCAAGCACTTAATTACTTAACAAAATCAAGATCTTATCTTCCCATTCATTCGCTGATAGGCTGAAATTAACAAAAGCCGCGCCTAAGGCGTCCCCCTGAAAAGGGTTAAAACAAATCTGATTTAATTAATAATTAAACTCTGTTAAAAATCGCGAGTTGCGGTGTAAATCGTCCGTGTTTTGTTTAGCTGGTGGGTAAACAAGTGGTAAGTAGGTCGCGGGGGCGTCGACCCCGCCCTTATCGCGATATGGGAACGCTCCCCGATTTCCGTGACTTTTGCCTCTAGGGTTGCGAGCCCGGCCGAGTAGCCGTTTGACAATCATAGAGGTGAGACTCCAATAAAGCGGAGATGTGCGAGTGGAGCGGAGATGTGTTTAAGTAGCCAATAGGATTTCAATGCTGAAATGATCACGTGTCAAGTCCAAAATCCTATTGGCTGCTATCGACACTCAAATACCGCGTATGTGGTCAGCATTATTTTCCGAGTGCTGATGCTTAGTATCTTCTAAATGTGACATCAGCAGCCACAATAGCCAAGGATGTTTTTTTTATTGTGAAGGAGCAACGACAATTTAAATTAAAAGCTTTAACTTCGCACAAATCTCAACTGCAAATAAACAATAAATTTGAAACCTTTTCAGTCAAAACAATGACTGCAAACATAAACCTCACTCAGCCGAGTAAATACAGCCAGCTGTCCGACCCATACGAAGCCAGACCACTCCAGCAACGCGTCAACGTATAGAGAATTATGATTTTTATTCGGACCGGACCGTCTCGGATGTGGTACAGTTTGACCACCCAATTTCTAGCACCCGTTATTTGAGCACCTGGCGCCGCCACTTTATGAGCACCGATTAGTATTACAAATTTATGGAAAGCCTAATATGAATAGGTTTCTAAAGGGGTCGTAGATATATCCTGATAATAATTGACAACATCATGGACCTGTTGAAGGTACTCCTCCTTAAGTCGTTTTCCTCATTACTGAGGGTCCTGATCATTGTTTGAAATCAAACACACAACGACTCTCTTGGCAATTTTAATGGAGTGGTTTGCCATTGCCTTTTTCATTTCACAAACTCATAGTGTGTAGGTTTCCTCACGATATTTTCCTTCACCGTACAGCTGGTATGTAATTACGCAAATAGTTTTTTTTTTTTTTATATTATAGGGCAGCAAACGAGCAGACGTATTGCCTGCCGTAAATACCTCAGGCGACAGTTGATTCCACAGTTTGGTTGTGCGTGGCAAGAAGTTTCTGGAGAAGCGCACAGTGGTGGATTGCCAGTCATCTAAGCGATGTCGATGAAACTGTTGTCGCGTTGAACGATGGCGAAAGGATGTGGGAGGTATAAGTCCGAACAATTCCTCAGAGCACTCCCCATAGTAAAAGCGATATAGGATGCAGAGCGAGGCTACATCCCTACGCAGCGCCAAAGGATCAAGCCGTTTTGAAATATCTTGGCAGTCGACAATGCGCATAGCTCTACGCTGGATGATTTAATAATCCAGAACTGCGTGCCTGTCTTTGACTGTATTTGACCGCCTACCTCACGCATGTGAAGCGGCGCTCTTACAACTAGGCTACCGAGCTGATCCAATCTTTGCTCAAAATCGACTAGACCATGTGCTCAGGTTGCAGGTGATCAAAAATTAGGTGCTGAAAGTGGATTACCTTGTTTCTAGGATTTTTGTTCCCGATCGTCTCAAGCACGTGGCGATTGTCTGGACCAGACGCTGGGCTATATAGCGGGAACTGAAGGTCCAGGCCTTTATAGCACTTAGTGAGGACTGACGCCGAGTGGAACCGTCCCAACAAGACGTATTGAAAGAGTTGCGATATATTTTCTCAAATTTGAACTGATTGGTTGCTTCATGCTTGCAGTATTAGAAATCAGACAGTTGTTCTTGGAAACCGTGATTAAGAACACTAAGTTGCATTTTAAATTGAACGATCTGCACCCGCCACATCGTATAATACGAGTATATGCCTAAATATCAATTTCAATAAAAGGAAGGCAAATGTTTTATTTTTCAATTTTATTTTCTTCCGTAAGAGCCTTTACCGGACAAATAATGAGTTCGATCCAGTCATGTGTGATTCTTAGTTATACTTTTAAAACGGTATAGCCAGATCGAATATGTACCCTAATTATAGTGTTCTTTTTTCAATAATTGGTACATCAGAGTTTGTTTGAAACAGCGATTGTTATCTGCACATTTCTACCAGCAATTGTTACTTTTAGCGTCTCCGAGACTATTGTACTCACTTGATTAGAATTGAGAGTTTATTTCCCAAGTCTGGGACGATAAAGATCAAAGCTTTCATTTGATTTTTAAGGATGCCCTTAACACTATTGTTGTTTTATTAGCTTTTGCTCCTTTCTCAACTGGCTAACAAGTTTGTGAATTGTTTTGTCAATTTTTGCATAACGCTGATTGGTGTATTTCTAAAGCTCTGTACTTATCGGTTTAACAGCTGTTTGTTATTTGGGAACCATGCTTAGTTTACAATGTTCTTATTAGAATTTAGAAGTACCAATAAATGAAAGTGTATTATACTTTTATACAAATACAATGTAAATTGTTTGTTCTGATATTATTGCAAGGTTTTCGCGTAATAATTCTAACCATGCAGATAAAATTTGCTTTTTAAATTGATAATAAACATCGTACCAATGGGCCTAATAGCAATTACACGTCCAAAGCTAATCACGAATACGGTATATTTCAGTTCTATTTCGATACTCTGTGCCAAATGTTGCAAACCCATCGCCATTACTATAGTTCTCCCAACTGATTGATCTGATTCCAACGTGGTCTATGGTACAGTCACGAGCACCATCATGCGTAGATAGAATTAGTCGTACATTCAAATATGAACTCTACTGCATTGACATAAGAGTGACGTGCAGACGATTCTATGGTGGTCCGTCATAGAGTCACCTGCATTATAACGGTCATCTTGACTCTTATGTCAATGTAGTAGAGTTCATATTTGAATGCAGGTGACTATGGTTGTCCGTCATAGTGTCAACCCTGCCTGCGACCAAAGGTTCTTTCGGTTCTTTATCGAAGCCCTTCTCTCAAGTGTCGCCATTATAGCAGTCTGCCGGCGCCGGGATAAAGGGTGATTTATCACAATTATAGGAATTTCGGCCCGGGGCGGCCACGGCCGGCGGCGAAAATAACTAAGGAAATATCAAATGCTAAACCTTTTACCTGTGAGAACTTAAGCCGGTGTGATTTTAACAGTTTTCGCTGTAAAATATTTAAAATAAATGGAAGTTGGTGAAGGAAATCCTGTAAGTTTCCAACAGTGTTAAAATACTTGTAACACTGTTCCATTTTTGGTATGCACTCAAAATGTATTCATCATTCTTATGCATGTTAAGTAAAATTGGCACAAAATTAATTATCTAATAGTGTGTGGAACATGTATTGCTAAAACATATTGACGGCTAAGTATTCCAATTGAATACTTATTAATTGGAAAGATTACAATTGTTATGACAAAGTGTTCTATGCCTCTTTTATGGGCCAATTTGATTCACACTCCGGCCCAGATCCAGTCACTTAGGGATCATCGCTTAGTCATTTTAAATTATGTTTGATTGCAGGCGCAGATTTTATAGACATGCATATGATTCATGATTTTTGCTATGGTTATTTAAATGTGTTTAAAAATTCCAAGGTTCTAATTTAAATAGCTATTTATTATTTTAAATTGTTCGCGCCCTATAATCACAGTTTGCAATCCCTGCATTTGCTTTCTGTTGGAATACGTTTCTTGACCAGTTATTATGGCTATCGCCAAACCTTTCGTAATTGGGGATATAAGTATCTCCTTGGAACTTGTTAGCTAAAACTCAAATAGGTAATAAAAAAATGAGGTTTTGGATTGGGATTGAAATGGGAAATTTAAATCCCAGTCCAAGACTAGTTTTTAATATTTTAGAATATTTGTAACGTTGGCTCTCGATGGCTCAATTGTTAGCTACTTTTACAGTTTGAATAGCAACATTACTGACATTACTACTCATATATCATGTTCAAACGCCAAACAATATACCATCGAGTGATGGTTGTCGAGGCTATATCAATGTATTTGAATCACATTAAGGCCAGTTCCGATTCTGGTGTGCACAGAGCACGCATTGCCTATTCACACCCCAAGAAGCAAGGATACTTCGCAAGGGCCAAGCCCTCGCACTTGGAAATCACTTAAGCGCAGGGTTGCCAAAAAAACAAAACAAGTCAGTGTAAATATTGTTTTTAATTTTTTTGTACCTTTTACTCAGCTTAATGTCGTAATTATACCTTTCTTGTATATGGAATATTTTGAAGGATGATACCTCTAATTGATGAACATAATACTCCCACTCCAAAGTAGAACATATTATATGGTGCCTAGGCGTAGGCTGTCCTGGTATATAATAGACCAATTAGAGAATTAGAGAACCTTTGAACTATTTGATGAAACTCCTGACCCATGTGACATTTATCATTTACTAGCGGCCCGCCCCGGCTTCGCCCGTGGTACTTGTCCACTATTTATACATAAAAACCTTCCTCATGAGTTACTCTATCTATTAAAAAAAAACGCATCAAAATCCGTTGCGTAGTTTTAAAGATTTAAGCGTTCATAGGGACAACATGACAGAAAAAGCGACTTTGTTTTATACTATGTAGTGATTCATACAGAAATGTTCAATATGCCAGTAGGCTAAGTCTTCATCACTTCATAGACTTAAATATAAATTTTGTTGAATCAATAAAAATATCAGTCAGAACATACCATTCTGAATCACCAAGAGATTGTCTTAAATTTAGCTTAAACTTTAAAAAAATCGCTTGGCAACCCTGCTAAGGCTTAGGGTGCCCCTCAAAGGGTATTACGGTAGAGCCGCCAATGCACAAATAGGCATGCATTTTTTATGTCGCATTGTTAACTTTGCTAAGGACCAAGGGCGAACTTGGTAGATCCTTGGAGATGAGATTTCACGCCTGAGAGCTGTTCTGAAGTTCACTTTACAATAAATAAGGGACCAGTTGCACTTCAAGGGAGGAATCAAATGTAATTGGATAGGAATTTGGGAAGCGTCATAGGATCATAGATGGATTCTCATTACTTGTTATTCGTGCTTGAAAAAGGATATGTAAATGCTCTATAAAATCGACTTCAAGCTGGGTTAATAGAAAAACCTAAATTAATAAAACGGCTTATGTATAAAACGAATTTATTTCAAGATCGAATACATCTTCTATTACATTTACTATCTCTCATAATCTTCCAATAGCAAGTCAGTTGCAAAAAATCGTAACACGACTGGACATAAAACACAAAATCCAAGATCATGGCCGACAGTAACATACTCGTAACAGTAACAATAAATTGCCCGTGAAATATTTGATCAGCCATATTATGTCCAATCGCCAAGTTCGTCGATCGCAATAGACAATCAAACTACGCGCAGACATCGGGGGAACTAACAAGTTTCAAACAAATATCAGAGGATGGAGCATAAGTCGCCCCCCCCCCCCCCCTCCCACAACTTTTAATAACAGTCGGGGATCGAACTTGCGACCTTGCGGTGAATATGCGAAACGTAAATTCTCCTTATTCCTTCTGGGACGTCATAGTATAAAAATCAATGGTCCTGAAATCTTGAATCGAACGATTATTCAACTTAAACTGTGAGTTTTATTGAAGAAATGGGATGAATGGTTGGATGGTTTCTCTAAATGTTTCAAATAAAATGTCATAGCCGTCTCCATAGAACAATGGCAGTTATTGCTATTTAAATTGAATTACGGTATTCTTGGATTTAATTTACATTTTTTTTTTGTTGTGAGGGCTATTTCATTTTCAATAAGCGAGTGGTCATTTGGTAGGTATGTGATAAATGTAGCAACTAGGTAATGCAATTAATAGCGTTGAATACGTTTGACTTACGCTTTTGATAAGCTTTTTAAGAAAGGCAGTAAGTAAAATGACACAACCTGTCATCGAATTCAACATAGCTCAGCCACAGGCAGCTAGTCAAAACCTAGCACATATGCCCTCAATGTGCACCTAAAATATTTATACTTCTTCAGCGAACTCGATCAATATTGCGGCAATTCGATTTCAATTTACCGTCCGGCGGCGTTTGTCCAGAGAATAAAATATCGGTAGCACCTAAGTGGAGCACTCTCCACAAAGAGTTACAATAATCGTTGGGACAGCCGTCGCATTTGTAAGTGATATCGGCTTGCAGCACTTCTTGGGCGTCCACTTCAATTGTTTGCAACTTCAGTTGGTATATTTGGTAAACGGCTGTCATTGCTGAATTCTTTTTGTGGAAATATTACCAAAAAGTCGCGCCATAAATTGTTGGCGTACTTAGGAGAAATATCTGCTGATTGTTGGTCTCCTCAATTCAAGTTTAGCTGTAGGCAGTAATGACAGATTTTACCATTAGGAGTGCAATAATGAAACCCCAAAGCTAACGACAGCCAAAATTTTGGTTTGTTAGTTTGAAACCGTTTTAATAATGTGTTTAAAACATCGCAATTTAAATAAAATGAATTGTAATTAAAACAATGTTCAGGCAACACATATCCATATTCTTTTTATTTTTCTTATGATACTTACGTTAGTTAATACCGACAGAGCTGTCAATTTTACTTTCTATTGTTTATATTTTATTTGAAAAATAACTCTGTGTACGTGTATACAAAACAGCATCAGTTTCCTCTAACAGACTGGAATTAACAATTCTAAGTAAACTGATTCACTAGCTATTAATCCGGCGCTCCATCGAGTGTCGTTTGTTATGATAAACTCCAGCGTTACAGATTGCTCTGGTAAACTTCTCCGCAGTGAGGTAAACTTTCATAATTGCGGTTATCAATTGTTTTGATAGTTGCTTCAAGGCCGAGGTAACTTCGAAATGTTTATACAATTATCGTTCGGACCATTGGCTCACGAATTATAATATTCAAATTGACGTAACTTTGCTAACATTTTCAAGGTGAATGGATCATCTAAGTATAGAAAACCACCCATGCCGAAATTAGGTTGCGTTTTTTGTATAGAAAATGCTTTGCCGCCGTATTTCGGTCGCTTATTTTTCTCCTGATCGGTTTCTACACTAAGGCGCAAGTCGTTTTTAGCGGAAGCACTTCAAAATTCTCCAAGAATCACGTCGAATAACGTTACAAAATACACATGTATCCTTCCACTAAAAATCTAGCTGAGCCCGCGCAAATAGGTGGTAGATCTTGTATATTCTGAATGGCTCTTACACGTTACAAAGTAACGAGAGACAACATAAAATACCTCGTACAAAGCTGCTCCATCGCTCTCGGGAACGCGATACTCTACGTTTAACATTAACTAGCGACCCACCGCGGCTTCGCACGGATGCAACTAAAATTATACCGACTGTTTCTCTACTATTTTAAGAGAGGTAGAGCTTTGTGGAAATTCCACTCGAATGAGCCGCTCATCTGGGGTAGTACCTCCACCTTACAGAAGACCGCATTGAAGTAGCACTTCGTAACTTTTGTGCTATGTTTCTGCTGGTGAGTAAGGTTGCCAGAGCTCAGTTGGGGAGGGTATGGGGTTAAGGTCGGCAACACATCAACGATGCCTCTGGTGTCGCGGATGTCCATGGGCGGCGGTGGTTGCTTACCATCAGGCGTCCCGCAGGCTCGTTTGCCGCCTCTGACATAAAAAAAAAAAAAATTGGTCTTAAAGGCCGGCAACGCATCGGCGATACTTCTAGTGTCGCGAATGTCCATGGGCTGTGGTAATTTTATACCATCAGGCGAACCGCTACCTAGTTTGCCTCCGCTGCCAAAAAAAAAACTGCATTATGCATGTATTTAACTCATAACACTTCTTCTATCAGATAAAATAAACCGCGTGAAAGTCAGTTGCGTAGTTTTAAAGATTTAAGCATACCTAGGGACAGACAGAAGAAGTCGACTTTGTTTTACCATGTAGTGATGCATTTTTGCGCGGCTCGTAAAGCGTTGGAGCAAACTCTAACCCTGGGATATCTGGGGAGTAAATCAGCAGGACCGGACCGACCGGCTAATGCCGGTAATGCCACTAACACTCCGCCTGATAATGCATCTCGTGGGACCTCGGCCCGTGAAATATAACGCGACTTACCAACTGGTTTCTTTGTCTGTCCGGGGTTAGCAGTTGCGTTAGTGCTCCGATGAATGCGGGGATTTTAATTTTAAATGCAGTTTTAGATGGCATGCGGTGCAATTATGTTGCGAAATGATATTGCTATAACTTGCTTATTTATAGCCAAAACGTACCTATCAAATAGTCTCAACAGATAAAAAAAAAAGTTTCTTGGAAACAATGGCGGTCGAAGTGCGTTGATTAAGCTATTCCTTGCTTACTTCCCTGTGTCCTTCTGTAAGATACTTCCTCAGACGAGCGGCTCATTCTAGTGGAAGGTTCGCTTAGTTCTACATCTCTTATTAAACACATAAAGCTTCGCCTTGAGTCACTGTATCTGATAAAAAAACAGCATAAAAATCGGTTGCGTAGTTTTAAAGATTAAAGCATACCTAGTGACGGACAGAAGGAAGCGACTTTCTTTTCGCATGTAAAGTAAAGCGTTGGAGCAAACTCTAACCCTGGGATATCTGGGGAGTAAATCAGCAGGACCGGACCGACCGGCTAATGCCGGTAATGCCACTAACACTCCGCCTGATAATGCATCTCGTGGGACCTCGGCCCGTGAAATATAACGCGACTTACCAACTGGTTTCTTTGTCTGTCCGGGGTTAGCAGTTGTGTTAATGCTTCGATGGATGCGGGGATTTTAATTTTAATGCACTTTTCGATGGCATGCGGCGCAGTTATGTGCTCGTATTGCGAAATTATATTGCTTTAATGTACTTATAATAAAGTGTTTATTAGATAAATGAAAAGACTCTTTGAAAGAATGGCGATCGAAATACGTCGATCAAGCTGTTCATTACTTACTACTAGCTGTCCGCCCGCAGCTTCGCCCGCGTGGAATTCGGTTATATTGCAAATAATGTTTTTGTTTTTTCCGCGGGATTTTTTTTTCTGGATAAGTGGGTACCCTTTTATTTAATCACGACTTCTAACTTTAAGTCTGCAATTTCAAAGCAATCGGTTCAGTAGTTACGGCGTGAAAGCAGAACAAACAAACAGACTAACTTTCCGATTTATAATAATAGTAATAAAAAACATGCTTCCATCCATTAGGACCGCACGTACCAGACATGCTAGACAAGTTACCTTTTGAATTTAACACCAGCCGCCTTCCTATAAATATAAAGGCGTGATAACATCTGCAGCGTGCAGATTAATTGCACGTGAAGTAATTCGCGGCACGAATTTTTTTTATTTTTTTTTTATTCAGAACAATGCGCACACGCAGCTCTACTTAATCTTGTAGTGTTGTAGAGATTGTAGTTTGATATAACGCCTCGATGGTCTAGTGGTTTAAGTACCGGGCCGTGATCTCGAGGTCCTGGGTTCGATTCCCGGGTCGGGCAAAACTTTTTGTTGATTTTACTGAACACAGCCCGGGTTTGTGATCGCCAACCCGCATTTGGCAAGCGTGGTGAGTAAGCCAAAACCCATAATTGTAACGAAAACATGATTTCAAACGATGGAGGCCTTTCACCCTGGCCACAGCCCACAGCAGCGGTGCGACTTGCGATGCGTCTTGCGCCAGCGAAAGTGGCGAGCGAAAAAATCAAATAAAGGAAATTGTATGAAGCATGCCACAGCTACGGCGAGATGCGCGGTGCGAACGCGCGGCGGCCATACCCACGACTAGGGCGGCCGTCGCCGGCCTCGCCGCGCCGCTCGCCGCCGTAGCTGTGGCTAGACCCTTTGCCCTGCAATGGGACATTAATAGGCTGATACTTTACTTACTTTTAGTTTGCTATATAGGCTAGTTCAGGATAACATGCCCCACTCTGGCTCTGATCGGTGTCAATTTTTTTTTATTCTCTAAAAAAATTCAATTCGATCATCTCATTCAATTCAGAAAAAGTGCTAATGTAACATAATGTAGATAACAACATCAAGCAAAACGGATCCGTGTTGTGCTCGTATGACTTTTTATTGCCTTTTTGTCATTACTAATTTTGGCATTGGCAGACAGACTTGCCACTAATTGTTCTTCCTGTTTATGTTATAGTAAAAATAAAAATAAAATCGGTCTTTTCTAAAAGTTTGGAAGGTTTGAATTTTGAAACAGGCATCATTACCAGATAAAATGTTGTAAAAAATACGTATGATATATTTTTCGAACCATGTGCGGCCGAAACGTTAAACTAGTAATCCAAGCAGATCTAGCTTTAGTTGAATAGGTATCTTTCCTTAATTACAAGTCCTGGACATTCCACTTTAGTCGGACACATAAGGAAATGAGAATTCTAAACAATTAGCTTTAATGACAAAGATGTTTACTTAATATGTTGGGATACCTGCTGTGCAAAGCGACTGCAAAGATCTAATAAGCTTTGTAGAATGTCTGAGTGTGCGATTAAACAGATCTATTATGCCAATTAAATCTGCAGTTAAGAATAGCAGCTTTAACTTAACTTTAATAGAGATATCGCTGCAAATAAGCTAAGAAATATCACTTTAATTAATTCTAATGAAGCTTATTCTGGATATAAAAATGTTATGTTTGTTTTCATTTGCAGTTAACTCTTGTTGTTTTTGCTGGTTTTTAAAATCTATAGGAAGTGCGTTTTGAGCTCTTCTCTTTAATCAACTGTCTTCAGTAAAAAGCCACACCGCTAATCTACCCCGTCTTCAAATAATGTTTTTAAAAATTTAAACTAAGTTAATTCATCTGATCTTAGCCGGGGGATGAACCCTGCACCTCTTGCAATTCGGGAAAGCGCTCTTACAAAATAAGCTACCTAGACCGTTAATGCTCCTGAAGAATTCTTCCTTGTTATTTCATTAACGCCCAGTGCGCGTCAGATATATGTAGGTAAAACGTCATAAGTATCGTCTTTCCATAGATTTAAATCATTAGATATCCCCTTGCAATACTTCAACTCGCTCTGACATACATCCTAGAATGTGAAGCGACAGTCGCTTCACTTCACGTAATAACCTTACGCAATATAATAACCAAAGCGTCATACAAAACGTTAGTACTGAGTATACATGTGCTGAATTATTCGAGCATTCACAGCTAAATCACGAGAAATCGAAAGGGTAAGAGGCTAGAGCGGAATGTGTGAAATAACCCAACCTTCGGATGAACACATTAAATAACGCGTTGCGAAGTAAAGGGAACGGATATATTCCAACTGCCAATAACATTCAGTACCTTTGTTCGAGATTAAATCACATTTCTTTCGCAGACGGATTATAGTACTTATGTGCAACCATTCGGCTTCTCTAGATTTAGTTTAAATCCTTGGATATATGGCCCTTTGAGTGACATCTGATTCAACATCTTGCTGTGTGGCTTTGCCTGGTCAAACTGATAGGATCTGAAGCTTTTATCTTTTACTGAAGTTAGTTACTTATCTGGCTGAGTACTAACAATGTTGTCGCTTTGAATGCACCCATCGTTGTAGCTAAAAATAACTGAAGCCAAATGTAATAATAGCAATAAGTAACACGTAGATTTTATGTGTAAACGTACCATAATATATCTGTCACGAATAAACCTTACCCATCTACCGAGGATAAGCCCTCATTTTAAGCCAATATTGTAGCTAAAAATAGCTTACGTCTTTCCTATTATAGTGACAAGTTCATACCTCCGCAAGTATTCAGTGTATTACGCAAGGATAACGTTATTAACACTGAGATAAGACAAAGTCTGAAGACATTAATTAATACAATTGAGACCTTTACTCTCCTAAGACCGGCGGATTACACTTGTCCTTTAATCAAATTAATTGCATGTAAACTTAGGCCAAGCCCTGAGATTATAACTTTGCCGCACAAATTGCCTAATATGCCATTACTTCTGGAATCTCCGCGTACGGCTCACGGCTCAGTTACGGAGGCCATTTTCAAACATGGCGGTACTCCAAATTCGAGTTACACGTGGAAGAAAAATTATTTCAAGAAAATAACCAAAAAAAGTACTTCACAGTTGTAAATCACGATTTTTATTATTTTTATTTCCTAATTGCTTTATTCCGCCTGAAGCACTTCTTGTTAACTTCATGCGTACATCAAATAAAACTCGCCAGAAAGTACAGAGTATACAATAAGTTCTTATCACGTGGCACCGTGTAGCTGAATCTTCCGCTTCATTATACGCAGTTTAATTCATAATCATTAGCCTAAACCCGAGAGCCTTATAACTTTGCCGTGCAAATTGCAAAATTTCCACCACATTTGGAGGATACAGTTTCTAACTCGTGTATTCTCGCTGACTCGTACAAAATCGAGTTTTGGTGAGCTAAGAGAAAATTCTACTAGGGCTTATCTCCTAGCTTCTTAGCAAGCAGGATTACTAACGAAATCCTCCTAGAGTGGATGATACCTCCAGTCCAGACTGTAGTAAATTGATTCATTGGATCAACACAATGTTGAATCAGTGATAGGAAGCCAATCTCCCCTCCGCGTGTTTCAGAATCTATTACGGGGCAACGGACACAAACGGAGGAGCAACAGGATTATTAGATATGATACTTTTCCTGTAATATTCCTGGATATTTTTCACACAATGCGCCCCACCGATGTAAGCGGGAGCTGAGAAGAACGGATAAGCCACCCACGAAAATACCTTGATAAAACATGTTATAAAATATAATGCACACAAGCTGACGCACGTGACATGTTTCTGCTCAAAAATGCTTATGTTTAGCATGTACCGAACACCAATACATTTCTTCTATCATTTTCCTTAACTTTTGTATGTACTTTGTGGTATTGAAGCATTGGTCCCAATCCTATCGTCAAGCTTTTAGTAGTCTAACTTTGCGCGATGTAACATTATGACTCCTGAATTGCACATAAATTAGGGCCACAACCACAATGCAGTTTGTAGAACATCAACTAAGTTCCTGGGCGTGCTTTCCGCTCACACCGAATCTAAAGTGCAGCTTATGCCAACTACATAGGTACATACGTATAATATATCTCATTCTTGTAAACTGATGAGCTCGAAGATAAGGCTGTTGACTTTATAAATCCATTTGAAATAACTTCAAATTGAAACTTTTTACGCAGTTTAGTTTATTATTCTGAGAATCTAAATTGTCCCAGCTCTAATTAATCCTATCAAGTAAAAGTTAAGTCTACCAGTAACCGTAGACAATAGTTCCATCAAACTGTAATAACGGTATTAAGTATCAGTCGTAACCCGCCGGCGCTCACGGCTCGCACCAAGCCGAGTCGTAAGGAGCTCTGAACGCAATTCCACCCGGTCCTTATCTCCTGGTACCCTGGTGGCTGTGTGGCGTGACGCGAGGTTATTTACGCGCCCGGCGCCGCCCTTAATCCCCTATTTATTCCTCGAGATGTATCTGAAAATTAGGGATCACATCGGAGGGAGGGTTAATTTGCGGGATTTCGCCGGTGTCTCGCCGTAAAACTCGGATGCCGATAAAATACCTCCGCGGCTGATACGTCACGAGATTCGGTGATTACGCACAGGTATTGTTCCGATTCGAGATAATAGGTTATTTTCAGTTATGACCGCTTTGTTTTCGCGGGTAAAGTAAATACCGCGCCTTTGTAATATCGGAGATGTGCCTGCGGTATTTTGAGTGGGCGGCTCCCATCGCCGCTCTGTTCAGTAGTGACTTAATCATTTGCGTTCAAATGTATTGTTGTAGTGATAACTGCAATAAATGGTCGCTACTTCTGTCTTTCTAAACTTCATTGGCCTGCGGCGGGCTGAAGATCATTAAATGGGTAAACAAATTTCCATCCATAGTCATAAACTAGCAGCCACCCGCGTCTCTGTCCGCTAGGAATTCATTCTCCGCACATATAGTGTGTGTGTTATACTACCTAAAGCCTTTCTCGTCACATGGACTACCCAAAACAAAAAAAATGTAGTAGTTCCTGAGATTAAGGCGTTTAAACTAACAGACAAACAAACTCTTCATTTTTATAATTATAGTATAGATAAAACCAGATGAAACTGTTATAATTGTTTAGAAACGCGAATATTGCCCATTCACACTACATCAATCAATATTTTTTCACAAGGCAAAACTCTTTTGTTCGGCTTATTACAAATTCTTACTTCTGTTCTACTGACCTTTTTATCCATTTCTCAAGGAAATTGAATTCTATTGATGCTACGCGACGCTATTTCGCCCCGGCATTTATTTGATTAGCTTTATACAAAGAAAATGGGGGACCTTATTTTCTAGTGATTTGGCTAGTTTAACGAAATTGGGCTCGTTTTTCTAGGAATTAGTTTTATTTCTCATGTTTTTTTTAATTCATCGAATACGGCTTAACTTCTAAGCACTTGCCTGCCAAGTGTCATTTTGTATTCATTCATAATAATAAGCAGATTTACTACCGATAACTAAGGTAGGTACCTGCTCCTTGCCTTTCTACTGAACTACGGAAGAAAAAATCACGAGTGATAAAAAAATCGCTCCCATAAGAGAATAGTGTCACTTTTTTTTCAAAAAGTGAAATTTTTGCCTTCTGTTTTTTCATAAATACTCGTACAAGACATCTTGAACGAAGTATAATGTGTCGTCTATCGTATCATAAGAAAGATGGTTATTTAATGTAAGCTATTACATGAGTATATGACAAACATCAAGCGTTGTTCGTGGAATAAGCACATGAGTAGGTATCTGTAGTTCCGAGATCATCATGTGAGATCCCGTCCCGTAGATGGCGCAAAGGTGGCACAGTGCAGTTTTAGTGCAGTAACCAGACTTACTTATAGTTGTTTGTCCTCTTTAGCTAATAAATAATTGAAGCTAATATTAAATTTATTAAGACAAGATATAACAGACAACAAACATCACTATTGACTCTCACTTCAAGTTATTAAAGGTTCACATTCAATCCTAATCATCCGTTGCTAAACGTACTACAACAGGTAGTTACAAATTAATATGTAAAAAAAACTTAACAGATATCGTAATTATCGTAAAACCCAAATCCTCTTTTTCGTTCTCAGAAAAAAACAACGCGAGATAAGAACTCTTTTGTTGTAGAAAAAAAACAAGAACCTATGTAAATAAAAAAGTAAAAAAATAATCCCGTGCCCTTCCTGTATCACTGGTAACCCTGCTACGCTGCGTCGACAGCATCAGTTAGTTCCCGCCACGTGCGTCGACGCGCAGTCTCCGACCGACCGGCGAGAGAAGGGTTAACTACTGGCGCCACGCGGGATTTGGGTATGAAAAAACATTACTGATTATTTTTTTGGAGCACTTACTTAGTCTATAATTAATTGTGTATTGTTTACTTTTGATTTGATTGGGCAAAAAATGTTCTATTCGGGCATTAAAAAAATAACCATAAAAGAGCAAAATAATGCTACGCAATATATTTAAATTACTTAATGGCACTTTCCAGTAAAACGGTTAAAAACATGATTTCGCATAAAAAAACACCACGTGTTAAAAACTTGTGACAACCAACTTGCACACATACAACGAACGCAATAAGGTTCAAACTCTTCCACACAGTTATCAAGTGAAGCAACCACAATTGGAAACCAACTAAAAACCCTCGTAACGTAAAGATATAGACATAGCCTTGTCCGGCGAAAGATATTAGAACCGGGGCCTAAACACACGGAAAACTGTTTTAAAACACCCCCGCCGGGTGCGTAGTCTCGACTCGACGCGCAGTGAGACGAAAGGGGCCGATCTTATTTGGCAAATGTACCGGTTAACACGAGGGTCGGGGACAATGGGAATGACGAGTGCACCCGAACGGGCCGATACATATAGATTGCGCCGCTCGAAAGGTTAACGCGAGAATAACTGCCAATGAAAGGTTTTATTTGTTTGAAGTGCCGCAAAACTCATTGTTGTAAATAAACATAAAAGGTTTTTTTATTAACACCGGAACGGTTCTTTTTAGTAGAAAATAAGAATATCCGATGCAGAAAAATGTAAAAACTTTTTTTATTTTTATTACCAACATAAACAAAAAAAACGGTGTTACCAAAACATTGCAATTTTTAGGGTTCCGTAGCCAAAATGGCAAAAAAACGGAACCCTTATAGATTCGTCATGTCTGTCTGTCTGTCTGTCTGTCTGTCTGTCTGTCCGCCAGTCTGTCACAGCCACTTTTTTCCGAAACTATAAGTACTATACTGTTGAAACTTAGTGAGTGGATGTATTCTGTGAACCGCAACAAGGTTTTCACACGAAAATAGAAAAAAAATAAAAAAAGTGGGGGGTCCCCATAGTCAGAACTGAAACTTGAATTTTTTTTTTTTATTGAACATATACGTGTGGGTTATCTATGGATAGGTCTTTAAAAATTATATTAAGGTTTCTAACATCACTTTTTTCTAAAGTGAATACTTTGCGTGACAGACCCTTCCAAAGTGGAAAAAAGTGTGTCCCCCCCCTCTAACTTCTAAAATAAGAGGATGATAAAACTGAAATAATTTTATAATGTACATTACTATAAAAACTACCAACGAAAATTGGTTCAAACGAAATCTATTCAGTAGTTTTTTTATTACGTTAAAAATAGAATTTGTACGGAACCCTCAGTGCGGGAGTCCGACTCGCACTTGACCAATTTTTTCTCCTGCACTATTAATTCTGAGTTTCAAAAATATATAAGTAATAGTATTTTCATTAAATGAACACAATATAATAATTCAATTACAGGTTAAGTTTATCCTGCTTAAAAACAAAATCCTCGCCTCATATTCCGAAACAAAACAAAATTTATAACGAATATTGAAATGCAATGCTTAAATTGTAATGCGCAAAAACTTTTGAACATCCCTAAAACTCATTCCACTTGTCACAATAACTATAAAAGTTATGATGAATAAATTTCACACTAAAACCTACGTTATTCAAATTGAATATCCAATTCTGAATATATGAAAATGAATGAATAAAAAACTTTACTATTTTCGCAAAAACTTTATTCGAAACAGATGATAACCCTAAAACGTTGAGATAAAAGTTAACAAGTTCCACCGTTTCTTATTACTTTTATGTTTTCATTAACATGAGCCGACGCGATACGTTTCCCACTCCACGCTCGCGAAAAAAAGTCAAAGTATCGTTAGGTACCCTTTCAGAGGGCAATAGCGAGTCCTCAGCGGGAGGTTCGCGAGCTTTTGTAAACATTGTCTAGTGAGGGCGAGCTGGATCGCTTTATCTGCGGACTCGGAGGGACGCGGGCCCCGGGCGCTCTCCCTCTGATGTAACTCGAGTTAGACGCGTGCTTTGAAAATACTTTACTTCTACGTTGCTTCGCCGCTGTTTCGGCCGTCTGGTGCTTATATAAAAGAGAACGTTTTCACAACAAAAATAAGTCTACTTTCATCTATCTCAATGCAAATTAATTCTTGCCATCTCATACAACTCAGTAGCAAGCTTCGTTTTAATTACTTATGAACGGTTATTAGGTTCTACACACCTGTTTTACTCGTAATTAATATTTTAACGAATTTGCAAACTAATTAAAACGTTTCAATATTTTAACTGGCAAACTTGCAAAAGGCGAAATGTAAATACGGGTAAGAGTCGCAGGTTCGCTTAACAATTTTCTCTTTAAAACTGAGCTTTAGTGTTACCGCCCTCGCCGTTTGGAAAGTTGATTTTTCTCAAAACTAGCGGAGTCATTACCGCAGTTTGGCTTTGCATTTGTAAATACGTTTCGGCCGTTGTTCCCCGAATTCGGACCACTAGTGACGTAGCAAATTACTTTAGAGCGGAAATTTCGCACGCTCACTGTTGTAATGACCGCGCGAGCTCCCCGCAAACAAACCGACGCCAACTAAAAGTTTTAAGTTCGCAACTCGCCTGGCATTCCGCAGCTCGCACTCGCGAAAATAGTGCGGCATTCAACGCTCGTCACTCGCGATGACGCCGGTAATGACCGCGGCCGAAGGGTTATCATTTAACACTCGGCGGCGCTTATTAAACACGCTCAAAAAGCCGCGTTCCGCCCCATTACCAACTTATGAAAAAATACTGGCACGTTTTAAGGGCGACGATAACAGAACTCCGCCGCGTATTTTTCAAACTAATGACGAGAAATAAAATATCACCGCAAAATTTATTTTACTCGTTTCGGAACATTTAGTTTTTTTTAAACTGTTATTTTATTAGATTAAAAAGTAAATGCCACGTGAGCGAAAAACTGTTGATTCCCGAATTTTCATAAATGAAATTTGCTTCGGCTTTGATGGTCTAGAGTGCTCTTATTATTGAATAGAATTTGCGGTTATACGTACTTTACCAATTTGAAGTATCTTTCGACATCGTTTGCTAAACCGGTGAAATTCTCGAATAGTAAACAGTGAAAAGTGTCTATTCACGGGCGAATCAATAATCCCTTCTGATTTGCCGTTGCTTGCAATCATAAAGATAATTGAAGGCGGTTTTCTATTTGCATACTTCAACGCGATTTAATGCGCAGTTAGCGTAAACTAACCCTTTGAAATATCCGTGGAGAATTCGTTAAACATCATTAGGGAGTGTATAGGAGATAGTTGTATATCTCGCGTTTGTTATATGTAGAGGTTTATGCAGGCATTAGGTGGTGGGAACTATTACGAGACTATCTAGCTTCCTTAGGTCGGGCGGAGCGGGCGGCGGGGCACAATGGAGGCATTTCTGACGAGCCATTATTCGCGGGGTTTGAATGGCTCGTTTGGCCGCGTCTTGTACAATGTCCGAGGAGTTAGTGCACTTTGCTCAGTTTTCGGCTGTTTACTGATTTACGTTGTAATAGCTTCATAAATTCATAAGATAGGCCTTTGATGTTAGCACTCGGCTAAGTGCAAGGTCAGCTTTCATGGCTGTGTCTGTATTTGACCCTGTATTAGTTTAAGGGTGGATGTATTATTACAAACGTTAAGGGACACTTTGAAAATCATACTGGTTATGATAAAATTAATAGGTATGCGAATAATACAAGCAGAAATCAGGTACAAGCTTTCAAATTCCTCTTTTGTCCTTTGATAGTATTTAACATCATAATACGTGAAGACGACAAGGGCTTATACATAATTGGGCGAACTGTACTTAGTTACGCAATGATAAAGTGACAAAGATATTAAAGCTGAATCAAACGAAATTAATTGTCAACTCTAAAATAATTATATCGTAACTCCACGGCACCTCAGGTCATCGACCCCGGCGAGAACAACTCTCAACCATCAATATTTGGGTCCGGAGCTTGGCGCTCGAAGAATTCCCGGCGAGTTGCGGCGAATTATTGCAACAACGTACAAAGCGATTGTGGTTCCACCCGACATTGTTGTCGTTCGCCCAATCACGAGATTAACTTGAGACGCATGCTAGATATTGTCTATCTGTCTCTATATATTTTCCTCTGTTTTCCGCTTACTCTTCTCCAAAGTTGAAAATTAATGTAGATGTGGTCGCGTTTAATATTATGGTCATTGAACAAGTCCTCATTATCATGTATAACAGTCTATGCCCGTCCACTCATGAAGTGGCTTAGTGACTTTCCCCAATCTAGTCAGTCAGAATACAATTAACATACAGCTGCTGGTCTAGATAGACTGCAATTATTTTGCGAAATATTTGATTTACATCAACATGGGATAAAATGTAATGTTGGTCAAAATTACGTCATATTACTACCGTAAATTTTAACTTATATCTATTTTTGTGATGCCGGTAAGATTAATCAAATAACCATTGAAAATTATACCCAATGTGAAAGTCGAAATGAAACGGAATGAAAAAAGTAAACATTGATTCATCTCCTAAAACAAACATTCAGTCGAGCGTTATAACATGTATTATTTGCACTTCGTCATCACAGATTGGCATACATATCTTTATATCATGTATAAACAATCTAATATACTAGGTAGATATGTTCAGTTACATACAACGTCATTCTACGAACATTCATATTTATTGTCTTTCATGTGTGCAGGAATGGCATCTAATACGGTGAACTTTGTAAGCATTTTCAGGAAATCGTAAAATTACTAAGTTAGACTTAGTAATATGTTACTTAAGACCAAAGAGTCTTGCTAGATACAGCTAACCAAATGATGAACCATCACGTGTAACTGAGTATAAAGAAGCTTAAAAGAAGCAATCATTTCTCAGGCTAACAGACACACACATGTTTCTCGTAGACGTAAATTAAAGGAATTCGCTCATCAAAGTTGATACGACTTTTTTCAGTCGATCCAGCTATTGTGAATAATTGAACAAGACATAGTACATACATAGTAAAGAGATTATGGGAAGCGTTGAATATCAATATCATAGCAAAAACATGAAGAATCTGTATAACTACAGCTATGTTAAGACAAATATTCACTTGGTCACTCCAAGTTTATCACTGCCATCGCAAACATGTTTTAGTATTCCTATTCCACAAATCCATGCGTACTAATCATCATAGTTCGTTCCCACAACATTTAGTTCAAATAACTATCCCATTAGTAGGATGTAATGCGAAACAGTCGTATCACATCCTTATATAAACGAAGCGCCGAGTCATTCGCCCTAACAATCGCTATAAAAGGCATAGAAAATTATAGAGCAGCAAATTGTGGGAAAGTGGCAGGTTAAAAAGCAGATAATGCCTGCCGATTCCTGCCGGCATAACAATTACGTTGAATTGTGACTTCGCTTAATGAAATTGTTATAAACATGCGGCAGTGCCGGAGACAGGAAGGGGGGCAAACAATGACGTAAATGAAAGATAGAAAAATATTTGCATACAATTTGTTAACCATCGTTTGTGGGAAGAATTCATGGTACAGGAGCAGCTTGTTCAAATGTTTCAAGAAGTAATGTCGTTTTGAAATAGACTTATCTTTATCCGTGCAAGTTATTTGTGCCCTAAATATATTTCTTATACTTGTATCGAATGACTTTCATATTAATTATGATAAACGATATAATAACAACAGTTCACATGACAATAATACCTTCGACGCCATTTTCTTTTCAAGTAAGCTTAACCTTTTAGACCTTGCAAAGTATACTTTTAATAACCTAACCCCGTTCTATAATTAAACACGTAGCTCGAAGGAGCAGGCGTGGACGGTACGTTCTGCAAACATTCCATTGTCTTTCATGCGGCGTCCGTTAAAAATCACGCCCTGGGGCCCCCGTCCGCCCTGGCTACACTAACTCTAGCCTTGTGTAAGTTATAAGTGAGAGAGGATATTGATATTTATCTTTCCAAGTGAGCAAACCTCTCACTTGTTCACTTGTATCGCAAGTGTATCTTCGTACCAGTTGATATCACTTCGGACAAAAAATCAATAGAAACACAGCGGGTTAGCTCAACGAGATACTTAAAACAATGCGCTAAGATATTTTATTTAAATAACAGTGATAACTCAGTTGTACGAGTATGTCATTTTTTTGAAAAAACGCAATAGAGGTTGTTTCTGTTTACACACTCTTTGATCACACGTTCATATCTGAATGACAAACTGTATCACCGAGCTAAATGAGCAGCTGATACAAATGAGTGATACATATCAGTAGATCGGAATGATACACATCACTCTTCTCTTTTCAATGATGCATTGCGCATCACTATTCGCGAGTAATAGCACCAGTGGGAAAGAACATTTGCATGCGTGCCCCCTGGGCGGGGCGTGCCCTGAACTTAATGCAAACTTTTACATCGAATTTTACAGCCAGTATTGTTTTTTTCGCTGACTGTTTTCTGGGCTGTTTATGTTTCTTTGTGAAGGAAGGAAAGTTGTGTGTGCCTAAGAATTATGGCTCAAAATGACATTTCGATGAAAAGGCAGTCGAACATCATTGTGAAAGCGGTGATAAAGTCATTCCGTAAGTTTATGATGATTAAACATTTTTTTTTTTAAAGATAATAAGTAGGCTTACACTTTTATGTTTTGGTTATACTTACGTTTTTGTAATGCGGAAAGCACGCGAGTGAGGCTTTTTGAAGGACTTTATCCTTGAAAACCAACATGCAAGTGTCTACGTACTGTTGACAGCCACCATTAACAAGCACCTAAACCATATGGTCATCTACAATCTCGAGAAAAACTCAATTACTAGTGTAACCATATTTTTGCCAAACTAGTCGTCGTTTTTCCAGTTTTGAGTGGAAATAGGTAATATGGCAGTGACGTCACAGGGCACGCGAGAGCTCGTAAAGCATCCGCAGCTGTGGGGCGCGACGTTAACTGGTCCGTCATGGCAGCATGCCATGATATGTTACCCAGCACTTTTAGTTGGCATTTGTTAAAAAGAGGTGGTAATAGACGATCAACCTCATTATAGGATTAGATTTTCGATAGCTTGAAATTAATCCTCATTTTTTATTTTCGATTTTAGAATCCGGTTGTCGCAATGAGTTCACAGAGCTCGGTCGGGACATGCAACCTCATTTTAGGATTCGCTTTTTGAAATTCGTTATATAATCTAAGCTTGACATACATGCAACCTCATTTTTTTAGGATTCGATTTTCAATTTCGACAAGCGATACAAGCTTGTCATACAACCTCATTTTCACAATTCGATTTTTGAATACGATTGTCGCAGTGACGTCACAGGGAACGGTCGAGTTCGTATAGCATCCGCAGCTGCCGGGCGCGAAGCTAACTGTCCGTCATGGCAGCATGCCATGATACGTTGACCAGCAGTTTTAGTTGGCATTCCTTGTTAAGCTATGAATGAACTCGTCTATTGCTAGAGGGTTACGAATGAGGTTGAATGTCACTGGCGATTTTCAACGTCAATTTTGATTTCCGAATTCTAATTTACGAACTGTCCACTATTGTTTTCTTGTGAGTAACGTCACAGCAGAAGTTCTCGAAACAATGTAGCAACTGGTCGGTTTTATATTTATATTATATTTATTGATATACTAGCGGCCGCCCACGACTCCGTCCGCGTGGATTTCTTTTTTTCGAAATAAAAAGTAGCCTATGTTCTGTCTCAGGGTCTAAAGATTGTCTGTACCAAATTTCATCAAAATCGGTTGCGAGGTTTAAGCGGGAAAGCGTAACAGACAGACAGACAGACAGACAGACGGACAGACAGAGTTACTTTCGCATTTATAATATTAGTTGGGATTAATATTATT
Source organism: Nomophila noctuella (assembly GCA_958496325.1). Lineage (NCBI taxonomy): Eukaryota > Metazoa > Arthropoda > Insecta > Lepidoptera > Crambidae > Nomophila > Nomophila noctuella. Next base: position 2,614,373 of record OY292485.1, read on the forward strand.
TCTTTGAGATTTCTCCTCCTGTAGGTACTTTTATTTTCACAGGAACTTTTCCGATATTTTTGCGACAACATTTTTGTCTGACTTACGTAAACTATCATTTAATAAATATAAGTACATAATTTAATTTAAAACTCTTGGTGACTTAAACTCGTAGACACAGTACATATTTTCAATCACTCCTACCTTGAATGAACATTGCACAGTAGAATTCACATTGCTTTAAAAGGTGTCTGCAGAAAATAAAAGCGCATCGACAAAAAATCTAGAACTTATTCCGCAGATAAAACCTTAATCGCCGATGACACGCTTGTGTGCACGGCATTTGCACCTCAAAGTCGCCTCCAGCCGACCAGAAGCAGTCGATAATCGCTCGCTCTCTTTGCAGATGGCGCCACAGCGCATCCAGCGGGTCGCGGCCTTCCTCGCATCCAACGCTTTCGTGGTCAGTACTCCGCTTTTTAATCAACCACTTAATTTGAGAGGTGCATTCCACCAATTATGCTAAGTAATTGCCGTGGATGCCGCTTAAAATCGAATCTGTGGGTTTTATACGCTTTGTTTGTCACATTTCCGTGGAAATGGGATGCCTGCATGAATAAGTCTTTTAACTTGGTCACGTTTTACGTGATTGGAAACTAGTAAATTCCTAGGTGGAGACAATTAAAATAGTTCGGCTAAATTAAGAAGCGGTAAATTGCTACACTCCGTCCAAGCAGTGAACAGGTTTCGTAAGTTATTTAACTTTAATTGGCAATATAATTGAATCTAAAAATATTTAAAAGTAAAGTAAAGAAGCCAATAATGTCCCACTAGAGGGTAAATGCCTCCATTTTGGAAACTATGTCTTTAGTATTTTGCATCCTTTAAGAATCAGAACACACATCCATTGTGAAAACTCTGGCGATTAATAAAGATGCCCTGTTCTATAGCTATGTCATTATTAATGTTACTTGGCAGTGCGCCGGCCCAAGTTGAGGGATACACCAAGAACTCTGCTCTCACGAAAATCAAAATTCGTAGCGAAACATCTCGAATACGAACAAATTATCTTTGATTCCCACAGCTTTTGATATCATAATCAATCGGCGGATTGTTGTTACAATTTTGCGTTTCGTTTCGTGTTTAATATTCCGCGGTCGAAAATCTTTTTCAACACCAAACGCAATCGTTGCTCTTTTTCCTGGGATTGCTCGCTGGCCGATTAAATAGGTCAAAGGATTTTATCAATGTTCTGTGTTTATTTTTTTGTACCGCAGACAAATTAATTTGACTGCCATTTATTTCGTTCCGGACATTTTCGGTCGGTAAATCTCGAATATTCACATTGATAAATTGGTTAACCGTGAAGTTGCCTTCGCCTTTTAAATGATAATGCAATCCATTTGTTAAGTAGGTGTTTGTATCATTTACGATATTTTATTAAATAATTGAAAATTAAAATATACATTATTAAGAATTACGAAAGTGAAACCAAATCAAGTATTGGCTGCAGATTGTTCTTGTCAAATTATCCGATAACAAATGACATAAAATACCGAAAATGAACGAGTATTAATTACTCAAAATAAATGTTATAACAATTATCATTTTCACACCCGCCTTACTAAGAAAAGACTTTTACGATTCATAATAAAAGTGTCCCGGGCCATTCCCGTCCCATTTAAAATCAGTTCCAAACGAGGTTAATCGGTAATCCGTAGGTTATTCTGCGCTTCACCAATTACCGGTTCGGCGATAAATCCCGATGCAAATATCGATAGCGTGACGTCACTAGCATTGTCCTCGCCGGCCGGGCAAGCACTCCCAAGTGTGTCATTTATCCACCGCATTCGTAATTAAATCAGTTACATAATTTGAATGACTGTGTTTATTTTCATGAGCGATTTGTACTTGTTATTCTTGGATTGTTTAATCCTGTATTACATATGCACTTGCAGATAACCCGTGAACTAGACCAAAGCTTACTTTTTTAGACGAAACTTATTTTAGTATAATTTTTTAACGGACTGACTTCGCTGGTGTTGGCTGAAGGCTACCTCTACAGCTTAACCGGAAGATTGTGGGAGCGGAAGGCTCACACCACAAAACATATTTAAGTCCATTCATTATATGTATTATTATATTTCATTTTTGAAAACTTCGGTTTTCCTTTTAGCGTGGTTCGTAGTTGAATTTCGTCGTTAGAAGACTGCATCTTTTTCAAATAAATATTTGCATTTGTGCGCATAATAGTGGTGACCTATCAATTTGGCTCATCCTCACAATATCCATTATAAAGAAAAAACACAAAAAACAAATACATTTTATTACAAAACTCAAACCCAATGCAGGTATTCCACCACAACCGTACGCGGCAATAAATCTCGATACGTTATATCGATAACGCTGCGTGCGTCACTGGCGGGGTGTAATTTATCCGGCGCATTCGTAATTAAATCAGTTGCGCTTTAACCAAAGTTATTGTCTATTTGCAACGACCACCGCATAGGTCGGCAATAAAATAGAAATATTTGACGCCGCTCGATCCCGATATGGTTTTCCTGGAGAAGGATTTATTGTTTTGTTTGAAAAAAAAAAACAATAAATTAGAATAACTAAGGGTTTTCTGTAATATTGGGTCCGATAGCATGATTGTTGTAAGTGACAAAAGCACCAAAGAAAAGCTTACATTACTTATTAACTACTCATTAATAAATAATTTAATAATTGAATGTTAAAATATGTGGACTGGACTACTACTACAAAAAAATATGAATAATAGCATGGCAGGCATTTAAGTAGCAATTTACTAGATACGAGTAACATCACTAGGTTTTATTTCTACCATTACACGACAGAGTATCATTCTTAGTACGTATGTAGTATATTTGTGCAACAGCAAATCGGACGTGTAACAATTAACGTGCGACAGCAGCTTTAGCTGCATAATGCACGTCATTGCAGCGCTTCAGCGGCTGATGAAGCGAACGCGGTATGAAATGACCACTATACTTGGACTAGCGCCACATTAATCGCAGTGAAATAAAGGGAAGTTACTTACGTATAGTTTATGTGTGCAGCAACAAATCGACTTCATGAATCGTGTAACAATTAACGTGCGACAGCGCTCTGGCTGCATTATGCACGTCATTGCAGCGCTTGAGCGGCCGTTGAAGCAAACGCGGTATAAAATGACCACTGCACTTGCACTAACACCACAGTACACAGAAGAGAATGTCTTTTAAAGGTAGTTAGATATTTGATTACTTGCTTCATGCAAGTTCAAGTGATTTGAATTAATTAGCGCATTGAAGTTGAACTTCATGACTGTTATGTTAGAAATCCACAAACGGCTAAGATCATGTATAATCTGCTGACCTCATATCTTGTCCACGTTCCTCGTCTATAAAAAAATATATATAAAAACAGATTTTTTTTAAAATAAAAACACTAGTTGACATCACAGAAATAGTTGACAAATCGATAAAAATATCGATATTACGGAAACACTAATCGTGATCAATTTCCATCACAGTTCTCTTTAGATGGAAATTAGAAGATGAGGTAGAGATGATATGAACTTTCCTCTCAGGATAGAGAATCTCTACCGCTCTTTAGTCCTCCATAAGCCTCGACATTGAAATGACATCGCTGACCGCAGCCATAATGCATCCCGGACAAAAGCCCGCGAGAGACGGCGAATGTTTGCGCCATAATTCCGATGATTGTTTTGCAATCGATTTGCGTCCACCTTGATTGTGTTGCAGAGTTGCAGGCCAAACATCCGCGTCGTGTTTTGTTTATGGTTACGCGTAGCAGATTAGATAGCATTTCATTCTGTGGTCAGTAATTTAATTTAAGTAATTTCAATTCCGTCACTGTTATTTCGGAGATGTAATGTGTAAGTAGGTAGTTATTTTTCGAGTTTTAAACGAAAATCAAGTAAAAACAACAGAAATCGATACTAATATAGTAAAGCTAAAGAGTTTGTTTGTTTGAATTAAAAATGATTTTGTGCTGGATGGAGTTTTATTTGGTAAGGAAGGCTTTAAGCTATAGCTATAATATAACACGTTTGTGGAACCCGCTAGAAACTAATAAAGAAGTCCATTCGAAATGTGATTTTTAGCGTAGATTAAGTCAAGCAACGGGTCTTTTGGCTTTAACAAAAGCCGATAATTTTACTTATCAGCAAAGTTGAGGAAAAATATATTTTTTCTATGACAACCCTACGAGATACCATCCAAACTATTATTTACAAGATACATAGCTTCCCATCTTTAAACGTTGAGCGCTCAGTCTGAACACAAGTGGAAGGGTGGCAACATTATTCTCGTAATTAAACAAATATGCCTACGCGGCCTAATAGCTGGGCCGACGAGCGAATTAATTAATAGATGATTGGACGAGATAACTCGCGCGCATTCTGACCAATCACGGCGTTTTCACCTAGCGGGTTGATCAGTAATAATGAAGAAATGGTGTAGGCCTAGAATTGACACCCTGTCTATGTCGTCGAACAGTCCAATGACGAACCGGCCGTCGGAGAATTTTTGCGGAATCGTCTTTTCCCGCAAGTATCGAAGGCGCTTCTTACTAAGGATTTAGGAACATTCCGGGCGGGAACATACCGGGTGTACGGGCTGCAGTGCAGTGCACCTCTGTATTTTAGATGTTTTAGGCGAATGCGACCATAAGAAACTAGGACCATCATCATTAAATAAACTCTTACTCACTTACTAATGTAAAACATTGTTTTATTTAAAAAATAAGCTCTGCTAATTTTACTACCTACATCTGAAACTTAGACAGTGGTATTGTAGTTAAAATTACGGGTCCCATTTATGTAGTGGTCCCAGTCGAATAAATCTTCGTAATATACTGTGGTCGGTCACCAACCCGCCTAACGGGCGTAGACCCCCATGTGTCTGCGAAATGCAGCAAATGACTGCGAAAAGCTGATAAGGTGGTGATAATTTAGGTAATCATCATATTTTATTTTTGATGAATGTTTTTACGCATCATTCGCCCTTGGAGATCAGGCGGACGAAGATATTATAGTAACATTTGCATCAACGTATTACTTACATAACTAAGCACATAACTTAGTTTCACAAATGTTTTATAACCAAAAATAAAAATTTATTAAACTTAATATTTTGTCCCCTTCATTTGTCATTTAGCTTACGGATTATTGAAGCATGAAGAACATTATTACAACAATAAAAAAATATGTATTTCGAAATTAAATCGTCTGTATATTTTACAAATAAATAAGAAAGAAACTGAAATGGGCTTATATTATTAATAAAAAATATGTAATACCTATTTAACCTTTTAAAAAGTCAGGAGAAGATATAATTCAGAATATTTGATTCCATTATTTTTCATTAACTTTTTTGTCCATAAGAATGAACATTTTGTTTATTTAGCGATATTTTTTTGCCAATATTGTTTTATTAGATTTTGTTATTTTCATTATGATCTAGAACTTTTGAAATAAAACCCTGGAGAAATTTAAAACATTGATAGTATTTTTGACTAACCACCATGATTATTGCACTTTAAGCAATCCAAAAATTACAAGAATTCTATGACTTTCATATATTAAGTAGGGGCCAATATTTATACCTCAAGGAATAAAGCTTAGAAGCTTACGTAATTCAAGCGAATCCCGGTACATTTGAGCGAAGTGAACCCGGCGACCAACTAGATTAATAAGCCCTTAAATCAAACCATGTTATACCCTCAGGTGGCTTGTACTATCTCACATAGCAACAGTTTCCATTCTGGTGGCCAGCCCACAACATTATACGCATAATTAAACAAATATACGCACGCCTAATAGCTAGGTATACATTGAATTAATTAACAGATGATTGGTTCAGATATGCGAGCCCGCTGTGCAGGGCGCCGCCAGTTTTCACCCAATCATGTGGATACCTTATCTGATTGTAACAATGTGCAATAAAATAAGGTTTCATATTAATATCAAATTATAGACTTGAATCGATTAGGCGCTTGGTGGAAAAATCTTGACTTGATAATACCTGTGCTGTGGTCTGCAATGCAATTTAACAGGCCCGTGGTATAGTGGTCGGGCACCCTGGCTGCAAATCGAAGGGTCGTGGGTTTGAATCCCGCTACTAGGGGCAAATATTTGTGTGATGAACATCGGCATTTGCACTCGAATCTGTTTTGTCGATCGAGTTGCTTCCCGGGCGGTAGGTAGTTGCCATTAAAAAGTGAATGATTGTAAAAAACTTTGCTAGGTGGGTATAAACTGTTGAAGGCTTTTATGATGCTGAGTTGATTCTTCTTTTAATTATTTTGGATAACATGACGTATTTTAATACAATGAATTGAATATTTTATGACGTACGTAATACGTTGTGCGAGACATTTGTACATGTATGTACACACACCGTACTTCCAGAAATTGACGGCAAAGCGACCGCTCCAACGTACAGAATAGCCAGTGTGTACTGTATCAATAAAATAAGAGTTGGCACGGATGCCGGGGACAGCTGACCTTCGACGCCGCGGGTCCTCTCGGGGAATCCTCTTAAATATTGACAGCTCGGAGTAAAGTATGCGGCCCGGTCTATTGTGGAGAGGGTATCAAGTCACGTAACGTAACGCTCAAGTAAACAATGGCGGCTCGGAGGACCGACTCCGAAATACATTTGGATTTTCAATTGTGCTTTCTTTTGGGTGCGGAAGTATGTTTGCGTTTTTGCGTTCTTTAGAAGAAAAAAAATAGGAAAGAAGTAAAAGTTCATTCAGCCAATTAATACCTACATCAATGTGGAGCAACCGCCTCCATGATTTAAAATCATGTTTTCGTTACAAAGATAGGTTTTGACTTAATCACCGCGCTTGCCCAAAGCAGATAAGTGATCACAAACTCAAATGGTGGTCATAAATATCGGCATCTAATCTAAAGAACCTCGAGACCACGGTTTAAACTTCAACCATTTTTGACGAGACCAACTAGATTTAATTATTAAAAGGAGCTTAAAAGGAATACCTAAATAAATCGTGCAACCTGAAGTTATTGAATAACGAATTTCCGTTCAAGTCTCTTTCCACCTGACAGGTGATCTGTGACTAGAACATGCAAATCAAAACATTAGCCAGCCGCGACAAATCAATGTCGATAATGGCGGCTTAAATGAGATTACGTTTTAACCCCAGGGACCGGGCACGACCCTGGATTTGAGAAACTACAGCTCAAAACAATATTCAAGTTTAATCTAGTTCCAACTGTTTATTCTAGGCTCTCCATAATTCAAATAGAGTTTGCTCCTACTCGCATTAAATCGGTTACAATTTCAGTGAAACGCAAAATTAAATATCAACGTAATACCTAACATTAAAACAGGGACATTTAAACAGCGTCGGCTTAAAATTAAAATTAATGTTTTCTTCGCTAAAATGTACAAAGTTAAATATGATAAATCGCAGTGGCGGAATAATTTTAATAACTCCATAACGATATTCGGACCGACCTAATTTCCGAACGGAATTTGTAATTCGGGCTGGCCGTCCACGAGGCTTCTTCGTTCCTCGCATTTTTAATCAGAAACCCCTAGAATTTACTTGCTAATTTGAATAACGGACTTGGTTGTTAGCCGGCGTAAAGGGTTGAAGCGTCGCACACAGTGCAGAGGGGGCGCAGTAAACTAACTGTCAAAAATTGTCATGTGCTTGTCGTCTGCAAAGCTTCACCATACCTAACGTTTCTAAAGAACAATTGTTTAGTTTTACTTCATAACGTGCATATTTAGGACATTATGTGCATATTTTTCATAAATTATTACAGGTACGCATAAAACAATAATTAATTAATGTAAAATATCTGTAATATGTTAACATGTCAATTCTTAACTACCGCGATCTAGAAATTAAGACACCATCTCACACTTTCATCATCTGATATCGTACACCGCGTGAAATATGTGGAAATCTACATCTAGACAAAATACAGACACCAATAAAACACAAGTATTTAAAACGGCCGATTTCTACACGTAGCCAGAACAAAAAAAACAAATGACGATCACTGATGCTATAAACGACCGATACGTTTTCCCAACTCAGCGCAGAAGTGTCTCACCGCCTCTTCGCCACCGACGAGGAAGCGTCAGATCTGTACGAACCGCCCGAAATAGGTGGTCTGCTTTGAATTTGCATTTAAATCGAGGTCTTATTATTTTGGCAAGGTGTCTAGATCGCCTCCAGCTTAATGATGATGGTAGCGCTTGTTTACGAAGCTATGCAAAACAAAACAAACATCTGTTGCGGAATTAAGTTAGAACAGGAGCTCGTGTGAGACTGTTTTTCATCTTGACAAAGTTAAGTGAAGTGTTGGTTTATGCACACAAAAAATGTAAAGCATGAATTTACCACCTATCCGTTAATTGGTCTTAATCTATTTGGGTCTAAGTGATAGTGCGTGATACCCAAAACTTGCGACTTTTTAAGCCAAGTTAGGTACCGTGGCCACCAACCAATGCAGCAAGAAGGTACCGCGGGGTTTAGTGCCCCTGGGACACAGTCCCAGGAGCAGTGCTACTAGCACCGGGAGTCCCACACACGGAATGTCCACTCCCCCAGGACAGGGTTAGGGTGCGTAACGCATTCCCCGCGTAAAAAAAAAAAGGTACTCGCCCAGTTAATAAATATCTCTACTAATCTTTACTGATATAATAAAGCTGAAGAGTTCATTTGTTTGTATTTTTTGTTTGTTTGAACGCACTAATCTTAGAAACTTCTGGTTCCAATTAAAAAAAATGTGTTTGATAGCCAATGTATGAAGAAGGATTAAAGCTATAGTACTCGTATAAAACGCTATGTTCAGAAACCGATTCACGTGGTCGGAGACGCGTATCGTATGGCCGCTAGTCATACGATAAAGTTATCTTAATATCGCACGATATCAAATGTTATTAAAATTGAATAGAACAACTAGAGTACCAGACTACGAATATAACTAATGTAATATCACTCTAAGTTCGATCCTGAAGTCAATATTACAAATGCGACTAGAGCTTAAGGCTTCGGGGCGGCTTCGGAGCAAATGTGTTTGATATCTCCAAGTAAGGATCATCTTAGAGGGCTTTACTACGTTCGCGTTGATACATATCGATATGTGTAAAGTTAAAGGTACGTAAGTACTTTTGTAAGGAAGTGTATCAGCCGTCAAATGTCCTACTGCAGGGCCTTAGTCATTTGAAGATGTATTTTGTCTTAACTGCCAACCGTGTAAGAAATCTCAAAAATTTGCTGTGTTCGGAAAATCGATCGAAAAAACACTAACCCAGTGATACTCACTGTGAACTGTGTTCGGAAAAACCGACACAAATTTTGCCCGACCCGAAATAGAATCCAGGAGCTCGATAGCACAGCCTCTAACTTAAATCACTGGGCCAACAAGACGGTACAGTTACAGTTACAAAACATGAATAAAAATATTTCCTTCCCCTTAAAGATATTCTTAATTCAAAGTAACAGCTGAAGAGAAAAATGTTTGCTTCGAAATTTAAAATTTCTTTCATAATAATTCAGCAGATGGTAGATGTCTCGTCGCTTTCCAGGACAGTTTTCTAGCGTATTCTTTAAGCGCAATACACACTGCCGACACAGCCTGCCGACACAGCTTGCCGACATAGCTTGACGACATAACTCGGCATCCAATATGATAATAATTATGACAGTAACCTGCGGCCCAACATGTTGCCCGCCGATATGCTGTCATGTTGGCACCTTGCGTACGCCAGTGCTTAACGACCTGGTGACACTCTTTAAACCCGGCCAGTTGGTCTAGTGGTCAGAGACCCTGGCAGAACGAAAGGTCGCGGGTTCGAATCCCGCTAGGGGCAAAAGATTGTGTGATGAACATCGGCATTTCTACTCGATCCATTAATGTTCATAATTATAAATGTCTAAGTATGTCTATCCGTTTCCTAGCATCCATAGTACAAGCTTCGACCTTAGTTTAGTTTGGGACATGGCAATTGGCGTGTTAGTCCAATGAATTTATTTATTTTATTTTAAGAAACCGCCAAGCCAACTGATCAAATTGCCGACATATGTCGGCAACCCATCAGGTTCAGTGTATAATTCTCTTTACACTAGGTCGCTAGAGCGCTGTTGTTTTATTAGCATTTTTTGTTTTGTATGTGGGTCATCCAATCGGCCATTCGCCGTCCGGGGAATGGCGTCCGCAATTAAACCATTTGCATTTTGTCCCGGCATTCATTCGGACCCCAACCGGGATGAATGCGAGATTCGCCACTACAATTATGTGTATAACTCGAATATGCGCATAATATAAACCGTTATATATAAACTGACACTGAAAACCACAGAAAACTGTGGCATTTTGGTAGACGTAACGTACGTTGGTTACATACTGTCACTCCAATAAGAAGCGACTGCCGCTTCAAATAAGTGCCAATTTCAAAGCGAGTCGAAGTATAGCGAGGGCATAATATCTAAAGACTAGCGGCCGCCCACGACTCCGTCTGCGTCGATTTCGGTTAATGAATAAGCCTTAAGCCTTCCTCGTCAAATGGACTAACAAATACTTAATACTTTTTCCAATTGAACCAGTAGTTCCTGAGGTAAGCGCGTTCGAACAAACAAATAAACAAACAAAGAAACTGTTCTGCTTTATAATATTAGTATAGATTTAAATCTAAGAGTATACGGATATTTGGTGCTCGCCAGTTTTTCCTCAAGGGTCTATTTCCGTAATTATAAGAATTTATGATTTGTTTACTTGCCTCCCCGAAGGATCTTTTACCTGAGTTTCGTAATGTCTTTATAGCACAACCATAATAGACAAAATATATGAGCTCCCCTTGGAAATCCTTATAATATTAGTCTATTAATTCGAACAGTAAATATTATGTGGAATGGGTATGCGAATTTACTTACATTAAGTGTTGAGGAAAGTTATCACTATGTGAAAATAATTTTATGGTCAAAATTATGTTAGATATACTCGTACAAAATTATGATCCAACTGGTCTGGTTTGCCTTGTGGTTACGGAGGTCAGACGACAGTCGCTCCATTGTAATAACCAGGCATGTCAATTCAGGATCATAGTCGCAGCGTACCCTGGGCTCCAAGGCAATGGCCGAGGATGCAACCGGGAGAGGCGCTAGGATGATGATGATGATACTCGTACAAAATTAAATATATAAAAATATAGAAAAGCAACTTATCCATCTCAATTGATTAACCTGTTTGCCGTCCAAATCGAAATCTGTCTAAATGGAAATACTGATATTATGTAGTAAAAATATCCTCCACATGTTCCCACATAAATATTGCCATAACATTATCATCCAACATCTCATACATTGAAATTCAGACCAAATAAAAGTATCTTATGGGATATAAAAATGTCTAACAAGTAATATCTCGTGATATGTCGTGAGCGCCGCTGCAAAAGTGAGGGTAGTCGTAAACCGCGTTATGACAAAGTATTTGACGACCGGAGTAATGAATTCGATCAACTTAAGGGCGAGACGGCTCATGCCGCTTGGCCAATACAACGCGGATCAATTCAATTTCTACGGAACTCTACTCTGTTTCTGGCAGTTACTTTTCAATGTTGTAAAAATATAGAGAGTAAAGAAGAAGTTCTCGAGTGACTAGATACTTTTCATAATTATGGAAAACGCGGAGGTATATAGCACCGCGTTTTTTGAAATACATATCGGAAAATATGAAGAACAAAAATATTTGTTCTTCTACTGCTTACCAAGTATTATGTATAACAATATGTCAACGTTTTCCTAGAGTTATCTAGGTTGACAATAACCGTTAGTGTTAGATCACGCAGTCGATCCAATTGCCGCGAACAACATTCTACGGACGGGCTTAAATCTCCCTGGAGGCATTTTTGTTCGTCGCATTTTCCCCTGCATCGTTGGATGGCTTAGCAACATTCCTCCTATACTCGTATCCGCGCTCTAGTTCTACATTTACCGCCGAAAAACGCAACGGAAAAGTTCTACATTTTCCACTGAAAAACGCAACGAAAAATCGAATAAGCCTTGCTTTCCCCACAGCGTTGCGTGCTGCCTTATCTGACGGCTGAAAAACCTGCGGCGCAAACACCGCGGCAAGATCGCAATATGTCCGAACAGGCCGTTTATTGGATTTTAGCGGAAATTTCACCGGCACGTCGGCGGCCAGGGCTGCGGCAGTGAATATGTTATACACGACGAGCGGGCTTTGTAGTTTTATACTACAGAGATTAGGTGCGCGTGCCTACCTATAAGCAGTTTTTGAACGATTCATTAAAGAAAATGACTTGCGAACTTGCTCATAAGATTTAATTTGTACGTGATCTAAAAAAGTAACAGAATCGACATCGCATGCACGAGAACGTGGTTTGTTAAAAAACATTTAAAGTCTGAAAATTCTGCAACATACAACACTTAATCAAATTCAGCTGTCAATCTTTTGACACCAAATACGGATGCTTGCTCGTCAACCCTACCGATGACTGCAAACAACGGCGCATATCGAGTTTTGATGCTGATTTGCACCGGGCCTGCCCTATAAACGGACAACAGATAGCGCAAATGGAATGCAAAACGTTGCGAATATACGCTTTTGTTGGTCGAAAAAAACAACCTGTAAAACAGATACTGGCAAATGTCGGTAACGTATCACACATTTCGCCCATTACCATCGGGAAACGTGTTCAGCAGTGTTAAGAGCTACGTAAAAGCCGACCTCAAAAAGCTTTCTGGCCGTGACCGGCCGCACAAAAATACCCTTTCAAAAACGCCAACATACGCGCCCGAGCCTACTCTATCTACTCTATATAAGTTCTACACAAGATATACATAGGAGGATACAATCTATTGCTCCTCACAAACTACACTGGAAGTGTTTTAAAACAATCCAAATCTACTCACGTAGAAAATGAAGCCAATATTTTTTGTACGTACGGATGCAGACTTTGGATAGCAAAGAAAGCAATACAAACACTTGAAACTTACTCGATGCTATCTTGGATTTCCAATTGAGTCTCCAAGTCCCTCCTCCATAAAATGCTAATAAGCTTACTTATCCAACAAACTACTCTCAGCTTTGTCTTCCAAAGGACGAGGGATGGTCGGCATTGCATCTATCAGAAATCTCTATGTAACAGAATTAAACTCGACTTTGTAATTCCAGAGTCGAATCTCAGCTCGGATCTCGCTGCTAATTGTTGAAAAGAGGAAACGTAATAAAAGTGCTAGTCTTTGAAGCAAAGAAGCTGCCCCGGGCGCCTCCGCGGAGCGCATTTTAATAAATTAAAACTGCGCAAAATTCCCATTCCAATATCATTTTATTTTATTTTCCTTTTTGCGTCCGTAACGGGAACCCCGCTCGCCTTACATTGATTCTATTTTATTTTTTACGAACCAGCCATTAACTACATATATTCTTTCATCCTATTAATAACAGGTATTTTTGGTGTAACGCGTATACGTATAGAATTTGACTTTGATCGTGTTTCTATTACTTGGGCGTCTATTAGCGTAATGACATCACAAAACTGGAGTGCAATATACGAGCTTTCACTCGCTGTTTCGTTTACCTGCGCTCTTACAAACCGTCGTCCCTATACGGATCAATATTAGCTTGACGTACAAGCCTCTTTTATTCAGCAAATGTCTAGCGAAACTAAATATTTTATTTTGTAAATTCCAGGTGATGCTGATATCCCTCGAGCTCCTGGCGTGGCGCAGCGGCGCGGCGGCGCTGGCCAACTGCCCGAGCGGCTGCAGCTGCAACGACGACACGCTGGTGGTGGTCTGCCAGGAGAGCCGGCTCGACGTGCTGCCCATCGCGCTCAACCCCTCCATCCAGCGCCTCATCATCCGCAACAACAAGATCAAGACGATCGACAGCTCCATGCAGTTCTACGCCGAGCTGCAGCACCTCGACCTCTCCCAGAACCACCTCGTGAATATCCCTATCAAGAGCTTCGCATATCAACGCAAGCTGCAGGAACTCCACCTCAACAGCAACAAAATATCCTCAGTGACGAACACTACCTTCCAGGGATTGAACTCATTGACTATTTTGAATCTAAAACGAAACTTCCTCGAGGAGCTCACGAACGGAGTCTTCTCTACCCTACCGAGATTGGAGGAACTCAATCTCGGACAGAATAGAATTTCGAGGATCGAACCCAGAGCATTCGCCGGATTGTCTGCCTTAAGAATTCTATATTTAGATGACAATCAACTAAGTTCAGTGCCTACGACTTCCTTTAGTCTTTTGGGAAGTCTTGCAGAGTTACATGTTGGCCTTAATGCGTTTTCCTATCTACCAGACGACGCCTTCGCGGGCCTCAATAAACTAGCCGTTTTAGATTTGAATGGAGCTGGTCTCTCCAATATTAGTGAATACGCATTTAGGGCACTCCCGGGTCTGAGGAGTCTTAATCTCTCCGGGAATAGATTAAGTGTAGTGCCATCGCAGCAGTTGTCTGGTCTCACTAGATTAGAAGAACTGTATATTGGTCAGAACGATTTTGTAGTACTAGAAAGTCATTCATTTAGGGGCTTGAAGAATCTTAAATTAATAGAAATAGTAGGATCGCCCCAACTAGAACGTATCGAAAAAGGAGCCTTCGAAGATAACATCAATTTGGAAACAGTTACTTTAATAAATAATAAGAAATTGGCGATTCTTGAAGAAGCTACATTATTGGGTCTTCCGAAACTAAAACATGTTTCGTTGCGAGACAACGCTATCGTCTCCTTGACGGAGTCGGTATTTGTCGCTAAAGAACTAAAACAACTGGAGCTAAATGATAATCCTATACTCTGCGACTGCAAACTTTTTTGGCTCCAGGAACTTCTGAATGAAAAGAGCAACTTTACCCAAGTGCAGTGTGCCGCTCCAGAGGAACTAAAAGAAAAGAACTTAAGATTACTAACCGCTGAAGATTTGGGTTGTGTGATGCACGACATGCGACAGCAGACCATAATCTGCATAATCGTAGTAGCCTGCGTGGCCGTCTTCGCCACTCTTGCGCTCATTTTCTACAGATACCGAAAGAGCATGCAAGAGAAATTGAAAGATTACAAGTGGAATAAGGGCAGGAAGAACCTCGAGTACCACAAGCCGATTTCCACGGAGGAGGACTGCATAGTGCGGGGCATCCACCCGTCGCAGTACCCGGCGCCGCCGCAGCACGCGCCCGGCCTCAGGCCGATCCCCGTGACGGAGCTGTAGCTAGAGCTTTACGCCTCGCCGAGCGTGTTCTTCATGTCGGGCGGGCAGGGTTCCGCGCGACGCCCGCCACGCTCGGGAGGCGGCGGCACTCTCCCCGCCAACGGCTTCACGTACATCGGCGGCGACCGGCACCAGCCGCTCACGCTCAACAACGGCGCGCCCGCGCACCACCTCAACAACGGGTCCCTGCGCTCCCTCCCCGACAAGAAGAACAACCGGAACGGCGTCGTTTGCCACCCGGAGAACTTCCAGCGGAACCTGGACACGCGGTACTCGCGCAAGCAGGAGAACGGCTACCTGCGCAACTCCGAGACCGTGATCGGGTTCCCGCGCGCCGAGCGCGAGTACCGCGGCGAGCAGGACTACAGCGAGCCCGAGTACTCCATCATCCCGGAGAGCGGCTTCGGGCGCGCGGACGACTACCCGCGCGCGTGCGCGCACTCCAACACGTTCAACTGTTGAGACGCGCACACGGACTCTTCAATCATTTGTGATCTTGTAATTCTAGCAATAAATCTTCATTCCATTAAGTTTTCTATGGACGGAGTGTTGTGATGGGACGTAGTGCTCTAGCGGTTAGTGACATTAGCGACTCGGCCCGCGCGCGTCGGGCCGGTGAGGACTATCCTACATCGTAATTCGGTTTAAAAGAGTACCTTATTTGTAAATTATAAATTTAGGTAGTGATGGATCTATTTTTCAATGGGTTGTCGGCATGAAAGTGTGACTTTCATCGGAGGTCGTACAATGTACAGCTAGTCTCGGTAAGGTAGTGCGGGTAGTGCGCGTAGCGGGGTCGTCGACCCCACTTATATGATTGTACATCGTAACGTAAACTTGTGATTTGTAATTATTTCTACCAGTACGGTGGAATTTGTATTTGATTTTGTACAAAAACCATTCCATAAGAAATCTTTTAATGTCTAATATTTTATTTATATAAATGATAAATTAAGTGTGCGTTAAATAAGACACCAATATGAAACATTTTAGAGTTAATGATGTAAATATATTTATACTATATTGAGAAATTTATAAAATTTAATACGATCTTGTTCTTCTAAAATTATCATAAAAATTATTTCGGGATTTCTGATATTGTATTGTTTGCTATATCGACTGATATCCTCCTATGAGATTCGTCTGTCACTATTGTTGTACATCCACACCGACTTCGTATTGTGTAGGTACTGGAGCACCCGTTGTTTACCTTCTCAATCTCATCATCACTAGTATGCAATCCTAATATCGTACTTCTATAAGATTGATATTTGTACATCCTCGTCGCCGAAGCCAAGCTTGTTATTGTTTACATTACCTACATTAGTCATGTCAGTGATCACTAGATAAGGAGACTTTCATTTGTTTTACAAAAATCACGGCAGCTATAAAAATATTCTAAATGTTGCAGACTCTAAATGATTGAAAACATTAAGGTACCTAGTACCTTCCAGGCACTGAAAGAAAGCATCCATTCACGTGCCTACCTACTTAATATACGAAGAAAGAACGCTTATCTAGTGATTTAAAAACATTGTTAACATTTTTATTTTATATAAGCATCCATTGTTTTTGTTGCAGTAAATATTTGTATATTTTCCAATGAGCTAGATTATGTTGCTTTATTTTGAAAACCAAATGTTTAATAGAATTAAATGTAAAATAAATGAAATCGATGAACTACATTACATACTCAAGTATGTGACATCTAGTTCCACGATTGCATAAAAATTAAATTATTACGATATACGACTACGAAGCAATAAAAAGAGTTCAAAATAGCTGGTGCACTGTTGTATTGTAAATTATCTTGTTAATTTATATATTCACGTATCTTAACGAATAGCTACACCGACTGCATATTTATTAAGAAAATTTTGTTTAAAAGCAAATTGTCTTTAGTTTACTGGTGTTAACAACACAAAAGTTTGTATGACTTCGTTGAAATCTAAAAACCTGAATGGAGAGTCGGCAAAATCTTAAGGGCCTACTTAATTTTTTTAAATGCACTTGTTTGCATCTTTTTAAACAAATAGAAAACGTAAAGCTTTCAAATCAAATTATTATTGCCAGTGAGGTTCAATGAACGACTAATCGGTTTTTAAATGACCTAATTCTTGAGTTTTTTATTTTCAAACCCAGTGTACTCTTAACAAAAGCAAGTTTAATGTATGTACTTACTTTACATTCGAATATTTTTCACCTATGTTACATAATGACCCAATTTTTGATTCTGATTTAAAATCTGAGGCATACCTACGCCTATTTGTGACATTTTAGAAAACCAGAAAAATGATTTTGAGAACACAAAATGCACATCAAGTGTAACACAGAAAGCAGGATCGATATTAATGAATATAAACTACAAGGTACTAATATACATTTTCTTCGAACAATTGGGTCATTATGTAAAAATAGAATATCATCTACTTATTAAAGTATTGTGATTATCATCAAAATTGTATAAAATATTACATCACTATTATATTACTGTAGCGTGAACGTGCTCATAAGCACGACTTCCTTTAATTCTCGATAAAAGATGAGTATTTTCGTAAATTGTAAATCCCTTCTCTATATACAAAATGCATACCTACTTACCTAAATCAAATAATATGGCAGCATTCATTTTATGGCAGTTAAGTGGAATGAGGAAAATATGTTGCAGTATTTAGGGTTTCTGGGGATTTTCCGCTCTCAGCCTCTATAGTGGGCTATTGTGCTTGAGAATGTATCTTAACCCTTAAGAGCCCTTCCTATTTGGACTCGCCCCAGAGGTCTAGTTCTGTTTCAATAATGGGATAGCATATAGAAATGTTTCACCTAAGGAGCATGCTAATTGCTAATTATGTAACCTTATTGGGCTCCTAAATAACAACACTTGTTTGTTGCACACAACCTACTTATCGCGATTTACAACAAAATTATTCCATTTCGTATCGAAATACCGCGTCGAAATCGATTAATTTTATGGAACAGTTGGAATAATAAATGCCAATGACGTGGACCGTATTATGTAATTTAGAAGACCAATTTATCACTCGTATCATGCAAGTTTGTTTACAATTTTTGTTCCCATCTAACCCACCTACGGGAACCAACCTGTACCATTGGGTACATATTGCAACATATTTTTCTATTTTAACCCTTTCCACGCCACGAGTTTTCGTCAAAAACGTTCACCACACGCCACCGCAATATAAGTGGTTGGTTTACTAGTGCTGACAATGTTGAGTATCGATATTATTAATTTGTAACAAATAAATCATTTGAAAAAAATATATTTAGTTATTTTTTAAGTTTCTTGGGTTTTATTTTATTACTAGCGGCCGCCCGCGACTCCTTCCGCATGGATTTCGATTTCCAATAGCCTAAAGCCTTCCTCGTCAAATGGACTATCCAACACAAAAATATATTTTCAAATCGGACCAGTAGTTCCTGAGATTAGCGCGTTCAAACAAGCGTTCGTCGTCTTCTCCCTAAAACAATAGTTGTAAATTTCTCATAAAATATTACCAACTAGCGGCCGCCCGCGACTCAGTCCGCGTGGATTTCGATTTCCAATATCCTATGTGTTATTCTGATGTATAAGCTATATTGTGGTAAAGTTTCATTCAAATCCATTCAGTAGTTTTTACGTGAAAGAGTAACAAACATCCATACATCCATACATACAAACTTTCGCCTTTATAATAGTAGTTATGATTTTAGTAACATGAAATAAAAATATCAATAATGACCGGTAAGTTTTTCTAATGTAAATACATCTACGTATTGCAATATTCCTATAAAAAAAAAATTACAAACACTTTATTGTGTCAGACCATGGTTACACCATTAGATTGGGACACTTTATAGTACATATTATATTTTTTTATAACTTACCTGTTGATTATGTAATAACACTTCATCACTTTCAAATTCAACATCATCAGTTCCTTCTAAAATCCTAATCAACTCCTCTGCAGTGGTCATATTTCAATAAATATTAATTTATTAACGTAATAAATTAACACAGCAACGCAAAGCATAACACAGTAAATAACATAATTTTGCTGGGTACTTCCATAATTTATCGATATCTCCTACCCTCTTTGTACAACACTAAATAAGTAGTTCTAGAAACATCTATCGCCTCTGACGTCACTTCCGTGTCTGATATATCAGACGTTGGCGTACGAGACTCATGCATGATCGTGTCGCTATAGTGTTGTGACATACTATGCAATTTACTGGATTTGATCATGATACCCAGTATCAATCAAATCCACCAAATCAAATTTTGATGCAAAACATGAATCGAAAATAAAGCGTTTATCCATGTAAACGCTTTATTTTCGATTGGATTATTATCGAGTGGATTATACAGGTTTTTGTTTTGGGCATATTTTTTGTGTGATACGAAATCTTACCAAGTTTTACATTGGTAATACTTGGTAAGATTTCGTAACACGCAAAAAATATGCCCAAAACAAAAACCTGTATAATTTTTACATTTTTGAATGTTTCTTTTTTGAGGTACCAGATTTCTGGTTTTGGTAGGAACATTGAAATGGAACATCACTAATGGAACGCCAATGTCTGATATATCAGACGTTGGCGCTGAGGGTCCAAGTAAAAAAAAAGTAGTTTGAGTCGATTCAACACGGTTTTGTTTTTATTAATTTATCATTAAAATAACATTATAAAACTTTGTGAAATTGATATTTTTGATTAACTAAAGTATAAACAGTCTGAAAATTGTACGCATATGTCGTCACATACTATAACGATAAGAAAAAAATGAGTTAAATTGGTAAGATATTTATGTCTGATATATCAGACGTTGGCGGCGAGGGCACGAAACTTAAATGTCTGATATATCAGACGTTGGCGTGGTAAGGGTTAAATACAATTTTGTTAACATTAAAATAGAAATGTTTTATAGACCGATACAATACTTCTTGTTTGAATTATGGCAATGTCTCAACTTGAGGACCTACACGATATACTTGCCTGATCTTATGGTGACCTTTTGTTATTGTAAATATGGTATATTGAGAAATTAAAGACTAATCAATTATGGCATGCGTTAGTGCCTACTGAATGCCTAAAAAGTATACAAGAAATTGATGAATACATATGAGAAATTGTGATTAGTGTACTCTCACGACGTTGTAATAGATCATCAGTCATTTCTGTACTTTATTGTAGCTATAACCTACATACAAACTCGATAAATATAACATACCTCAAATTCGAAGTTGTGTTTCATTTATTTACATACATAAACCATTTAAGATAATGAATATGTCAGCTGAGTGATTTTAAAAAAAAAATTAGAGAAATCCTAAATAGATGAATACCATTACCACAGCCATTAAGTTAAAGTAAAACCTGAATCCTTCCCAAACTTATCTGTAGTTTTGTTTACTTATGTATAACTACATCCAATCTAGGTCTAACTAAATTATGATAAATTAGCAGTCATGAGAATTAATTTAAAACTATTAGTGGAAGAGTAACAATTAAACAGAGTTTAGTTTGCGTTAATTGTTCATTCATTTATTTATATTATGTAACATTTAGCAACATTACAAATAGTTCAGCGTTGTGATGGGAGTAGCCGGTTCCAGCCGTAGCAGACATGATTTTGTAAATAAATAAAAAATTAAATGGAAAATTAGGCGCCCAAGTTATGGAATTAGAGTACTTTCACTTATTGAGTAATGCAATTAGAATTTCTCCTCCTCAAGACCATGTTTGAAGAACATGAGGATTGGGGTGGACACTCCGTCAATATCTCTGTACTCGCACATGGCAACCATGCCATCGCAGTCCATGGACTCGCCAGTGAAGAACTGGAGTTCCTTAAACCTTCCTAGGATGTCTTTCATTACTTTGTTCATGTTGGTCTTGAAAACATCTACTTGGTCAGGGGCCTTCTCTTCCAATTTTGCTACTAATCTGGAAATAAAGGAAAAGTAATCACTTTAATAAAGTCAAATATAACAAAGAATTTGCATGTTACACTTGCATCACACACAGATCTGACAGAGCTGGCTATACTAAAAAATAACCAGGACTAAAAAAAGGATTCTTAGATCTTTCATTATATTAACACATTAATTTGGACATGATAAAGAACCTCATAACTTTGGAAAGATATGATATAAGATTTAATTGAGAAGATATTAAGACTTTCCATAAAATGCACTATGATCACAATTCGCTTAAAATTTGTAGAAAAAGTGTAATCTCCATTTCATGAACAAACATTATGAAAATGAATGTTTTTTCACTGAAGTTATTATGATCTAGCATCAATAGCTCCATAGGCCGACATTGATGATCGACCCTTGGTATTAGATGATGCCCCTAAAAGAGAAAGTACCACTGGTTTGGGTGAGAACATAAGTTTCCTTCCTAATCTTAACATCTCCACTGCCACATAAGCATTTCGAAGTAACCATAGCTTTGATTCTTATAAATGGAAAGGTAACTGAATTTTATTTAATAGTGAATTCTATTAATTCAAAAAACAGTTGATATTTATATGCTTTCAAATACAAAGATTATAGCAGTGAAGCAAAAGACTTGACAACTACAAGTGCAGCAATATTCGATTTCAACAATTAACTATTAATATTATCTAAGTGAATACTGCTTAGGTAATATGAAATGAGTCACATACAATCACAATTCTACATAATTTCCTCCAGCTGCTGATGTGACAACCACCCAGCTATGCAACCATATTGTAATCATGATAAACCTTGACATTGAACTAGTCAAAACAAAGATAAGACAAAACATGTGGAAATAAACAACATGCCCTTTTCAATGGTTCTTACTACCGAGACTTGTGTCATTGTAATTTAAATGATGACTAATGTTCAACCCAATGCAGTATGTACCTCTACCATGCATATGTGACACAAACATTCCACCAAGTAAAAGTTGTTAGATAAACCACAATTTTCATTGGGAATTAGAAAGTATCATTTTTAAAAAATCACAAGCACATTCACTCACTTTTTCATGTAGTCTTTTAAGTATAATGTGTAGGATTTCTTGTCGCCGAAGGCATAGGTTTCCACTAGCCGATGGTTCAACACAACATCTACACCACTTTCGACATTGGAGTCGGTTCCTTCATCAGCCTCTTCAGCGGACGGGTTGAAGCCTTCGATTCTGATGTCGTCCTGTTGTCTCGTCACCAATCTGCCGGTGACTTCGTAGATAACTTCGTCAACCAACTTGATTTTGTATGTGTCCGAGAACATCTCATCACCTGAAATCCACCAAACAAACACTTAATATTCGCACTGTTAAACAATTTGCATGAAACATATTGTATATCGATGTGGCACACAGTTTCAATAAAAATTGATGATGAGACACCACTGCCCGATGATATGTCAAAATCACTGATATCAATAATCAACATATTAATGAAATCTTGACGCAAACTTCACTAGGATATCATGATAAACGGATTTACCAGTAATAATATCCTTATAGATCCTCATTTTGTTGGATTAGAGGCGATTAAAATAATAAAAACCGAAACAACGGCTTCTTGCCCCAAGAACTAAACCGGAAAGGGCTTCTAGTTGAAAAAAAGGACACATGCAATGTTGCCATGTTGCCAGGTTCCGTCACAGAAACGACTATAAAGATGTGAATACACAAGAGAGACATTACATTTAACAATATTAAAAAAAATACATATCTTCATTTAAAATCGTAAAACTCTTCTTAACCTATCTTAATTTAATTTATATCCCTCATTTGTTAGCGAGTTTTTTGAACTTACAATGATTGTCTATGCCAACACGGATAAATCTTAAGAATCACTGTAACAAACAATCAATATTTTTATATTACTAAATAGTTTATCTTCCAATGTATATAAACTTTATTAATATTGACCTCATTTATCACATCATCATCATCTATCTAAACGAAGGTACGTAAAACGAAACACAGCAATAATAAAAAAAAAGTTTTAAGTAGAATGACAGAACGGAAGTAGGTGGCGTATGCGTATATTCGAAGATGGAAGTATTTCTTTACAATTCTACAGTTTGTAGATTATGTGGAGAAGAAAACGATAATGGGACATTGTTATATTCTTGTGAAGAAAATAGTCAAAACTTAAGTGATCTTATCAATTCATATTTGCCTCTAAAGGTAAAGTATTAATATTTATTGTAATTGTTTTGACTTCAAGGTGAAATCATCATGGCGGATCAGCAGATAGTCAATTTCAATATTTTCGTGACTTCTATGCTTATTAAGTAAATGAAAATCACTGTAATTTCAGCAGTATACATATTCAAATTGTGTAAAATTTTCGGAATGCAAATTCATGCTGCCAACAGTCTCATTTTATTTTAAAACGTTTTAGTTGTTCCCCAGGGTATATATTTCTGTGTAAATGTCAAGTCAATAATACCTAAAAAAGAGATGAAGGCGCCTTTTTAGGGTTCCGTAGCCAAAATGGCAAAAAAACGGAACCCTTATAGATTCGTCATGTCTGTCTGTCTGTCTGTCTGTCTGTCTGTCTGTCCGCCAGTCTGTCACAGCCACTTTATTCCAAAACTATAAGTACTATACTGTTGAAACTTAGTGAGTGGATGTATTCTGTGAACCGCAACAAGGTTTTCATACGAAAATAGAAAAAAAATAAAAATAGTGGGGGGTCCGCATAGTCAGAACTGAAACTCTAAAAATTTTTTTTTATTGAACATATACGTGTGGGGTATCTATGGATGGGTCTTTAAAAATGATATTGAGGTTTCTAATATCACTTTTTTCTAAAGTGAATACTTTGCGTGACAGACCCTTCCAAAGTGGAAAAAAGTGTGTCCCCCCCCCCTCTAACTTCTAAAATAAGAGGATGATAAAATTGAAATAACTATATAATGTACATTACCATAAAAACTACCAACGAAAATTGGTTCGAACGAAATCTAGTCAGTAGTTTTTTTAATACGCCAAAAATAGAATTTGTACGGAACCCTCAGTGCGCGACTCCGACTCGCACTTGGCCAATTTTTTTAATAGTCATAATAGCCAAGTTCAAACTATTTATTACTGCTGATACCTTCTTGTACACATTTTAGTCAATGCCCATTGATTTTATAAGAAAAATCTTATGTTTATTTTTCAATTGTCAATATCATCTGTTAGGACACCTTGCTTGATGGAATATTATAATGAACCTTGATTATGCCTAAAATATTTCATAATAAATGCAAGTTTTGTTTAGGCATTACACACAGCATACATGAATGTTTTATAGGTAACTGATGATGGGCAGCTGCCACGTACCATCTGCCCAGGATGTACCATTCAGTTGGAGGCCACTGTAGAGTTTATGACCCTCATCATAAATGGACAGGTAATGTCATTGTAAATCCTGTCGGTTTTCCAAACTTATTACAATATTTTAATTATGTAAGTCTTCACAAGTCCACTCACTATTACTTTCAGAAAATCATTCGCGAGCTATACCAAAGAGAAAAAGAATATAAAAGTAATTTATTTAACAACACTTCCAAGGAAGAGGATGTCATAACTGAAAACATTGTTTACGAAAGTAAGTGCACACAGTTTTCTTTACAAGACAAAACTTAGTTGCAGTCAATATTTTTGGAATATCACACTCACACTTTGAAACCCACCTTATCTTACCTCAATATTGATTTTGTGAAGCTTACAGAAATTTTGCTAGTTGTTCAGTCAGATTATTTTTCAACAGCTGGAAAAATAAAATTAAAATATTTACTACATATTCTACGGTATTGACAGCGTAGCATTGTAATTATTTTGATGCTATTTAATTTAATAATCATCTCTTCAGATGATTACATTGTCACAAGCGATGGGCTGTACCAAGTGGACCATCCCTTGTCAGTGGCTGCGGTGGGACTGGACAAGCCCAAACGTAAACGTGGCAGGCCACCTAAGAAACACAAGACTGTTGAGACTACAGTGCAGGTCACTGCGAGCCAGGATATGCAGAAACCAGAGCAGTCGGAAGAGCCTAGTGGCAAGCGAAGGAGGAAGACGCCGACGCGGTTTAAAGAGGCAGTGCAGGTTGAGAAGCTTAATCCTTACCCTAATTTTATTTACAATCCCTGAATTCAATTATTGTTACATATCATAAACAAGTCACTAGTTACAGACACTCAGCTATTTTCTGCTGTCAGTAGCAATTTTAAGCTAGGGTGCGATTGGTCAACGGCCCAGGGCGCTACGGGCGCTACTGACCTATTTTTATAGTCCAAGGTTTACTTAGACGTAGGGGGTGCTGTAGAAATCCCGGCATTGTATGCCGTAACCACTGGCATTCACATAAAAATATTACACTCAATTAGTCAAAATACTCAAAACATATCTTCAATAGTGGCTCATTGTCTACTGTATTTAAAACCTTGAATTCCTTTGTCTGATTGTTTCTTAACTTTTTACAGGGAAAAGAGCTAGAACGAATTTTCATAGAGGAGGGTGTAACAGATGGAAACAGTGATACGGAGAGCCCAGATGTTAAGCCGGATATAAAGCCTGTGCCTAAAGAGCCGGAGGTGATTGGCCACCTTGAGGACTCCGGCGAGCTTGTTGTTGTCGTGAAAGGAAAGGGACGCGGTAGACCCAAAGGTTTGTATTATAACTTTGCATGTCGTATTTGTGGTCTATATATCAAATAATTTTTATATACGAAACTTGGCGTAGAACCACTTTTGAATATATATGTATTATGTATCTTTGGCTTCCATTGGAGTTGTTAAAATGTCAAGCCAATAAAAAAATACATTGATTTCTCTATCTATATCCTTATTTTCTAGATGCTCTTAGAGCGAAGTTACATAGTGCGATAAAACAGGGATCATAAAAATAACCATGCCACCATACTACATGACTACATGAGGCATGCCATTCTATTGCACATCGTCACCACAAAGTGTGGCCTCGCTCTTGCTTCAGATATAATACATTCAAACGTGTCCTTCAACTTCAGGCCGCATGCGTCAAACACGTCAAGAATGCGCCATCTGCGGCATGGAGTTCTCGTGCGTGGGCCGCTACATGTCGCACGTGGCCAGCCACGGCCCGGTGCAGTACCAGTGCCCGCAGTGCGACCAGACCTTCTCTACACGCCTGCTGTTTAATACCCACCAGCGGGAAGAGCAGCATACGGGGCAAGTTGTTATACCCTGCAGTCAGAAGACGGAGAAGGAAGTTGTTAAGGTGAGTCGGCAAAGGTAGAAACTTTTTGAGAGACAATTACTAGCTAGGCCAAAACAAGGGCATTAGACCCTGCCGCCACGTGGTGCAAAGGAAACCGCAGGGATTTAAGGGGTAGTGGACAGCCCACTGTATAGTGGCTACATGGACGCCAGGAGACACCTGCTCTCATGTTGCTCTGCGAGCAGCTTACAGCGACGCCGTGAGAATTCGGGGCGTTTGGTTGAAGCTCAAATGGTTTCTTTCAATAAGGGTATAAGGTAAAACTCTTATAATGCACAATGACCCGCCTTGGAGGCTGTGTGCGGAAAATTCCCCTGGCTAAATTTAAACTCTTTTATGTTATGTGTACCTAGACCTAATAGGTAGTGAAACAAACGATTCGAGCCCCACACACGGCTAAGGTCTGTCTTGCAGTTATGCAATTTCCTAAGTCACAAAATGAGAGTCTCTCCGCGAAAAAAAATTCCTTAACCATTTAATGATTTGCCCCTGGAGGCTTTGGAGGTTGTCTATAACAAGCTCCGGAGCTGAAGACTAATTAAACATTCCGAACCTTAAACCACCTCAACCTTTTTACGCAGAAGCAACCACCACCATCACCAGCCTCAACAACCGAGCAGCCGTCCGACCTAGACCTGGCGTCAGTGGACAAGCTGGTCAGCAACGCGTGCCGCGGCCTGCCCGACCTCAACCCGCCCGCGCTCGACGACCCCTCGCCCGACGACTCGCCCAGCCTCATATATGCCGTGAGGGAGAGTAAGCAGGACCAGGGGGAGGGGGAGGGAGTGAAGGAGGATACTACTACTATTGATAGGAATGGTGAGTGGGAAAATATAACTAATGACAAAAACAGAATATGAAGGGTATATAAGTCTCGGTCTGTTTTTTTTTCGTATCTTGGCCATTCTAAGGCAAAATAAGAATCATCAAAAAATCAGGGAAGAAAATGACTTAAAAAATTTATGTCAGTGCTTTAAAACACACTTATAAAGCTTTGTAAACATATGTCTGATTTATTTGACGGGCCCGTTGATCTAATTGTCAGAGACCCTGGCTACAAAACTAAGGGTTGCGGATTCGAATCCCACTAGGGGAAAATGTTTGTGTGATGAACTTGGTCATTTGTACTGGAGTCATGGATGTTTTTATGAGTATTAAAGTATGTCGAACTGTTCCCTTGCTTTCATAGTACAAGCTTCGAGCTTAGTTTGGGGCTTGGCAATTGGTGTGTCAGTCCACGAAATTTATTTATTATTTATACTATGTGTAAAAAACATATAAATACAAAACACACTGAATTATAATTTGATAAATTTGACTGTTGTGAAATGTTAATATTAATTATTGTTACAGAAGTGGTAATAATAGATGAACCTGAAAAGACTGAAACAGAAGACGACAAGACGAAAAAGGGAAAGCCTAAACTGAAGTGCAATCAATGCGACAAAGTGTTCAGTAACAAACAGAGCAAGTCATTACACATTAAGGTAAGAGGATTTTTGCCTGCGTCAATTGTTCTTGACATATTTAGTACTAGTTTTTACCCGCGGCTTTCCTGCGGTATCAAGATTCCGGTTTTATCCCATGGGAGTATTTACGAGGTGAGTCGAGTATGATGGGTATGGGGCAAATTAATGGGTTCAAATAGTCGCTTATATGCAACTGAAATTTGCCGTCGAAATCGAAATCCGACTAAATGGAAATACTGATATTATGTAGTAAAAATATTCTCCACATGCTCCTACATAAGTTTTGCCATATCATTATCATCCAACACCTTCATTGGTCTACTAATAATATAAGAGATGTCAAAGCACTATTGAATTGACCAATGACAGCATAACTAAGTTACGCAGTTTGTTATATCTGTCGGAAATATAACTCAGGTGTAATCTAATTGTCCGTGCACTTATACATGGGAAAATTTGCATGTAGGGATTTTAAGACTTGTAACTGATGTCTGTGTGTGCAGGCTGCATGGGGATCTTATTGCCTGTCCACTAATACATGGGAAAACTGTATGTAGGGTTATTTTGTAAGTAATGTGTGTGTGCAGGCGGCGCACGTGGGGTCTCGCCCGTACGCGTGCGGCGAGTGCGGCGCGGCGTTCGCGTACCCGCGCTCGCTGTCGCTGCACGCGCTCAGCCACCGCCGCCAGCGCCCGCAGCCCAAGGGGTACGCCTGCGACCTCTGCGGGAAGGTACGGGGACAATTGACCATTTAAGTCGGTAACATTTTACCGGTACTTTTTATAATACTTGCCGTTTACCAGCTGATATGTGGGACTCCGAGTGCGACTACTACTGCATGTATCAGCCTATTAGTGTAATATCCCACTGCAGGGATTTAGTGGGTAGTGGGGGCTTATTTTGTGCGCCCGAGCCCCACACACAGTCGCGGGCTTAGCTAGCCCGCGGCGAAATGGTGCATTCCCCTCCATTAAAAAAAGGGCAAAAGCTTCCACCATTCAAAATTGTATTTCGTTACCAAATGTGGGTTGGTGATCACAACCCGGGCTGTGTTTAGAATATCGACACAAATTTTGCCCGATCCAGGAATCGTACCCAGGACCTCGAGATTATGGCCCGGTACATAAGGCACTTCTGCAGGACTACTATACAGTACTACACTTCATATTCTTTTCTTTTATTATGTGCCTCCCACTGGTTGACTAAAACTAAGAAAGCATTACCGTTAGTGACAAGGGCTATCCGCTAATCTAAATCAAATAGAGATAAAGACTATTTTAAAATTTTAATTCACTTATCCAGAATCATTAAGTCATACGGTAATTTATATCCCTTTGTCAGGTGCTGAACCACCCGTCGTCGGTGGTGTACCACAAGGAGGCGGAGCACGCGGGCCAGCGCTACGTGTGCAACAAGTGCGGCAAGTCCTTCAAGCACAAGCAGCTGCTCAAGCGGCACCAGCTCGTGCACTCGCAGCACCGCCCCTTCACCTGCAAGGTAGCTCAGCTAGTAGTACAATGTGGCGCCTTCAAGCACAAGCAGCTGCTCAAGCGGCACCAGCTCGTGCACTCGCAGCACCGCCCCTTCACCTGCAAGGTAGCTCAGCTAGTAGTACAATGTGGCGCCTTCAAGCACAAGCAGCTGCTCAAGCGGCACCAGCTCGTGCACTCGCAGCACCGCCCCTTCACCTGCAAGGTAGCTCAGCTAGTAGTACAATGTGGCGCCTTCAAGCACAAGCAGCTGCTCAAGCGGCACCAGCTCGTGCACTCGCAGCACCGCCCCTTCACCTGCAAGGTAGCTCAGCTAGTAGTACAATGTGGCGCCTTCAAGCACAAGCAGCTGCTCAAGCGGCACCAGCTCGTGCACTCGCAGCACCGCCCCTTCACCTGCAAGGTAGCTCAGCTAGTAGTACAATGTGGCGCCTTCAAGCACAAGCAGCTGCTCAAGCGGCACCAGCTCGTGCACTCGCAGCACCGCCCCTTCACCTGCAAGGTAGCTCAGCTAGTAGTACAATGTGGCGCCTTCAAGCACAAGCAGCTGCTCAAGCGGCACCAGCTCGTGCACTCGCAGCACCGCCCCTTCACCTGCAAGGTAGCTCAGCTAGTAGTACAATGTGGCGCCTTCAAGCACAAGCAGCTGCTCAAGCGGCACCAGCTCGTGCACTCGCAGCACCGCCCCTTCACCTGCAAGGTAGCTCAGCTAGTAGTACAATGTGGCGCCTTCAAGCACAAGCAGCTGCTCAAGCGGCACCAGCTCGTGCACTCGCAGCACCGCCCCTTCACCTGCAAGGTAGCTCAGCTAGTAGTACAATGTGGCGCCTTCAAGCACAAGCAGCTGCTCAAGCGGCACCAGCTCGTGCACTCGCAGCACCGCCCCTTCACCTGCAAGGTAGTGGTTCAACTAGTATTACTGTAACGGTGCCGTTCTCTTCCAGCATCATGGAGGCCTGACCATCCAGGCCACCATGATGGCTGGATATTCTGATAAGCGCGCGCACAGGCCACTACATTTATTTATTACTAGCGGCCGCACGCGACTTCATTCGCGTGGATTTTGGTTTGGGATCATTTAATCGGGATAAAAAGTATCCTACCTAAGTTAGCCTCAAAGTCCGTTCAGTAACTTCATCGTGATTGACGGACAAACACCCAAACAAGCAAACTTTCACATTTATATTTATATTTGCATGATTCAATTCGAATGAAAAAGTTTTCGCATTTTTTTTTACTGATTGTAACTGTTTCCCAAAATCTGTAAATGCAGATCAAAATATTATATCCTGAAAAGTTGTGTTTGGTTGCTTACTGAAAGTTTCGTGTGACTTTATTTATTTGCAACTGACTATAACTGACCTTCAAATCCCATCTCAAAAATCCACTTTGTATAACACTAAAGATCTAAGCTGACATATGGTGTTTGCAGACATGCAACTCGTCGTTCAAGACGAAGGCGATCCTGATGAACCACCAGCTCCTGCACACGGGCGTGAAGAAGTTCACCTGCGAGATATGCAAGCACAAGTTCGCGCACAAGACCAGCCTCACGCTGCATATGCGGTGGCATACCGGTAAATATACTCCGTCCATTTTATTAGTACTCTTTTGACAGCTCACGCCTATGAAGATTCTAATTGTTATCGTTAAATTTTCGAAATAATTATATTGTTTTTATGACGGTTACCGCCCACTCAGTGATGTGCTACTAATAACGATTACAACGATTGTGCCATCGATTACAAATAATCGGTAGAAATAAATGAGATGAAAATATCTCATCAATGTGATATGTGATTTAAATAGAAGGGATTAAATTTTTTACTTAAATTGATTTTACTAACATGTATCGTTAGAATCGTCATCTTTACAGTTTTATCTTACATGATATAAGCAACCAGTGTTTGCGTTTGTTCCTATCAGTTAATATCCATCTCAGGTCACAAGCCGTACTCGTGCGGCAAGTGTGGCAAGAGCTTCAGCCAGAAGGGCAACCTGTCGGAGCACGAGCGGATCCACACGGGCGAGAAGCCGTTCGAGTGCAGCCTCTGTAGCCGGCGCTTCACCACGTCCTCGCAGCACCGCCTGCACGCGCGCCGCCACGTGGCCGACCGGCCCATAGCCTGCGCCACCTGCGACAAGCGGTGAGTGGGCTACTCTTGCGACAAGCGGTGAGTGGGTTACTCTTGCGACAAGCGGTGGGTGGGCTACTCTTGCGCCACTCATGTTCTGCTCAGTGGCATAGTCATTAATGGGCGGTCCAATCGTTCGATATCGGCTCCTTTTGAAAATGACACATCAGTCTGGTCATTTCGGGGCGTAACTGAGACAGACGTCGCTAACGATTTAGGTATTTAACGGTACTTGTTTATCCCACTCGGTGCCGCGTTCACTTGCATGAGCGGAATAGTTTGTGACATGTGTGAATGCGTGTGGCAGGTTCGCGACCCGCGCGGCGTGGGCGGCGCACGTGCGGCGCGAGGCGGCGGCGGCGGGCGCGGGGGCGGGGGCGGGCGCGGCGCACACGTGCGGCGCGTGCGGGAAGCAGTTCGCCGAGCGCTGGGCGCTGCACAAGCACCTGCGCCGCCACACCGGCGAGAGACCGTTCCGCTGTCCGCACTGCCCGCGCGCCTTCGCCGACTGCTCCAATCTAAACAAGCATAAACGGGTGAGTGTCTTCCCATCACCTACCGATAACTTCAAAGCATCACATCACTTCTATATACATACTCAATTGCATATCTCCCATTTGACTGAAGAGTTAGTGACCTCCAGGTTTCAATTCTAGCGGCGACTTCTTGGCATACTGTCTGCTGCATATTATAAGACTCACCTACGAGGATCTTCCGAGCGTCATCCGGCTTGAAGGACCATGTTTTGAATATTCAAACCATTTAACCCGTTCATCGTTTGATAACTCGCTTCGAGCAAAATTCGTAACATGGGAGTCGGCCCTATTTAAGAAACCAGGGCATCATTCACTATAACCCCCATTTTAGCAGAAAAATATTTATTTCATCTCAACACATAACGTTATAACTCTACAGCAAGTGCACAAGCAGATCAGCCTGCTCGCACAGAACGGCGCCGTCGTCAGCACCAACGGCGTCAGCGGTGACGTCACTGAGAGCGCCGGTGGCGTCGCAAGCGCAGTGGAGGTGACGTCACCGGCGGAGGCGGAGGCGGGCCGCGAGTCGGACGGCGAGGAGCGCATCATCTACGTGGCCTACGACCTCGACGATAAGGACGACACGGCTTACCATATCGTGGCGCCCGACCAGGTTTGTGAGGTATGTTGGTATGAGAAGATATCTTTCACAACAGAAAAGTGACAGTTTTACAAGTTATTTCCAAATTAGGTATCAAACATAATTGGAAAAATCTTATGCATCATGTCCGGCCCCAAGGTACTAACAACTAAACTAGTGTTAACAATATAAAGTCTTGTCATAGATAAAAGCAATTTTTGACGAAATCAGTTTTTAAAACAAAACGTAATGTCAAGTTATACTTATTTCTTTCGGGCGAAAATGGTAGGTCGGTAGGTATACTTTTCAACAAAAATCTTCAGTCCTGTTAAACGTTGTATTTTAATAAACAAAAATTTTTTTGTGTTGGCGTTAAACAGACGATAACAATGAAAATGTACACAAAAAAAAAGACGCGCGCGTTTTGAAATTGGAACGCGCGCCGCGCTCTTCAGTATTTTGACATCGTGCGGCTAGTCCGCGGAGGTTTTATTCCTGGACGGTTATATTCGCAATTATATTCGCTGTTTTTCAGGGTTCGGACATCGAGATGGAGCTGGGGCAGGCTAAGATGGAGGACGCGCTGTACTCGCGCGGCTCGCTGCTCGTGCCGGTAGACATTGAGCCGCAGAAACACATGCCGGTGCGTGGAACAGTGCTAATTCATTAAATGTCAAGTGTGTTTAGGTTAATCGAAGTCCCTTTACCAAGGACACGATCTAAATGTATGGACGATATACGGTGTACAATTTATTTCCGCTAGATGGCGTAAAGTAAACAACAGTACCAACTGTAATTGGTCAATATCTCAATCAGTCAAAGCACCATCAAATTAACTAATGACAGGATTACTGAGACCCTATATGTAACAACAGTTAGTAAAGGGAACTCAAGAGCTTGTTTGTATCTAAAACAGTTTTTTAAAAAACATGTTAATGATGAATTCTTAACATTTTTAGGTTACAGATGAGCAAGGCAATCCTCTACACTTTACGATGCAAGATGGAACACGGCTAGCAATAACATCCGCGGATGGGCAATCCTTACAGGTAAATAGTAACTTATTGTCATTTGAATATTAATACTATTATTTATAGCGTCATATGTGTATAGGTTATTAGAATTCCAAAGGTAATAAAGTATATTCTAAAATAATATTACTTTCAGGTGATCACACAAGACGGTCAGACGATACCTGTAGAGATCAACGGTTTCGCTGATGAGGAGGTTTGTTAAAACTTTATCAATTGTTAAATAACGGAATGAATAAATAAAAATAATTAAATTATATTTTTTTTGGACTAACAACCCAACTTTAATCATCATCATCATCTATTTTCATCACATAAACATTTTGCCCCTAGCTGGATTCGAACCCGCGACCCTTGGTTTTGTATATATAAATGAAATGAATAAATAACGTCATGTTACAGCTCAGCGCTTATGTTAGTGATATAAACGCTATTTTCCAACTGCACGTGTTAATGTGATGTGTTTTGCGATATTATATTATTAAATGAATGTTGTTTATATATTAGGAAGTGGAGAACCCCGACACCATCGTGCACCAGCTGAACCTGCAGAAGAGCGTGGAC
Source organism: Nomophila noctuella (assembly GCA_958496325.1). Lineage (NCBI taxonomy): Eukaryota > Metazoa > Arthropoda > Insecta > Lepidoptera > Crambidae > Nomophila > Nomophila noctuella. The sequence goes on from OY292485.1 coordinate 2,648,657, forward strand.
GGCGCCGGCGCGCAGCCCGTCACGCACTTCTACACCATCGTCTAACTGGCCTAGCATTCTCGAGCTACGGTCTCCTACATTATGGTACAAAATCGTTTGCGCGCTATACAAAAATAAGGTTGATTTTCCCATGTAAACGATTTAAATTGAAACTTTTAAGCTATTTTGTTTGCTCGATCGTATCAGGGCAAGCTGTGATTTATGTTGATTGTTATACTCGGAACCCTACAGAAGGCTGATTTTGTGAAAGAATAATTTGATGTTTTGGCGATGGTAATACTTTACTACGTTTTATTGAATGAAAAATTACTTTAATCAAACAAACTTTTAAAGAAACTGTTAAAAAATAAAAAAGTACTGATTTATTGCAATATTATTTGAAAGAAGGGAAAAAAATCCTTTGATGATTATTTAAATGTGCTTTTATGCACATGCCTTTTAATTAAACAATTATATATTTTCTTGAAAAAGCTATAAATTATTAATATAGGCTTGTATTTCTTACTCTGTATTAGGAATAATATTTTTATGTTTATTCAGAGAATAATTTATGTATCTTTTAATAATAATGTGTCTTATTACTATTTGATTTTATAATTAGACGAATTGATTATATGCACGATGATTACCAATCTTATATTTATTTTTTAGAATATTATGAAGAATAGTCATGCCAGGTTGCCTTTTAAACATAAAGGCATATTTTAAATATTAGATAGCTTGCTCGCTGCTTTGTGTAAGCTGTCTCTTGATTATTATAATGGATCTCTCGGTAGTTTTTGTGTAACTAATAATATTGATTATGATGATTGGTATATTTTCTTCAGGAATGCGTAAAGAAATGAACAAATAATAATTATTATTATTCTTTTAATCTTTTAAATTTCTATAATTTTATTAGTGTTCTTCCTTCCAGAATTACAATAAGGTCTTGCTATTTTTATTAGTCACAAATTTACCACGTACCTAGATTGTTGAATTAGCCAGTATTATTTATAAAGATTGCTTGATGTAAATATTATTATGACTTAGCAATTAAATAATGTTATTTAAAACTCCTGTATTTTCTTTTATTGTCATGTCATGTTCACAATCTTCCAATATCTTTGCTGGGGACAGTAGAACATAATTTCAAAAATTATGTCGCTCTTCTTGGGGTGGACAACGAGCATGAACATATCGGTCAGTTAAATAAAACACAAGGTAATATGAAATTCAATATTATTTCGTTATGCTTTTTAATAATACAATATATTTGCATACCATATACTATCGGTAGTATATTTATTATTGATGACCAATCATTAAACAATGAAAAAATGATATTCATCAATCTTCGTTTAACATTCTTTTAATAAATAGCTGTATACAAAAACAATTATTTACAGGATAAGGCAGTACAATTACCACGTAAAATGTGCCTTGTCTTACTTTAGCTATACAAGCAGTAAAAAATTGAAATAGAATTAACGTTAAATGAGGGTCAGTTAAACAAATACGTAATCACCTTAATCTTACTCCAGTCAATTGAAATAATCACTAACGAGTTATTAATATTATAACAAATAAGCGACATTAGTTTGTGAACATGTTACTTGATTTAATGTGAGGGACAGTTTACTTAAAAGTAATCTAATACGAACATACATCCGACAGTTTTGGCTGGTATATTTTGAGACAATTTATCAATTTGGAACGTATCGACCATCTCACTAATACATATGGCAAACATTGCGTTTATACATTGAGTAACACCATTCGAATATCGAACTAACGCAGCAGTCAACATACATACGTTACGAAGCGACCGACGCGACGATACGAGGACGGCTCTCCGGCGGACAGCCGTCGCAAGCGAGACACGGAATAAATTACAAACACAACACAGCGGTCACGAATCCAACAAGATAGACTTTCGAAAATGTAATGCCAACCGATGGAAGCTAATGCAAAACAAAAATACCTAACTTGATTCGAGCTTACGACCTCCTAGTATCCTGCCTAACTGTACAATATGACACAGGCCTCGCGCGCCGCCCCGCTCATTATCTATTAATTGATTACTATGACTTGCGGGCGCGGCCCTCGCGCACTCGTCACTCCTTAAGCGAAATCAACATTCATTAAGTGTGACCGTACCACAGCTCTGTCGAGGAGATGCACTAACCGACTTTTAAAATACAATGATAGTGGACACTGGCACTACTGCCCTACCGTAGCGTTTAACCGAAGATTAGAGGCTTGACTCGACTGCCGGCGACTAGATAACGTGAGTTCCCTGGCCCGGGGGCCCGCGGGCGCGGCCTATATCACGAGGGCCATGTCCTTCTTGCTGGGCAGCTGCACCTTCTTGCCCTGCCACAGCGAGTTGTGTATCGTGAACGCGTCTATGGTCACGGTGAGGTGTTTCGTGTGCACTTGCGAGAAACATTTACTGCCAGAATTGTACCTGAAATGAAGCCATATAAAATTATCAGAGACCATTCAACACAGCATTTTTTGTACCAAATATTGTTACAACAACTTTTAAATAAATAAAATATTAAACTCCTGGGACTAACAATTGCCTATCCCCAAACTAAGCTCGAAGCTTGTACTATGGAAGCTAGGAAACGGATAGACATACATACTTAAATACTTTTATGAACATCCATGACTCGAACTTGTACTCGAACAAATACCGATGTTCATAAAACAAACATTTGCCCCTAGCGGGATTCGAACCCGCGACTCATGGTTTTGTAGCTAGGGTCTCTGACCACTAGACCAACGGGCCCGTAATATGTATGTATGTTCAGTTACTTTTACTCTCGAGATACAAAGACCGAGAATGCTGCAATACTCACTTGAAGAACTTATCGAACATCCTGTCATTGACGTGCTTCGGGCCGGTCCCGTACAGCTTGTTGACGTGGTCGGTGTCGGGGCAGTAGGAGTAGAGCGCGCGGAACTGGCAGCCCGCGTCGCGGAACAGCACGAGGAAGTGCTTGCTCTCCGACCGCGCGATCTCCTCGAGCACGCGCCGCTTCGCCTCAGCGTTCACCGCGCCAGGGAACACGCAGTACTCCACAGCGTTCAGCATTATCCCGCGGTTTGATTTCGTCGTCGGCTGCTTGTATAACCGGGGCCCTGGAATCATGGCATCGATGCTTTATTACAATTCATAATGACAGCTGTGGCTGTACGACTTTGTTGTCTTTGCATGGACTTCATTGAAAAAAAAGTAAGTATTCTATTTTCGAGAATCGATTGAATCGGCGATAGGTTTATTTCGGGTTTAAACTAAAATAACTGAACATCTAAAACAGCGATGTTATCAAATCTACAGATTTACGGTGAAAATTACGTGAAATTGTACGGTGATTTGTTTCCTACTTCAAAATTACAGTGAAGTTATTTCAACCAAGTCATTGGATTACGTTAAACTAATTTTTAATAGTTGGTGGTATTATGGATGGACACCGAACCTTAATTTTTTCAATTTATATTTCCCATTGGAAAAATTTAGTTATGTACACAATTAGATAAAGTATGTATTTATAACAATATTGTCTCGAATGAAAGATATGAGAGATAATTGTAAATAAAATGCACAGTGATTTATTAGTGCCGTGTCATACGGGTGTTAATCAAATCTGTGAGGAAGCGTTTGTCAGGAAGCGGTATCATTATGCGAACTCTTGTTAGGGCAAGATGCTCAACGGCAAACCATGCGACACACTCGCGGCCGCGCGGGCGACGGACGGCCGTGTTGGTATGACATCGGAACAACTACCGGTACGGTGAACTGCGGCCGGTGGAAGCTCACTATCTACTTATTGAAATACTTTAATGACATGATAGAGACCTTTTCGCCGACTTCGAGAGGTAGCTAAGAGGGTTAACGAAATTAAGATATAAATAAAGTGTTTAATGTATAAAAAAATATAAATTACTGTTATCGTCTCGGACCTTCTAATTAAGTTTTAATAATAAATAATATTGAACATAATGTAAACATGATTCTTTCCTACCGATCACAGACTAGCTACTAGAATAATATGTATGTAGAACAAAAGGAAAACTGTTCCAAGAAGTATTTTTTTTTAAAGTTCATAAGATATATCGGCACAGAACTCGTTCGTTGAGTACGTACATAACGGTTACGGCGGCTACTCGAGCCCCGCATGTGTGTGCCAGGTGGTACTCACCGGAGTAGTCCATGATGGAGGAGTGCGTGGAGGAGACGTCGGAGGAGTCGTCGTGGGCGAGGCGGCGCTTGCCGATGGCGCCGGGCAGCGAGCCGGGCCCGGAGGCGGGGCTGTGCAGCGCGCGCAGGCCGGGCGAGGCGGCGCGCCGCGGCGGCGTGGCGCGGCCCAGCCCCGAGTCTGCGGACACCCCACGGACTCCCGCGTTAGCCTCCTAACCCCGACCTACCCGACGCAGCCCTCGTCTAGCTCGCACTTCTATCCCGCTTTTATAGTCTTAGATATGTAGGATCGATTCCCTTGCCGAGCATGGGCGTAGACAAGGCGGGGTAAGGTAAGGGAGACACCGCATCCTGCCCTGAGACTACCTGACCAATCCTAAAAAAAACACTTAACTATCTGGAAAGAATAATACTTACATACTAAAGTAGCCCCAATTAATATTTTAATGACATATCTAACACGCTCGACTCTCAATATAAAACCAAAAACTGTCCTACCATAATCCTAATTCAGGCTATGCCCATACTGTTGGATACTATGATCCCACAATTATTTCAAAGACACATTTATTGCGGTCCAAAATTATCTGATAGAGATAGAGTATTCACCCTGTATTAGCTCTATCCAGTTAAAATATTGAAAGAATTAAAGCGGGATAGAAAGAACTAGACGAGCCCATAAGAAACAATATTTTTCCAAAAAACGAAACAATCTAAGCACATAAACCCAGTAGACTTTTATGACAAGATGATCACAATCCCCAATGACCCTAAACTTGAGTTTCGGCCAACATTTCAAAGCAAGGAAAAACGGTCAGAAAAAATTGTCTTTAAGATTCTACATTATACCCATATCTTTTCATATTATTTTTAAGAGAAGATAAGGGGGACGCCGGCTGGCCATAGAAGTGCAGGCCCACAGTGCACACATATGAAAGTACTATGGAAATATAGAGTAAATAGTCATTAGTTAACTGGCGAAAGAAAGGGTTTAAAAAAAGTCAGTGTTTTTGGGTAAATGCATATTCATTATTTTCCATCAGTAATACAATCTACGATTTCCACCATATTAGCTGTTGAAGGTTGTAAAAAGTATTTGTTTACCTGCTGCGGCTGAACCCGGATCGTCGGAGTCAGTATTCATGATGAAGTTGTTTAGTTAAACGCACGAAATAAAACCGATCACTTTGTTGATGCAAGAAAAACACAATTACTTTTTGATATTTTGAACTTTGACAGTTGAATTGGCAGTTAATTTAGTGTTTCCATTGCTTAAAAAAATATCGATATTCGATTTTAGATCTATTCGATTCTAATATAGTTTTATAAAATAATGCAGCCTTAAATATACGTTTCATGAAAATATTTTACTAAGATTATAAAATATTTAAAAGATAAATAGGATAATGACACTATTTTAGCTAAGATCCACCAACGTAATAATATTCGATATTCTCTTATAATCGATTATCTGAAATTATATTTCTGTAGTGGCAACTCTTAACACACACGAGCCCGCCGCGGGTCGGCTCGATACACACGAATTTGAGCTTTACTTCAATGCTGGTAGGGCGTAGATAGATTTGTTTACACATATCTGTCAAAAGGACGCAATTCCGGTGGGGTTAATAAATAGTTCAATTTCTTTTAATTTTTGTTATATTAACCCCAACTTTTAGCGACATACAAATAGCGCGAATAATTAAGAACGAATATTTTAGCAATTTTTATAAAATGGAACATCGTGTGCACTTCTTGGCCATATTCCGGCATCCCTCTTTAGGCATCTTTTTATTTCAACAATCCTAACTTGTATCATCATATTATCTCCCCGATACTAAAATAGACACTATTCTACGTAAATAATTCATTACTGTGTTTTAAAGACCAAGCAATTAAATACGAGTGATCATTTGAAGTCTATTAAAATAAATTAATAAAAGTTAAGGTTTACTCCTTAGTTAGATTAAGGTTTACTTCTTACCTAATATTAGTGGTTTATTGACTAGCATAAAATAAAATTAGTAGTATAAGTAGGTCAAATATTATCTTCATTCAGATTCTTCTATTTATGTATAAGTAACATTATAATAATATAAAGCGTAAAATACTAAATGTACAAATATCACGACTGTATCACTACTGCTAAGCGAAACTAAAAAGGCGATAACTTAATACAAAAAGCTTATGGATTCGATAAACATTTTGTATTTTACGCATACATACATACATACGCTATAATTCACTAAGAAATGTGTGTTTGTACCGAAATATAACAGTTTATACAGTAGCAGTAAGGAGTCCCTTATATTTTGAGGTGGTTATTGATGAAAAATTAAAACATAATGGAACCTTACTTCAAGAATATTAAATGCGTTTATAATTACGAATGTCAGACGATGTCACACCAACACCAGATACAGTTTGCGTGATATATAAACATGCTCTACCGACCCGGATTAATATACGTAACTATTGAAAAAAACAAACCAAAACCTCGCAAAAAATATAAATGTACTTATAATATTGCCAATGACCCAAAAGAAAGATAATAATATAAAGTGCACAAGACGAAATAAAACACTGACGGGGCAGGCGGGTTTCTGGGGCACTGTCAGTTAAATAATAGAACACATCACATTTTTTTTCATAATTTCATATTTCACTGCTTTCAACAAGCCGTCAATTGTCAACATAAACTGTTAACAAAATGAAGAGATTAAAATCAATAATAAAATTTTTGATAATTATAAAATGAAGTCAGAAATAGTAAGCAGAATATGTCGTTCTCCGCATAGAAGACAAATAGACAAGTAAAATACGCTTGTTTGAGCTAAGTGTTCGCTGTGTCTCATAGGCAGTGTTATATCAGTGATGTGCGTTGCAAAATCAATATATGATTAGTGTTTCCAAACCCTGCATAAGTCGTCGCAGCGCCAGGGAAGGTAGGTATACAGGTCAGTCACCCGCCCGCCCCTCAGCACAGCAACAGAACAGAACCCAACGCACCAGAAGCGACGGTAAACCGACTACACCAACGTGAGTCAAGCTTATCGGGTGGTTTACTCAAACGTCTCTTACCGCACAAGTTCATAAGAGAGCTAGACTTCCTTCCCGCCTTAAAGTTACTCTGGTAAGTGGAATATTTAGACCTTCCACGTGAAGACTGAGGTTCCTCATTCACACGCTCTGAAATGTTTCCTATACATGTCATCACGGCACTCTCATGCAATGCGAACTCATCTCCGCTCGGTAAATGTAAGGGCACTCGAAGATTCGAAGCATGCATCGGTCACACAAGCAGGCACCGGCTTAGGTTCTCATATTATTAAAACTTGATACACTGACAAATGGCAAACAAAATTAATGCTATTTTCAAGATAAACATTACTTATCACATGACTGATACTGATCGTAGTTCAAAATTATGTATGTACAATGTTAGGAACCGATTTAATAAATGCGCGGAAGGTCTAGATGCGTTCATAATTTGAAAAAAAGCTTCAAAACCTCTCAATTTAGTTCCAGTTGCAAACTACATAAAGGGCCAAATAAAATATAAAAAGCATAAATTTTGCATTTTTGGGGTGTATCTAAAACTATGCATTGCTGAAATCATACACATATAAAAATAAATCACTCAAAAATAAATAAAACTCGAAGCGTTCTACGAAAAAAAATAAAGAAGCATCTTCATAGTTCCTAAGATGATATGATTTATGTACATCCAGATATCAACAGCACGTTTTGTTTATCAACTGTTGTATTAAAATGCATTATTTAATATGGCTGTCAATACTTGGACACAATATAATTTGAGGACCTTGTGGTGATCTTTGTGTACATCTACACATTCTAGATCGTGAGTTAGAAATCGGTTTCTTAAACAATATTCAATGGTATAAGCAATTTGCTTGGGATATGCCAGAACAGTATATCCTATGCAGGAACGAAACATTTCCGACCAGACAAAATAAATATTTTTTAGATAGAAATGAAATGAATCGCTTGCAAAACGATTTACAATTCTGCTTGTGAACCACGCAGACCATAATAAATTAAAAACAAATTAGTTTTTTTTTATAATCTACTAGATATATGTAGTAGAAAAGTCGTTTGTGTTCATCCATACGATGACTGTATATGAAATTCATGATGGCAAATTCCTGTCTCCGAGAAAGATGTAAGTCCGAATGAGTTTTTCTTTTGTACATATTTATTGTGGTCTGGTAGCAATCTGAAGCAGTAGCCGATACTGTTAGTTGCAGCGAGCGCGGGACGGCGGTTGCGTAACTAGTACCCACTGCTACTTAGCCTCCTAGCCATCAAATAGGTTAAATAGATTGATTTAATTAAAAAAACAGTATAATCAACCAGTATTGACATCGAATTTATGACAATTGCTGACTTTGTAACTCCAACAGACAGTTGTACAGTTTTTCTCTCGTGTGAAACTTTTCCATGTTTATTTATTTTTAACCTTTCATGGATTATCACAATATTTTTAAGTCTAAAATGAACCAAATCTGTCCAGCTGTTTTATAGTTTTAAGCAGACTAACGAACAGAAATTCATTTTTATTTATATAGAAAATGTGTCAGACAACCTTTCCTAAAATTATCTGAGTTCCGTTATCAGTCCTCAGGTATCTAGATAACGAGGGTGTTTGCGATTGAAAAATCTGCTAGATGGCAATACGTAGGCGTGACGTCTAACTTGCTATGTCATTTGTGAATTGACATATCTGTCAATGTCAGGCCAAAATTCACCAATCAAATTCCAGTTAGACCATACGCCTACCTACTGCCATCTAGCGGATTTTCATTAGCGAAAACCCTCATTGACGGGCTAGTAGCATGGATACTAGTGACGCCACCGCCTGCGACACAAGGCATAGCACGGTGTAGCGTGCGCGCTCACCTCGCGACGTCTTGCACGAGCCGCGCCGGCCCAGCGGCCCGCTCGACGCGCTGCCCGGAGACATGCCGCCGCGGTCCTCCACGGGCGACTCCGCGGGCGTCACTGCAACCACAATGGTACGATAATGAATAAAATGTAAATAAAAAAATATTTTTTATTAGTGTATATCGTTAGTGTTTATGATAACTATGTACTAAGGCCGTCTACGATAATGATATGTACTTATGGTATAAAAGTGATGACAACATTTAAATATGTATTTAATTAAAAATAATAATTTGACAGGCCCGTTGGTCGAGTGGCTAGAGACCCTGGCTACAAAACCAAGGGTCGCGGGTTCGAATCCCGCTAGGGGCAAATGTTTGTGTGATGAACATCGGCATTTGTACACGAGTCATGGATGTATATAAAAAGTATTTAAGTATGTCTATCCGTTCCCTAGCTTCCATAGTACAAGCTTCGAGCTTAGTTTGGGGCTAGGCAATTGGTGTGTTCGTCCAAGGCATTTATTTTATTTTATTTATTTATTTATTAATGTCGTTTAAAATGCTTTTGTCGTTATGATGTCGAGAAAAGATATCTCAACAAAAACAATTGTTTGCTAGAAGTAAGTATTACAACTGTTATAAAAACTAAATGTGTTAAGTGTATAAGTTCATGTAGTAAATTTCAATAAAATATGTTATTAAAAAGTGCAAACTATCACGTGCTAATAGAAAAACGTGACAAAAATACAAAAAGAAGCATTACACATTAAACAAATATGAAATATTAAAAAAGATGAAAGTTACAACATCTTCGAATTCATCTGAAATTGTAAGCTATTCTCTCCGATTTGAGTGGAATGATAACTATTTCTTCAAACGCATAAATTCGCTACGAACTTATATGATGATCAATCAAGTTTACTATATATATTAGACATGCGGGCTTGCCAGCGAGTCTAACTAGTTTTAGGGAAGTCTACGCTTATTAGGCGTTAGTCGATGGACGGTAGAACGAAGTGGGCGTGTACTCACGACGTTCTCATTGTCTTAATGTCAAAAGTGACATACATACACTAGCGTTCGTCAGTAAGTCGGGTAAGTGCCTGTTCACGTTAAATTCACGAGCCCGAGCACAGGGGCGAAGTTTCGAACAAATAAAATAGTACGCTAGCGTTCACGTCGAAACGCACGTGTAACAGGATCAAACGCGCCCGCGGCCGCGAATTCAACGTAGACAAGCGCAAATGGGGGGCGGTAGTGGGCGTGTACTCACCGCGGTAGAGGCCGGCGCGCTCGGCCAGGCTGTCCTGCGAGCCGCGGTAGTAGTCGCGCCGCATGGTCCCGCCCGCTACGCACACATACACGTCAGCCCACGCACAGCCAGGGAATATGGCGTCGCACACTGATCAAACACTACCTAATTTTTTATTTTTTTCATTGAATGTAAAACTTCATTGTAAAATGGAAACGAAGGGTTCTCCCAGATGGAAGGTAATGGGAGGCACCAAGGTGTGACTACGGAGGTGAATTTTACAGATGTTTATCTTCACCATTGAGCTACTTTAAGAGAAGAGAATAATAATGCAATTTAGTGTTAAGGAGTGTTTGATCACTAGACGGCACCGGCAGGGGAAAGCAATGCTCTTCAAACATGATTTTGTTTGTGTATAACAAAAATCACAAACAAAAATTGTAAGGCTCTAAAAATATCATGCCAAAAGAACATTGGGTCTTCCACAAAAAATACACTTAGCTAAAAAAACAGTGATATAAGCACATTTTAATAAAACATCGTCTAAAATAGCACATCTAGTTGCAGTCATGCCAACGGGGGAGTAGCAAGTCTATCATTGGCGCACAATGAACAGATTGGCCATGTGGGAACAAGCTAACACTTAGTGCAGAAAACAGTTAGATTGAACATAAAAAATAAAAAAAATCTGTACATAGTTTTTTTGTAAGTATTGTTTTTATGTGGAAAAGAGATGTCCCATCCCAGGCCCGCACTATGTACGTGGTACCAAAAAATCGGAAAAAAATTGCTATTTCCATTAAAAATACAATACATCATTTTTAGTCCGTAGTTTAGTGGCTTAAAAATAAAATCAAATACTTATTTGTTCACTTTACTTCGTAAAGATGGCTACTGTTATTTTTTTCTTTACCGGTTTGTACGGCCTTGGGCACCAGCCTTTTTAGGTCGTTTGTAACCTAAAAATATAAATACTTTGTGAAATAAACTGCATACTGTCAAAACAAAATTAAACTGACGGATAAACGACAGAAACGTCATTCAAGTTTCAAAGATGCGTCCATAGAGTAAAGTAAATATATCAAAAGGAAACTCCGCCATAATGTACTGAGTTGCAATATTGTGGTATGATTTATTGCTTCAGCCAAAAAACTAAGGTTTTCCATAAGAATTGGAGTGATTAAAACTGTAGTACACTTATTCGCCTTTATTTAGGTATAGCGTACATGGTCCAGGCCGAGGCTTCATACATTTCTGGGACATCTCTTTTCAGATGAAGACAAATTGAATGCATATAAGTATCTGTTGTTCAGTCTCCAATCAAATTATGTATTTTCGACCTCAACATTGAGAACATAATTTCAGTATTAGTTAAGTCATTTGCAATTCATTTATTCATTGGATTGCAAAGTTATAGAAGTATCCATGTCCTTCCCAAGATGTCCTTTAAATTTTGCTTTTTCCTCAATTATTATTTTTACCGGAAGTTTTGTATGTGTATTTAGTTAAGTGGGGAAGTGAAAAGCTTACTCACCGGTGAGGTTGGTCGACGAAGGCTGCTTGGTAGCGAGCATGCCCTCCGCCTGATGCAGGGCGCCGCTGTCCACGTGTATCGTCTTCGGCCGTGCCCGCGCGCCCGCCGCTTTACTGCGCAGGCGCGCCGCCGTACCGCCCCCGTGCCCCCCGTGCCCGCCGTGACCGCCGTGCCCGCCGCCCACCCGCGTGTCCGGCGACCCGCTGTTCATCGCATCTAGGAACTCAGTCTTGTCTAGAACTTTGCCCTGGAATCATTGATGTCAAAATGTCGATTAAAACCATTCGTACCCTGAAAAACTTAGAGCAGTTATTAAAAGAGATTGTAATGTCAACTGGATAGATAACAAGTCATGGCACACTGAGGCAATGCTTCGAGTTGCGGAATCATACCACACAGATTCCGCAACTTATATATTGATGTCTCCTTTGAGAAATTTGAATATAACGACCGAGGTCATTAAGTTTTCCATGAAAAATAAACAGATCATCAAACTATCACAAACCCTTAAAATTTTGCAAACAATTTTGTACTATGCCCGTAAGACATAAAGTTGAAAATCAAATGAAGGTTGACAGATCTGTATGTTGACTCACCTCGCGCTCAGCCTCCTCGATGGCCTTCTTGAGCTTGTACTGGCGCAGGATCTGGTCGCGGCGGCGCGCCTGCTCCTCCTTGCGCGCCAGCTTGAGCTCGGCGGCGGCCTCCTCCCGCGCGCGCCGCGCCGCCGCCGCCGCCTCCGCCCGCGCGCGCGCCTCGTCCGCGCGCTGCCGCCGCTGCAGCGACAGCAGCATGATGCGCTCCTTCTTGCGCTCCATCTCCTCCGCCGACGTCTGCGATATGCGTGACGCGCGAGTTAGACATGTAGACAGTACTCGTTAATACAACTCAATAATATTTAACAAACAGACAATATCAAGTAAGATAGCTCTATGAATATTGCATTTAAAATCAAAACTGTTTCCATTCGAGTTTTTTATTGCGAAATTAATCGTAAACGCTTTAATTTGCGACTAAGACACGATAAAGGACAATAATAAAAAAAGTGTCTCACCGGATCGGGGTTGTCGCCGATGACGAGTGCGGCGGGCTCGGGCGCGGCGACGCGCGGGCGCTCCCGGCCGGGCGCGTCCCGGCGCTCGGCGTCGCCGGCCCGCGGCGGCCGCTCCAGCGCCGCGCTGCGGTGCACCGGGAACTCCTCCTCGGGCCGCGGCACGCGCTCGGTCCACGTGTTCTCCGGACTCAGCTCCGGGCTCGGGAAGTCCGCCTTCTCCTTCCGCGGCGAGCCGCGCTTCGCCCGCAGCGGTGGCTTCGGCCGCTTCGGCTGGTCGTCGTCGAACGAGATGTAGAAGCCCTTCTCGGTCGCGTCGGCGGCCTCCTCCTCGCGCTCGAGCTGCTGGAAGGAGGACCGGCCGAGCGAGGGCCGCGTCGGCGACGGGATGCGGTACGTCCGCGTGCCGGAGGAGATGTTGAGGCGGTTGATGCCCTGGCGCAGCGCGTCGTCCTCGGCGTTGCCGATGAAGGAGATGTTCTGCGGCTCCATGTCGAGCGGCGGCGGCGCGGCGGGCGCCTGCAGCTGCTGCAGCGCGACGGGCTCGGGCCGCTCGGGCCGGTCCCGGCGCGGCGCCTCGGGCAGCGAGCCCTGGCGCTGCGGCGTGCGCGCGCGCCGCTGCGGGCTGGCGGCCGGCGGCGGCGACTGCGACGCGTACTGGTTGGGGTTTATCACAGTGTAGCTGAGGTGGTTCTGGGGTTCGCGGCCGGTCTCGGTGCCGTTCTGGTACCGGTCGGTGTTGTAGTGCACCTGGAAGGGCTGGTCGGTCCGGTCGTGGAGGACGAAGCCCTGCGGGTTCCAGCTGCGCTCGGGCGGCTGGGGCGAGGGCGATTTCCACGTCCTCTGGGGGGGCTCCGGCGTCGGCTGCTGGTATTGCGGCTGATGATTTTGTTGGTGGAGCTGGAATGGTGGATATTAGAATTTAAAATCCAAACGCAACAAACATTCCACCTTGCTATTGTGTACTTTTGTGCCCAACACCTTTCGTGCGACGTGTTCTTTGTAATAAGTTCGTATTCGTATTTAACTAATATTATTGTGGAAAAAAAATCTGTCCTTCAGTCCACGCTAAGGTTCTCTATTTAATTAAATTTCGAAAATTACTCTATGGAACCGCATATTTTTCAAAAGTTTTTCTAATTAAACCGATACCGAAAAAAATATTCTCCCTAGAAAATAATGATTATAATAATATGTGAGTATTTTAAAACCGAATGTTTGTCAAAGCTAATGCCCTCAATATCTGGCTTAACAAAGTAGGGCGGTGGCCGGTGTGGCTCGTGTGGCTTGTGTGGCTCATGTGAGTAGTGTAGCGTGTTCGTGAAGCAGACAAGCGACCGACCTGCCAGCCGCGCTCCTCCTGCTGCTGCTGCGCGTGCTGCGCCCAGGTCTTGCGCTGCGGCGGCGCCGGGCTCTCGTGCAGGAAGAACCGCCCCGCGTCCGGCTCCATGTCCCGGTAGCCCTGGAACTGCGACTGCTGCTGCGGCAGATACTGCTGCATCTGCGGCTGCGGCGGCTGATACAGCGGCTGCGGCGGCTGGTACTGCTCGTAGTTCTGGTAATAGTGCTGCAGGTCGCGCGGGATGTGCGGCGTGGACCCGAAGCCCGGGGCGAGCCCGGGCCGGGACACATTGTGCTGTGAGCTGAATTGGCTGTGCTGGAACCGGATGCGCGGCCGATGGTCAGCACCGTGATTATAGTGTTACGTCACGATTTTCATCGATTCTTTTACTTTTTTACTGTATTGGCATTTAGAGTCGGCTGCGATTTGATAGCAAGTCAAATATACATATTGCATATCAGCAATCTTCGTAACATCAGAGCAGGCGTAGCAGCTTTACTAATACGACTCTTAACTTTTTTGTAAATTCCCAAAAAAAATTACGATGAAAATTGTGAAATAACTGCATTTTGTGAAGTGGTGGACAATGCAATTAGTTGCGTTAAATTGCAATGCTAGCGTATTTAATATTTAACACACACAGGGATATATGAATATTAGCATTTTATACAAGTAAAACTGATTTATGTAGATTATAAAAACATTCAAATGAGGCGAGGAAAACTAATTCTCTAAAACTCGAAACATTAGATCAGAATACTTTCGAAAATCAGTAAAAATGACAAAAATATTAATTAATATTTCAACAACACTACAGAATAAACATCTATGTTAAAAATGTTTGCCATCATAAATCCAATAAGCAGCTTATCAAGACCAGACAGAGCGTGGAATAACTTATGAGCCCACTCCTGCAACCATAGCGTGGCAAACTTACCAATTGTGGAATGTTAGGTTGGTACTGCTGGTGCTGTTGGTACGGGGGCTGTTGCTGAGGAGGCGCGATCTGCTGCGGCTGGAACATCTGCTTTGCTTGCTGCTGTTGTTGCTGTTGTTGTTGCTGTTGTTGCTGTTGTTGCTGTTGTTGTTGTTGTTGTTGTTGTTGTTGTTGTTGTTGCTGTTGTTGTTGTTGCTGTTGTTGTTGTTGCAGCTGGCTCTGCTGGCTGGCGAGCCGCGCGATGTCGCTCTGTATGTCTTGCAAGCTAGAGTTCATTCTGGAACGGTTAATCATCGAACTTATGTCCGCGATGCTCACGGAATAAATAATTGTTAAAAAGAGGATATAAATGACAAATTATATGATTAAAAAAAACTATAATAGAGGAAAGAAAAGTGCTTCATAGTGTAGTCAGTCTTAAGTTATGACAGTTCAATATTCTAATATTGACTTTTTTTAAGATAACGTATAAAAGATGTATGACTTGATTAAAGTAATTTGTGAAAGTTAATTTAAATCTGTGGAATAGTTAGGGACTCCTTCAAATTATGTGGTGTACATATAAAGAAGATGTTCAACTTACTTGGCAATAGATTGCTGGTACTGCTCCAAAGCCACACTTTCAACGGACTGGTTCGGCGCCTCCGATATGTCCTGTAAGGATAAACTTACAGATTACGATTGGGTCTTAAAGCATTACATTGGTTTATTGAAAACGGCTGAGCTGTGTATTGCTTTCAGTATAAAATATTCAAAATTACATATAATAAGGACATAATAGGTTGGATTAAGTATGCACCAAAGCTAAAATGAGTAAAATCTTTCACATATTTTCTCTATCTTCTCGCACGCTTTCATGCAAGTTTAAAGAATAGTAAACTAGAAAACTATAGCTGTCCATAAATTAAAATTTCGACAGGCACAACTTGCAAAAAAAACAGTAAATTAAAATTAAAATATGTTGGTTATACCAATGTGGAACCAAACCTTAATGCATTTCCATCTTCAATGTGAATTAATACCCTTCACCGAATATTAAATCTAGTTCATGCCATTAAATAACAAATCCATGCCATCGGTGGAGCTTATCGCAAAGACTTGGGGATGTATCAGTGACCTAAACTTTGGGATTTTCCTATGGTACCTGATGTAGTCGATGTCAAACGTCCAATTAACACAAAATGGGTCCAGTTATAGGACTACTTACGAGTAGTAGTTCCTAAAATTATATTTATTATGGGAATAAATACATTTTGATACAGCATAATATTTACGAATCTAGTGATAGAACGAAATTATGGAAAACTCTTCGAAATCGATATACCGTGTATAAACAATCTTGTGATTTTGTCCTTTTGTGGAAAAATCCACCATTGTAGCTTCATAATTCGCGCGGTGCTATTACACGTTTTGTTACTCGTCTTATAGTGTGTTGCTACAATTTTTTATACCGAAATTAGGCTACCGAACTTTAACGGCAATGCATTTCCGTTGAAGTTCGGTTGCGACTTCAACGGCAATGCATTTCCGTTAAACTTCACAACGTTACGCGACGTAATCTAGGCACCATCATGAACACCACGGAACGTCAATTCAGTCGCGTAAATTCGGTCGCGTGTGTGTACAAACGCGAGAATAGCTCAACATAGAAAAAGGTTATCAACCGTTTGACATCGACTACACTCCACTATTTGTTGTATACCTGGTGCACCTGCGGCTCGGGCTTCGCGTCGTCATCAGCCGGCGTGCGCGCGCCCTTGCCCTGCAACACCCACACCCGCCGTCAGCGGCCACACATGCGCACCGACATACATGCACGGTTCACTGGCATATTACACACTACCCCAGGTTCGAAAACATTCGGAAATAAATTGGCCAAGTGCGAGTCGGACTCCCGCACTGAGGGTTCCGTACAAATTCAATTTTTGACGTATTAAAAAACTACTGAATAGATTTCGTTCAAACCAATTTTCGTTGGTAGTGTTTATGGTAATGTGCATTATATATTTATTTCAGTTTTATCATCCTCTTATTTTAGAAGTTAGAGGGGGGGGGACACACTTTTTTCCACTTTGGAAGGGTCTGTCACGCAAAATATTCACATTAGGAAAAAGTGATATTAGAAACCTTAACATAATTTTTAAAGACCTATTCATAGATACCCCACACGTATATGTTCAATGAAAAAAAATATTTCGAGTTTCAGTTCTGACTATGGCGACCCCCCGCTTTTTTTATTTTTTTCCTATTTTCGTGTGAAAACCTTGTTGCGGTTAACAGAATACATCTACTCACCAAGTTTCAACAGTATAGTACTTATAGTTTCGGAAAAAAGTGGCTGTGACAGACTGGCGGACAGACAGACAGACAGACAGACAGACAGACAGACAGACAGACAGACAGACATGACGAATCTATAAGGGTTCCGTTTTTTTGCCATTTTGGCTTCGGAACCCTAAAAAGTCTATGTTGTCTTTGACTAGATTGTCTTTAAAAGCACGCGGTAGGCTGTTTGGCTACATAAGCACAGGTATTCCTGTTTCTGTTATTTTTAATTTTGGAAAAATTAGAACCAGCATCACCAAAGAAGAAAGTCTGATCCGACTTTAGAATTAAACAAAAAAAAATTGAAATTGCTTCGTACAAAGGCCTTTTTTTCCCAAGGCCTGCTGCACAAAATCTGTTAAGCTGTTGATATGACTGGTATCAAAAATAATTCAAATTGACAAAGCTGTTATATGTTATAGTTTTATGTCCATTTACGCGAAATCAGACGATTTTAGCTTAAGGAAATCCCATGTCTTCGTCTACGTTGGCAAACGATTATGTAGCACTTATGGGAGAGATAATTGTATGATACGCCACTGAATTCTCAATAATCGTCCAAACATTGTCTACTATTGTGCTATGATCCAATTCAAATGTAGTTATACCCCCCATTTTAATATGCCAGTCAACACATACGTGATTTAAACAACGTGTAGTACTAATGTATTTTTGGTTAAACCTACCACAATGTGCTCGTTAGTTTCGATTTCCACATAAATGTTAATGGTGTTGATTATCTATTTACCTGTGAGTTGGGATCAATCGAGTGACTTGTGATGAGAATGACTCACAAACTCTAAATAATAGTGATTTAACGTGTTGTATTTTTGAAATGATATTAATAATTTTGGAAAATTGGTAATAAAATGATGTGGGTGATTACCCGAATCTAGATATGGGTATAGCGACGCAAAATATTTGTGAATATCGGAATTGGTAACAATTAAGTATATAACAGTAAGCTGCCTCAATCTACGATTATAAGATTAGGCAATATTGCAATTCTGTTTTTATTTAAGCTCTTTAAAGTTAAAGCCAATATGTAATTAAAATACTTTTCAAACTATTGATAAATATAAAGACGGAACTAAGTAAATTACAAAAATTACTTTAAAATTATGATATTTTCAATGTATTTCAATGAAAGCTGTGTAAGCGAGTGTGACTAAACTGGTTTATTTCAATAGATAAAAATCAACATATACGTCAAATTAAATACGATCAAAGAAATAAAATAATTGACAAAGGTCTAAGTTAAACCCAAGGGTACAAACCGGGCCACTCACCAAGGAGGCCAACTGGCTTTGCAAATATGTATCCTAATGAAATAGAAAAATAACGTTTATATTCCGCTGGCTACATTATTTTAGGAAAACATAACATTAATACATTAACACTGTGCAAATTATCTTTAAGTTTCATAAAATTATTGGATTTTGTTAACGAGGTGTATGATCGTACACTCGTACATCACTCTTATACGACGCGATCATAATTTTTTGAAACTTTCAGATTTAATTGTGTGTGTGTTATGTTAGGAAAACCTTAAATTAATCAACAATTTGTGTGAGACATTAACTTAGCCTCAATATCAACAAACAGAAAGTTCATAAAAGCAAAGAAACAAATATCTAAAAAACAATCTTTCTACATACGAATTTATGTCAGACTTTCATCACGACCAACTCGAAAACATTAACGCTACCTACCACAACAAAATTTTGACCCTTTCACCTCATGACACCAAAAAAATGCAAAACAAAAATTACGCACATTCTATGTATTACACCCTCACACATACCTAAACTTCAATCTTTATAAGATGACGTAGAATCAATGCAAGGTACAACATTTGGGTTTATATGTTAAAATTCTAAACTGCAATATGTGTATGCTAAGGAAACAATATTTTTTTTATAAAACCCACAGTTTGAGTGACAGTGACAAAATTACATATTTCAATCAGTTGCGCTTACATTTCAAACGGGTTTTATTTCTTATATTATTATTTCTAGAATCTAGAATTTAACAATATAGTTAAAATAAATACTCTATTGTGTAAACACGGGCAAACTTACGCATGTATATTATTATTTATAATTTCGAAAATGCAGACAGCTACCCATGTTTATTGCCTATCCTGTTTAGTAACTGCCTTCCGAATTGGTGGTCGAGTAATTTTTTGTTGCAATTTTGACTATTTATAAGTGCTTCTATAAAGCCTATATTAATAAAGAGTATATTGATTGATTGATTGATTGAGTGAACAAGTTCCCTAGCGAATAAAACACTGACCCTGCATTGAGTCTACATCGCTACACGGCACAGGGGGGCGGGGCCTCGTTCGCACGTAATCTAAACTCGCACTCACCCTCGTGACGGCCTGCAGGAAGGCCTGCTGGCCGAGCTGCTGCCGCTGGCGGGAGACGGCCAGCTCCATGCGGCGCTTGTCCTGCTCGATGCGGCGCCGCTTCTCCTCCAGCTTGAGGCGGATGTTGTTCAGCTGCGCCGCCATCGCGCCGCCGCCGCCGTCGCCCGCGCCGTCTGTCGACCCGTTGTCCGACCCGTCTGCGGGGACCAGCGGAGTGATTAGTTTGCGCACAGATACTTGTTAATGAATTATAGATGTAACTCTATGATGTTCCCAATAACAATGAATAACACTTCGAATGTTGTTTTAAACATATAACAATTTATTTTTATTATATATCCACCGTCTATGAAGCTTTTAATCACCAAATTCAACGGGTAATTTTCAACAACCACAGATATCTGGACAAACTACCCTTCTGGACAACGAACCATGAAATAGAAATTAGGGTTTTTGCGATAGAAAAATCCACTAGATAGTCAGCCATTGGTGAATTTTACCATATCTGTCAATGTTATGTCAAAATTCACCTATCACATACCAGTTAGACCCTACGCCTACTACTGCCATCAAGCGGATTTTTTATTTGCGAAGACCCTCATTGATAAACACGAGATACTGTCATTTTGAAACAAAGACACATTCAGTTATTTCAATATTCATAAAGCAATTATTATCCTTACTTGGCTGGTTCTCCTGTTGCATGAACTGTTGCTGCCACGTGGTCGTATTGGGCGGCGGCGTCGAGAATGATGTACTTTTCCGCCGCTCCACCGTCTCCTCAGCCTGACTGAATGGCGAGTGTATACCTACAGGGAGAAGGGTCCTCGCATATAAATTATTTGGATCGGAAAACTTCTAGAACTATCGAGAAAAGAGACAAACATCACACTCAGTGGACATTTACGATAAGTGAATCTGTTTGTAAGAAAAATACATCCACATGGAGACATGTGACGATTGCCTCTTTACTTTATTATATTAGTAAGAAAATTTAGAATTTCGATAATGGGAATATGTGGTCCAAATGCATTCCAAACAACATTGAACACAGCGCTAAGCTTTAGTCTAAGCGCATACCGAAAAAGCGGAAAATTAAAACCACATTGTTTTAGGAGTGGAAGCTTCATAAAAACGCCGTGGAACGGAAACTCGAGGACATTAGTTAACAAATACAAATTGCAATTCAGCCTTAAAATGTCCGTTGCTGTAATTTATTTTCTCTGAGAAACGAAACAAAGATGGCCGCCATTTTGTATCGCTGACCACGCCCCATGTCGGTAACAAACCCCGCCCTACTCGTCCTTGAGTCCCCTCCCACGGCTATCACAAACCTTGCTGATCACCGTTACTCCTAATCCTATTTAAGTCGGCGAAGCTGGTCTTGGTCCCGTCGCCGTCGGTCGCGTCGCGGTCGTTCAGGAAGAACCCGCCGTCGCCGCCGCCCTTATAGTTAAACCCTATCTGGTTGAGGTTTATCGTGTCGCTGCTCAGTTGTCTCCTGGTGGCATTCATACAATAGTTACAAAAGGAAAAAACTGAACTGGTAATCATATAATCATTTGAAAATGCTATGTGCCAAATTAACCCAAAGAAGATATTTAACAAAAGTTTATGCTGCTTTTTTTGATATTGCTACTTTAGCTCTTCTTCAATACACTCATGTTCCACGATTTAATAAGGTGTATTAATTGTTGCCAGCAACTAACAAATCTGGTCAATCAATAAATGAGAATCAAAACGGGCCTGTTTTTAAATAACTCATCAAACTTCCGAAACGTTTCTTTTACGTCAAAATACCGTAAATTTATCAAGAAAATAAACAATAATCCCTGCCTGATAGGGAAATAGGGCTGTTCCGCGTCCTGCTGCGGCTGCGAGTTCTGTCGCTCGAGCTTCCTCTCCTCCGCTCCGTTCTGGAAGTCGCCGTGGAAGAACTGGATGGAGCCGCGGATGTCCTGCCGCGACGACCGCAGCGGCGGGTTGTAGTCCAAAGGACCTGTGTGATCGTACTCCGTGATGGATTATAGAGTACTATAGATAGGTTCCTTCGAAGCAAATAATTAAATAGGATACGCTATGATCTAATAATATAAGTATTTGAATAAAAGTTTGAGATAAAAGTTCAGCCAAAGAAAAGAGGCGCTAGCGACACAGACAAAAGCCTAAAATATTCGAAAACTAAAGCGCTCAATTTAAACTTTCTTAAATCTTTCATAATTGAAATTAAAGCATTTTAAGTACAGTATTATAACCGATAAAGATGCTTGCACTAGAGAAGTAATGCTGGAATTGGTTTGGAAGCCAAAGCTCCAAATGTCAACAGTGTGAAACGTAAGCCGAGAGAAGCATGACCATCGTTCTGTCATTTTTGACATTGGTCATCATCGTATATTAATATATCAATGAGTAATATATCAATATTATCAATGAGTCGTCGTCAGCATTACTTATTTAGTTCACATTTCACTACACAACTAACCAGCCGGCGCCGATATCTTCCTGACGTTAGCGAGGGTCGCTAACTCCTTCTCCGGATTCCTCCCCGCAAAGTGCAGTCGGTCCTGCGAGCCGCCAAAGTTCTCGACCGTGAGCTGGCTGTCGTCGGAGATGGAGGAGCGGCGCGATCGTCGGCCCGCGAATGAGCCCTGCGACGCCTCGCGACCGGACGGCCGGCCCGCCGCCACCTGAGGCCCTGAGGACTCCGACGACACCGATGCTGTGGGAGAATAATTATTGATGGTGGTTACACTCGAGCAATGAAACGGAGAAATGTAGGTAATTTTGAAAAAAGGAGTTGCACGACGAATTCGCTCCGACGTCTTTTTTAGAAGAGGTAGAGCTTAGGGGAACTTCCACTCGAATGAGCTGCTCGTCTGGGGAATTACCTCCACCTTACAGAAGACCGCAGTGAAATAGCACTTCGTAACTGTTGTGATACCTTTCTGATGATTGGAGCTCAGTTGGGGAGGGTATGGGGTTATAAAGGCAAATAAGGTTTGCTCACGGGAAATCCCGGTACTAAATTTTCCCGGAAATTCCCGATAATCTAATCCTTCATCTTGTTCCGGTACTGACGATGGAAATCCCGAGACTTTCGGTAACTTTTTGAAATTCGGTCGCGCCTCTCGTCGCGCAGCGCCACCTATCGGCGGATTCGGCGACCGGCGCAGGCGTTACGTAAACATCATTCATTCAACGCTGTCCGCTTGGTCGGCGTCGTCTGTTCCCTTGTTCATGTACACATACCGGTGTCGTGCGGATGCCTCGTGATGGTGGCGAGCGTGGTGACGGGCCGGCCGCGGTGCACGACGAAGTCGTCCCGCTGCGGGCTGCAGCTGCGCCGCTCCGGCGTCGAGCACGCGGACCGAGGCACTGAGTACACGCATGTGACTGCAGTCTACACATACCGGTGTCGTGCGGATGCCTCGTGATGGTGGCGAGCGTGGTGACGGGCCGGCCGCGGTGCACGACGAAGTGGTCCCGCTGCGGGCTGCAGCTGCGCCGCTCGGGCGTCGAGCACGCGGACCGAGGCACTGAGTACACGCATGTGACTGCAGTCTACACATACCGGTGTCGTGCGGGTGCCTCGTGATGGTGGCGAGCGTGGTGACGGGCCGGCCGCGGTGCACGACGAAGTCGTCCCGCTGCGGGCTGCAGCTGCGCCGCTCGGGCGTCGAGCACGCGGACCGAGGCACTGAGTACACGCATGTGACTGCAGTCTACCCATACCGGTGTCGTGCGGGTGCCTCGTGATGGTGGCGAGCGTGGTGACGGGCCGGCCGCGGTGCACGACGAAGTCGTCCCGCTGCGGGCTGCAGCTGCGCCGCTCCGGCGTCGAGCACGCGGACCGAGGCACTGAGTACACGCATGTGACTGCAGTCTACACATACCGGTGTCGTGCGGATGCCTCGTGATGGTGGCGAGCGTGGTGACGGGCCGGCCGCGGTGCACGACGAAGTCGTCCCGCTGCGGGCTGCAGCTGCGCCGCTCCGGCGTCGAGCACGCGGACCGAGGCACTGAGTACACGCATGTGACTGCAGTCTACACATACCGGTGTCGTGCGGGTGCCTCGTGATGGTGGCGAGCGTGGTGACGGGCCGGCCGCGGTGCACGACGAAGTCGTCCCGCTGCGGGCTGCAGCTGCGCCGCTCGGGCGTCGAACACGCGGACCGCCCGTACCCGCGAGCCGATGGCGATCGAGGCACTGCGTATACGTAAACGTTGATTAGTACATTGATTACGTCACGGGCTCGGTATCGTCAAATGATGTCTAAAGCGACGGCTACACTAAGCTAAGTAATTCGTTGTTTTTATTAAGACGACATTTTTACATTACAGATTTACGACAAATCAATCAGAGCAGTAATATCTACTTAAAAAATAATTCGAATTATTCTCAATCATTACTCAAGAACCGATAACAACAGGAAAAAATATATTTGTATGATTTTCAAGTTTCTATTGCACACACTAAAAAAATAAAAATGCACACTAATTAGTATTACACTATTTTGAATTTCAAAATAAATAATAAATTACCTGGTTGATAGCTATGACATCAATTCAAAAAGTATAAAACAGAAATACTATTAGTTACAAAATCTAAAAGCACAACACAATGTTAAACATGTATGTTTATAGCAGAAAATCAAATGATAAAATATATTCTAACAAACTTAACTAAATGATTTCCAAAAATTCTACTAATACTCTCACTAATAATAATCTAACACTAAATTCTACAACAAAAATATGATTGATGAATAATCATGTGCTTCACCTTCTAATATTACCTACGTAATAATTTGGGAGCCCTGAGGACATAATGTCAACGACTCCTTATGTTCTATGTAAGAGTGCTTAGAACAGGAAAGCGAGAGCCTGAAGTGACATGCCAAAGCGCTAACAAGATTAAAGACAAATTAGGAAAGTGAAACCAAAAACCGATAGTGAGAAGCGTCGTTAAAATAAAGCTGGGTTAAATGAATTTAAAACAGTTTAAAAAACTTATTGGTGCATACACAGAACACTTTTGGGTAGAAAATAATATAGTAGGTAACAAACAAAAATTAAACTGAAAAAAAATCGTCGATCTATGTTTACCGAATGAACAACGAGAACACCACACGCACACACACACAGGATAAAACTGGCGGCTGACGAACCATCGAAGCGGAGCGGACGCCGACAGAACCCCAACAAAATTAAATACTTATCCGACAATAGCAAAGAACGAGTATAAACTCGAACTCAGGGTACGACTTGATAATCTTGATATGAGGCGACGCACTTTATAATCCAAAATTAGTGCGATTTCAAAATGCTTCACCTCAATTAGAGCAGTAAAATTAAGGCCCGCCTTGTGCTCAACTCTCCTCACAAACCGACGCTTTACATTTGACGATTCGACACAAGCAAATTTACGAATTAAAGCACAAATTAGCTTGTGTTTTCCCGAACTGTGCCTCAAGGGGCGGAGTGTCAAAATACGAGAGACGAGGGCACAGCGTCGAGGAGTCAGTCCCGCCGCTCCGAGTCGGTGGTCAGCCAGCGGGAACAGGCGGGAACAGGGGCGGTACCTGCGAAGGGCGCGCGCTGCTGCAGCTGGGTGTCGGGGCGCAGGTCGGGGATGGGCGTGGGCGGCGGCGGCGGCAGGCAGCGCTTGTGCCGCACGCCGTGCGCGTTGCTCGCCGCGCACGCTGCGGACACCGCACACGCACCTCACAAGCGGGAACAACGCACGCACGCCTCACACCTCACGCACGCCCGGACGAACACGCACACGCACCCGACCACACATCGCGTACGCACACTCATTACCTTATACGTCTACGATTCGACGCGTAGTCTCTAGGGCACGGATCCATATTACTTATTTTTTATTATGATTACCAAATTTCAAGACCCACATACCCTTTTACTGTAAATAGAAAAGCCAGATTACCTTGAGTACTATTTTGGAGCGATTGATGATATGATTCAATTTTAGTAACCAGAGATAAGTTGTACAATCAATCAAATGACTTCCATCTCAAGGCTAATTGGCTATGTTAGCCTTGAGATGATGTTGTTTTTTTTTCGTTCTGGGTTCGTCGTTAATACATAGTAGTGATACAACTGCGCCAGGCATCGCTCTTTTACAACATAAATGACATAGAATAGTACCGCCAGACTAAATAAAGTGATCGTGCGTACGCGCCCACACATACCCGTCCATTTCTCGTACGTACGTAAGCTGAACCCGCACAAATACACATACACTCAAATACATTACCAACGAATACACGATTGTGTTCGATACGCACACAATATCATACAACTAGCGGCCGCCCGCGGCTTCGCCCGCGTTAAATTCGGGGTCGCACAATGTTCCTTTTCTGGACACAGAGGAGAACTCGAAACGGACTTTTACACGTTATACGCTTACTCCCGTTCCCGTGGGAATTTTTGCAATATCCTGTTGCAGCTAAGCTATATATTTACTAAGCTATCTGCATGCCTTATTTCAAGCGTCTAACTTGAGCAGTTTCGACCTTTCATACTAATGTTTTTTCCTGCTAACTCCAGTCTCCAGTCGGGAATTCCTTTCTTAGTGCACCTCTACGGTACCTAAGCTACGTCCATTCCTAATTTCAAGTGCCTACGTTAAGCCATTTAGGCTGTGCGATGATATGACAATCAGTCAGTTTCTCCTTTTATATATTTAGATAAGAAAAAGTTTTTGAAAAACAAACTTAAATTCACTTAAAAGTAAAAAATTATTTAACTTTTAAGAATTTGCCATTTGCCTCAAACAAAGTAACTGAAGCTGGTGCTTTTTTCTTTTCTTTTTAGGCAGGCACCGAATTATTTTTTACTTTGAAGTGCATTTAAGTTTGTTTTGTAATTTTTGTTATGAAGTCGGGTTTTTTTTTAGAATTTTTTTTTGTTTATTTTTTGAATTTCTGTTAATTTGAATAAGGTAGTAACTAAATATATGTAGACCTAATATTGTGCTGCTCATATGAGA
This sequence comes from Nomophila noctuella, assembly GCA_958496325.1. NCBI lineage: Eukaryota > Metazoa > Arthropoda > Insecta > Lepidoptera > Crambidae > Nomophila > Nomophila noctuella. Next base: position 2,675,580 of record OY292485.1, read on the forward strand.
CAGTGCCTTTTACGGACGGTCAATTTGTTGAGCACGTACAGACTTTCAGTTTTTTTACGGATGCCACTGTCAGAACTGGACCAGATTGCTATGAGACCAAATTGGAAGCACCAGCGATATATAGATAGATAGATATATATACCTGTGTGTGGAAACCGAAAACAACGCGGAGTCCGCTACTATATATATATATATATATATATATATATATATAGTAGCGGACTCCGCGTTGTTTTATATATATGTATACGCTAGTATACTTTATAAAACACACATATATTAACACACACATGTTCATTTGTCGGGCAAGGCTTTAGGCTGTACCTATGTGCATATATATATATATATATATATATATATATATATATAATTTATTAATTTGCCTAAATATGTGTAACCTAATGCATGCTACTCATATGAGACAGCGCCGTTTACGGACGGCCCTAAGCCAATTAAAGATTCCTTCGAGTATCGTTAATTTGCTCCTAAGATTTGAAGAGTTCCGTCGCTTTTTCATGGATCCTATTATGAAAACCTAACCAAACTCTTATCAAACTGCCATTAAATAACATTCTTTCCAATAAATAAATAAAAAAGAACCATCGGAATCGATGAATTGTTGAGCACAAACTAAATGTAAATTTCAGACTTATTTAGTTTTTTCATGGATGCGGCTGTCAGAATGGGACAAAATTGCTATGGGACCAAAGCACCAGTTTACAAATGAAACCAAAAACATCAAAATCAGTTCACCCAGGCAAAAGCTATGAAGTAACAAACATAAAAAAAATATACAAACGACTTGAGAACCTCCTCCTTTTTTTGAAGTCGGTTAAAAAGTAGCCTAAGTTACTCACCATCCCTTCAACAATCTCTTAAAAAATCCCCTCAATTCGTTGCTCCGCTTTGCCGTGAAAGAAAGACAAACATACAGACAGACAGACCGACAGACATACTTTCACATTTATAATATAAAAAAAATATATATATATAATTAAAAATTATACATTATATTATATATATAGTATAGAATAAGTATATAGTATAGTATAGTATATAGTATGGATTAGTATGAAATTATGGATAGCGGCCGCCCGCGTCTTCGTCCGCGTGGGTATCGGATTTCATGATACAAATGTTTTTTTCCCGCTTACTCCCGTTCCCGTGAGAATTTTGCAATATCCTTTTGCAACTAAGCATCAAGTTTACTAAGGGACTTGCATGCCAAATTTATGTATAGATTTTCCATACAAACTTCCACGCCCCATTTTAAAGAAGTGGGGTGTTGGAATGGGTCAAAAAGTAGCCTATGTTACTCTCCATCCCTTCAACTATCTCCACTAAAAAAATCACGTCAATCCGTCGCTCCGTTTTGCCGTGAAAGAAAGACAAACATACAGACAGACAGACAGACAGACAGACAGACAGACAGACAGACACACTTTCCCATTTATAATATTAGTATGGATAACTTAAATAAATAATAAATAATCCATGAATATCAGCACCCGATGTGCATACCTCCATTGTCGACGGTCACCCTGGCTTGACTTACCATAAATTACTGCAAAGTTTTACAAACCTTTTCCTTCTATCAATAAATTTTCCAATACCTAAACTTGTATTATCTAAATATCATATAAATTAATTTGTAACAAATTTTGTTAATCTCATGCGCATATTTCCAGCCAATATTATTGCTTCGCAAAAAAAGCAAGTCAGGGTGACAATATTAGAAGAAAACATTATTTTAGCCAAGCTTGTACACTGACGGGCAACAAAACTAGCACACCTTGTAATATACCATATAAATGCTTATGTTGAATTCTATACTGAAACACATTATGTACATTAACCTTTTCAATTATTTGATACATTAGAAAAAAGTTTTTGCACTTGTTCGCTGGCTGATCGAGTCTTGGGAGACTTATGAAATATGTTTACATGGTAAATTATTTGGTGGGTTACATTTTGTATCGCTGAGTGTTTTCGACTATTCCAAAGTTCGTATCGCAGACTTACCTCATCGCACAAGATTTACAATATAAAATAAGAACGTGTATTTTACATAATTTGACAAATTAAATTACATACGGAAATTGCAAATAAAATTATCTGTTCAATATGGTAAAATCCCGTATTCCCAGGCCTACTATTACGCGTTATTCTATGTCAATAAAGCCTTATCCATCTGCGATATTTTATGTATATATTTTTATGTAAATTAGTGAGTAGGCATAGAATCTCTGATATTATGACCACATACTCCCATTAGAGTCTAAGTAGCATGCAATACGAGAGACATACCAGGTTGTACCTGATACTGGCTGACTTGGCAAGTACTCACCGATTCCCGGGTATTTAACGGACTTCACAGGATGAACTTCCAGCATATTGAAGAGGTCTGCTAACATCGCCACCAAGTTTTGTCTCATAGAGCTGAAAAAAGAAGTTACAAAATGTTATTATTTTTTTATGTATATTAATTATGTAAAATGTTGAATCATCCAAAACAAAAATTGGCCAAGTGCGAGTCGGACTCCCGCACTGAGGGTTCCGTACAAATTCTATTTCTGACGTATTAAAAAAACTACTGAATAGATTTCGTTCGAACCAATTTTTGTTGGTAGTTTTTATGGTAATGTACATTATATATTTATTTCAGATTTATCATCCTCTTACGTTAGAAGTTAGAGGGGGGGGACACACTTTTTTCCACTTTGGAAGAGTCTGTCACGCAAAGTATTCACATTAGAAAAAAGTGATGTTAGAAACCTTAATAAAATTTTTAAAGACCTATCCATAGATACCCCACACGTATATGTTCAATGAAAAAAAATATTTTCTGTTTCAGTTCTAACTATAGGGACCCCCCATTTTTTTTATTTTTTTTTCTATTTTCGTGTGAAAACCTTGTTGCGGTTCACAGAATACATCTACTCACCAAGTTTCAATAGTATAGTACTTATAGTTTCGGAAAAAAAGTGGCTGTGACAGACTGGCGGACAGACAGACAGACAGACAGACAGACAGACAGACAGACAGGACGAATCTATAAGGGTTCCGTTTTTTTGCCATTTTGGCTACGGAACCCTAAAAAATGGGTATGAGCAATTTCCTCTCTAAACACGCGTCAAAGTTGTAGAGCAAATGAAACTCGAGGCAAATGGACATTTTCATTATACATGACGTTGTCTCAGATGCCGTATGAAACATTAGCATTCCTCTAAGGTTCAACCTGGCACGCGTAAAGCAATTTATGTGTACGCATGAACATACAATGTGCAGACTAACGCTTCATTCACACGTTAGCACGATCTGATTTATTTTACACGTTGTGGCTAAATATTTCCTGTAATCATGTAATTTAAAATTATTCTGCGATTCCATTCGTTTAAAACTTTTTTTTTCATTAACAATACCATTATACTACTTACAGGCGAAGTGGTCCGCTTAAATAAATATATGCTTAAACAAAGACTTACTACCTTTTAAACAAATTGGAAATATCTATGTCACTTAGTCCCAAAATCTTTTGGACATGGAATGTAGGCGTAGAACAGGCTATTAAATGACAAATTTAAATGTTATGGATAATGTTCACAACCCACATTACACTTAGCTTTAGTGGTTTTAAAGCAAGTTTAGAATTTGTACTATTCTAACACTTAATGCGGTTGACATTCGTAGGTGGTACTCACAAAACCCGTAATGTTACCGCAAAGTAGAATTTGGTACAAATCCGTAAACCGTGGGATGTGCGGCATACCAATCATCCAAATATGTATTCAATGAGTATTTGTCTGAGCTCCTTTCCGTATGTAAACAGCTACAGTATATCAAGACATTATACTTATTAAGTTCCATAATACTATGCGGTACGTCGCGACTCGCGAGATATTCAAACTATGTCAGCGCTGTAATCATAATGGTTGAGCAGGCATTTCGCTACATATCTGCGGCGCTGTTGCCCGCGAATTATGTCAGTTCAGTGGAAACAAGTGTGCACGAACATTAAGGTATTGGGAACAATTTGTTCAGTACATATTTGGAAATCGAACATATTTTTTCTTGACATGCGATTATACGTAAAATCGCTCGGACTTTTATGTTTCTAGGGCTCTTAACAAATAAGTTAACTGAACTTGACAAAATACTGGAATATTGACTAGGCGGTAAAGTATAACGAAGAGTATATGTAATAAATAAATGAATGCATTTATACTCATCGTGCAATTTACAGCGCGTCGGGTCAGTAGAAGGACACGAGAGCAGCTAGACACCATCAGTGTCAACTCACCCTCTCATGTACGTGACGTCCTCCGGCATCATATGGAACACGTTGTGCGGCAGGCAGGTCTGGCAGAAGTCGTGCACCAGCATCAGGTTGTGCAGGCAGTCCTGGATGGAGGCCATGCGGCCGACGCGCACGGCGGACCGCGGCAGCGCGTCGGGGCAGTAGAAGGAGATTAGGGCGGCCAGAGCTGTGCCGTCGCAGAGGTCTTGCAAGCTGCTCACCATCGGCACATGCTGTGATGATTCTTCCTGGAAAATAGGACGAACGAGTTCAATATGCGATAGAATATGATCCTGGGCTTTTTAGGCGGGGCGTGAAACGGCATCTTTGCAGGCCTTCAGGGTAAGGGTGACTGGCTCAATGAGTACTATGTGCTTTTGAGCCAGTAAACCTTATATGTGGACCTTACTTCCTCTTACCATCAGGTGGAGTAAGGCCATCCTGAACGTCTCTTTATAAAAAAAAAGAATAAAAATAAAAAGAAGGAAATGTTGCCAATCTCTGGCGGCTGTCTAATGTCATCAGGTAACTTCAAGCTCGTTTGCCGTTTGCTCGATTGCCGCGGTTCTGCTGGCTGATCGATGTTTAGTCGGTCTACGTCGATGTAGTGAAAGAAAAACCTGCCATCTGTCTGTCACTGTACCCCGGTAGTCACCACTGTATAATTAAGAAGGCCAATAAGATCTTTATATAACCTTTTATAGCAGACGACGTAATTATGCACTACAGACTACACTCTTATTAGTTGTTTGCCGCGAACTTGTAAACCGTCTCCATAAAGCTTTTAAATAATAGGCCTTGAAGAGATAATTCCACCATACTTACGGAGATCCTTCCTATAGGTATAAAAATAACAAAACGACTCTTCACAAACACACACGTCAACAGAAAAAATCCTCCAGAACACGCACCGTACGTATGTTTTGTACAGTTTTTATATTTATATGGACAGTCCTGTGCGTTGAAAGTCATTACAATCGCTTTTTCGGGAATTAACAAAGCAAAGAAATGTAATACACTGGTCTTGTGGCGGTGCCAACAGCAGTACTATCCTCAAGCTAACTAAATATTTTATCAATATCCTAATTGCTAACCAATAATCTTGCAAAAGTACCAACTAAGAAACAAGTGCAGCTGCAAGTCGACCTTGTCATAATGAATCCTTTGTACGCGGCTCAAGGCGGTTGTGTTGCTGCCTAAAGGGATTCATGGAACCAGTCTAAGTTTAGCAGAGGGGTGTGGTCTTACAGTACAAGGACTAATAGTGCTGGTTGATTTCCAGTACCCAATCTGCGACTAAGATTTTACTGTTGGTACTGCCACGCCAAGGGCACACTTGTTTTATCAATGTAAAAATCCGATTAAAGTCGTCGCTGTCCCATCCAAGGACGTTTCAGCTCCAACAGACATCAATACACAAGGTCAATCCCCTACAAATCGCATTTTAGTTACGACCCAGTGGAACAGAAACGGCAGAAACGCAGAATCATCGCTTATTGCTATATATTGAACTGGAGATGTCTGAGACGCATTGATCGTGTGCAATCGCCATCGATAATCAAAACGCGTACGTAAAGCTTACATTATCGCAGCCGGTCTAAAGCCTACCGACGACTTAATTACGTTTTTATATCGAGTTTCCTACAGATTTACATCATGAGTCATCGCATCGGGAAGCAATTACCATTTATGTAAACAGAAAACTTTTTATGTACCTAAGTAATTGCACCAACGAGAGCAAAACTGAGAGTGTATTAACGTGAACTAAATATCAAACTGGATTAAAACTTGTTTTGTACCTTTCAAAAGAATCATTAATGTTCACGTGTGATGAGTGACATAAAAATTTAGAATAGTCGTAGAAAATAAAAAAAAGTTAAATTAGTGCAATTAGCAACAAGTTAATAAGTGCATGATACATAATGTATTATTTAGAGTAGGAACAACATACCATGAAGAGTTAACAAATATAATGATCGCAAATCATCCATAAAAAGAAAAATAAAAGAAGATCCCCGACGCCGACGCTAACTGTTTTGGATTGCTGTCGATCTTCTTCTGTTTTTTACATTGCCAAATGTCCAGTTTAACTTACCTCAGCCTTATTAAGCGCAGCACACGCCGCGTTTATCCAGCAGAGCAGGCCGTCCTCGTGGGGTATCGAGGAGGCGGCGGGCGGTGGCTGACTCGTGCCGAACCTCTGAGCCGCCGCCGACACGCGGTCGAGCGTCACCACTTCTCGCGCGTAGAGGATCATCAGAGCTTCCACCACGGCCATGTATGTCCTGGAAGTGTCCAGTTCAACATACCTCAGCCTTATTAAGCGCAGAACACGCCGCGTTTATCCAGCAGAGCAGGCCGTCCTCGTGGGGTATCGAGGAGGCGGCGGGCGGCGGCTGACTCGTGCCGAACCTCTGAGCCGCCGCCGACACGCGGTCGAGCGTCACCACTTCTCGCGCGTAGAGGACCATCAGAGCTTCCACCACAGCCATGTGTTCGCCCTAGGAGCGACCAGTTCAACATACCTCAGCCTTATTAAGCGCAGAACACGCCGCGTTTATCCAGCAGAGCAGGCCGTCCTCGTGGGGTATCGAGGAGGCGGCGGGCGGCGGCTGACTCGTGCCGAACCTCTGAGCCGCCGCCGACACGCGGTCGAGCGTCACCACCTCGCGCGCGTAGAGGACCATCAGAGCTTCCACGACCGCCATATGTGCGCCCTGAAAATATATTAAACAACATGAAGCCTAGTTATTGTAAGAAACTTATGTTGCCTGCTTTGTGTCTTGTCTAGTTGCTACACAAGTTCACCACTAACTCTGAAACTCCGGACTGCAACAGGAAAACACGCGACAATTGTTCGGTCCAACCCGGAATTCTAATCCAGGACCTCTGGCACGGCTACCTCTTTTAAGTGCGCACAATCTAACCATTAGCGTCATGTTAGGCAGTTATTCATTAATTATCGTATCAACATAATATACAAATACATGTTATTATGTCGAGGTCATCATCCTTATGTCACACACGGCCTTTGATATTTAATTAAGTAAGCTTCTATATACATAATATAATTAACACAAATTAAAACAACACTTTCGACATACCGATTAAGAAAAATCTCAAAGAAACATGGTTTTCTCATTCTTTCCGGAACACTTAAAATAAAAAGTAATTTCTAATATTACAAAAAATAAATTCGGTAATAGTGATAATAAATATTCTTGTACACGTTAAAACGATTCTATGAAGGTAATCAAAGCCTTATACGTATTATATCCTTATAAGGCGCATTCTAAAGAGAGACATTTGGAAAAGTCGTACGTGAACATCCTACGCGGGCATATAGCTTCGAGCAACGAATAGTCAACCACATTCCATGGTGTTGCTGTAATCAAACAAGGCTAAGAGACACTAAAGTAAATTGCGGTTTACCGGTATTACACGCCGACTAAAAGTGTACTTTCAGCCGTAAGTTAAAATCACATCCTTATTAAATACTTGCTGAGTAATCGAATAAAGTCTTAATCTGAGAAGACATGAAAACAGCAAATTCTATGCTAAGTGTACTCTCCCTCTGATTTCACCAGAAAGTCCCTTATCCCAGTCAAGTATTTTCGTATTACCAATTACTAATCCACGGTTAAGTGTTTCAGCGATTACTGTTTTTCCAAGTATTCAGTAGAATGCACGTTACTATCTCTTTTTGAAGAATAAGTTAATATCTGATACTCTTTGATTTATAAAAAAAATATACTTATCAACATTTGAATGAGCGTATTATTTTGTCACAATACCCAATAGCGACAAAATTGTTATATTGGAAAACAAAAAAGCGTCTCGCGATACGGGTAGCGTAGGACGCCCTTAGGTCTTGTTGAGTGACGATTAGCGTATGGAGAGGCCTCTGTCAAGCAAGGGGCTGCGATAGATGATCAAAATCTTATCACCACTTACCATCCTAAGCGGGTTCGTCTGTATGAGCACCGTCTCGGTGAGCGCAATATCGGGGGGGTCGGGCACGTGCACCCCCTTCCTCGCGAGGGTCTGCAGGATGTTCCAGTGGTTCAGGCTGTGGTAGTTCGGGTCCGAGTACATGTTCGCTAGTGCGAGGCAGTACAGCTCCGCGTTCGCCAGCCCGCCCACTATAGGCGGCTTCAGATGCTCCTGATCCTGCGGAAATTGATTGAGGATATTAGTGTTTTTATGACTGAAAGCATACTCGACCACTTTACTTAGCAGAACACATCATTTCCTAAAACATGGTCATTAAAAGGAGCAGAATTATTTTTTTAAATTTTTTTTCGAATTCCTTCTGCAACATATGGGTCTTATTGAAATCATATTGATATGAAAGTCGCTATTTGGTCTTCACATTTAAATGTACAGCTTGTTCAAAATGATTCGTTATATCTTTCATAAAAAATAGTCATCATAGAACATAATATAGTTCAAAATAATCAATGAGTTTCCAAAGGGCAAACGAACACACACACCATTAGGCATTCAAAGTGGGCGACGATTACGTCCCGTCGGCAGGCTTCGGCGGTTGACAAAATAAATGTACACACGTAACTACCGTTCCAAAAATAAATCGACGGAAATGTCATAATGATAGGTGACGTAAGCGATGATACGATAAAATTGAAGAGCATAACCTAAAGCTATGCCAATGTTATGACAAATATTATAGACTCAACCCTTTGACAAATCTAGATCAATGTTAGGTCACGACCTAATTTAAAACGAAGCCGCAGCTTAGCTCTGTATTCTCATCGTAATCAACAAAGGTGTGGCAGGCGACATAGACTCGTCAGTGTGTCAACACCTACGCAGTTGTTTTGCCTTTCAATCAGATACAAGATACAATAAAGTTCCGATTTAACTAAACCAACTCACTTGTGTACACATTCGATACATTCACAGCCTAATGTGTGCACAGTTAAAACGATAAATAATGTTACAGTGATTGAACTTATTTATTTGCATTGAAGCATTATTTTAATCAATTAATTGTAATGAATTACTACAAATAGATGCTTACGGTCGCACTTGACGTTCCTGACCGACTCGTCAGTCATAATTTAAAGATTTATGGAAGCTATTTGCTCTTGCATTAAATTTCCTTTAAGGCTTCTCATTATGTCCATGTACAATCATATCAATTTCAATGAGTTGACATAATTTATTTTACCCCATTGGATTCAATTTGAGACAACAGAAACTACATATTAACATCGACATGAAGCAAAACTTCATCATACCGGTACGCCAAATTGTTAAATTTAATTACACACATATTATACGAGTAGGTACAGATTCTAAACACGCACACCCAAAAAAAGTGTTGAATATTTTATAACCTTGTGAAGACGGGCGCGGCCAGACAGCCGCTATGACATCACGCGGGGAGAGCTTTTGAGCACCCTTATCGTTATTAACTAGGTCCCACTATGTAGGCTATATGAGTCATTTCATATAAGCACGAGAGATTAAACTGAATATCTGGTATGGGTAGGTACGTTTAAGAGAAAAGTTCCACTGTTAATCACATGGCAGAAACAACTATCATTATAGTAACTTTGTGTAATTTTTACAGACTTCAAGACAGTATTTTAGCAATGATAAGCATACAAAGACATCTGACAATGGTTGATGGATCTAAGCCATCTTTTGTTAGATATAGTTCTTCATAATCAAGATAAATGGTATTAAACTGAAACGATGTGAACTTGCATAAAGAGAAAAGAAATGATAATCAGAATGAGTACGCTGACAACAGACTAACTAAATATGTATGTTTCACATGGTACGAGTACACCATTCATGATTCAAGTACGTAATGGAAATTTAATAGAAAACAGTCAACACAGCTCCTCAACTCACGAGATGAAAATACATTATTGAATTATGCTAATAGATAGATGAGCAGCTGCAATAAAAAAACTGGTTTATTTCGCAATCGTGCGTTACGGCACCAAACCACTATCTCATTGGTTCGCCTACTGGCACTATCGTGTGAAATACCTCTTCTAGACAATGTGGACAGTGGACAGTGGTAAATTAAAACAACATAGCAGCTTAAATACAGGTTTCATTAATGTAATGCAAGCTAACTACATTTGAATACTTCACCTTACAGTGAGATGCTGTGATATGTTTGAAGATGAATGCAAGTCGGCTATGCAAACATTGCAAATAAGTAAGTAAAGGGAACAGTAACCTTGTATGGCGTGCGATGCGTCTACCACCGTTTAAAAAAGAAAGACCTTTCACTACTTTGGGATCAATTCCGCGAATCCTGAGCGTGCAGGGTGGTCAAGTGCACAATGTTCAAACTGACACATTTCATTCCTCAAACACATATTAACTACAAAACCAATAAGGATCAAATACTGCTAATATGGCAAAATATTGTTCAATGTATTGGTTGATATACTGAAGTATATTTTATGAATTATAATGATTTTTTCATCAGAATTCAATGCATTGAATGATGTATGTCATCTAGAAATAAACCTGTGAACTTCAGAGACCAGTTCACCGCGGTAACAAGTCGCCTTTGTCGGAATGCTAGATTATGTCAAGCGCATCATGACATTACAGTGTTAACAATAATTACAGCTTTTTTTGTGAATTATCCGGCTAAGCGAGGTCGTCGCTCGTCGAAATTACACCGGGTATTACTGTAATCGTTCTGCCCCCGCATCGACTACTGACCAGCGACCACTTTCGAATCATTTGCAAGCTGAAATCGTCTGCTGCACAATCCAGTCGACCGGCAAAATTACAATTCACGGATATTTAAATAATAATTTCCTCAAACAAACAATTTTTAACTTAATGTGATAAAGATTATTACAAATGGGTCTTTTTAGGGTAAAAAGACGTGCAAATGTTGTACAAATTAAAATTTAATGCGATCGCGAGTGATTCTTATATATGTAGTATCCAATATAGCTTTAAAAGAGAATAAAATAATAATATAAAATCTTAATAATAAAAAAGAGAAGTGTTATTTGTTACCACAAATAAGACAAAAAACAACCAAAAGTTTCTACGTTGATTAGACATGGTATCCACGGCACACTTCTACTAACTAATTAATAACCGAATACACTGTGATGTAACAATAAGTATGTCAAAACAATTACAATGCAAATGTGTATTATGTATGTACTTCCTCACAGGTCTGCGTAATCGAAAATGTGTTTTAATGATTCGGCAAACGTCAAAACAACAAATGGTAAATTTTCAGAGGAAGCCAAAGTTATTGTCAACTTTGTAATTTCTAGCCTTAAGTTGTTTTAGTCACTAAGATAAGAGCATAATGGAGCTGACATGATCGAATTAGCGATCAAAGCTCCTAAATAAATAAAAGAATAAAAAAAAAAAAAAAAACAAATGGTAACGTAAAACACGCGTGTTTTAATTACAAATCCCGACGCGTGCCGTTGTCAACAAGAGTGGTCATACATAACATCATTCCTTGAAGCAAAACAATTGTAACGTCGACAAAGTAATGTCACTTCAGGTTCTCCTTACACATGTGCATCGAAGTGACAAAACTCTCGTACCCATAGATTTTAATCATAAGAAATGACTCGACACCAGAAAACTCGGGCATTAATAATGGCATTAGCCACACGTTTGACATGACGTACTTTACAACATGCTGTCACTGCAATAAGTAGCGAACGCGTCGGTTCAAATTTTAATGCAAATTTCAGAGCGGGTCGAAGTATCAGGACATATAACAATTTAAAGCAATGCTTGTTCCAGCCCTCGGCCGTCTCGTGGCAGGACAAAAGAAGCAAGAACGAATGACAAACGCATTGTGGACTCGTCTCGGATGTCGCCAAAGCCCTCGGGTCAAGGAGAGAGGCGCCGGCGACATCGCGTCATCGCGACGTTAATAAGCAGAAAATGAGTTTATCGAAAGGAAATCGCCGACCTCCACTCTCACACATATAAAACTAAGTCTAAGGATTTAACAATGATTTTCTTTCAATTTAACTACTTTGATTAAATATCTATGAATAGATAGATACTAGGCAAACCCACTGAGTCACCAAACAGCGGAGGAAAGAACAAAAGATCACCGGTTTCCCAAAGGCGGAAACAGCATGACTATTTTTACGGAACGACACTTTTATATTGGTTCCGTTGAAAAAGACGGTGACATTGCGTTTTGAACCTTACGCCCTTGAAGTTTGAATTGGAACATTCCTAATGTGGTGTTTCGAGGAGCAGAGTTGACTTGTTGCGGACCGTGGAGGAATATGCACTCATTAGGTTATTTCCATCGTGGAAAACGGTCTGCGACAACGACAACACCGCCGAGGCCGAACACCGTGCGCTATTGGATTTCAAAGCAACGTTTCTGAAGTTGATATTTTATTTCGGGAACAAGATCTTAACAACTTCCTCAGATGTTAAATGGAGTTCGTCTAATAATACCAATAAATAAATTACTTCTAATAAATATTTGTTTTCGTAATTCAAACTGCATTATAAAAACAGTACTTACTAGCCATTTTTATTTTTAATTACTCTATTATTTTTATAAGAATGTGCTGTTATGTTAACTCTCACAAAAATAACCAATCATCACAGACAAAACAAATCGATAAGTGAAAATAAAGAAGTGCCTATCTTAAGATTAGTGGTTAATTCATTCTACTTAGAGAATAGCGACGAACCGAGGAAAAAATGCAGTAACTAGTAGTGTGTTGGCGTCTAATATTCTGGTTATTCACCTCATGGCGAGACAAAGCTGTGATCTCCTTGCGACCTCTGTTTAGAGTTCAGCCAACCCACCCAAAGATCGACGTCTAAGCCGAAGCAACGGGTACTTTTGTAACGTCATAAACAATAGATTTCAATACACTCTGTAATTTACTAAATTACAAGATAGTATCAACAATGCCTTCGATTCCTTAGCAGGAAATTTCAATTAAGCAATCGTTTAAGGAGTTAAGAAATTGTAAGAAGCAGTCTACCTCTACTCTAGTTTACAATGTATAGTGGAATCCCTAAATTACTGACCTGGATCTGGCTTTCGTGAGATCGAAACAGCTGATAAACAATATATAAAGCCTTACACCGTCCAATCTTATGTAGATAGCTTTCATAAAAAGGACATCGTTTCTGGCTCGAAACAATGTATTTTTTTTCGCACCATCGTTAAACACTTTAGACAAATCAAAAAACGCTTAAATAAGTAAATGATTAAGTATACTACTATTTTGCTAGAAACAGCAAAGCAAAAATGAACTTTTTGTCGAAGATATTTCTGCGACGGACACGGTGGTCCTTGAACTTCTTCGCATCAACATTCGCTTAATGGACATCCGTTGGTATCCCGAATCGGGGAAACGGCTGTTTCGCTCCCCGATTCTCAGAAATGCACTGCACTGAATACTAATGAACTTAACACCAAAATAGGTATCAATGGTAATCCAATGTGCGATAACGTTCATCGTAATAAGTCTTGGTCGTGTGGTGCTTTCGAGATTACTATCGTATATGCAAATGCTGAGTCTACAGTACGTGAAACTTTGGTGATATTTAGAGGTGAAAATGAATTAGCTAATATTAAGCTGTGGGAGCCTTCAAAGCATGGATGGCCTGCGCAAATCTTACGTTCTTCCTCCATATCTGGAGCATTCTAGTTAAGTGATGTTGTGTATCCTATTTATATCCATGACATCCTGCGTCACTGATGATCACTCGCAATACTCGCATGGTAACTCCGGAGGCACTCCCTGAGCACATTTCCTCGGCACTGAGCGTGAGCTCGCGTGACGGCCGCTGTGCCGCCTCGCGTAACTATGGATGCTTCGGATCAATATCATGGGTCGGGTTTACTCCAACTTTGGTATTACCAATTTTTCGTTTCAAGGCCGCTGCTACTAAATACAGCAAGACGAAAAAAATTAAGTATTCTAATCATTGTAAGCATCTATCGTTGTAATCAACCCATTGTTAGAATAATAACACAGGGTTACAAAATCAAACATTTTTTTTGTTGCATGAAATTTTTCTACTGTTGTTTACTAATTTGGGTGCGCTGATTTCAAATCTATCTTCAGTTTTTTTGTAGCAGCTCTAGTTAGTGAGATACAGGTACCCCCTTGATTTGCACAAGTATTCGATAGTGCCTGTCAATAGCGCTGTAACTTAACTAGTTTCTTTATTAATTTCATTATAATTTCTTCTAGACGGAAATGTTTGAATAATCTAGATTGTTTTTGTGTTGTTTTTGGAGTATGTATGGTCCAATAATTTAGTTTTTTATATGTGGACTGTGTGAAAATGGCATATTTTGACTACTTTGGGTTTTCGTCGCCATCAATTGCAAAATCTTGGATACCAAGTTTGGTGTGTAATAGTTGGGTTGAATCTTTGCAATTGTAGGCAAACAAAAAAATATCCACATTTAGGTACAAAGCTACCTATGATTTGGCGTGAACTTATCCAACCGTCATAACGACTGTTATTTCTGAGTTACGAAAATCATAGGAACAGACCACTAAAATTTACTATGTGGATATATTCAACCTTAAAATCTTCATAAGACCAGTCTTGAGTATTAGTGACACATCAAAACCACAGCAACTATCTAAACATCTTCGGAAAATCCATACCAGTGCTCAGCGGACTATCCGAAAACGACGGCAGTGGTAGTGACAGTGGTTTTGGCTGATATCAATTGATTGATATCAAATGTTATGGTATTTTTGATGGCCTGCAAATTAGGAAGTTGGTAGATGATAAAAAAAAATATCAACCATATGCCAACTGTCGAAAAAGTGCATGGAAAGAGTGAGTTTGGATAGTGAGAAATTTCTTGGGTAATATGAAGTCGGACGGCTACATTCAGCACGTTGAACAGTTGCTGGTGCACTTCCAGCAGCTTGAATGCAACTTGGGTATACAACTTCACTGCCTTCATAGTAATTTACACTCTTTCCCTGAAAATCCCGGTGACCTAAGCATGGAAAAGTGAGAGCACTTACACCAGGTCTTTCGCAGTATGTAGGAGAGGTATTAGGGGTACTTGAATGAGCATATAAGGCCTGATTGTTGTTGGAGCATCTAAAATAGTACTCATTATACATCTCAATCCAAAAAATCTAAAAAAAAAACATTTTAGACATTTTTATATTTTTTTGAAGATCAACCTAGGTGCATTTTCCATGAAAAAGTATGTCACTTCGTAACTCAAAAACTAGAGCTGTTACATAAAAACGGCATTCATTTTTGTAATCAGCGAGGAAAAACTATTCAGATTCATGTATAAAATCTCATGCAACAGATATCCTGTTACCCGGTGTAACCAATGTAATATGCACATATAGTCCTTTGCCATGCCACTGATTCGGGTGGAAAACCATAGCAAACCTAAATCTCAAAAATTAACACCATACTTTTCATAACCGATAACTATCGCTACTATTCATTTTTATCTGAACAAACATCCTTCAACGGAAATCTAGAAATGAATAGAATATAAAAAAAACGAAGGAAATAGAAAGGTCACGTAAGAAGGTCAGTTCAATAAGTTGAAACGGGGTCGGCCTAGGCGTTTTCTTTTATGTTCCCAACTGGAATATCTGGGGTTTCGCTTGGGGGAAGTTGTGCAACAGTCCCACAGACAAATATCAGCCAGCCAACTTGTATTGCTACCATCTATAGCTCCAACAACACTTGGAAATCTTGTTTGCGAATTAACTACGACCACAACTTCCATGTATGTAACGAAATTTCTAGTTACGCAAGTTAGCTACTATGAAACATTTATCTATAAGTGATATTAGTTACAAAAGTGTATTACAACAAAAACGCCATTTACCGTATTATGTGGAACACGCGTGATCAGTTTTGCACAGAATAAATACTTTACCATTCGCAATCATTGAAAACGTCAGAGACAAAAATATTTCGAAATGTCACATAACAATATCGGGAGCGAAATTGATAACAATTCATGGCAAATAAGTTTGAGTTTAAAAAGTTATAGCCTCGATAACATCCATTATCCACTCCATTAGAACAAGATGGATTTTGACCTAAAAATGCAAGTGGCATTATGCAATGGAATGGAAATGGCTAATAATAGACACATTGGATTAGAACTAATACGATATGATGAACAGCTGTTATTTAGGCCGATAACGTTCATTTAATCAATCAAACGAGGCAGTATTCCCTTTGATCTTATACTTTTATGACGACTAAGAGTACAACCAAAATAATATTTAATATGTGTATGAAAGTTAATTACTAAATACATACAATTGCATTTAATTTATTTATGATTCAAGCAAACAAAGAGAAAGAAGAATATCGTATAACTTTTACTAAACACAAATTGGCCTACATTACAATGTGAGGAAACTAAATTAGCGTAATGTTGCATAGTTAATTGCCTGCATTTTTTATAACTAATTAACCAGTGTTTGTTTTAATACTATGCAGGTATAAATATGTACTCATTCAAGTATTATATGATAAAAACAGCCAACGTAAATATTTTGCATCTCCAACAGATAACAACGCAATTTTGCTGCTTAAAGATATTCGATAATTGTGCAGGTGGAAAAGCAAAGCCTATTAAATTAAAATGATTTTATATAATATAACGTTGCGGTTGAATAACCACGAGCCGTCACTAGCAGAAACAACAAACAAATAGATGGTACAGGCAACAATGGTAGTGAAAATTAAACGTGAGAAGCGAATACTTAATAAGCATTCAGGTGTGAGGGTCAACAACCCATTATCTTTGCTTTAGTATCTTTATGTTAGTGAAATCTGTCGGTTAGGTAATAACATTATTAATGTTGCGATAAGGCCTAAAAACATTGTAACTTGATTTACATATTTACATAAATGCCTATGTAAAGTATAAGGTGATGTTTTAGGTACTTTCGAAGCTTATTCGGGGAAATAACTTGATACTGTAACTAAACACAATAAACCCGGAAAGTTAGCTTAAACAAATGAAAATAAAGCTCGGCAGAATAAACTTTGCGCCCGTAACCGCAACGAGATACGGTAGCCGAGTAAAACAGAATGACTTCACCAGCTGAGTTATTCAAAGGATTTAATCCGCAGCGTCGGTAACATGAGCTTGTTACTAACAGTGTTAGCGACAAATACTGTAAACAAACTGTCCGCGTCAGTCTACACATTATTATCAGCTAAAATAAATACATTGATAAATATTTGACAGCGATTTAGTAAAGGGCTAAGTATTTTTTTATTGGCGGTCTTTAACACGTTGGCGTAAACTGCCCTGCAGTGAGACATTAGGATTTATTACATCGAATCTCTACAAATATAAAATATATATTTTTTGCAAAGTTCTTTTAATTCAATCTAATAAACATTGTGATGAGTAATCCTTACCTCATGATCCCTGTAGAAAGGTTCCACCAAATTCTCGGGGACCCGATTGTTGAAGGCCTTCGATAACAGCCATTTGATCGATGCTCGCTGCTTCGACTGAAACAAGAAATAAAAGCATTTAATAAATTACAGTAAACAACCGAACTTCGAGTGGCCAACCGTTACCAAAAATCTTATTCGTACGAGTATGCTGCAAAGGAGTGAGATGTAAAAAAATAATTTGGACTGACGCTGTAACTTCGTTACTGGTATTACTACATATTAAGCTCCTAATGAGTCCCACATAATTGTTACTGGGCCTAGGCAAGTAACGTTATTATCTTAAAGTACAACTAAAATGTGATCGTGCTAATGGGCCATAAATGTTTTTACTGGCATAAGTACCAGTAAGATTATTTTTGATAATTACACAAGCATACCACACATACATAATATGGGTATTTTATCTTTATGTTCTGACCTGATTTCACACTGTGGGGGTACAAGCCCATACTCCGAGTAAATTTAGAAGTTGTGTTCATATCAAATATTGTATAAGAATCTCCATTCAACGTTCAAATGTCTCTTAATATGAAAGGAAAACTTAATTGTATTACAAAACAAATGGGTAAGCCAAGGACTCCACAAGTCATGGCTATAAAACCTTTGTAGGTGCTAGGTCCAGCCTCTAGGTCAGTCATTATATTCGGTAGGTACATTATTAATATCCACCGTGCTAATGACACGAAGGTTCACGTTGTGACAAGTACATAACACGCGTATTTAACGACTTGCTCATGGCAGCGGCACATGAATGGCCATTGAGCCGCGGTGGCTGTCGATTGCCACAATTATTGTCAACCGTGTTATGGCAACGTCCGCTTATTGTGATCGTGTTCATCGACGAATGCAACCAACGAGCCTTGCCCCAATTTGCCTACGTACTTCTGGTACCAACGCAGTTGGGAGATCGGGCACATTCTTCAATTTGTTCAAGACGTTCATAAAATGCGCCTAGAATTGAACCTAATAGTTTTAGGTGCCCATTTAACCGCACTGTCCTAATTTTCTTACTCTTTACGAGAGAAGACAGTTTTGCTCTCGCATTTCAATTTGCAGTATGTTTACACCCGCAACTAAGCAAGAAGTTTTATTAGTTCTTCAATTACAAATATTTGCTTTATAAGGAGTTGAATGAACCGATAAGAAGAAAGGTCATCAGATAACCGAGACATTCAATATGGGCCTGCCAACTTCCATCTGCAATAGCTACACAGTCTTGAATTAAACGATGCGATATTTTCGTCTCGGCTGCGACACATTTTAAACTTGATTAGCTGGACGAAATAAACGATGAAGTAATGGAATAAATACCATTTGGTGCCACTTCATTCAATTAGAGTTGACATTTGAGAGAACTTGGATTGACCGAATTGTGCAATATAGATAAATGAAATAATAAAACTACAGTTGCAAATTATAAACCAACACGACTACGAAACACTATTCTGCATCTTTCGAGACCTTTAATTTCTCCTCCGTTTCACTTGAAACGTCCGAGATCTCACCCAAATAATAATACATCAACATTAATTGAAGTATCATTAAGCTAAGAGTAGCTATCGCAATCAATAATGAAAGCTTTCAGATAAAAATAAAACCATCAATGTGCATTACAGTACAGATGCACCCGATAATTCATTTTGATTAATTCATGCAATTTGACCAGATGTTATAATAGCAGGTGTTAGTCTTAAATACACTAAGAGCACATGCTACACCAGGACAAAAAGTGTCCTAAAGACAGGTTACAGACAAAGACCGGGTTGACTCGAAGGAGGCACGCAGCAGATGGGCAAGACAAAATATGGAAAGTCTGAAGACTTCTTTTTAGTTGTCGCTAATGACAATGATGATAAAAACTAGACATGCGACACGTGCTGCTTAAGTGTCGTGTACGATGGTTATTTGAGACAAGACAAATCCGCTAGAATGTGTTTAAATACAGATATGTTATATCAACGAATAACTTGAAAATTGATAATCAAACACACGATCTTCAAGCAAGAAATACCATCATGCCATCTTGGGTATCTCATACCAATGTCGTGTCAAGGCCAGTTAGATAACTCTATGGAGGCGTCAGCGGTGGTAATGATACTACAAATTGGAGCGATTCTTGAATATCGTACATGCAGTTACGATAACGTCAGCACGCAAGTGAGAAAGCATTCACGCAACTGGCGTAGTTCAGATCACTCTCTGTTATTAGTCCCAAGTAATATTTAGCTCACATAAGAAGAAAGAAAATCTCTCGTGGACCAGTAATTAACATAAGACAAAGAAAGTTAATTAAAGGATTTCATCTTTAGCGTCAATGGTGGAAGAATGCAAACAGTGCAAAAGAGAATGCAAGATGACGTACCAAAGCACAATTCAAATGTTGACTGAACGATATCATGCATATCAGACCATATCAATGCAATTCTTTAGATAAGTTTATAGGAATTAAAGTTGTACAAACCGAAATCGACATGTTGATACTGCATAATAGTAGATAATCGTTGCCAACCGTATATCATAACATTTGTGCATCAGTTCAGGTAATCCCGAATATAGCTAAGAAAAGCAAAGCTAATAAAGGGTAAGTGGCAAGGCTATCAATAACAGCATCAAACTGCCGACAAATCATACTGAGAGGTCGGGCGCGTGCCGGCGCATGCCAGAGTTAAAAATAGGCCGTTGCAGAGACACTCCCAAATAGGAAGCCACTTGGATGCTCTAAATCAAACACAAGTCACATCACACATTATATACTGAAACATAAAGGCAAAATGTAAAATGGTCAAAATTCTAGGTCGTTACCAGATTACACCGTCCAAACAATTTCACTGATTCCACTTTTATAAAATTCAGTTTCAAAACTTGTTAGTATGTAAATACGCATTGAAGAAGACAATTAAAACAAGACGCTTTATGGTAATTTATTCGTAAAAATGTAAATTAATTAAATTTACTTCTGACACATTCACAGATCTTAGTAAAATACGAATAAATTTCAATTCATTTGAAAATAAGCTTCAATTTCACTTTCTTTGACCTCTTTCTAGTTTTTTCGTAGAATCTCTGATTTAGTATTGAGTTACTTATTGTCAATGTTCAAAGCTTGAGTTCAAGGCCTATAATTAACGCGATTAAAGTAAGACCAACTGTAGGTATGTCATTTAAGAATCTGATGCTTCTTTATTACCCATCCTACATAAAAACTATTTTTTTTGTCATCAATTTGCCCTTATTTTAACTCATTGGGGCCCTGATTTCCGAATAAATTTATTATTAAGTCAATACCCAAGCGCCTGTTTAAAATTTTTAGTAAATACGTCTTCAAAATAAATTCAATTTACAGCGTCGGCGCCGGCGTCGTCGTCGGGAGCGTTTCGCTCGTAAAGAGCCGTCTATTAAGTAGTTTCATGCACCACGCCATAACATATAGCAAGTGGAGCGGGCAAGCCACTCTCTACACTCAATTCGTAGTATTTAATTGCGGAGCAATTAGCGGAATCACCACTGCGGTCACATTTCACTCTCTCTTGTGACTAACAAGAGGTTTCGGCTCAGTTCATTAGTACCTTCAGCCGGAATAATACACTTCCGGCATCGCAATTTTGCATCAAACACCGCGAATCCGAGCGGAAAACTACGAGTATTATATATATATTAGTTCAAATGATTCTTACACTAGCCTAGCTAGCCTACTTACTAGTGAGATGAGTTGACTTTACAAACTGTGGGAAACTTAAATAATAAGGTGTAAAAAACGATTCAATGAATTGTATTCAACCAGAGTGTACCATATTTGGAGGTTTAACATTGAACAGCTTCGACAAAATTGCAAGCAAACAATAAATGCGAGTTTCAGCAGAAACGTATCCTTTTTTATTGAAATTCTCAATAGCCAATGTCTCATAATGGCATATAATGGAGAAGCTTAAGTTCTAAGAGCATAAATAAAAATAGGGACCTACACCAACTCGAAATTGATAATAAGTACCTATATAAAAATGTAGAAAACATTTTACATTAAATTTGATTATCAGAAAAGGCACAACTTACAGACTTTCACATTGTTTTTAAATCGTCAATTACTTTTAATTGCGTAAAGCATTGCGTAAAGATGATTGTCAACATTGTTAAACCTCCACGCCCTACTTTTTTCATTTCAGTCAGTCAACAAATTTGTTTCCTATTTTAAACAGAGAAGCAAGCTCAACAGGTGGCAACAGTATGTACATAACTGTAATGTCTGATCGATATTCAATGGAACAGGCTGGCACGATTGCGTAAGACAAAGAGTACATACCAAACAGTCAAAACAACGGAAGAGGTCAAGGGTCACTCGATGCATTACGATGGAGTACAGTTATTTGAATCGATTATAATCGATTCGCCGATACAGAGTAGCCGATGCGTGGAAACTGGAAAGGTGCGTTGGCACCTGCAGCCCACGCAAGTGGCTGAGGTCGAGCGCCCACGCCGCCTCCGAGCGAGCCTCGATTAACTTTAACCAATATCTTGTACTCAGCATTCTAGCAATCGCAAACCCACGAGTGAAACGGAATCTCTCATAGAAAATCTTGTCATCGATCGATTGTTATTAATAGTTCACATTCAGAATATTCAACATTCATGTGGAAAGTAGGTTTAGAAACGGGATATAATTTACACATAATCAATACCAAGATAGACAGTTTAACAACGTATAGGGCAGAAGTGGTATCGCCTCGCCAGTAATATACAAAGGCATAAGAACTTGCAATAAGACAGGACATATTTGACAACAACGGAACAAGAAGTGATTCACGACTGTCCAAATATGGCAGACCAGTCAAACAGGCAGGACGATAAAAGAATACTATACAGTCTTCGTTATACTTACACACTACAATAAGTATTCAACTCATATACCTAATACGGTCATACCCTGCGTGCAAATACGAGTACTTATCAGGATTGCATGGTACTATGCAAGGTGACCATTAATTATTTCAAGTATATTCCCATAAAAGTCAATAGGAAATGAATTCCTGCATTAGAACTTACAACAAAATAGTAAATACGGTTTTTTTATATTACAAATATATTTGTTAATTTTACTTAGATTTCTTCATAGTACAAGTACCTAAGTAACATGAAAAATAGGATAAATTAAATAATGTATTTTTGTAGTCAAGGGCACCAAAGTGCTTTAGGTATCGTATCGAATCGCACATTTACCCAGCTTTCTGCCTGGTGGAACTAATGATATTACAATTAGTTTTGTAGTACAGGTACAGGAAGCGAGAAATGATTAGGCCTCTTCTGAGTCACTGGGGTTGCAATTTTCGATCCACTCGACCGATCGTTAGTCACAAAGTTTCTGTGAAAGATAATAATTGACTTTTTGTCAAAACAAAAAATAAACGTTGACTTCTTAGTCATGATATCGAGGTCATTATAATATAATAAAGAATAATGGTAAGTTCAGAGCATCTGCGATTCTTTACTCACTATTCGCCGTATACATGTTTTGAATTAAACTGGATAATCAGTAAACTTCATGTATTCAATCAGTTCAAACCGTCAACAGTGTAGAGGCGCGATGGATGAAGTCATATGGCTGATGACAACTATAAATATGAAGCCTACGCAACCTCGTTATAAAGCATATCCTTCGCTTTGGCAGTTGCTAGATGATATGATTTTTTTTATTTTTACGTTACATAAATATTGGTTCTTGATTAGCAGACTTAACTTATACTTTTTAACATACTCTCAGCAAGCGTGGTGATTAAGCCAAAACCCATCTTTGTAACGATAACTTCTATTGTATTTCTGACTAGCATGCTGACATGTTGGGAAACTGTTAGTCAGTATGTCCACTTTAAATAAATAAATAAATAACATGATTTCAAATGATGGAAGCCTTTGCCCTGTAGTGGGACATCAATAGGCTAATACATACTTTACTTTACACATTAAAGAATGTAAGTTGACTACACCATTGAAATTGATAAAATTATAACTACATAGATCAATGATTCAGTCAGACAGAAGTCGCCAAAACATCGTTTAACATCTTTAACTATATTATAAATGCCGCAATCACATTTTTTCCATACTCATCATTATGTACAATGATCAGTAATACACGATTGACAATGAAAATTGCCGTGGCCTCAGAGCCTACGCTGGTATTAGCGAGGCACTGTCAAGGCCCCCGCGATGCCATGTAGGAAGTGGCAGGAAACCAACGCTCATCGCATTTAAAACGAAGCAATCTTCATCTACCATTAGACAATATAAACATTTTGATAAAGCTCAGGGCTTAAGCTAGTAACTACACAATCACAGGGACAAAAACAAATACGAACAATTATTGTAAAAAAAAAACTTAAGCTAAAGATAGCAAGTAACCCAGCATACAATAAGAAACATAATGAAGATATGTGAATATGTTCCTAGGAAATTCTGATTCCAAACATGCGTGCAACACTTATGGCAGCGTATATTATAAATCATATGTTAATCGCCATTGTCGCAATTATTATGTCAGGGTTATGATAATAGTAACCTTGAGGTAAGGTGTAATTAAGCCTTATACATTTTGCGGATTTAGTTCAAGTTTTGGGTAAATATCAAATAGCCAAAACTATCGAAAGATTATTAATTAAATTGAAAACTTTCGTCAAAAATCTTCTTCATAAAAGAAACCTTCGACGGACTTCTGTCTCTTCGTATCTCAGTCTACCGAAGTTTACGTAACACACTCCAGGCATTTGCGCATTGTTCAGACTCAAATAAAACAATCAATTTAATCTTTTCGATCATACTTTCTTTCTCTTGCAATTTTAGCATTCCGCTTCAAAATTTCCACCATTTATCCAATCCACAACTATGAATCAGAACGGTAATATACTTTTGAATTGCTATCTAGCGTAAGCCGCGTAGTGTGACCCAGTTGAGTGATGTAGACAGAAGGATTTATCTCGGTGAAAGTGAGAGATGTAGCGTCGACTTGCAAAGGGAGCAGACATCGGTTGATATAAACATTTCGTAACCACTATAGGCGCTAACTACTAGCGATCGATATGACTGGCGGACTGGCGATGGCGAGCTGGCGGCACACTTGCTGTCTATTACATCGCTGGTTACGTCAGAAGATTGACCAAAATATTGACAGTCAAATATATGGCTAGGCTGAGGTAATTGCTGGTATTGAAAGTTGTTTGAGGTACACCGGAAGTTACGAAGAGATGCAGCAAAACACAGATACTGATGTAAAATTAATAAATTGACCAATTATTTTGGCGGAAAATAAAAGTTTTTACGCGTTTAACAGGTTTGGTTTAGAGACGGAAACGAAAGAGTACTTCCGTTACTCAAATACAACAAATCTCTCATACGACATGACATGTACTTAGTCTAAAAAGGGCATCATTACGTTTCCAAATAAGCGATTGATATGTTTACAATGTCGAGATAAATATGGTCCGTGACCTACCTCCATGGGGGTCTCGAATTGATTTCAAAAACCATTCCAAACGTATCGCTACCAATGCAGAAACATGTTTTTCTAATTCAAAAATGTTTTATTTTGACATTTATGCGAACTTGATTCGTTGAATCGCATAGTAGGCGTAATTTTATGGCTCAACTAATTTGCAAATTGCGCTGTTGACAAGGTTGGGTTTTGTCAAAACAATGTTATGTTATGAAATTCAAACCTTGGGGTGTGAGAATCCTTCGAGCAAATCAAAAAGCCATCATGGAAATGCGTAAAAGCTTCGATCCGTCCAAGATGCGATTTGAAGACGATTTACTTGCGCTCAAAATTCAAGGCAAACTAGAATATGTACATATTTGATGGACACATGTAGTGTTATTCACTTAGTTAAGTGGAAGATAGATAATTCCTTTAAAATAAACTAGCGACTTTATAACGTCATACTTCTATGTTAAAATATTTTTAACTGTTTAAAGGTAAAGTTTACCTTAAAAATACTCTCAGTGATCAAGATTTAAATGAATAAACTAACTAGCTACTTATGTATACATGCACGTCTCGATTTCGAGATTTCCCACGGAGGTTGCGCGCAATACTGCACGACATTACCACTAGAATCTGGGGTGGCGAGAGAATTACACAAGAATCTCGCCATCTCGGAGGATGAGCGAATGGCGAGCACAAATCTCACAACTGGAATCTTTGAACGGCCTGAACTATTCGAAAGTGTGAGAACCTTACGCGCCGTAGTAAGCTTGTTGATGTATTGGTTATTGAAGTGGCTCCTATGAATTATTTATGCTTCATACCGCTATCTGATTGACAGCCAGCACATTAGTAACAAAATGATTTAATAAAATAGATCGTTTGTGTTTATAAACCTAAATCCCTTTTCGTTGTATGATGTTGTTGATTTTTAAGTTAAACATTAAACATTTGTATTTAATCAGAGTTTTCAATGCTTTGCTTTTTTGAGAGTCAAAGAGTTGCTTGTATTATTTTATCATTATAATTATACTCAACAACACGGCCTTATCTAAAGGGCAACAAAACATAACACAAACAATGAAACACTCGGCATATCAGATGATCCTGATAAACGAGAGAATAGAAAGATCCAGACCAAGATCATACTTTGCGATAGTGTCTCTCTTGACGTAGCGATAAAAATAATGTCTATTTTGAATATTATGTGTAGTCAGTCATATATGAGAACTGTCGAACTTTGGAACATTCGGCAGGTCATAATTCATCACATCTTCGCTGGCTTACATAAGACAAATGACGAGCGTTTCATGAGCAGATCATCCGTGGTTACGTTTACATTCATCATTTCGGCTACGAGAGAGAGTGGTCCATTCATCGTTTGTTTAGTAAGTCTTACAAATACGTAGTTACATTCGTCTCATTCGCGACCGTCAATTTCACTTTTAGCAATTATAATAGTTGGAGGGAGTAATGTTAGGTAATAATATTGGTATGGTATGCTCGACTAAACACTCGTCTTAATTACTTGCTCCACTGACAATGCAAATGCATGACGAAGACGATAGAAAATTTAACCTTATTCAGTGGCAATCCGAAATAACAGTTCTACTTTGCTTATTCAAATACAATTGAGTGATTCTGAGCACTCGTGTGCAATACTGAGTCCATTAAGCCGGTGCATTGAATTGAAAAGGCAATTTCTTCTTGGACGTACGTCTGTAATATAAAGCTCGACCACATGAAAGTAACCGCACGATACGTGCCGTATAGCTTTCTCTAACTGCTGCGCCCATCAAACGTTGGCATTGTGCTACCAGATGCTTCAATTCCAATATCAATGATGCAGGAATGACATCGGCGCTAATTAGCCAACTAAGATGATGGGTGATGATATCAGGAATGACATCAAATTTTAATTTCTATCATTTCATTCCTAGTACATTGCTGTCGATCATAGTTCATTGAATAAGTACTAAGAGAAGAACACAGCTATAGAGGATATACAATCTTCAAATAAAATCAATAAAGTATTAATTTGTATGATAAAGTAGCAAGTTTCCATTTATAAATAATCGCGAAGAATTTCTTTATAGTCTTGTATCTGAGAATTGATCTCGTAGAGACCGTATGCTTCGAAAGCGTTTCTAATCTTAAATAGACACCAGCTCTGATTATGTACACTGATTATTGTTATAGCGCAATTCATATTGATCAATCTTGAAAGTTTGAGTTCCATCGAACGTCCGAATAATGAGTTTAATATTGGAGTTTTACGTAACGCAGTAACGTTTTGTTTCAGTTCACTGACAAAAATAATGGTTTCATTCGCTAATAAGGTCTGAAATTAAACTGGTTGTTTAACATTTACTACCCATTGATTGAATAAAAATAGTTTACGCGCTTGGAACATCTATTAACCCAATTCGGCGTTTATGTAACCAGTCTTGATTTGAAGCGTTGCATCTCCTCTAAAGGAGGCTACAAGGTCTAACACATCAAAATAACATTAAATAATTACTATACCCAGTTATAACTGGCAACGTGGTGAATCTAACAGCCGTTTCAACCTTCCGAAGTATTATGAATGATATTATTGCAAAACACCGAGTCTGGCAGATATGCCTACGTAGGTATAGGCACCGTGGCAAGGTCTGCGCCTTACAAGAGCTCTGTGGGCGGAAGCATGCGCCAGCACCGACCACGGAGCCTCCACAATGAGCGACCATGTCGAAACGCGCTCGGCCACGTCACGCTAAGCAGTCGAGTTTATTGGCTTTTCTCCGAACAGATAGTAGATTCTTAATTACCCGATGTTCTCAGCAGTAACGTAATAATTGTGAATTTCACGTTAAAGAATCATATTATTGCGGAAACAAACGTCATTTCCATTGGACAGTTTTCAGCATGGTCACTATAATTTTAATGACCTTAGTTGTGATGAATTCTGAAATAAAGCTTGGGCTACGTTCAGTTTTCTACAATAATAATTTGGTAATAAACTCTGCAGCAACATAATCATCTCGTAAGTTTTCCGTTGAATCAATTTAGAATTCTTGCGACAAACTGGTCTTGCGTCCTACAGCTCCGTTTACGTTTATAGCATTCCAACAAGTTACTTCGTCACAGTTCTAATCCGTGATTTACATTAAGTCAATAACTTTTAATGTTAAGAAGGTTTACTGCGTATTATTTTTAAGGGGTTACCTATAACAGTATACAGTAAAATACCTAAATAACAAATTCGATGAGGAAAATTAAGCAATCGATACAGGCATTGCATATTTACCAATCAGACATGTGTAGGAAATGAAACCTCGTTTACAATCAAGGTACGATTCTCATTTCCAATATATCTTACTATTATCACGACGAATCGTATTGGATTCACGGCGTTTTCTCTACGCGTCGACGAGCATCTGTTCATTTTACGATTTCCTGACCGATACACCTCCCGGTCGGAACATTGCATTTTGTGCCCCAGCTGGTAGTCCGTGTAATTTACAACAGTACCGCGGAATAACACGATCACAGCATTGCCCGCAGAAACACTGCATCACATTTAACGGAACGATGTCATTACCACAATCCATACGGAACATGCGTAACAATTTGCTGTTCTTCGCTATTCTAGATATTTTGCTCTACATTTATTTGAGGGGGTAAAAAGCAAGTAAGCGCTAGAGTGATCTGGGTCGGTAACCACGCTGGTGTGCGCTCCTTTCGCGGTTGGTGGCCAACGAGCCGTGATTCTCCACGAACGAGATACAGCCACGGTCCGATGACCTAACCTTGGCTCCATCCCGTATTCCCGTCCAGATGACGATGACATCACCGTGGAAAGAATTATTATAACACACTGCGAGGCCAAGGCCGGATTTTCGATCGATGATAATTTGTACATAACACGACAGAATATTAAAAAGGAAAGTTGGGTTAATGACCCTTTCTATAGCCGGTTTAGTTCGACCGACAGATTAGATTCTTTTTTAACAACCAAAACGTGGTAGACAGATCGATTTAGCTTTCGGTTAACATTTGAAAGAGGCCACGCCATTTGCGGAAATAACAGCTGACCACAGTCGGGGCTAGAGCATTCCACTACAACGCTGACTCGAATGCCATTGGGTTTTGGTATTCGCAATCTAACAGTCTTATTCACAATATAATAGGCAAGTACTGAGACTCCAATTGAAGTATTAGTTACTCGCCACTTTCTAAACGTCTTTGTAATATTTCCAAGACAATTTATAGCGTTAATGTATTGATACCGATCTCTGTTTCATTGAAATATGGACTCACTGAAGCCAGTTTAAGCTATCGTTACATTTAAAATATAAAGTTTTGTTATTGAAAACGAAACTTTAGGCGCTTAGCCTCGCTTTAGATTTATTCATTGTCAAATTACACGCGAGGTTAAAGGAATATAATAGTATAAAATTTTGAGCCTGTAATGACCATGTCAATCCGAATTAGTCAGTCCATGAGATATCAAAAACTTATGAGCAAAATCGCGGCATTACATCGATTGCGCTAGTACCGGCACTCCTATCGATAAAGTCGCATAGGTAAACATGTCATTATCATCAACATTCCAAACGCATAACGTTATCACAGCACGAGCGGTGTCATACAGCTAACTGTGAACGGAGCACATTAGCATGAGCATCTCACCGAAACGGCGACAGATGCACCGGGCACGACGGACGCCTCCCCCATGCCGTGCTGACCTTCCGGCGCGCTCATGAAGCGGCGGAGGGTGCCGTACCCCGATGCGGAGGCTACCATCGCGACCATAGTTCACAATCACTGCACGAGCACAGGCCCTCCAGGTGACATCACTCGCGTGTTCGAGCGGTTCGTGCGCGCGCGGCGTGCCCCGCGCCTGACGCGTCTCAACTGCGCGCGAGCCGTCGCCGCGCCCGGGCCCCCACCAGCGCGCCCGACCACCGGCCACCAACCGCTGCCGTTGCCGATAAGCCTCTTCAGTACCGCGAAACCTGACAGTTCTTTATTTTTATTTTTAACTAGCGGCCGCCCGCGACTCCGTCCGCGTGGATTTCGATTTCCAATATCCTATGTGTTATTCTGATGTATAAGCTATATTGTGGTAAAGTTTCATTCAAGTCCATTCAGTAGTTTTTACGTGAAAGAGTAACAAACATCCATACATCCATACATACAAACTTTCGCCTTTATAATAGTAGTAGGATTAGCAACCTGAACTGGCCTGAGTTATTTTTCTTACAAAAATAATTATTATTGTAAACTCATTTTAAAGATTAGTTTCATAAGAATGAATGAAGCCAACGTTTTAGTATTCATCATCACTTACTTTGGTTTTGAGTAAAATTGTTGGAACTTGTTTCTAATAATCATGAGTAAAATAATTTAGGATATCTTATAAGATAAGAAACCGCAAATATTTAATCAAGTTTACGTCAAGATCAAGGTTTTTGAATTAGTTCTGAGTGATACAAAAAAATAAATATAGACAATTACCACTCTTTTGACAGGCAAAAAGGAGGAGGTCTTCAAAACCACTTTTAATAAGTCCAAGTCATCATCATTGACATAAATTGTTATCTTTGCAGTATTTAAAAAAATAAATTTATAAACTTAAGTAAGTTAAGAAAGCTTAAGTCACTAATGCATTGGTGTTGTCCTACTATCAGGCAATGGCTTCACACCAACATCAACTAGTACACTTTCCAAAAGCAGGTTAGAAAACTTCTATGTATTATAAAGCCGAGGTAGTACTTCAAACCTTATACCATTGGTGTATTCTCTGATTTTCTTTTATAATCACTTATCATTGGTTCAACTTCATAATCAAATCTTATAGTAAAAACAGTAGCGACTGACTCATTCAGTATGCTGACAGCTTTTTTATTTTAAAGTACAAACAACAGTTGTACTTTAAAAAAAGAAAAAGCTGTTGAAGGAACCATCTCTCTATGATCCAGTCCAAGTCATTATGAATAGCTGACTCAGAAAGGTATACCTAAAAGTAACCAAATGTCATAGAAATGATGCCTTTTTGATATAATATGATAAATAAACCTATTAGCTTCTCAAGGGCTTTTGTAAACTGCTTTGTAATATTTCCAAGCCAATTTCTAGGGTCAAATATTTTTTTAACAGTTGTGCTGTTATACAATCTTTTAATTATTATCACAAAATGAAAAAGCTACTCATTAAAGACTTTACATCAAATTGAATAACCTTTGTCTAGCACCAAACCTCCTTTTTATAAGATGTAAATCATACATGTTTGTAACAGCTATAAATCATGTAGGAATAAAAGTCACCGACCAATCTTGCCAAGTACATTAAATATTACTTAAATACATTTCTCAATGGAAAATAATATCAATAGGGTAATGTCCTACATCCTATCAAAAGAAAACACTTGGTAACTTCCAGAATGTTACCAATATTGTTTTTGTGAACATTTCCTTTGCAAATATGTACAGAGACAATAGACTGCCAAATGAAATCAGATATGACACATAAGGCTCATAACAATGTTCTAATACCAATAATTTATTCATCAACAGTGTGGGCAGGGACAACTTCGCCCACAGGCTACCTTGGTTTGCTTTATTACATATAAAAGGTAACATGGGTGACTGGCCAACTGGATACTTGCAGTACGTTAAATTAAAACGCTATTTAGGGTAAATGCGCGACCTTTTTGGTCAAAAACAATAAAAGAATTACACAATGCACGTGTGGTTCCTTGGCGAGAATAAATGCCATATATAGACATCAAGGCGACACAAGCAGTGAAAAGGTCAATTTCACCACAGCACACACTGCTCCAAATGCTGCGATATCGAGCAGCCGGCTATTAGAGCTGAGCGAGGCTCACCTGTTTAGTATCCGCGAAGTCTGCGGCCTCCATGTTGGCGTGTGATCTCTCCTGCCTCTCCATGACTTCGAAATCATGAGAATTTCTTATTCTGCGATGTTTTATAGGCACACAATACAAACTCGATCATAACAATCGCGATGGACACCACAATCCAACGAAACAATGTCAGTGGTTGCACCAACACGTTCGACACTTTGAAGTCGTTAGAGTAACGGAAAAATAACTTAAAATGTATAATCACAAAGTTAGGCTCATCTTGATAGTTTTATCGCAAATATAAAGCACCAGCAAGTGATTTTTCAGCTAATACACGAAAAACACAGTTCATCACCATCTTAAAAATTTCACACATTCCGTCATCGAGGCCGACTGACGGTCGCTGCCCTACGCAATGTTCCAATTTATGCATAGTCTTAATATGTCACAAATTACTTATTGAGTAACGAGAAAATACAATATTGGTCTAAAGTTATTGAAATTATTCAAGTAAAAATACCCATAAATTTAACCGTCTATAGCTTTGAAAAATATAATTATGTTGCAGTAACATACATTATTTGACTTCTTTAAACAAATTTCAAATTCAGTGAAATGGAATAAAACGGAATATAGGTACTAGCGCCACCTGGTGGAACAAACTTATATATTGACTTGCCAGTAACAAAAAACTAAATATCCATGGGGAATATTAAAATGTACATTGTTAAAATAATCAGATCCAGACTAATATTTTAGAGAGGAACGATTCGTATTTTTGTATGTGACGAATAAATTCAAAAACTACTGGACCAATTTCAAAAAATATTTCACCATTGGAAAGCTGCATTCACCCTGAGTAACATCTATATAAGGTGTAACAAAATATACTGCAAATATTTTAAGGGCGAATTGTTTAGTGGAAATGTAATAAATTTGTCTAGTAATTTTTTTTTGTTAATACGCTAGTTTCCGAGATAATCAACAAAATAAATTGAGTGAATAATTGGGAAAAGTACAAAATTTTTCATATGCAAGACAGCTGGTCGTGTCTTATCAGTGTAATACAGTTACTACACTTGTCCTGCCCCAAAAGCAAAGTGGTGGAGAGGGGGCGGAGCTTACAGGACGAAAAGAGCAAATTGGCCAATGCAGAAAATGCAAAATTTTTAGGTATTAATTTTGACTTTTTATTATCTGATATTGATTACATTGCCACTAAAGAATTCGCCCTTAAAATATTTGCAGTATATTTTGTTACACCCTATATATTATATAGCCCGAGGGAACTTCTTTCTTTTCGTACCGGGATATAATTATCCCGGTACGAAAAGAAGTTCCCTCGGGACGCGGGTGAAACCGCGTATCGGACCGCTAGTAATGAATAAACTCATTAAATTACCAATAATATAACTCATTAAATTACTTCTTTATCGATTAGTACCTGCTCTTTAAAACTAAACTATTATATTTCTGTTTAAGAACAAAGTTCAAATTTTTTTTCTTCTCGCATGCCTTCTTTATTTATTTACATTGAAAAGTGAATAAGTTTGTGGAACTTCCACTCGGAAGAGCCCCTCGTATAAGGAGGTAGATACCTCTCGATCTAACAAAAGACTACAGGGAAGTAGCACTTTAATACTATTGTGCTATGTTTCTTCTGGTGAGTAGAGACTCACCAGAATAATTTTACAGCGAACTTGTGCTAATGTGCTATGCCTATTGGGAAGAGTAAGCCCAAAGTTGCGGAGAGTTAAGTACGGGGATGTAAAAGCAGAAACCGCATCTTCATCGGTCTTTGTGGAGTCGTAGCCAGACATCCCTAGAGCAGCGATAATCACTTTGCCAACGTTCATTAGCCTAGCTCCCTCTAACAAATAAGAAACAAAGTGGATAGATAGGGTTTAATTTGTTGGATGATTTAATACCTCGTTGTCTTCACCTTTTCATCACTTTTCGTTGCTCATTTTATTTTAATTTATTTGGTGTATACATGTTTAATACAATTTTAGGGGACATTTGAACTTATTAGAATGGTATTATCAAAGAAAATTTGACATATGCCATATTGCCACCCGTGCGTGACATTTGTTTTCAATTGGTAAATTCACTTTGAAAATGAATCTTTGTTGAATCGATTCAAAAATGCCTCGAGAAAAAAGCCGCTATCGTGAAAGACGAAGCTCATCCCACAGTTCTGATTCTTCTTACGACAGGAAAAAATCTAAAAGCAAGCACAAAAGGCGGTCGCGTTCAAGGGACCGCTCCGAGTCCAGCAGCCACAAGCGAAAACGTTCTAGTTCTCGATCAAGGCATACAAAAAGGCGTAGTTACACTAGGAGCTTGTCGAGGGATCGTTATGATTCAAAGAAAAGAAGATCTACGTCGAGATCTAGAGGCAAGCGATCGAAGAGATCCGCGTCCCGTGATCGCTCCCGATCTCGATCTAGTTCCCGAAGCAGGAGCAAAACATATAGCAAGAGCAAAAAATCTAAGAGGTCACGATCCTCTAGTAGTCGTTCAAGTTCATACGACATTGGTAAGTTGATATAATATATCATATTGTGTTGTTATACAAAAGTTGACAACAAATTATTCATATTCGAGTATGTCTATGAATGTGTCCCAATGTATGTTTTTCGAAATAGGAGATTCATGCACACTTTAATTAAGAAAATTGACCTACTGATAATTTACATATTGCATTAATAACAAAACACTTTTTGTTTTCAGAAAGACCACTTCCTCCTAAGCCTGTCAACTTAGACGACACTGAAATGAAGTTGGAGAAAGCCATAAAAGCAGCTGAAGCAGCAGGATTAACTATGACAAAAATACCCACTTATGAGTATAAAGAAGTGGAAATCAAAGAAGACATGCCAACAATTCATGACAGGAACTTGTTGGCGGAGTTGAATAGCGAGTCCTTTGTGCAAAGGTCTTTCACATCTTCGAAGAGTAAAAAGCAGAATCAGAATATTGTCATAGATTTGAACTCACAAACTGTCACTGTACCAGAGGCTGATATCAAAGTCCAGAAAGATGATTCAATTATAGATTTCAATGTAAGTAAGACCTTGATTCCTTTACTGAGGATTGTGATAATATGTTTTTCTTAATTTAAAGACCTAAGTCTAATATGGTTTTGTTTTATCTGCTTTGCCACTGCCTGAAGAGACTACTGGAATAAGGAATCAGTAAAAACAAATTATAATCAATATGATAATCATATTACGCAAAGTAATTGCATATGAGAAAATTATTTAAGACACTTTTGAAAGATAAATTAATATAGAAAACTATATGTAACCCTGATTATGAGTGGATCTTGTTACATTAGATGTCTAGTCATTATGTAATGATGTTAAGGATTGCATCATATGAAAAAAAGCACTGGTGTTAAGAGAGCATCTTATTCATTGGAATATTTGGTAAGAGATTAGACTCTAACATACACAAATAGACCAATAAAACTTTACTTCACTAGGAAGTTAAGTTTTATTGGTATATTTTAAGGGTATGCTTGGTTGTGCAATTTTGTTCTATTGATCTTCTATCTTCTCTTGGTAAGTTCACCCATCACCACATCCAGAGCTCCTTTTACATGACACAAACTTTAAATTGCTTTTATTTTTTACAGGAAATACCAAGTGAAGAGGAGTTGAGAGAGATGTGGATAAAGAAACTTTATCAATACAGGAAGAAGATGCTTAAGGATGAATTATAATAATTATAACAATAAATAAATTGATGAAATGTATTTATTTTTTCTTTCACATACTTTCTAGACTTAGGAAACAGTAGATGTTTAGTAATTATAATAGAAACTTATTGTTCCACACTTTTTCTAGTACAGGAGATAGGAATTGAAACAATTAACAACCTAAAATATCTTTATTGAACACAACAACATAACAACTGCCAGGCGCAACCCACAATTTGAAACAGGCTCTGGAACTACTATGTCTTCTATATTTACAGTATTGCGATGGCTTATGACGATCCCCATCAGGCCGGGCAGGCTCTCACATATTGTTTCTTTCGCGCTGGATCCGACTGCTGTATGTCCGCGACACCAAGTTCCACGCGTCCATATACCTATCCATACACATAGCAATGCACTTTTGCTCTGAATTGTCTAAAGCTGTGCCAGGTTTGTTAATGCATTTCTTGAAGCATTTCTCAGACATCTTCGTGAGGAGTTCCTGTGCGTTCGCTATCGCAATTTGCTGTTTTACTTGATCCATTAACTCTTCTTTTTGAACTCCACTTAGTGAACCCGTCGACAAAGAATCCATTTTGTAGTTATAATTTATGAAACTTTTATTTTATTCTCCAAATTCCTTTAATTAAAAGGTGAATAGAAATAACCTCAAAAACCAATAATTTCTCGTTTAACCTTTGACAGAAAATTGACAATTCGGTTTATATTGTCTATGACTATTACATTGATAAAAAAAGTAAGAGTAGTGCGTTACGCGTAATTTGTCACCGGTATTTTGGTATGCGAATTACCGGTTAAAACTTTGCTATCAAGTTAGGTGGAACCTTTATTTTAAAAAGAAGATTGTCATTTGTCTGTCATTGTCAGATTTGTCGTCCGTGTTCGTCCGTCAGTCAACGTCAAAAGTTCAAATCAAAATAATAAATAAATACCACAAGTGTGCAACAAAACTTAAAATTGCGGTGGTTAGCAAGGTGTATTCTTTCGATAATGCGCAGGATCACGAAATAATGGATGCTATTCAAGATATTGCCGATACATTAACGCATGATGATCTCATAAAAGTTACCAATGCGTCGATTGCTGATTTATTAAAAGCCGACTCGCTTCTTTCGGATCTTCCTCCAGATGTTATTTTAGAGGAAGTAGTGGCTCAGGTATATTTTTTATTGATAATTTGAATTACTAGAGTAATACGCGACAATTAGTTGTTTGCAACGTGTGAATCTTAGTGCGTCGATGGCGCATTTGATGAAGTAACTCTGCCTTTAAATCCCGCTTACTTAAAGTTCATGTTAATTTATAAATTATTAAACTGGCCTCTATAATTTTAAGTATATTTACTTGTTTGGTGCCTAGCCTTGTTAAAATGGATACAAAAATCTCAGTCAATATCTAAATTACAGTACATACTGTATTGATACTTGTTGCAGATTGCTGTAGAGCATGGTCAATCAATCACAGTATTCATAAACAGGGAAGATGAGCCGGTGCTAAAAGTCATAGTAAGTTTTTATTTTTCACTGATCAATTCACTGGACCTCTAGACAAGTTGCTAAAGATGGCTTTAAGTGAGTTGATAGTGATGTTTACAAATATTCAAATACATACACATATTCTGATTTGCATTACTTGGAATTGGAATTTATAAATTATATTATATTATACTATAAGTACTTCTTTTTAGATTTGGCACATTCATCATGCATTTTGATGGGTTTTATCAACTTGTTTACTTTTGATTTTGAATTATTTTCAGGTCCCACAAAACGCAACTGTCTTTGAATTAAAGAAAGCAATTGCCAGACATTTTGAAATTTATCAATCAAGGATGGGAAATAAAGTAAAAATTTCATGGAGATATATTTGGAAGACTTATGACTTGAGTTATGATGGTATAATTTTAGACAATGACATGAGTCCTATTGATGATTATGGGGTGTGTAACAAAGTAACATTAAGTTACAAGAAAAAACGAAAGAAGAAGATGTAGATTGTTTTAGAGTCTTGACCTTGCTGTATGAACGATTATTAATTAATGTTTTAAGGGTAAATCCTGATCAGGAAATCTACTGTTCATCTGTCAAGAATGTTAGAAGCTGATAGTTGGCTGGTAGATTTTACTTCTCTCACATTGAATTGTAATATCATCCAAAACCTCCTTCTCCTATGTGAGAGGGTTAATCAAATTGAAGATATCTATTTAAAAAATGAAAGGCAATTTTATGACTGTATACCTATATTAGAATATTCTTTAAATGTAACTAAATACATCATTTTTTAAAATATATAATATGCTTTTCTTGTAAACTGTTCTATGATAAACATAAAACAACCATCACGTCAGTCAATTAATCAAATCATCATAACCAAAATTTACTTAAATCTACAACTCTCCCCATGTGTTATTTTCACAGTCATGTTGGTACACTTACCAAATGTATTTTTATTTATAACATGTATTAACTTGATGGACATGACTCCAAAGTTTGTTTTTCTTGATGCTTATGTTTTTAAAACTTATATAATAAATGAAAATTCTTTTCACAAGTATTTGTGTGATACATAATTGATAAAATTCGATAACGGCAATATTGTGAAAAAGCACTAATAGTTCTCGGGGTAAAATGAGCTACTTCACATACTGTAGTGAATCGTTAAAAGGTACAAAGAAATTAGAGTAGTAATAGGGATGATGACACCACCAGTCATGTGACGTTCTTTTATTAACTGTCAAAACGATTCCGAACTATGAAGCTTGTATGGAAATACTCTATTATGACGTCACAATTTTTGTAGTCAATTGAGAAACTAATAACTGTTTTTATGTGATTTAAAAATACAAATCTTATGAATGACAGAATACAAACCAACTCATTAGATAACTAAAAGCGTCTTCTTTTAGCAAAATAGTACTGTAAAATTAATAGTGATATGAGTCATCATCCCTATTCATGTTTCGTCGTACGCACGGATTACGACTCTTTTAGTAGGGTCGTAAAGATCAATGTTGTGAGTAAGGGCAGCTTAAAGTTGCTCAAAGTCGGGCTGCGGCGGCGGCTCTTGCGGGAGTGGCTCGAAGTCGCCGAGGCTGTAGTGCGGCTCCTCGTGGCGCGGCGTCGCCAGCGGCCGGTCGTACGCGTCCTTCAGGAGCTCTTGGTCGTGCTGATAATTAACAAATAATATACAATAACAATTTAAACAACTTGGTGATTTATTTTTATAGACTT
Source organism: Nomophila noctuella (assembly GCA_958496325.1). Classification (NCBI taxonomy): domain Eukaryota; kingdom Metazoa; phylum Arthropoda; class Insecta; order Lepidoptera; family Crambidae; genus Nomophila; species Nomophila noctuella. Next base: position 2,714,604 of record OY292485.1, read on the forward strand.
AAAATGAAGAAGCTACTATACTCGTATGATGAAAATTTTGAATATGTAGTTTTAAATGGAATATACTGCCACTAGTTTTTACCCGCGACTTTGCAGGCGTTATCAAGATTCCTGTATCATCACCTAAGTAAGCCGATACCCTGCCTTTTATTCAAATATTTCAGTCTGATCAACTAAAAAGTTGTATTGTTGGAATGAAAAATAGTCGATCAGTTTCAGTTGATCAGTTTTGTTGGTCGGAATGGAAGGACAAGATATTCTGTATGGATTTTGATGATTTTGATAATTGTATTAAAATCCGATTCTTACCTGATCAGATTGTAGCACCGAGGGCGGGGCCAGGTCATCCAGCGACAGCTGCGTGTTGAGCACCGACGGCGGGGCGTAGTCCGACATCGGCGGCACGCTCTCCACAGGCTACATCAACAGAGAATATATTTTTAATAACAAGTTATGACATTTCTTATTGTCATCGAAGACATCAGTATATTAATTGTGATCTATCAAAGTATAGTCCAAACCACTGGATGGATGGGGCTGAAATATGGGCTAGGAAAGGATTTTGATCAATTCTACCCTCTAAGGGATTAACTAGGAGATAAAGAGATTTTTATGTAACTGTCAATGTCATAGCAATCTGACTGAGACATTGCATTTATGAAGTTACTAGCGGCCGCCCGCGACTCCGTCCGCGTGGATTTCGAATTCCAATAGCCTAAAGCCTTCCTCGTCAAATGGACTACCCAACACAAAAATAATTTTTCAAATCGGACCAGTAGTACCTGAGATGAGCGCGTTCAAACAAACAAACATACAAACAAACAAACAAACATACAAACAAACTCTTCAGCTTTATATATTAGTATAGATACTATGACGTAGGCTTTCCCCAAGAAAGGATTTTTATTACTTCCACCCGTAAGGTGACGAAATTTTGTATGATCCTTCGACCTGCCATTAGCAGCGAGTGCACATACTTTACTTACCGGTTCAACCACGTCGTCGGCGGGTCTCGCCGCCGCCTCCGCGTCGTGCGGCGCGACGTCGGATGCGGGCAGTGGCGCGGGTGCGTCGGGCGCGGGCGCGGGGGGCGGGGCCACGCCGCTCGTGTTGGCGCGCGCCTCCTCCTCCGACGGGTAGGCCGACTTGTGCTCGCACATCAGCAGGTGGGTCAGCATGTCCGTACCTGGGTGGAGGCGACGCGGTTTAAAACACGATAGATATGGTAAGCAGACTGTTGTTAAATTTTTGGTTTTATGAAGCCTAATTTCGGAAAAAATAGGTTTTGATATTTTTTTAAATATAATAAGTCTAATTTGCATTTTTAAAACCATTTTGATGCCCTCAAATATAAAATCAATTAATTCGTCAACACGCATCGCATCAAAGAAATTTGCACCGAGGCTCTGTAACCGTTCCATGAAGGCGTTATCCTATCGACAGTATTTAGTAAGTATATACTCACCGACGGCGCTGGAGTACCCGCAGACGCAGTGCGAGGCGTAGGGCGCGGGTCTCGGCGCGTCCTCCAGCGAGTGCGGGCCGGCGCAGTACGCGCTGTGCGCCAGCATGCCGCGGTAGCACATCGACACGAACGGACACTTGCTGCAGCGACTCGTGCCTCTGCGACACAGGACAAACAAAATATTGGTCAGGTTATAAGGAACTAGCGGCCGCCGGCGCCGCTTCGCCCGCGTCGATATCAGATACGTTGCAATCAGTCTCCGCCGGGCACCATGTGGCGAGCTGTAGGTGACTTTACCATCTTCTCCCTCACCTCTGGCTTGCCTTAATTGGCCGTCCAGAGTGAAGCACAAGATCTATGTGCTCGCAGGGTGGAAGTGAAATATGCGTAAGAAGCGAGTTGGTGAGGGGCACCCACCGAGCTGAAAGCGGTAAACACCTCTCCGCACCCTGAGCCGCACACGACAATGTTTCTTTTGTTTCTGATTTTCAATTGATATAAAAGATTTCACTAAATCAAAACTGCAGGGTTCAAAAACCACAAATACTCACAGGAAATGCTTATCGCTGTCCATTGGCGTGTCACACTCGCGGCAGACCATGCCGTCGGGCAAACTCAGTGTAAGATCTTCGAACGTGTCCAGCATGGTGTGGTTGGCCGTATCCTTTACCGGCGGACGCGCTTTGTTCTAAAACATAGTTTAATGTTAAATCTTACAAGTAAAAGCAGTTAGCTTCTTTAAGCACCATAAAAAGAAGTAGAGATACCGATTGATAAGAGGCCATCTATAAAGTACGTCACAAGGATTTCATGATTTTTTGCAATATAACATATAAAAATAATCTCTGGACATTATTCACACAGCGCCATCTAGCCCCAAACTAAGCATTAGCTTGTGCTATGGTTGCCAGACAACGGATAAACATTACTTATATACTTTTTTTTTTGTAAATACATACATAATATACATATAAACACCCAGACCGATACAAACAGACATGTTCATGCACACAAATGTTTGTACCGTGCGGGGATCGAACCCGCGACCTTTCGTGTAATAGCCGACTTCTCGACCATTACACCAAACGGCTCGTCAAATCGTAAATATCGATAAATTTCGTTCATCACTGTATGAAAACTCACCTTCGGTTGTGTAATAAGATGATCTTCGTTACACAACGGACTCGCGTCTTCCACAGTGTGGTGGTCACGAATTTGATGCTCTTTCATTTGACCTAGAAGGCAACATACAAGCTAAATTAATGGACTGAATTGATGCGAACGAATACTGCTGAAAAGTTGAATGACGATCTGGTTTGAATGTGACAGACATGTCATTGACTTTATAAGTTGAAAATGACCTTGAGATTGATTTGCCAAGTGACTGTTGGTAGTCTAAGAAATAAGGTTCAAATTGCGGCAACTCTAACGGCTATAAACTCACCTAAATGCACAAACTTGAGCACGCATCTGTTGCAGCGCACCTCGAGCTCCTTGTCCAGATGCTGCTTTAAGTGCTCTATGTACACCATTACGTTGGAGGTCAGCTCGTGTCCATTAGCGTACACTGGCAACACCTGTTACACACGAAATGTCACATGTACCGTGACATCCGGCTTAAAGGACCATCAACAACTTCCATGGTCCTTTGAGCCGGATGGCAGCCAGTGTTCCACGCAACTTGTAATGTTAATGTATTTGATTGATAATCGGAACAGTTTATTAAAAAATATTGTTTATTACAATACTTGACTAATTTAATTGGCAAGTAACAGATTATACCACAATGTATTAGAATAATCATGATAAACTTATGCGTGTTATTATATGGATCACTAGCCATCGCCTGCGGTTTCACGCGCGCGTAATTTCTTTTTTTCAAATATTACCTCTTCCCCCATATTTCCGGGATCAAAAGTATGTTCCCTGTGTTCACCGGGGATAGTGTAGCTAGCCAACAGTGAAAGAATTATTAAAATCTTTCCAGTAGTTTTTGACTTTACTTGTTACATACAAGTAAAGTCAAGTACAAATCTTTCCTCTTTGTAATATTAGTGTAGTTGTAGATAACGTATAGCCCGCCTTACCTTGAGGCACCGGGGACAAGCTAGGTGGTTGGTGTTGTGGTGCGCTTGTCGGAAGTGGTCGGCGACGGCGCGCTGCGCGGAGGCGCGGTAGGCGCAGGCGCCGCAGCGGTACGGCAGCTCCAGCGGCACGTGCGTCTTCTGCATGTGCGTCGCCAGCGTCAGCACCGCCGCGAAACGCACCTGGGGACACCGTCGATAAGTAAGTAGTTATCATAAAGAAGAAAATGTTCATGTTTAGTTTCTTTTGTTCTTAAAAAGAGCGAAGGAATCTAACCCAATTCAGCAGTTAAATGAATCGGTTTGGCGAACCTTGGCTGTGCGAGCTGGTCCGGTCCGCTCGAGGCAGTACTAGCACCGCTGGGCGTCCTCCACGCCACCGAGGGAAGGCACAACGTGCTTGAAGATGTGCAGCATCAGCTCGATTTATTAACCAACCATCACTGCTAGACACAGTCCTCTCCTAACGTCAGCTCGACAGATCTTCGGCCCCTGGCATTCAGCTCCAGCCATCCATCTTGCGCTGATTGTCACTGCCTGGCCCGATAGCATCCTACACTAGGTTCACGTAAACCCTTGCTGAAACGCGGCATCCACTCCAGAACTAGTTTACCCCGTCCGTTGTCGGTTTTGCGGCTGATACCATTCACTTACCTCGCAAATAAGGCAGGCGTACGTGAACAGATCGGGCGACTTCGTATCAGACGGGTGCGAGTTCTTCAGATGTTGTGCGAGCTCGTCTGGACCAAGGAAGCGCTCGAGGCAGTACTCGCATTGCGGGGCGTCCTCCACGCCGCCCGGGGAAGGCACAACGTGCTTGAAGATGTGTAGCATCAGCTCGTCTTAATAACAACCAAGTGTATGAATAACTAACCTCACAAATAAGACAGGCGTATGTAAACAGATCCGGCGACTTCGTATCAGACGGGTGCGAGTTCTTCAGATGTTGTGCGAGCTCGTCTGGACCAAGGAAGCGCTCGAGGCAGTACTCGCACTGAGGGGCGTCGTCTACTCCGCTGGGTGACGGCACCACGTGCTTGAAGATGTGTAGCATCAGCTCGGCTTAATAACAACCAAGTGTATGAACCACTAACCTCACAAATAAGACAGGCGTATGTGAACAGATCCGGCGACTTCGTATCAGACGGGTGCGAGTTCTTCAGATGCTGCGCGAGCTCGTCTGGACCAAGGAAGCGCTCGAGGCAGTACTCGCATTGGGGGGCATCCTCCACGCCTCCCGGGGAAGGCACAACGTGCTTGATGATGTGTTGAATGAACCACTCACCTCGCAAATAAGACAGGCGTATGTAAACAGATCAGGCGACTTCGTATCAGACGGGTGCGAGTTCTTCAGATGCTGCGCGAGCTCGTCCGGTCCCAGGAAGCGCTCGAGGCAGTACTCGCACTGAGGGGCGTCCTCCACGCCTCCCGGGGAAGGCACAACGTGCTTGAAGATGTGCAGCATCAGCTCGATGTTGTGCGTGAACTCCACGTTGCAGAGCGGGCACTGGGGAAAGTGGTGGAAAAAGATAAGCAACATTTCTGGAGTTTGAATGTCGTTAGATTCTATGTTACATAATGAACACACACAGGCTGATTATTTATATGTAAAACTAGCGACCCGCCTCGACTTCGCACGGGTGCAACTAAGTTTATTAGTGTTTCTCCTCTATATTATGCAGGTATTATACCTAAAAACCTTCCTCTTGAATCACTCTATCTATTAAAAAAAACCGCATCAAAATCCGTTGCGTAGTTTCAAAGATTTAAGCATACAAAGGGGCATAGGGACAGAGAAAGCGACTTTGTTTTATACTATGTAGTGAAGAAATTATTAGTCTCTCTAGTTACTCTTACGGAGCCCCATATTAGAGTTAACTCCACAACAAAGAACAAAGCAATACAAAGTTCGGTATTGGTTACCTGATGTTACGAGTCATTCACGACTTTATTTAATAAAGGAATCTTGCTCATAAATTAATATTAAATTAAATACATCTAACGTTCTTTACTAATATACCACTCACCTCAACAGCAATACCCATCTTGGCAATTGTTTCGTTCCCTCCGACCTGTCCGAAGTAGTACCGCTCCATCGAAACTGTCTCCTCCGGCTTCACTTCCTTCGGTTTCACATCCTTGGGTTTAACCTCCTTAGGCTTAACCTAAATAAGCATAACATCAATCAATCAATGGAATCAATCAAGGATATCAATTTCAGTCGCTGAGATAATATTGACTTATCAGTGAGGGAAGTATGTGAACTGATCTTTCATTGATGCAACAAAGTTGAGGATGTACAACATTTTCTGATGTATTAGTATTGAGAATGGTTTGTTTTGACCGAATTTAGTTTAAGGTAGACACGGGTGCGGTCCAATGCATTCAGAACTCAAGCCAGAAAAGCCGTATTCCTCATAATTGAGGGTCGAGATCATTGTATGAAAAACAAACTCTAATGGTGATTTTAATGGAGTGTTTATTTATTTATGTAGTTTTTGTCACTAGTGTTTTGTAGTGTTTTGCCATTGATCTCACCATTAGAAATCAAAACAACTCTGTTAAAAAGCACAAATGGGGTTAAAATATCCACAAGGATAAAGCTCTCTATCAAAACAAGGGATATTATAAAAAACCTTACCTCTTTCGCCTCCTTCTTGATGACCTTGAGCGGCACATCGTCGAGGTCGTCGTCGATGTACGTCTTGGGCGCCTTGCGGCGGCGCCCGGACGATGTCTCGCCCTCCGTCTTCTCTTTCATTTCCTTCTTGATCTTCTTGCGCCGGAGGGAGAGTGGAAGCTGCAGGGAATGGAGAGAATAAAATTATGTTTTATAGTATTTTTACGTTTGATTATTTTGATGCGTTAGTTCTTTTTTTCTCTACAAATTGAAAAAAATATATATGTTTAAAAAAAAACATAATTTTTCTTTTATCATTTAAGGACTATATTTGAATAGGTATAACTACATAAAACATGGTGACAGATGCTTAGCAACGAATTAGGGTCTCTCGCCTATTTTTGCCGCTTTCAACTATGTACCTGCATTTATTTTCTAGCGCAAGTTAATCAAAAAATATTGTTGATGTTATTAATATAAACGCATAGAGAGCCCATATAAAAAAGATTGGAAATTACTTGAACTGTGTTCTCTAGTTTATTTGCAAGTGTACAATTTGCGCCAAATAAATACTTTTTCGTTGGCCGTCGCTTCATTGTAATAACCAGACTCTCCAAATCCTGGGTCATGGTCAAAGCGGAGCCCGACAGAAACGGAATAAACGCTAGAAAGAGTAAAGTATCAGCCTATTAATGTCCCACTGCCGAGCAAAGGCCTCCATCATTTGAAATCATGTTTTCGTTACAAAGATGGGTTTTGACTTAATCACCACGCTTGCAAAATGCGGGTTGGTGATCACAAACCCGGGCTGTGTTCAGAAAAATCAACACAAATTTTGCCCGACCCGAGAATCAAACCCAGGACCTCGACATCACGGCCCGGTACTTAAACCACTAGACCACCGAGGGTAGAAATAAGAAGAAGAAATACTGTTTGATTGCTTACCTCCTCGTCCTCGTCATCATCGTCGGGCGGCGTGGGGTCGCGGCGGCGTCGCTTCTTGGGCTCGGGCTCGCGCTTCTTGCGGCCGCGTTTACCGCGCACCGGCTCTTCCTCTGCCGCAGGCTCCTCTGACTCACGGTCCTTCTTCTGCAATATTAGATATTGAGTGAGGGTGTGACCGGTATGGTATATCGGACGAAAAATTAGGAAGTTTCCACGCACGATTTCAAATTAAAAAAAAATTAAGTTACTAAGGAAAACATAACTAACGCTAACGCAGTTTTGACACCTAAATGCAAACCGCAAGCTTAATAATTTGAATTAAACTTATCTTTATATTTAAGTATTTTCAACTAATAAACTAAGGTAACCTTACCTTAGGATACTTCCAGCCTTTGAACGGATTAGCGACGATCTTATTCAGCCGGTTGGTGATCGCATCCTTCGCCTCCAACTTAGTTTGTTCTGATATGTGCAGTACGATGTTGTCGAATGCTTGTCCAGGCGATATACCATACCTAAAATGAATAAAATTAGTTTTTATTCACGTTACAACTATTTTTAACAGCTTGCCTATAATAACCATTGGTAAATTCACTCATTAAAAAATCAATACCTTTATATGACAAAAAAATACATAATGGTGCTATAGAAAACAAACTGTTTCATGTTTAAAATAATTACTTTAATTATATTTAATCATAATTAATTATAATTAATCGAACCAAACAGAAAAAAACACTCACTTCTCCCTCCACACCAGCTCATCCAAGAACTGCTGTATAATCTGCCGAGACAGCAGCGACAGAGTATTCTGGAACATTCTCGGCACAATCCTTCTAAGATACTCCATTATATTCGCATTACTGTTCCTCGACGGCTGGTCCGAGTGTGAGGACGACTGGTGCACGTTCTTGAAGCCCATAGATACTAGAGTGCCCTTGTCTACGGTCAAGTCGGTCAGGATAATAGATGTCGGGTTAACCCAGCCGGTCAGTGGTTCGAGAATCTTCTGGAATCGTTTCTTGTAGTTCTTCTCGTGCTCGGCTAAAGGTTCTACAGCTCGGAGGCGGATCTGTTCGAGGGAACGAATATTGGTCAACAAAATAAAATAAATTAGGGGAAAGGATACCAGGAGCTTAATTATATAAAGTTTAGGTTGATTTCTTGATCTTTTAATGCCTTATGGAGGATTTTTGTAATCAGTATGATCATTTTTATCATGTCAAAAGAAAGTATACTTACTAGAAAGGAAAAGAAGTCATAATCTCATTGATAAACTATTTTCCAAATTGACATATGAAAAGGGAATTGTTATGGGCCATTGCTGATCAAAACTTTTAAAGACTTATTTCTTGGCCACTAGAAGACTATTGAAAATGTCCATCCTACATCTTGACTCTTTCACTAATTGCTTTTGTCACCTACCATCAGTTTTAAACAAACACCATAAGTCTAAGTTCACACTCACCAGCTTCTCAACCGGATCCAGCACGCCCAACACTTCGACCTTGACCTGGCGCTGCGTGCCGTCGTGACTGGTGGTGCCGAGCGAGATGACGCCCACCTCGACCTTCTTCCCGGGCCCGCCCAGCAGGCTGAGGTGCTCGTGGATGGCGGACGTGCACACCGCGCGCAGCCACGTGAACAGACCCTTCACGTAGAGGTTGTCCACCTGTGGGGAAGAGTGGGGAGTGGTGGCTAAATGTTAATGACATGTGATGGGGTTATGTTGCCAAATGTTTACAAATTTCTATCACTATCATCATCATTTGGCTGCCTTGTTCCCAGTCTATCTGAGGTAGGCGCAATATGATGACTTCTTCCATATAGGCCTATCATTCATCGCCATTATCAAGATTGATGTAGACCTAGCCCTAGCCCTGCTTAGGAATACCTAAGCAAAGTGCTTTAGTCGGTTTGCGTGGCCTATATCATGATACCTAAGTCAGTATGTAGACTGGCTTTTTAGACTACATCTGATTCATAGTGAAGTGAACAAATTACTTGATGTTTACATGTGTCAATACATAATTAGATTGAGCACATATGGCCTACATTTGTGGTAAAACTCATATTAATGTAACATAAAATTGGTCTTCTCAATTTAATATATCAACTTGGAAAGACTTATATTATTAGAGCTGTACCCGTGTTTTAGTTTGTCGATTTTGATTTTATAAATCAGTCAAATCATCTGCTTCCATATTAATTCCCCCCTTAAATACCCCTTTTAAATATGATACTGTTAACCTGTTTATAAGTGTAAATTCTTCTATTTTTCAAAATAATATTTGATGTTAAACACAGTATGTAGTACCAACCTTAACCCATTGCACGACATTCTGCACATTCGTCTGGCAAGCCCAGTGGTAGATGAGCTTGAGCAGCACACTGGGCGGGAAGGTGGCTCCCTCAAAGATGGACCGGGAGAACACAGACACGAACCGCGTCGGGCAGCACTCCGATATCCATACATATCCACCGGAGTAAGGGAACTTGGTCACGTCCGAGTACATGCCTGGGAAATTGAGTGTCGATCATAGATTTAAGTCATTAGATATGCCCAACAAAATTCACTTAACACCAATCAAGCAAATATGAAAAATCATCTCACCTAGCTTGAGCTTGTTTGATGGATGTACAGCACACCACTGCTCGGACCGTACCAAGCCCTGCTGGATGAGCCACTCGGTGAACTTCATGGGTGTGTGCATGAGCACCGACTTGACCTTGCTGTCCAGCGCCGAGCGGTCGGACGCCGGCGGCGCCTCCTTGGACCGCAGGTACGGGCGCGCCACCACAACCAGCGATGGGAAGGTCTTGCCTGTCGACAAGTTTTTAATAACTTTACTCATGTTATACATGAAGTTTGTTTGTTTGTCAATCACACTGAAACTACTGAAGGGATTTTATTGAAATTTTGTATGCAGGCAGGTGATAGGAAAATTTTGATCCCTATTAAATGTCCCCATGAGATAAAACAGAAATCTTGATAACGCAGGCAATTCGGCTATCTCTAGACCATCAAGGCATTGAAATAAAAACTAAACAGATATTTAGAGTGTATGCAGAATACTCTAGAGATATGCCATAGCAAATATAAATTTAAAAAAAATTCATTACCTTGTAATTTATTGAAGGAAACTTCACGAGAATCAGCAACATTTTTCACACTCTCCTCCTTGGTGAGGTCAACGATGGCAGTTGTTTTGGTTGCACTTCCAGTCAGCAGACCACCGATAGCCGTTGCTTCTGACGGCCGCACATTTGTGACCACACTGTGCACATCTGTGTAACAAACAATTTACAATTATTTTTAAAAAAGTTCTCTTAAGATAGTAAGGTTTCCTTCCAACATTAAAATCTATGAACAATACAGTATATCCCAAGAATTTTCTGGAGTATGCTTCTGATATGAGCAATCATAAATGAGACCAATACTAAAATACTCAACCCCATTAATGCTTAGAAATGACTTAACTTAAACCACTAGGCCATCAAGGGTTTTGGTACTTATAATCCAACTTTCATACAAGTAATAACTTGGCATACTTACTAGAAGGTGCCAATGTTTTATCTTTAGTCTTTGTTTCTTTGTCCTTATCTTTATCCTTGTCCTTTCCTTTTTCTTTATCTTTTTTCTTCTTCTTGCTGTGTCGCAACTCAGGCGATTTAGTTCTTTCTGGGGATGGTGAGTAGTCTCTATCATCATCCACAACACTGCTACGATTCTTCCTGGGGCGACCTATGCAAAAAAAGTCATGGGTTTATAATATAAAAAAAACAGTAAAACTTTGTAAACTAAACTTTTTTATTATTCAATTTAGTAAAGATGGATTGTCTTTTTAATGTTCAAATGGTTTGAAAAAAACATGAATGTCTGAAATGTTTTACATTAATTTTATTTAATGTTTTATAAAAATTAACATTGCTTACCTTTTTTAGGTTTCTCCTTAGATATAGAGAGGGATCGAGATCTCGACCTGATAATATCTGCGCTCTGTCTTTCCAAATCTTTCAAGACTGGTTGCCTGTGATAAGAATGATAACAGACCATTATAAACACTACAAAAAAAAATCTATAATAGGTTATGTTGTAAGCTTAATATGTTCTACTCACTTTCCGAGTAACTGGTAAGCAGTAAACTGATTACCATTGTAAACGACCTCACCACCAGTACTCTTGACCATTTCATCGAGCCTATTCTGAATATTTTTATACTCATCGTCGGCGTTCTTATATGCTTGCAATTGGACCTCAGAAAGTTCCTCCTCCCAACACTCCAGTTCGAGGGTTGGGACATCAGGGCCGAAGTACGAACGCTTGTAGAGATCTGCTTCGATGATCTCTGCTTGGGGAGGCACTACCTCCTGTAACAGAACCAAGGTTTGATGCCGAACTTATACGTAAACAAACCGCTTCTGTTTGATAAAAATGCACTAACTTCGGTATCCGATTTCAATTTTTTTAGTTTCATGATGATTAGCTCCTCAAGTCACTATAGCATTGCAACACTATTTTACTATATCTAATAAAATCACTTTTATATTCATTAACGCTTCATTTTGGTATAGTGGCTGTGGCTGCTATAATAAAAAGTACTCAGTGGTGGCTGCTACATACAGCCGCCATTTGTAAACTGACCGTCCCGTCCACAGACAACTTTTTTTTTTGTTGTAAAATGTCATATTATTTAGGGTGATTACCCACTATGAAAAGATACCTTTAATACGTTCACAGTTATTTTACCTCTGATAGCAAACTTAGTTTCTTTTGATTTTGGATAGAGTACAGTAGAATGTTTCTTCTTCTTCATCCTAGGCGTTTTCCCAGCCTAGTGCCGAGTTCCGCTTTCCTGCTTATCTCCTCTAATGTTTATTTGGTAAAAAAATACAATGGGTAAAAATTACATAAACAGGATATTTTATATCTTGTCCCAAAATGGTTTTGGTCAAAATCGGGTAATTTTAAGCATCATGCAAGTTGTAGTGGTCATTAATAAAACGGCGCGCATAGTGCTTCGCCTATACATTTATTTATTTAGAATTAAGCAAATTAAATTCTTTCTTTTGGAGGTATTTTATTTGGTTATGTTAGAAATAAAATGACTGCTACATAAAATCACAAGATATAGGTACATATAAAGTGATATGATTAACTCAATCACTTACTTGTATTGTCTTCATGCTGCTGCATGGGGGTGTTTCACCTATTGGTGCTTGATCTTTAACTTCTTGGCTTTCTACTGAAGGAATAGCTGGCAAGTTGCTGATGCCTAAATTTTTCAATGTTTTTGGGACTTCGGGTTTCAATCTAGGCCTTTTGACTGTCCCATTAACCCACTCTTTATAGTTGAACAAATCTTCCTCTATCTGTAAAAGAAAAAGTTTCTCCTGGTTTATTTTGTCCTTTGAGTAAACTTATAAATTATGAATAGGCTAGTTGACTAATTTTGAAAAACTATTTCATTGTTTGCGTTATGGTCTAATTTAACTGAAATATAAATATTTCAGTAAAATACAAACTGTAACATCTTTTATTTTATGTTTTTATGAAATATTTGACATTTCTCAAACAAAACGCGTCAGACTGTCATGGCGAACCTTGTGACGTCATATGTTGCAAAACGAACATCTGAGTGGTTTAACAAATCATTAAAGAAAATGGATCACAAGTTTTATAAATACTGTATAGTACCTATGTGTGAAAGTTCAACAATCAAAACACCAGAAAAACTATTTGTACATGTGCCTCGAAAGGAACAAATGCGTAAAAAGTGGCTACAACTTGCAAGACGAGACGTTAATGTAGCTTCGGATTCCAGAATGTATTTTTGTGAGGATCATTTCGATGTAAGTTTTAACTGTTTTGCAATAAATTATGTTTTTTAATATATTACCGTAATAACTAACAAATTTTACTGTTCCCGATATTGAGAATAGATTTTGGTTAGGTTAGAATTCATATTAATAATCTTATTATTAAATAAACTTTTACCCTCTTCTACCTAATTTTTAACTTAATAACCAATATTTTGTTACAGTTGCCTAACGATATGGAGAATTACATGGAATATCATGTCATGGGATTTGTAACACAAGTTCGGATGAAACCAGAAACTTTGCCTAGTAAATTTGATTGCCAACCAGATAGACGAAAACGGGCAGGTTGTAGTTTGGAAAGACCATATGCTCTAAAAAAACAAAGGATGACGATAATAGAAGAGTGTTTAAATGAATCGGTTGAGAGCAACATTGCCAGTACTAGTTCCGTTGAAGGAGAAACTTCTGTTACTAGTCCAGGTATTTTCTTACTTATTCATTTAATGTTATAGTAAAGTAAGTATATTAATAAGAAAGTTATTCTATGCCTAATTTAAAATCCACATCTGTTCAATGTAGTAGTTTATTTATAAAGTTATATGTACATGTTTATGGTTTTTGTATCTAGTTACTATATGAACTTTATCAAGATATATTAATATTATGCATATTTATCTCCTAAGATAAATTTTATGAAGTTGGTATTTTTTTACTTATGTACCTACTATTTTTCAGATTTACAAGAAACTAGAACAGCAAATAAATGCATTCAAGTATTGTTGAATAAGAAATACAGAAGCAAAGCAACTCAAACTCAAAAGAAGTCAGTGGATCAGGCAGCATCACCATTCAGATATAGCAAAACAGTTGCCACATCTCCATTTAAAGTTGAACATTCTAAGCAATCAAGACCATCTGGATCTGGAATATCAAAGAAACTTTTTTCAGAAGAACAGAACTCAGATAGTGATTTCTCTCCATGTAAGCCACATGTGACTCATTTAGAATCCTCGTCATCTACAGGATCACTGCAAATAAAATCTTCTTCAGATTGCAGCGAGATAGTCGAAGTGAAACAAAAATCCATTAAAACTGTACAGAATATTATTAATAAGATTATGAACAAACCTAGGTTTTACATTGGGATCCCTAAGAGTAGTTACTTTTTATTGGACGTAATAAATAATGAAACCAATATCCCAATTGAGCATATAATGTTAATTTTGAAAAAAAATCGCTTAGACAGTAAATTTCAAGAACTAGCTGATAATTTTTCTATTGTTCCATCATATGCTAGCAAAATATTTTTAAAAAATGTGCCTGTATTAGCAAGTGTTTTGCGTCCCTTTATTGTTAAGATAAATAAAGAATTCAATACAAAAACTATGCCCATGGCATTTAGGCATAAATATTATAATGTTAGCTGCATTATCGACTGCTTAGAGATTGAGATACAAAAACCATCTAAGTCTGTCAATAAGCCAATACCATCAAATATTTAATATCTTGTACACCAAACGGACTAGTGAATTATATATCACCTGGATTTGGAGGAAGAACAACAGACACATGCTTAGTTGAATCCTGTGATTTAGTAAAAACTTTAGAAAAAGGTATGTGTGTAATGGCAGATAGAGGGTTTAAACATGTTGAATCTTTTTTATTAAAGTCTGGTGTTCAATTAGTTCGACCTCCAAGTGTACAGTCGGGTGTCAAACTCAGTAAATTTGAGGCTAAGCTAACGAAACAAATTGCTAGCTTAAGAATACATGTCGAACGGGTTATACGGCGTTTGCGTGAGTTTAATATGTTAAGACCACATGCTTGTGTTAATATTAATTTTATAAAGATATTAGACGATATAGTAACTATTGCATGTGCTTTAATTAATTTACAAGATTCTCTGATTAAATAAAACTTGAAAATATACTGTGTGGTTTTATTTATTATACATATTAAAAGAAAAAGTTGTTTGAGAACTTTTACTAAAGGCTAATACAAAAACCATCATGCATTGTGAGCAAACAAAAGATAATGGTATCAAATAAAAACTACTTAATTTTCTACTAAACTTTTAATCACTATCAAAGCCTTGTTAGATATTGTTCATAACACTTTGATACAATAATGGATATATATGTTTTTTCCAAAATGGAATCAAACTGTTTTTTATAATACTTAAAACAAATTGTTCATCAAAATTGACATGTAATATTTCAATTTTCTCATTTTCAGTAAATTTTGGATCAGCTACACAAAAAATGCATTTTTTTAAATTAGTCAAGTACATTTGTATTTGTATTTGTAAATAATATTTGTCAGTAGGCTTCCCATCTTTTATATAATTCAAATAAGTTTTAGCACTTGTGGGACACTTAATTTCTATTATGTAGTCTTGACAGATACCATCTGGTGACCCTGCAATCATAGGGTATTTGGAACTTAAAATTAGTCCACACTTTCTGATATTTTTATTTAAGTTTTGTTCCAAAGTTTGTCTCACCGAGTCTTCTAAGATCCTTCCTCTTTTCATTGCTGGAGTGTCTGGAATTTGTCCACCCATAATTAATGATATCAAGGTACCATCAAAGGTCTTACATCGACTTACATCATAAGCTCTTGAGGCTGTTATCCGTCCATACCTTAGTTCATACCACACCCTGCTTTTAAATTGATTTCTTGTTACTTCTTCAATTTTTGTGATTGTTGCATCTGATATTTTAACATTTTCTATAAATATGTCACAGCATTTTTCTTTAAATTTAAAAACAAGCTGATGCATCGAAGCTGTAGCTGTATCAGAGAGATTAGAGTCAGGCTGGTATTTCAATAATTCGCAATCTTGAATTTTTCTTTTTCTTGCTTCTTCCAAATATTTTGAGAGGACGCTTGGATTCGCTGGAAGACTTGGACTTCCCTTGGACATTTCTTTGGCCGTTATGTACTTTAAACTCGTACCCACTTGTGACAATTTAGACTTTTTCCAGTAACACTCCGTAGATGTACATGAAGGTTCTTCAGTCCTCCTATGAATCCACATGATAAAGGCTATTGCGTGCTTGCAACCGCCTTGGGAAGCAACGCAGTCATGGCACTCCACAGAACAAATTATGTCGTCTTCTTCATCAATTACTAATGTCACTGCATATAATTTAGACCGCACTTTATGCTCTGGACATATTTTACATTTGACAAAACAAAGTTTTCCGTCACGCTTCAACTGCACATAACTAATTGCATCGTCTCCATATGACGCACGAGATGATCTGAAAAGAAATATATTTGTGATTAATGAAAATAAACATATACCTAACCTAAAAACAAGATGAATTTCATCTGAGTAATACTTCTGCTGAATGGTTATCATTATCATTATAATAATTAGTGTTGTTACTTACACTGAAGTCTTAATATTTCGGAATTCTGCGGAGCAAAAATTATTGTTAGTTGCGAAATATGCACCCAACATAACAACATCGATCTTCGGCAAATTACTGCTATTCGCTTTTATAAAACCTGCTTCCATTGTACCAAACTCTTTTAGTATGAACTTCCCGAAAAAACGTTAATTAAAGTTGGGTTTAATAGCAAAACAAAAGAAAATATTTATAGTGATAATCACCACGATACGTCAATATGGTTTTGTATTGCAACTTGTGACGTCACGCGTCGTCATTGGTGTTCCTTGTCACGTGACTAGTGACTGTATTTTATGGAATTTTATATCTCAAAAATAAGAAACAATCATGATTTATTTAATCAATAAGATCGATTTTTCCTATTTGTAACTACAAATCTACCATAAAAAATAGAAATCTCCAAAATATTTTCTTACTGTCAACTACCCTATTGCATTAGTACTGCAAAAATTATCCTAAAATACTTACATTTATATGGTCTTCGCATATATAAACAACCGATTCAGGTACATTTTGTTTATTTACAGCAGAACACCATTCAGTACGCGTAGATTTTGGTACAGGAAAGAAATATTTATCTGGACATGTCAATGCTTTATTTTTACATGTCGGAACAAAACAAGATGCTATACGGTCTCGTTGGAGGAACGGACGTTTTTCCATTGTAAGGTAAACAACTTACACAGTGTAAATAAAGAAGACAATCCAAACACCAAAACCTCCTTTTGTTTAGATTTTGGATGTCGTGTTTTGTTTCTTGAGGTTTTTTCGACGTAGTATGGCGTGACGCGTGACGACATTGACAGTAGATTTTCATTAGTGCAATAGCAAAGATAATAAAGTGATTTCGTCCTGCCTTATACTAGAGTTTAAATGATGAAGTTATTTATTGTTTGCTTGTACAGAAAAGGAAAAAAATATTCGGAAACCTCACGAAACAGATTTTTATTTTGTTTCAAGCTCCTTTTTATGACACTTAATCCAATTTAGTCTGTGACAGGAAAATGTCTGTGGTTTATGTGACAGACATTACTCAGAAAAAATAACAAAAATGACAGTCGACAAATAATATATTTGTGATGAAATTAATTTATGTTACTTGTACGATTTTGGCTGGATAAATTGCAGCATAACAATGGAGGCAGTCCCAAAACTACCTCTGATTAGTTTCGAACTCAAAGTGAGCCCAGAAAACACGCACTTTGGAACCAAGCTGAAACAGGTATCTAGGTCTTTCTAATCTTGTAGATAGTGGTGAAATGTGAATTTCTTTGTCTTTATTTTGGCTTTTGTCTGCAGTACATAGCAGAAGCGTACAGAGAAGATCCGGAGAGCTACAGCAATGAGATACATCAGTTGGAGGGGCTGCGGTCGGCAGCAGTCCGACCCAGTTTGGATGCTGCTGGCCTTAGTGCCCTGATCAGATATTTTTGCCAATTAAGAGCCTTGCAAAGCCGATTCCCAATGTCAAAAGGCCAGCCTGTGGCGTGTTCGTTTGTCTGGTGAGTAACTAACTAATCTGATTAGTGTCCTCTGCTATTGATTTTTCAGTCTGACAACTTTTGTTTTTTCATGTAAACATGTTTGTTTCAGACCTTTTAAACTAAAATACATGTAATAAAGCTGTAAATTGTATGATTTTTTCTACTACATGTGATGGATTATAATACATCACAATTCAGTATGCCTCATGGCATATTATTAACATGTACTGTCCATTACAGCATATTTCAATTGTTTTTGCAGGAAAGATCTCTATGCACACATGACTAATTCTATAGCAGATATCAGGTTTGAAATGGCCTGTATACTGTACAACATTGGAGCCCTGTTCACTCAGTTGGCAGCATCTGAGCCCCGCACCTCAGCTGACAGTCTGAAAGCAGCGTGCACCAAGTACCAGAATGCAGCATGGGCATTCCTCTTCTTAAGGGAACAGTACACTCAGCCATCTGGAGTGGATGTGTGTCCAGAAATAATGAGGCTTTTGCAAGAAATATGTTTTGCCCAAGCACAGGAATGTATCTTGGATAAGAGCATTCAGGACACAAAAAAACCCAGTGTAGTAGGTTTGTAATAGACCATACAGGTTTGAGTTTTTATGTGAAGCATTTTGTTGTGTCTTTTCAAAGGTTTTCTCTGAAAAATTCCTTATTTTCTGTTAACAACAAAATACTTGGTTTGAATGTTAGACACCTAACTCATTTATATACTAACATTTGATAACATGATAAAGGAAGAATAAACAAATACTGTTTAATTGATTGTTTGTGAACAGATTGAAGGACTTATACCACTCACAGGTCCTGAGTTAATCACTTTGCTATCTATATAGGGCTTGGTGCTCAGTAAGCTTGAACAATATTGGAAATACATACTTACTTGGCCTAAATAATTAAACTAGCATCTAAATATTTCATTTAAGGTTATTCGGCTGACAGTTGATGGTTGAAAGGAAAAATGATGCTATTCTAAAGCAATAAAAATTCTATCGAAAAGCTTAAAACCAGCTTTCCACAAGCTGTGTTGCTTATTGCCTTGAAACTAAGTTCAATTTTGTTTAAAAAGTACACCTGCCACAGGGATCATCTAAGGTGGAACAAACTAGGCAATTTGTGTGTTCAAACAATTAAAGGTGTGGTACAATACATCATTTTTGTAATAGGTGCTGTTGCAGTCCAAGTGTTGCACTTCTACAAGAACTCCCTGGCTCTGCTGGGGCCATCTACTGGATCAGACAATATCCATGAAATGATTGGGACGAAGCTGTATAACTACTGGCACAGATACTTATCATTCAAACTTGGTTACATTGGATGTATCGTCTGTTTGTATCAAGGTAAATATTTCAGTATTATACTTAGTTTAGTTCACAGATAATGATGTCATGATTTTATTGGCAAAATATGTTCTAAAAATAAATTATAAAAATAAATCTTTTGATTTTTTTCTGCCAGATATGGAAAAGTATTTAGGAGGCAGTCATTGTATTTTTCTTTTATAATATTCTAGGTATGAATGCTGAAGAGCAACAAAAGATGGGTGAGCGTGTGGCGTACTATCAGCAAGCAGCTGACAAACTCTGTGATGCTCGGAAGTTGTCCAAGTACATTGAACCAACTCAAATCACCCAAGAGGCACTGACATTCACTAATGATGTTGTTGAGGGCAAGAAGAAGGCAGCTAAGAATGAGAATGAGTTCATTTATCATGAGGAGGTGCCTGACAAGGATCTGTTGATGGATCTGAAGCCAGCTTGTTTGGTTAAAGCTGTACCTATCAATTTGAATGATCCAGAAGTGAGTAATCTTTTCTTTCTCTAGTTTCTAACAGTTTAAACCTTGTCTCTCTTTCTGTAGATATGTTCTTAGAAGTAGAGTTATACTCATACTTAAAAAAAGAGATTATCCAACAGATAGTATTTAAAACTCATTTTAGAAGGTACTTAAATTGGTCCATAACCACATGGATACATAATGATCTAAAATTAAAATAATCAAATGAATAAATAAATACATTCTTTGGTCTAACACAAAAGTTACTTAAGTACAAATACCGATGTTCATCAAGCAAACACTTGCGCCTAGTGGGATTCGAATCTGCGACATTTGGTTTTGTAGTCAGGGTCTCTAACCACTATATCAATGGGCCCGTCGTCGTCATATTTATTTACACACATTTAATTTTATATTAAATTTGTTACCGCTTATTTAACAGATATCTGGCCCCGACATATTCTCCCGCCTGGTGCCGATGGTGGCTCACGAGGCGGCGTCGATGTACTCGGAGGAGAAGGCGAAGCTGCTGCGCCACATCGTGACGCAGGTGGACGCGAAGAACACGGAGCTGACCGAGTTCATGTCCTCGCTGCAGCTCGACCAGTTGGATGTGCTCGACTCGGATCAGAAGTAGGTTACTTTAATTGGTGGTTTTTTAAATTGTAAATATCTTTTTTCCGCCTCAAGTCTAGGTACACACTACAATATTTTAGTGTTTGCATCAGCAGCAGTATCTGGCAGCATCAGCCTATTAATGTCCCACTGCAGTCATTTGAAATCATGTTTTCGTTACAAAAAAGGGTATTGGCTTAATCTCCACACATACCAAATGCCGGTTGGTGATCATAAACCCGAATGCCGGGTACTAACATCACTAGACCATTGAGGCGTTTATTAATTTCATGTGATCTAATTGTAATATATTTTCTACCTATATTTCAATTTAGTATTAAGTATATCAAGAAAACTATACATGTTATGAGTATGTACTTCTTCTCTACAGTCTGTAAAGAGGTCTTTATCAGTGTAAACAAATCATAGTTTGATGACTGATAAAAGATATTTTTTATCAGTGGATGACTCAAAATATGACAAACACTGTTATAATCATCCATCATACATGTAAACAAATTAGATTATTTGTAGACGTTTTTGGATAATTCCTTCAAAATGCTTTTTCTTCACAGAATACCGCAAGAAATAGTGGACAGATGTGCCGCAATGAATGCCAAAACTGAAATAATACAGACACTGGTAGACTCTATGAACAACCTGGCTGAGATTATCAGTGACGTCGAACATACGTTGGCTGAAATCAAAACTATCATTCAGGTAGGTATCTTGCTATTATGCATGTCCTAATTTCACCTTGGGTCTGACTGATAAGTGGAGAAACAATCTGTAGTCTGGAAGTTGAAGGTATTACAGCACCGTGTCTTGTAAAACGCGAAACGCGGTTGGTGGTTGGAGAACCTCAAAATAATATTTCCGCTAGATGGCGTTACATAAACCTGTGAGCCTTCGGACGCGGACCTCCCATGTACCCTAGCGAATAAAATTTAGTTTGACTTTCCACTGCTCCTTATTTATACAGCCCCGGTGGACTCTAGAACGCCATCTAGCGACAATAAAGATTGATCCTGTAACCCTTCGAAGGCTACACGGGCTTTCCATGTACTCTGGCGAGCTATTATTAAGTTATTATTAATACAGCCCTGGAGGACTCTAGTACGCCATCTAGCGGCAATACAAATTTCATCGGTTCTCCCGCGTCCCACATTGTATCACATCTCTAATTCCTGAATTCGTGCCTTAGGAGGAGACGGCCAAAGAGAAAGAGTTCCAGAAGATAACTGGTCCTCGCCCGCCGTCCATCGTGCAGACGGAGCTGTCTCGCGAGCTGCACAAGTACGAGGAGGCGCACGCGCGCACCGGCGACAGCAACCACGTGCTGCACAAGGCGATGACGCTGCACATCGCCAACCTGCGACTGCTCGCGCAGCCGCTGGACCAGCTCGCGGCTAAGATACCCAGCATCGACAACATCGGTGAGTGATCCAGGCCTTTGCAGAATACCAGCGCCATAGGACGTATAACGTCATGAGGCGTATGCTGAGCAATGGCCTTTTGAGTGTTTAATTTTTTCTGATTTTGTTTGTTGTTTTATTTTTAATGTATGATTGTTTTTCATTTGTTACAAATGGTTTGTTTGCACTCAATAAACAATTTATTTCTATCTTTCTGATGAGGAGCGACCACTCGCCATACTGCGGTCATCAATTGTTTGCCCATGGTCACTGTAGCCTTAAATCCTACCCATCAGGGGGAGTCCAGAAGTGGACTGGGCCAGGCTGATGATTAGGATGATTGAAGGTGTTCGTCGTTGGCTATACACGTTGGCTGTATGAGCTAAGTTCCTTTGCATGTCCTCAAACATATGAAAAAAAAAATATTTATGTATGCTAAAGAAGATGGCTGTATGAACTTAAATTCCTTTGTCTATTCTCAAACATTTAAAAAAAGTGTTTGCGGCTTATTAAACTACCCATTATTTCGCAGAGGGCCTCGACCGCACCACGATGACGGAGATGCGTCGCGTGGCGGGCAAGGCGCGCGAGATGCAGGCGCAGCGCGACTCGCTGCTGCAGCAGCTGCGCGCCGCCCTCGCCGCCGATGACGTCACGCCCAAGCTGCTCGCGCGCAGCAACGAGCCGGCCGAGGATATATTCAAGCAGGAGCTGGACAAGCATACCGCTAAGGTAAGTCTTCCATGCTACCCGTACAATCACAGAGGGTCTCGACCGCACCACGATGACGGAGATGCGCCGCGTGGCGGGCAAGGCGCGCGAGATGCAGGCGCAGCGCGACTCGCTGCTGCAGCAGCTGCGCGCCGCCCTCGCCGCCGATGACGTCACGCCCAAGCTGCTCGCGCGCAGCAACGAGCCGGCCGAGGATATCTTCAAGCAGGAGCTGGACAAGCATACTGCTAAGGTAAGTTGGTTTAATGCATAAAAATCTATTGCCGCGAGTTGGTTGGTTCCCTCCAAAGAATAGTCTGTTGCCTACCCCAGAAATATCTCTTGAGTTCATCTACGTTCCGAACCAAAAATATCGCAATTTAACTTATCATTATTTTTTGGCTTAGGTTAAAATAATCGAGCAGAACCTGGCTGCGCAAGAGAACATAATCAACAGAATGACGTCACTGTACGCGTCGTACGGCGAATCGCGCCGCCTTCTGTCAGACGTGCTGCGGAAAAGAGACGGACTTATTAACGGTAAGCTGGTTTTATATCTCAAAATTCTTGTAAAGTACCTCATGGGGTTCATAGGCTTCAGTATAGTTTTCCTAAGTGGGCTTTCTCCGGATTTCACTTTTCAGATAGGTACTCGTGGATATATTTATTTTATTTATTAATTTAAACTTTAGTGCAACTATAAAAATTGTGAAAAAGGCGGACTTTATGCATTATCGAGAATGTCAATTCTCTACCAGTCAACCTTTCCGCACTTTTTTCAGCAGTCCATTCACGTAGGCATAACAAAAAAAAAAATATTCGTGGTAAATAAAATTCCAAATACTGAATTATTTTTGACCGACTTTTGAATTTATTTATATTTATTTTTGAACTGTTATTTGACATTTTGAAATTGATATCGACATTTGTTTTCGGCTTCGAGTTTCACATTTGTTTTCGGCTTCGTCGTTGACTTTTGACTTCTATTTTGAAATGATTCGCTAACGCGTCGTGGTGTTCCAGCGCTGATAACTTCGTACGACACGTACGGCGAGCTGCTGGGCAAGTCGGCGAAGGGGCAGGAGTTCTACCGCAAGCTGGCGCACAGCGCGTCGGCGTTACTGGCGCGACTGAGATCTACCGCGCAGGTGCAGCACGAGGAGCGCGCGCAGCTGCGAGCCACGCAGCCCGCCAGAGGTACGCTCATACGCGCCCCGGCAGACTGCGACACGTCCGGCGAGCTGCTGGCGCGTGCAGCACGAGGAGCGCGCGCAGCTGCGAGCCACGCAGCCCGCCAGAGGTACGCTCATACGCGCCCCGGCAGACTGCGACACGTCCGGCGAGCTGCTGGCGCGTGCAGCACGAGGAGCGCGCGCAGCTGCGAGCCACGCAGCCCGCCAGAGGTACGCTCATACGCGCCCCGGCAGACTGCGACACGTCCGGCGAGCTGCTGGCGCGTGCAGCACGAGGAGCGCGCGCAGCTGCGAGCCACGCAGCCCGCCAGAGGTACGCTCATACGCGCCCCGGCAGACTGCGACACGTCCGGCGAGCTGCTGGCGCGTGCAGCACGAGGAGCGCGCGCAGCTGCGAGCCACGCAGCCCGCCAGAGGTACGCTCATACGCGCCCCGGCAGACTGCGACACGTCCGGCGAGCTGCTGGCGCGTGCAGCACGAGGAGCGCGCGCAGCTGCGAGCCACGCAGCCCGCCAGAGGTACGCTCATACGCGCCCCGGCAGACTGCGACACGTCCGGCGAGCTGCTGGCGCGTGCAGCACGAGGAGCGCGCGCAGCTGCGAGCCACGCAGCCCGCCAGAGGTACGCTCATACGCGCCCCGGCAGACTGCGACACGTCCGGCGAGCTGCTGGCGCGTGCAGCACGAGGAGCGCGCGCAGCTGCGAGCCACGCAGCCCGCCAGAGGTACGCTCATACGCGCCCCGGCAGACTGCGACACGTCCGGCGAGCTGCTGGCGCGTGCAGCACGAGGAGCGCGCGCAGCTGCGAGCCACGCAGCCCGCCAGAGGTACGCTCATACGCGCCCCGGCAGACTGCGACACGTCCGGCGAGCTGCTGGCGCGTGCAGCACGAGGAGCGCGCGCAGCTGCGAGCCACGCAGCCCGCCAGAGGTACGCTCATACGCGCCCCGGCAGACTGCGACACGTCCGGCGAGCTGCTGGCGCGTGCAGCACGAGGAGCGCGCGCAGCTGCGAGCCACGCAGCCCGCCAGAGGTACGCTCATACGCGCCCCGGCAGACTGCGACACGTCCGGCGAGCTGCTGGCGCGTGCAGCACGAGGAGCGCGCGCAGCTGCGAGCCACGCAGCCCGCCAGAGGTACGCTCATACGCGCCCCGGCAGACTGCGACACGTCCGGCGAGCTGCTGGCGCGTGCAGCACGAGGAGCGCGCGCAGCTGCGAGCCACGCAGCCCGCCAGAGGTACGCTCATACGCGCCCCGGCAGACTGCGACACGTCCGGCGAGCTGCTGGCGCGTGCAGCACGAGGAGCGCGCGCAGCTGCGAGCCACGCAGCCCGCCAGAGGTACGCTCATACGCGCCCCGGCAGACTGCGACACGTCCGGCGAGCTGCTGGCGCGTGCAGCACGAGGAGCGCGCGCAGCTGCGAGCCACGCAGCCCGCCAGAGGTACGCTCATACGCGCCCCGGCAGACTGCGACACGTCCGGCGAGCTGCTGGCGCGTGCAGCACGAGGAGCGCGCGCAGCTGCGAGCCACGCAGCCCGCCAGAGGTACGCTCATACGCGCCCCGGCAGACTGCGACACGTCCGGCGAGCTGCTGGCGCGTGCAGCACGAGGAGCGCGCGCAGCTGCGAGCCACGCAGCCCGCCAGAGGTACGCTCATACGCGCCCCGGCAGACTGCGACACGTCCGGCGAGCTGCTGGCGCGTGCAGCACGAGGAGCGCGCGCAGCTGCGAGCCACGCAGCCCGCCAGAGGTACGCTCATACGCGCCCCGGCAGACTGCGACACGTCCGGCGAGCTGCTGGCGCGTGCAGCACGAGGAGCGCGCGCAGCTGCGAGCCACGCAGCCCGCCAGAGGTACGCTCATACGCGCCCCGGCAGACTGCGACACGTCCGGCGAGCTGCTGGCGCGTGCAGCACGAGGAGCGCGCGCAGCTGCGAGCCACGCAGCCCGCCAGAGGTACGCTCATACGCGCCCCGGCAGACTGCGACACGTCCGGCGAGCTGCTGGCGCGTGCAGCACGAGGAGCGCGCGCAGCTGCGAGCCACGCAGCCCGCCAGAGGTACGCTCATACGCGCCCCGGCAGACTGCGACACGTCCGGCGAGCTGCTGGCGCGTGCAGCACGAGGAGCGCGCGCAGCTGCGAGCCACGCAGCCCGCCAGAGGTACGCTCATACGCGCCCCGGCAGACTGCGACACGTCCGGCGAGCTGCTGGCGCGTGCAGCACGAGGAGCGCGCGCAGCTGCGAGCCACGCAGCCCGCCAGAGGTACGCTCATACGCGCCCCGGCAGACTGCGACACGTCCGGCGAGCTGCTGGCGCGTGCAGCACGAGGAGCGCGCGCAGCTGCGAGCCACGCAGCCCGCCAGAGGTACGCTCATACGCGCCCCGGCAGACTGCGACACGTCCGGCGAGCTGCTGGCGCGTGCAGCACGAGGAGCGCGCGCAGCTGCGAGCCACGCAGCCCGCCAGAGGTACGCTCATACGCGCCCCGGCAGACTGCGACACGTCCGGCGAGCTGCTGGCGCGTGCAGCACGAGGAGCGCGCGCAGCTGCGAGCCACGCAGCCCGCCAGAGGTACGCTCATACGCGCCCCGGCAGACTGCGACACGTCCGGCGAGCTGCTGGCGCGTGCAGCACGAGGAGCGCGCGCAGCTGCGAGCCACGCAGCCCGCCAGAGGTACGCTCATACGCGCCCCGGCAGACTGCGACACGTCCGGCGAGCTGCTGGCGCGTGCAGCACGAGGAGCGCGCGCAGCTGCGAGCCACGCAGCCCGCCAGAGGTACGCTCATACGCGCCCCGGCAGACTGCGACACGTCCGGCGAGCTGCTGGCGCGTGCAGCACGAGGAGCGCGCGCAGCTGCGAGCCACGCAGCCCGCCAGAGGTACGCTCATACGCGCCCCGGCAGACTGCGACACGTCCGGCGAGCTGCTGGCGCGTGCAGCACGAGGAGCGCGCGCAGCTGCGAGCCACGCAGCCCGCCAGAGGTACGCTCATACGCGCCCCGGCAGACTGCGACACGTCCGGCGAGCTGCTGGCGCGTGCAGCACGAGGAGCGCGCGCAGCTGCGAGCCACGCAGCCCGCCAGAGGTACGCTCATACGCGCCCCGGCAGACTGCGACACGTCCGGCGAGCTGCTGGCGCGTGCAGCACGAGGAGCGCGCGCAGCTGCGAGCCACGCAGCCCGCCAGAGGTACGCTCATACGCGCCCCGGCAGACTGCGACACGTCCGGCGAGCTGCTGGCGCGTGCAGCACGAGGAGCGCGCGCAGCTGCGAGCCACGCAGCCCGCCAGAGGTACGCTCATACGCGCCCCGGCAGACTGCGACACGTCCGGCGAGCTGCTGGCGCGTGCAGCACGAGGAGCGCGCGCAGCTGCGAGCCACGCAGCCCGCCAGAGGTACGCTCATACGCGCCCCGGCAGACTGCGACACGTCCGGCGAGCTGCTGGCGCGTGCAGCACGAGGAGCGCGCGCAGCTGCGAGCCACGCAGCCCGCCAGAGGTACGCTCATACGCGCCCCGGCAGACTGCGACACGTCCGGCGAGCTGCTGGCGCGTGCAGCACGAGGAGCGCGCGCAGCTGCGAGCCACGCAGCCCGCCAGAGGTACGCTCATACGCGCCCCGGCAGACTGCGACACGTCCGGCGAGCTGCTGGCCGAGTCGGCCAAGGGGCAAGAGTTTTACCGCAAGCAGGAGCTCCGCAGCGCATCTATCCAAAATTTTATTTTATCTATCCAAGATTTATTTTATATGAACTTGTCACAAATGCTCTGTTATTGATCGCAGCCACTCCGACGTCGACAGCAGCACCGAAAGCGGCGGTGACGCTCGACTCGGTCCCGCCGCCATCTAGCGGTGGCACGAGGAAGCTGAAAGACTACCTGCCTTACATGAAGAACAGGAATGCGCCTAGGAGCGTAACACCACAAGGTAATTAAATAACGATTGTGTTGTAGAAAGTTAATATCTATTTGTTTATGTGTTAGCAATTCAAAATAAATAAGGTAAAATTATATTTAAATGTGTAATGAATTGTTTTAGCTCAAAATGACGGAATGGCCCCTGATTCTTACTATCCCGAGACGATATACCCTACATCAGTGCGTCCTGCCCCAGTTGGCTCAGAAGGTAAGTTTTACTTGATTTTGGCATTGAATCCTTTTCAGAATGGTTCTTTGGAATATAAAGTGACAACAAGTTTCTCTTGCAGCAACAGATGTATCACAAATGAAGCTACCCGACGGCGTAGTCCTGCCGCCGAATATGCAAAATCCAAACCAGTACAACCGGTACGGAGGAACCCCGTACGCTCCGACCGAGCCCGACCCATACGCCCAGGCCGCCTACGGCTACGCGCCGACTAGGAGCTTCGACAAGCCGGACGACGCGGCGTACGGCTACACGACCCCGTACACGCCGGCTCAGTACTCGTCGCAGGTCGCCGACCCGCAGACGCACGCGTACTCGAACCCGTACTACTCGGCGACGCAGAACAACAACACGGCGGTGACGGACTCGCAGCAGCCCAACCCCGGCGCGCAGGCCGGGCCCAGCACCTCGCAGTACAACCCGTACAGCGACCAGTACGCGCCGCCGCCGGGGCCCGACACCTCCTCGTCCACGATGGCCTCCTACCAGAACGACATGAACGTCAACTTCGCGCAGATGCACATCTCGTACTCGAAGCCCGACTCCGCGCCCGCCCCCGCCTCGGCCGCGCACCCGTACGGCGCGGACTACTCGCAGACGTACTACAGCGTGCAGTACCCGCAGGCCGCCACGCCCAGCATGTCCACGTACAGCCACGCGCCGCAGAACTCCAACACGAGCGTCACGCCGTCGCAGGTGCCGGCCGACTACAACGCGCTGAACTACCCGTACACCGACCAGCAGTACCCGCCGCAGCAGGGGACTCCGGCCCCGGCCTCGTCCGGCGCGGAGTACGGCTACGCCACGTCGGGCTACTCGAGCATGTCCCAGGCGTACCCCATCTACACGAACACCGACAGCGCCGTGTCGTCCACCACTAGCGTCGCCAACCCGGTCAGCGCGAGCCAGCCGTACGCCTATCCCGTAAACCAGGATCCCCCCTACGTCAGCTCCCCGGCCCTCTCTCAACTGGACGCCTACGACCAGCCCATCAAGTCCCACGTCACTGGCCAGGCGCTATCTACTCTGAACTACCAACCCGGTTACCAGGGCTACGACCAGACTTATCAACCCGGTGCTCCAAATCAAACCGGGTACACTCCCGCTCCCGATCAGGGCAACCAGACAGCCACATCGACTCCGGCGACCGGTTATCAAAACCAACCATCAGCTAATCAAGCAAGCGTTCCAAACCCTGGCGCCACTTATGCTTCGCCCGAGCAAACTTATCAGGCGTCGAATCAAGTCCCCGCTACGGGCTACGGGAACCAAACCGACCAAACCTACCAAGCTCCAAACCAGATACCGGCTCAGGGCTACACCAATCCAGACCAGAGCTACCAGGCGAGCAACGGCTACACGTACCCGAGCGAGGCGAACGTGAACTACGTACAGACGTTCCAGAACCATCCGGGGTACACGTACAACCCGAATACGGGCAACTACGACTACGCCTACGGGTCGCAGAATACGAACGTAAACTACAGTAGTATTGGACAGTCGAATACTGAGCAGACGAAGACCCAGAGCTGGGCCGGGCAGTATACGAACGCGGGGACGTACGAGACGGTTCAGTCGCCGTCGGAGGTACCGCAGGGTCAGCCACAGCAGCAGGGTGGTGACCAGACTTATTACAACGCTCCGTACGGGTACCAGACGACACAGTCGAACACCGCGCCGCCGGCGACGGAGCCCGCGTCCACCAACTACGGCGCCGACGTCAACCAGTCCACCTACATGCAGTCCGGCCACCAGCACCAGACCAGCGTCACCTACGCCGGCAACCAGGGCCAAGGTAAGACTGCATAACAAAAATCTCGACTGTCATTTCCAAATGCTGTATTTCGGTTTTGGCTAACATTTATTATCTCTATTATTTTATGATTTTTACAAGTTGTATAGATACCTATTTACTAATCTGCATTTTTATGTTCCGCTCTATATTATTAGACGCCTCTTTATTTTATCCTGTAACTAACACAATAGCTTAAGTTTAATTTTTCCAATAAATTAATTTACAAATCAAACGCTTTTTATTTACTTTAGTTAATTCCTTTTCAGTGTCGTCTCCGAAAGAGGAAATTGCCCAACCTGAGTTTAGTTCTGGTTCTAGTAGTTACCAAACTGGTAATACTGCTGATACGGTGGGTACCCAAGCAGCTGGTAGTTCAAACACAGCGATTACCCAGACAGTACCGTCTCAGCAGCAAAGTGTACAAAAACCAGAAGAAATCAAATCTGAAGAAAAACCTGAACCATCAGTCTTTGATCTGCTCTCAGACATCGATTTCAGCGTGGAACACAAACCTTTGACTCCAGAAATCAAAGTTCCACAAATTTCCGAGAGTGCTATCAAGAAACACATTTTTATCCCTAAAGAGGAGCCAGTTCAGAAGCACGTGCCCAAGGAGGAGGTGATAGAGAGACCAGCTAAGATGGACCTGTTCTCAGACCCGATGTTGCTGAACAACTTTACGCAGGAAGTGAAGCAACTCCATATTTTGGTAGACTCGTTTACAAACACTATGTCGAAGAAGGAGAACTTAGAAGCTAAGTGGAAAGCTTTGCAGGATTTACAAGTAAGTTAATATCTTTGCCAAATTGTTGAATAACATAGTGGATTAATCAAGTCCTTTTTATAATAAATATTGAGAAGTGCTTTTCATAGCGTAAAACAGGTCATCAATATTTAGTATTGATTTTAAATAAGCAAATAAAATATGTATATCATTATATTACTTTTCAATGAGATGAAATTCGGTTTTGTAGCATGAATAAATTATGTTATGTGTTTTCAGAAACAAAATACAATGTACAAATCGAGATCGGTAGCTTTAGCGCACGGAGACGGAAAGGATCCGAGTGATGCAGTACCTTTCGACGATACAAGACTGATTATTAAATCTGACCCCGATGCTTATATCAATGCTTCTTTTTATAAGGTAAAAATATTGAAATCATAATGACCAAGTGAAAAAATATATTCACTTAGCTCAGATTTAATCTGATACTGTTTTAAAATGAAATAATGATGAAAAGTTCGCAATAAAATATTTTTTCTAAGCGAATGCTACACTATTTAATAGTTACATAGGCTTTACTTCTAACAATTATGATTTGCCCAGTTTTTGTAACTTTGATGTTATTTATTTTAGCGTTTAGCGGCGTGGTGCATTCCTTTAGTGATCTCAAATACTCCCAGGGAGGATAAATACGGAATCTTTTGGAAAGCAGTATTGGAAAACAAAATATCATGCGTAGTATGCCTGCAAACTGAAATGGAGGTAAGACACAAGCCAAAAGTTGATATTTAAGAATTGAATAGTTAAATATTACAAGAATGTGTTGTATATTTTCCTTATGAATGTACCTACACTTTTATTCTAGTTCTTATTAGGAACTTAAGACGTATCCAGTATCGGTTCTGGTGGAGAGTGCGGTTTTAGTGTACAAGGGGAAGTGTACAGAAGACCCCGAACTACCCTTATAGTTCGAAGTTTACTTAGTCGTAGAGGGCGCCGTATAAATCTCGCCCAGGACGCTGGTAGAGTCTCAACCGGCACTGGACGTATCTGTATCTGTAGCCGAAACTTCCAAAATTAAAGAAAAATGCTTTGTATTCTAAATACTGCAAAAACAGAATATGGGATTGTTATCGTGTTTGATTACATGTCATGTAACATAATAACAATATGACGTGTATGTTTTATCTCCTATCTGCGACAGGAGATTGATTTACAGGCAATGTCCTGGGGACTTGTTCTATCATGTGATTTGATTACGTAAAATGAATTGGATAGTGAACTATACAATTAATATACAAAAATGTATAAGAATCGAAATGATCCTTTATTATAGGGTTACATATAGGGTTATGTAGGCTTGTTGCAGCGGTAACCGGTATCCACGCGGACGTAGCCGCGGGATAGCACTAGTTACTATTATTTGAATTAATTGGGCTCCTTTTCAAGTAATATTGTGTCATTAATTCAGCAGTTCTTTTGCTATTCTCATCACTAGATGCAAGGCGTCTCCTACTGGCCTACGGCGATGGGTCAGTGCCTGGAGCTGGGCGACGTGAAGGTGACGCTGGAGGACGTCAAGTGCACGGTGCACTGGACCGAGCGCAAGCTGACCGCGGCCTGCGGGAACACCGTGGCGCACGTCTCGCACTACCAAATCAACGTGTTCCCCTCCAAGTGAGTACATTGAGACCAGTAGATGCAAGGTAACTCCTACTGGCTCACGGGGATGGGTAAATGCCTGGAGCTCGGCGACGTGAAGGTCACGCTGGAGGACGTCAAGTGCACGGTGCACTGGACCGAGCGCAAGCTGACCGCGGCCTGCGGGAACACCGTTTCGCACGTCTCGCACTACCAGATCAACGTGTTCCCGTCCAAGTGAGTATATGAGACCAGTAGATGCAAGGCAACTCCTACTGGCCCACGGCGATGGGTCAGTGCCTGGAGCTGGGCGACGTGAAGGTCACGCTGGAGGACGTCAAGTGCACGGTGCACTGGACCGAGCGCAAGCTGACCGCGGCCTGCGGGAACACCGTTTCGCACGTCTCGCACTACCAGATCAACGTGTTCCCGTCCAAGTGAGTATATGAGACCAGTAGATGCAAGGCAACTCCTACTGGCCCACGGCGATGGGTCAGTGCCTGGAGCTGGGCGACGTGAAGGTCACGCTGGAGGACGTCAAGTGCACGGTGCACTGGACCGAGCGCAAGCTGACCGCGGCCTGCGGGAACACCGTTTCGCACGTCTCGCACTACCAGATCAACGTGTTCCCGTCCAAGTGAGTATATGAGACCAGTAGATGCAAGGCAACTCGTACTGGCCCACGGCGATGGGTCAATGCCTGGAGCTGGGCGACGTGAAGGTCACGCTGGAGGACGTCAAGAGCACGGTGCACTGGACCGAGCGCAAGCTGACCGCGGCCTTCGCGGCCACTGAAGGAAGAGGTACTTCCCCAGACGAGTGGCTCACTCCAGTGGATTTCCACGAAGCTCTACCTCTCTTCCTCTCTTGTTTATTTAAGAGCAAGGTGGTCATCTGATGATAAGTTATCACCGTTGCCCATGAACATCAAAAACTCCACAATGGAGTCGTTGATGTTCATGGAGACAAACTAAAGTCTGTCTATTGAGATGCAGGTCTGTGTGGTCTAGTTCATAAAAAAACAATTACAATTAAATCGATCTACCACAGAAGCGAAATTAACCCCAACTTTCCCCCACAGGATCGTGTGCCCGCCACTCGTCCTGCTGGCGGACAAGATCCTGTTCCAAACGTTCGAGGGCCGGCTGAGCAACCAGCTGAGCGGCGCGTGGCTGGCGGGCGGCGGCGCGCGCGGCGGCGTGCTGGCGCTGCTCGCCATGCTCATGTGCCAGGTGCGCGCCGGACAGCTCGACCTGTGCGGTGAGTGGTAGTTTTATATGGTGTGCCGTTAGCACGAGACGTGCCTTGATTCGGCTCGAAGGACCATCAGATGACCCCGCTTGTTCGTTTCACTTCCTATCACATCAAGATTCCATACATAAAGGTCCATTTATTTATTAATTTATAAGGTAAAGAAAAGACAGTGAACTCCTCCGAAGCCTCCAAATCTGAATGGCAATGTTGTGAAAGGGTGCCTCCTGTGTTTGTTTCGGCCGAGCGCCGTCGTAGCCGCCCGAGGAACAAATCGCTTCAACAGACGTCAAAGCACCCTCAAAGTAAACATTGATATCCACCCTATATTTAAGTTTGTGGAAATATAATTGTACTGAATACAAGATGTACTGACATCGGACCTTCTTTCACAGACATGCTGGATGCGGGCTGTGCGAACTTGT
This sequence comes from Nomophila noctuella, assembly GCA_958496325.1. NCBI lineage: Eukaryota > Metazoa > Arthropoda > Insecta > Lepidoptera > Crambidae > Nomophila > Nomophila noctuella. Next base: position 2,748,162 of record OY292485.1, read on the forward strand.
ACAAGCATAGGACCAATGTCCTGGAAGAAAAGAAGTCGTTAGTGGACGCGTATTATGCGGCTCTCTTCTATGTACAGGGCGTACTGTGTTCTGGTGAGTTCGTTACTTTAGTTCTCCAAGATTTTAGTATATTTGAGAGAAAAAACTACAGAAAATATGTTGTTAATAAAAAGTGTAACGCTTTTCACTGTTAATTTTTCTTATGAATTCGGGGATTGCGCTGATATCCTCGCAGATTTTCCTGTGAAGTATTATTTTGCCCATCACATTTTTTTAAAGCTAATATAAATAACTAGCTTTAAAGAACGTGACTTCTTTGAAAAAATATTATTTTAGAAAGAAGTTCTTAACTTAAGCATCTATTTAAAATTAAAAGCATAGTGCTAGACTAACAGCAAACAACACTCCAGGTACAACCATGTTCAACGGCGAGACAGTCTCCGTAGTGGGCGCGATGCTCCCGGCGACGGTGACGCCCAACCCCACCGTGCCCACTGCCCACCCCACCCAGCCCAAGCACAAGCACAAGTTCTCCCGCGAATCCTTCGAGGAGATGAAGCAAGGCCCAGCCGCAGCTGACATGAAGGACCCCCTCAACTTCCTCGACCCGCTCTGGAGTTTGAAGAAGAAGTGATATATGGACCAGAGGAATGGAGCTCGCCGGAGAAGGTGATACGGATTTGAGCAGTGGTAAACAAGCGATTTTAGACCTTATCGCCGTGTGGGAAGGACTAATCCTACTCTGTGAATGTGCGATTTAAGACCTTATCGCCGTGTGCGGAGGACTGTAATTCTACTTTGTTGTTAGGGTAACCTTATGTTTCAGCAAGTTTAACTTCGTGTTAGCAGGTGTTATACATACACGTGGTCACTGTAGGTAGTGGTCAAACTGGCTGAATGTATTTACGCGATGTAATTACGACATAGTGTGTCATCTTCCATTTAAAATACATTGCAGGCGTAGTCACGCCGAACTTCGGTCGTTCTTTTTCGCCTAGTGCTTCTATGCTAATAGGATATGGTGTTTTTAAAAAGTAACGACCATGTGGCGATTCTATTATTATTTGAATAATTTAAAATAACGGGGCATGCTCTTCATAGTAAGCTAAGTTAGCAAGTAGTACTACCTACTGCGTCCACCATTTAATATGGATATACAATATATTGTATTGTGTAACTTGTCGGTGTTTCCTGGAAAGTCACAACTTATCCTAGAGTGTTTAGGTAGTAATAGACCGATAGTTGCAATCTATGATAGGCCGAAGTCATCATTACTCATTTTAGTATCGTTCTGATAATAATCAACATATTGCTTAGTATACATTAGCCAAAAACTATTTATCAGTAAACTATAATCATATTGTATCCATAGACAGATTGGAAATTTGTATTGTAACGACGGAAAACTACTGATAGCTCATAAACAAATATTTATAATTATCCATGTAACCCTTTGTAATAATCGCAATAGTTTAACTTAATAGCAATAGTTACACTTATAGATATGCAGGTTGCAGAAAATAAGCCATATTAAAAACAGGTTATGTAGCGTAGAAACATTATTGACAAAATGGTATAAAAAGCCCCGTAAAGTTAATTCAATAAATGTGAGTAGATTTTAAGATAGCTACCATAGATACTAATGTGAAACAAATAATGTTGGCAGCCTTGAATACCGGCATGGTGCATCTATTTACTGTTTAATGGTTTATGGATGAATGATTCTCTAATGGGGATGGTGAAAAAAAAGGAATATCGGATTTGGACTGAATTGAAAAAAAGTAAACAACGGATTCTACTACGGCTGATCTACTTCCGCGAAGGAGATCAGCCTTCCCAAGGTGGCATCGGATTTTTAATAAACAAGTCACTCAAGAGCAATATCGTGGAAATTGGCTGTGTGTCGACGAGGGTAGCATACCTGGTCCTAAAGATAACTGACCGGTACCATATGAAGGTTATACAAGTGTATGCCCCGACCTCGACATACCCTGACGACAAAGTCGAAGCAATGTATGAAGACATTACCAGGGCTATGTCTCATACCAAAACTTTTTACACGGTTGTGATGGGTGACTTCAATGCTAAAGTGGGAGTACAAGAATACGGCGAATCGAAGATTGGACGGTTTGGCGTTGGACGCAGGAATCACAGGGGGCAAATGCTAGTCAACTTTCTCGAGGCTCAGGGGCTGTTTCTGATGAACTCGTTCTTTCAGAAGAAGCCTCATAGGAAGTGGACATGGCGGAGCCCTGATAACGTGACAAAGAACGAGATTGACTTCATAATGGCAAACAAGCGTCAAATATTCAGGGACGTCTCTGTGATCAACAAGGTTAACACCGGCAGCGATCACCGCTTTGTAAGAGGCACCCTGAATATTAATGTTAAAATTGAACGAGCTCGCCTAAAGAAGTCAACTCTCAGACCAACGCTGCCCCAGATAGAAGCTGGATGCGAAAGCTTCCAGTTGGAATTAGAAAACCGATTCGCCATGCTGGAAACCACGAACAATATAACTGATGCAGCCAACAGTCTGGTGAGGGTCATCCGTGAGGTGGGAAACAAATATTTTCGACCGAAAAGCAGTGGACGCAAGACCAAGCTCACAAGTGAAACACTGGATTTAATGAGGACTAGACGTGATAAGGGTCACTTGATGCCACCAGTAGAGCTTCAGGTACTTAGCAGTGAGATAAAGAGAAAAATAAGGCGGGACATTCGGCGATCAAATACCCAGGCTATTGAAGAAGCCATATCTCTCAATAGGGGCTCGAAAGTCTTCGCCAAATCCAGAGTCTCCTGTTGTCACCTGACAAAGCTTAAAACGGCACAAGGCATCACCGTCACCTCAAAACCAGAAATACTCACGGAAGTCGAAAACTTTTATAAGGACTTATATTCCCAGCGCAATCGTCAACCAGAGCCCCACAGGGCGGATGACCCGCGGGCTAGACTGACACGCCACCTAACAGACGAGCTTCCCGACATCGACTTGGGCGAGGTTAGGGTAGCCCTCAACCAACTAAAGAATGGCAAAGCTCCCGGGGAAGACGGAATCACTACAGAGTTGCTCAAAGCAGGAGGTACTCCTGTTCTGGCAGAGCTGGCAAAGCTTTTCAATTCCGTCATCCATACCGGCACTACACCGGAGGCATGGTGCAGGAGTGTGGTAATTCTATTCTTCAAGAAGGGGGATAATACTCAGTTAAAGAATTACCGCCCGATCTCCCTCCTGAGCCATGTCTACAAGCTATTCTCGAGGGTTATCACGAATCGCCTCACCCCGAAGTTTGATGAATTCCAACCTGTTGAGCAGGCTGGGTTTCGGAGGGGCTTTAGCACTGTGGACCACATACACACACTCAGGCAGATTATACAAAAGACCCAAGAGTATAATATACCTCTTTGCCTTGCGTATGTGGACTACGAAAAGGCCTTTGATTCTATCGAGACCTGGGCTGTTCTGGAGTCCATGCAGAGATGCCAAATCGACTGTCGATATGTTCAGGTGCTGAGATGTCTGTATGAGGCTGCAACCATGACCGTCCAAGTACAAGAAGCGAGCACAGGGCCAATCCAGTTGCAACGAGGGGTAAGACAAGGAGATGTAATCTCCCCCAAACTGTTTACCAATGCACTGGAGGATGCTTTCAAGACGCTCGATTGGAAAGGACGCGGTATCAAAATAAATGGTAAAGTCATCTCACACCTGCGGTTCGCAGACGACATTGTCGTATTGGCGGAGTCTCTGGAGGATTTGGAGGTCATGCTTAACGGCCTGAGTGACGCTTCTGGTCGGGTTGGGCTGCGCTTAAACCGGGACAAGACCAAGATAATGCACAGTGCTCTTGTTCCTCCGAGACCTGTCACCGTTGATGGTGATTGCCTTGAGGTGGTGCAGGAGTACATTTATCTTGGTCACACTGTCCAACTTGGCCAGCGTAATCTCGAGAAGGAGACCAGTAGGCGGATACGCTTAGGTTGGGCTGCATTCGGGAAGCTACGTCATATCTTCGAGTCGTCTATCCCACAATCACTCAAGACCAAAGTATTTAACCAGTGCGTCCTACCTGTGATGACATACGGTGCCGAAACGTGGCCACTGACAGTAGGACTGATCCAAAAATTCCGAGTCGCTCAACGAGCAATGGAGCGTGCAATGCTTGGTGTTTCTTTGGCGGATAGAATTCGTAATGAAGTCATCCGCCAAAGAACCAAAGTTACCGACATTGCGAGACGGATCAGTTCACTGAAGTGGAAATGGGCTGGCCACGTCTCCAGACGGACTGATGGGCGATGGAGCCGTGAAGTACTGGAGTGGACTGGCCGTCATGTGGGCAAACGCAGTGTAGGACGACCTGCTGCACGATGGGAGGACGACCTAAGAAAGGTGGCGGGAATGGCGTGGATGCGGATCGCACAGGACCGGGATGGCTGGCGCACTTTGGGGGAGGCCTACGTTCAGCAGTGGACGGCAATAGGCTGATTGATTGAAACAACGGATTTAGAATGGAACTGAAAGTAATGTAAAAATATGCTTATTAGGTAAACTCCCGTTTCGATGTTTACGTATAGCACTGATAAAAATACTAAGAGCTTAGCGAAATCTAGATAGGGTCTAGGTTAGCTTATTACTAAAATACCACGCGGGCTACATCCACAGTTTGTTGCTGGCATGCGATTATTATCTCAGCCTGCAAGACCGGTTTGGAATTACCGAGCTCACCTGTGAATAAAAAGAAGTGAGCAGTTGAATACTATTTGTTTACTATCTGTGACCAGTATGACATAGCGTGTTGGCTTCTCGCCAGTTTGATCGTCCCACGGGTACGCCCCTGTAATTGACTATGAAAGCGTGATGCTCATTCTAAATCACCAACCGACTTGCGGGTTCCATGCAGAAATGTCGATGTCAATAAAAATATTAAAGTAAAAGTAAGCTTGTGTATTGAACAACGAAAGGTTGCCCAGTAACAATAAGTTAGGAGTAAACACTGCAGTTTATAGTTCAATCTGCGAGACCGGCGAGGTCGACGACCCTCAATCACGTTATTTGACAGCATTGTTTCTCTGTGAGCGATTTCACACCGCGAAGCTCGACTCGACCTTCCAATTCGCTATATTGATATAATAGAGTTACAATTTAAACCTGGCCCACACACGGCTAGCTCAGCGTGGGGTTATTAAATAGAAAATTTCAATTATATACCGCAGTAAAAAACGATCAAAGATGTTGCCAATTCATTTAATTATTTGCATTTAATTATAGGGTCCATGTTTTATCATTCTATTCATATTCGGAACTGAACTTTTACTTGGGATAATTGTCACGATTGATATTGACGGTGGAAGTTTTACAATAAAAGTATTAGCTATTCACTCTGTTACTAATTAAATAAATAATCAAATTGATATAACACTTTTGGGAGTTGTATACTTACTTAGCGACTGAATATAAAGTATTGTAAGTTATTGATATTTTTGTGTATTTTATTAATCGATAATAAATTGAGTTAGTCACATTCCTATACCTTATTTAATTCGTTTAATTCTTTTTAAGTAAATAGATGAAGTTAGATTATAAAGTGTATGAAAACTATTGATCACAAAATTTATTTTATTTCATTAGATGTAGTAATTATCTCATTGACCTGTTATTTCAGTCTGTATAGTTATTCATGTGTAATTAAATTAAATACAAGGAGTAGCGTTGATGAGTTTATTTTTAAAATCCAAAGTATATATAACTTAACAGTGCAAGATTTTGAAAAACATTTGGTTAAAGAATCTGATGGAATTCGGACTAATACGGAACACAACATGTGTTCGATTATTTACTATTTCATCATTTCAAGATATCAAAGAAATTATAAATGAGTGGTGGGAATTATTTGGTTAATATTTAAAACTTCTCAACGTTATACCCTGTAAGGTAAGGTGCTCTTTCGTCACTGTTTGATAAGTATTTGGAATTGGGCCAAGTTTGTTTACATTGTGCTGCAATGCCTGCAATCGCATAAACATGATTTTAACTTTAATTATCTTATTTAATTACCTTCAAAGTCGTTTTAGTTCTATTGTTTGTTTTTTCCCTTCAAGACACTGATGTTCATATTAATGAACCCATTTCTAGCCTACAAGATTTTTAACATGGGTTTTGGTACATTTCGACGATTTCGTTATGGAATAACAAAAAAATACGTTTTATTTTTGGATATGAACTATCAACGGAAGGACGTTTCGGGAATACTTATGAAACAGTTGTGGAAAAGGTTACTTGTAAGTAGTGATATTTTGCAAGGTACTCAATAAAGAAACTGACTGAATATTGCTGTTTCATTTATTGTAATCTTATCGAGCTAAGCCGTCAGCACGCCCTGCAATGTTGCTTGATAGTAATAACTAAGCCAAAAATAATCACGGTAACAATAATGTTATTTGTATCTAATCAGACAGCTGACTATACTTAAAATGTTTAGTGGGGAAATTTTAAACAATTCCCATACATTTTAAACTCTTTTAAAAATTGAGAAAACTTTCGCAGATAATCACATATCTTTACGTAAGCACAGTCGGGACTTATATCGCAAATTAATTAATTATAAGCAACTTTAATCGCTTAACATTTAATTTTATATTATTCGTTTAAAATTTTTATTTACATATTTAAACTTTACTTAGGTACTTGTAAAGTAAAGTATGCCTTTAAATGTCTCACTCTAGGGCAAAGGCACAGGCTAAGGTCTCCATCATTTGAAATCATATTTTCGTTACAAAGATGGGCTTAATCACCACGCTTGCCAAATGCGCAGTGGTGACCACAAATCCGGCTATTTTCGGAAAACCGAAATTTTGCCGGGCCCGGGAATTGAACCCCGGTCTTCGACCCATGGCCCGGTACCTAAACCACTAGACCATTGATTCGTTCGTATACCTACTTATACGAAAAATTCTGTCCTTTCTTAATAGGCATACATACCCAGATGAAGTACCTAAATGAGAATCAAAAATAACTGTAATCAGCTTTTAATACTTTTCAAAATTGTTAACTTCTCTTTAAAAGAAGGATAAAAATGTGCGGATGCAGGAAGTCAGGAAGCTGGTGGTGCGGCGAGCGCATCTCCGCACCGGCACCGGGCGCGCGCCGCGCTCAGTCCGGCCGCGACCGCCGTCTGCTACACGCGTGCGAGTGTCCGTCGCGCACGCGCGCAACAATCACGAGAATATCGCGCCACCCGCACCCGCCCGTCGACGAAAACAAAACACGTTGACAGTGACGTTTCGGGGAGCCGGTGACAGCACACGCCTTTGGAAAATGTTCGCGTAGATTTATTATTTAGAGGATTGTTTTTATTAAAAATTTCAGTGGTAAACGTGAGGAGGACTTTATTATTCGTGTGTGACGATCGATCGTGTCGCAGTGTAGTGTTGTGAACTAGTAGGAAGCGATGGATGGTCCGTCCGGGGGTTAGCGCGATGATGCGCAAGGAGGGCGCCGGCGCCGCCGGCACGGAGGTCGCGCTGGACGGCGCGGAGCGCATCAGCCTGCAGCAGATCCTGCAGGCGTTCAACTCGACCATCAGCGAGGAGCACGCCTGGGCGCTGTTCCACCAGGCGGCGCGCTGCTTCCAGAAGTGCCTCGCGGAGGGCGCCACCTGCTACCTGGCCACGGACCCGCGGCACGTGTACCTGCACAGGGATGGCAGCGTCCACCCTTCCACGCTGCTCCATCCAGGCGGTGAGTCTTGTTTTGATTTGAAAACAATAACAAACAAACATTGAGGTTATCACTATGAAGGTATCATATTTAGGGCTAAGTCCATTAGGGCCTTTTACGCATATTTATGATACCCAAAACACAACTTATTAAATACGTACCTTTATCAAGACAGATAGATACCTACTAAACTCTGATGCTACTCAATACAATATAATGTTATCAAATGAAATTATATAAGTTCGTGATAGTTTCGTGATTATTTACCTCTTAGTTTGGTCCAACCCATTCAAGAGACTTAATGAGCAACTGGCTAGGATGAAAAATATTATGTCTGATAATTTATCAGGGACTAGCGGCCGCCCGCGACTCTGTCCGCGTGGATTTCGATTTCCAATAGCCTAAAGCCTTCCTCGTCAAATGGACTATCCAACACAAAAATAATTTTCCAATTCGGACCAGTAGTTTCTGAGATTAGCGCGTTCAAACAAACATACAAACAAACTTTTCAGCTTTATATATTAGTATAGATAGGTAAATTATTACAAATCTGAAATTAACTAGGTAAAATGTTTAACAACTATGAATACCTAACTCCCAAACCCACTTATTTCTTTTAAACCTAGGTAGGTATGTACATGTTGTAAATATTACATAAACATAAAGAAATAATAAGGAGAGTGTAATTCTTACAGAAAATCTAGGTTACATTTACTGAAATGGAGCAAAGGGTTGATACCCTTTGCTCAGGGTCAGGTCGAAAATTATACAGCAAAAAAAACCAGATCATTGCAGTTTGACAGATTTGTACCTCTGTTCCGAATCTGTGTTTCGTAGTTAGGGGTAGTTAGGGGGTTCGTGTAGTTTTTCGCGAGAAATCCTCACAGCTATTATAGAAGTTGCCACAATCTAGGTATATTTGTAAAAAGCCACGCAATCCAAAACTCTTCGAACTCTTGTTCTTTTGTGATGTTGACCTGAAGCTTTTATTGTACGTTTTACGTACAGCCACTATTGTGTATATTTATTTACATAGGTAATGATGATTCGTTATTGACAGGCGTAAAATTCAACAAGTGGAGATAAATATAATAAATAAAGCTAATAACGCAATAACGCATTTTGTTTTCTACGTAGTTTAATTATTGCATTCATTATTATTTTAATTCCTTGGTTCTTGATAGTCCCAAAGAAACTCGCGCATGTGATAGTTGTTAATTAGAATGTTTGCGCCTAAAAGTTCCCATGTTTAAGAATTCTCTGCATTCACAATCATTCCTTTAATCATCATTCTCATGCTTCGTTCTCGCATTCTTTACCTACAACTATGCTCTAAAGAATTCTCATGCACCTCTCATTGAATTCTTTGCATGGATGCGGCGGCACATTCAGTTCCAGCGCTTCTAGGTATTATATGACCATTTCTATGTATCAAGGCTAATGTAAGACACCACTTCATTCGGCCGGCTCTGACTTGTTTTATTGTCTTGCAATTTAGAGTTGTCGCCTCAAACTACATTCATTCATTACAAGAGTGATTGACCTGTTTCCTAACAACTTATGCTAATCCAATATTGTCGCTGTTGCCAACTGCCTGTTTTGTGAGTTCGAAAGTTATTAGTTATTTCGCCAAATAGATTATTGCTCCATTTGTTTTGGTTTTGTTTGGTTAAATCCATTCGTTACGTTACGCCTAGCCCTATTTAACACGATGACAGAAAATACTGTCCCTTAGGAATTTAATTCTCCGGACACTCGAGAGTTTTTGCAAATGCTTTTGTCTCATTTGTTTTCTCCCCGCGTGTGATGGCATTAATCCTACTACGCAATAAGAAAGAATTCCACAGCATTTTGTGTCCTTTTTTATGTTCACGTAGCCATTTCTTTCACAAAAAGCTTTCTGAATAAGAGCTTATACAAAAGAAAGTACGTTTGAGCGTGTTAGTTCAAGGTTGATTTGGCAAATTTAGTGACTGAGTCTTTTGGCCGTTGTTAGGTAAGTCATTGACTGAAGCATGAAGCTAGGTAACGCTCGTAATAGTGATTCAATGTCAGTTCCTTGTCCTCGTTTTGATGGTTTTCGTATCTTTATGTTTATTTGTTCGATATCAGGTGGGAAGGTACGTTCGGAATTCCCTTGGCATCGTAAGGATGCCTCGTGAAATGCGCTGGTATCTCGGTATTGCGGCCTTGTGCGTATTTCGATAAGTGAATTACTGGAGCACGCTCTGTTTGTAGGAGGTACTACTTCTATTATATACATATTATGTATGAGTACGGCCTACCGTCTACCCGTATACCTACGATGTACATTGATTACACTCGATATTCGATGATAAGACGTTCACTCGCTATTAGAATTTGTAGTGCGCCATGAATTACTATTACGTTGTTTGCCACCAAGATCACAAGATATATTTAGGAGAAGTGAAGGATACCACAAATCCGATAAAATGTGCTTTTAAAACATTGCGCTTTCTGTAGCTTGGGAGTACTCTGAAATGGATTTTATGTACGACTCACTACAGAGTAAATACCTACTAAATGAAATATAGCGCGAAGCGACCGGTACTTGCAAGATACTAAAATGATATCTTTATTATGTGTATGGAGAGAACTAACTTTCATTTAAGTGTAGGTAAGTATATGAAATCTATTTTGATACGACCTGTTTCAAACAGTTTTTAAATAAATACGTTTACTTTCATTTATTTGCATAAAATAAGCCAAACATTGTTTCAAAAAAAGTTCTATCTTCTACTTTGGCGTTTATTTTCTATAATAAGTAGGTACAGTGGATTTAGACAAAATGCGTTTTTTTGTCAAAGAGTTCTTTTCCGCGTTTTGGGTTTTTTGGTTCGCGCGGTGGTCAAATTAAGAATTGAAGTTCGCGTGACTCGTATCATTGTGGTCATCATCATGATCTACATCTAGCTGTTATTACTAGGCCTCTTTTGTACCGTAATGATGACAAAAATTTTGCTTGCCTCTGCGTAACAGTTGTTTTGCATCTGCTAACGATCTTTGTAAGAACATCTTTGAGACCTTGACTGTAATGTTTGGGATAAATGACGTGGCGCAAACTTTTTTGTCAGTTACTTCATGACTAAGTGAGTAATATTATACCTAGCTTTTAGAATAATAGGCATTTTACCAATGGATTTATACTTAAAACCAAGCTCCCGCCCAGAAGTTAAGAGGGTAGAAGAATCGGTGAATTTCAAACTACTTACTTGCACTCAGACAATAACTTTTTGGTTCCCTGAATGGGTCAGTGACCATTAACTGAGGGTGAGGTGAAATTTATGTGTAGTAAATGTCGAAATAAATCGTACATCTCTACCGCAGGCTATCACTTAGCCACTTGTGGAGCCCCCTGCTTGAAATGGGGCGATCGGAAACATAATTTTGGGGTTCACCGTCAGGCACAGATTTAGATTTGTGTTATCGAGTTGTAGGTACTGATTATCTGATGTAAGGTACCTATTATGGTTGTTTCTATTAGGAGCGTTATTATTCCTGGCTACTACCTCTGCCATTTTTGCGTTGCTACTTCTGCAATTTCCTGAAAGCCCAGGGCCATTTGGGTCCGATTTGGTTGTAGTAATAGCATTTCTCCCCATTTTTACCCAACGCATCTTCACTCCCCAGCAATAAAAATATTACATGAAGGTTAATAAGATGGTAGCATAAATAACATCATCAAGCACAATAACAGTTGCCATTAAAAGGTTCGCGAGAAAACAGTATATCGTTGATCGCATCAGCCACGCATTTTAATTGCTTCGAGTAGGTATAACTAGGTACAACATACAAGACGCCATCCATGGCTTTTTGCCGGATGATCCGAGCTGTGTACGAGAGACTTATTGTTCTGTCAGTAAGCTTGAGGTTTCACACCGTGAGAAACAGGCCTTGCTCCCGGAAAGAGGTTTTTGTCCGGTCGTCGTTTGTCGTATGTAGGAGAAATTTTACATGAATGTTGCTTGTAAAATTTTTTTATCTAGGTACTTACTAACTATTAAAAATTACACTTTCTTCCACTTAGTGAGTTGATATTTTATATTATTTTATTTTTCATCATTATTAAATTTAGAAAGATTTTCGTCCGTTGAACTTCTCTTCCAGGCTTTCTCTCTATTGCAAAATCAATCGTCTGCGAAAAATAAAATGTGTCTCGTCTTGTTTTTACACAAACATCCATCATACATTGGTTCACAACAATTGACTAACATTAACAGTTTACTTCAACTCTATTAGAAACAAAGCTGTTATAATTCATATTGGATCTATTGTTACCGATCGTGTGTTTTCTAGTGATCATTCATCGGGGCCCGGCGAGATTCCGTAGCGGGAACATGCGGCGGTCTCTTTGACCCGATCGATACCACTTTACATAGGAATCCTTTTTGCCACTGTCGATTAAATAGATTCGACTTCACAGAAACGCGTTCGATCGCTAAAAAAACACAATGTTGACTATACAATAGAACCTTCTGGTTTCTTCCGACGCTTTTTCACTATGGACTTTATTCCTTCGGGTGAGGTGGTGTTTTTTTGTAAGCTGTCAGTCGGCACATCACGTTCTTAGAACGAGTCTTGGCTCCCAGGTAGGCAGTAGCGTGGGCGTATGACACCACAGTGTTTGCTTTATCATTTCCAATGAGCTGAAAATAAATAGTTTACTCGCGCAAAATAAATATGGATACGGGTAAGCGTCGCTGGCACTGCGTGACGAAAGATCTGCTTGATACGAGTGTGACACGGCTGGACAGTACAATGAGTCATAATTTCATAATGTGATAGCGTTGAAAATGTGAGCTTGGGCTGTATTGTTGCCTATATTATATACCAACGAAAATTAATTTCATTATCAATTTATTACACTCTGACATCGGACAGCGTTAACTAGATAATTTTACTGTGCACTCGAATTATTAGGTTCGTAGGTACGAAATGTCCATAGATGTCTCATTTAAAGGCGTTTTGTAAATAACAACATAATGTTAAAGTCTCCGAGTTAGGTACCTACAGCAAATTGCGTTATTGCGGATAAAATTTATTATTTTTTGGCATTTGTCTATAAAAATTGTTTTTTGACCAAATTGTATAGGATAATTTTATATGACACTCACATTAGTCGTCGATACCCTAAGTTTTGACTCAACGGTTCTGAACAACCCTAACTCCCAATGAAAATCGATGGTAAAGAACACACCACAATTTATCTGTTCCATAGTTAAGAAGCAGTGGGTCATACTCGTAACCATTGTGTATGAATTGAAGTGTTTCAATAAACAAACAGTAAAAGCTGTCGTGGAAAGGACTCGGTGCGTCCGTCAGTCACGACGCCGGACCACGACCGACCTACAATGACGATTGTTCCGGCGAAGTATGACTGGTGGTCCGGAATTATGGTTGTACTACATTTGAAGGTGAATGCGAGGTTCAATAATAATATGATATTTATAACGATGGCGCCACACGCCACACGATTCTTTATGGGAAAGAGGTAGGTTATTGAGTAAAAGATTTACCTGAGATATGGTGTGTCTCGTTTATCACCTGAACCCTTACCTACTCATTGACGACAGCGCAATGATCAGTGTCACTGATGTGTTGCCTGCCTATTTTTAATACAACGGCCTAGTTCACTTTGAGCACCTCTTGTTATTTTTGGCAGTCCTATTTTCTATTTTGGGCATTTAATATAGGACGGCAAACGAACGAAAAGAACGGAAGGGAAAGAGGATACTTAAATTAGAGTACCCCGTACTCGTCCAATTTAGAGGTCTAGAAAAAATCTTTTTCGTAACTTGAGTCTAGTGCTTGTGTCTGTACCCATTTGATGGACAAGTTTTATTGGGCCCGATGTTGATACTGATGGATGTGTGAAACAAGCCTTATAATTTCTTTTCGCGAATAATAGTGCGGTCAAAACAAAGGGCAGCTGATGCTTTGTTGGAAATTGACAATAAATTGTCATTAATGCATATATTCATATTGAATTTATAAAGAGACTTGAACATACGTATGTAAATCGTAAGACCTCTTTGATCTTGACGTTTCGCGTAAAATAGTCAGCCGCATTTGCTTACAACATAACAAAACTCATTAAGATGTTTATACTTTCCTACTCGTAATAGTGACTGGTATAAAATAAATGTCCCACTTACCAAATGATTTGAGTTTTTAATAATGTTTCTCCTGAAACAAGAAATGTTTATGAAATCACTAGCTTAGGTTTATTTTTGTCAAAAAAAGCACACTGTGGAATTGCATAAGATAAATGTACAATTAGATCTACTAAAATGTTTTCATTTATGCGCATAAAATTTTCCATGTTCTGTGATTGTTGAACTCGCCACCTACTGCATACCTATAGTCGACCTCTCTCCAATTACATTAAATAAAGTTTTCTCACCAATTTCGCTAAAGCTGTTTTTTCACTCTACAATCCTACTAATAAATATTACAAATTGACCAGTCCCTCGTTGTCACAGTGTAGTCGAGAAGTGTGTCCGTGTCCGTCACACCCAGCTGCAGCGTAGGGCGTCACGCCCTTGCGGGCCCAAGGTCGCGCGATCGATCCCGCCAGTGACGTCACCGCCGTGACGTAGCAGGGAAACTTCCGACGGTTATTTCTGTTACACCCACCCGTCCGTAGTGGAACGGGTCGATGAGGCATAAGGAAGTGGGGAGTAAGGTTGTGTTGTACTATCGGTATCATGGTCCCTGGGACTGAGGGAAACTTCCGAGGAATAACCGAGGGTTATTTCTGTTAGACCTACCCGTCCGTAGCGAACTTGCGGGTCGATAAGGCATACAAGGAAGTGGCAAGTACGTTTGTGTTGTTTTATCGGTATGAGGGCAGCGTCCCTGGGAATGGGGAAAGTAAATTGAGGAGGGTTTGACTTGTTGTCGAATCAATGTTATACTACCAGAGCCATAAGACAAGTTATCACTTTGTGCAGTACCTAACTTCGTTATAGTTTTCGTTTTAATTAATATTCCTTCTTTTTTATATCGGTATCTGGTACATAGTATAGTAGATAGATACCTATCGACAGGGTACTCAACCCTCCTTAATTTCCTTTTCCCCGTCCAAAGAACACACATCAGAATTTTCAAAGTTTCAACCCGCATGTGTTATTTACGTTCACAGTCCCTCATACTTTCATTTGTCAAAGACTTGCCAAAGGTTCTCTTATGTCGTTATTTCGTAATAAGTGTTTAACAAACAAAGCGCTGGAATAAAAACCATTAAAACACAATAACCTCGCTATCTGATGGAGTGACCGACTTTTTAACTATTAGGTATACGAAATAGATCGTCGAATACATAAATACTTTTACGTCAAAGCCATCCAACATGTAGGTAGGTATATTACTTTTCATATTAGGTAATTTGCGGTTCTAAAACGTATTGTTTGACATACATACTGATACTACCTCTGTTGTCATTTTACTTGAGTGCGACTGCTCTGGACCCAGGTTAGATTTCTCGTAACCTTTTTATGAAGATCGTCGCTTTTTTGCTAATATGATATTATCAGTTTGAGCCACGTGTTCTCTTTGGAAATAAAATCTAATGGTCAGATCATTGACAAAAATTATCTTAAAATGTAGACTGAAGATTTTTATTTGGTTTTATATTACTTAGGTACTAGTCCCTATTAGTTACCATTGTTACTAACATTAACTTATTGTTATAAACCCCCTTGTACAAGGCAGATAAGGGGTGCGGTGTGTCTCACTCAGCTCTTGTGACGTAATCCGCGCCTCCAATCAAGCCACGTGAACCACTCGCCTTTAAATGGGATTAAACTGACTGCTGAAGACACTTGAACGTTGTTTACTGGTTTAAATACTATATTTGTATGGATATCGATCCGAGATGTAGTTGCCAGATGGATTGTGTACCATTTGTACGAATAGTAAATCATTTAAATTGATTAATGGAAGTGGTAACGATTAAATTAATTAAAGAAGAACTAATTTTTTTGCGTGGTTTCTTTTTAAGATTATTTTTGAATCGCGGAGACTTTTTGAATTTCTTTAAAAGTCCTTTTTCTCGTTGTTTGTTTTAGTTGCCAGTAATCTGTTGAATATGTACATACGTACATAATTAGAAAGTGAAGAGACATTAGTAGTGTCGTCTATTTACTCATAGATGATTCTTGAATAAATAAATAAATAAACATCGTGCAATACAAAGCAATGTTTATATCCTAACTTCCCAATAAAGCCTTTGTGATGGACATACTCGTTTATAACCCGGAATTTAATTTAAATCTTACGTAATGTGATACAAAGGTAAAGTATTGTATATTAACTGTTACAGCAACGGTGAGATAGTGATGCGATTAAAGACGTCTAGTGTAATGTTGAAATGTCACAAGACGACATCAAGGAAGGAATAAAAGGCTAGGTGTAGCCGGGTTCAACGAGAAGGGTCGGAGATTACGGCGAGAGTGTGGCCCAATCTGTCGTAAATGTGAAATGCTATTCTAGTCTTGACTAACAGCCTGTGTCACTAGTCATCATCAAAGAAATTGTAATAAAAAAAATGTATCGATTTAATTACTTACAATTTGTAATACAGTCTGTAACACAAGTTCTTAGGCTACTTAGCACGGAGTCATATCAATGTTTGTGTTGTTGTGGAATGTATAAAAAATTTAAACTGTTAATATGAAGGTATATACAGGGTGGAATCTTGAAATGGGTTTTGTTCGGCAGGTACCTTGAAGTACTGGAAATGGCAAAAATCGCAAAAAATACTATTCCCATACATTTAGTACTGAAAATTTTCGAAGTCTATTTCTCACATTTTTAGTAGTCAAACCTTAAATGGTCTGATACAAAGTATTGATTCATACATGAAACAGGATCGAATGGCATGAAAAAAATTCCAAATTTTTTTTTTGAATTTTTAGTACAAAATGTATGGTAAAAGTTTTTTGCTATTTCTGACGTTTCTAGTACTCAAACCTCAAATGGTCCCATAGAGTCATTTGATCCTTACATGAAATAGGATCGATTGGCATGAAAAAAAATTTTGCCAGTTTCAGCACTTTTCTTGACGACTGTACCTTTTTTCCAAAATCTGTGAATGTAGGTCATAATATCTCAAAAAGTTATGGATGGTTGCCTAACAACGTTATCTTGTAACTGTAGTGGTTAATGTACCTGCCGAACAAAACCCATTTCAAGATTCCACCCTGTATATAGATAGGTTTTTTTTTAACTGTTATTGTATTGGAATGGGTAGAATCCAAATAAAATCCCTATGATCGATAGTTGATTGATAATTATATGAAAATTTTACTGTGAAACCATAAATAATGTGCTGTCCCAGTGGGGATTTACTTAAATATTTACACGAAAACAACTATGCATTTGTTAGATTAGTCACGTATTATCAAATTGACGTATGTATGTTACAACATGCTTGTACAGAGATAAATAAACACAAAACGCGTGCATCCAAATTTTCGATAATTAATGATAAAAAGCGACTGATAAAAACATTAAAAATGTTGTTAACATTATTGCAAAATTTGAGTAATATGAGAGAGACACACACAGTTTATTTATTTAAATTCCTCCCTATCTTTCTCTTTTCTTTCTGCATTTCTGTTAAAAAAATTACGGCGTGCGTATATGAAATCTTACCACAGTCGTCTCGTGAAACGAGGAGCGATTTTTAAAATATGTACCTTATTTACCTACTTACTAATTATATTTATAAAAGTATATAGTTTTTTGTCATTGTGTAGTAATGCAACTGTCATGGGCAGTGGCGCTTGCCATCAGGTGAACGATCTCCTCGACCCGTTATGTAATGAAATAAAAGAAAAAAATATTCTGTACGGTACGGTCGCTCATTGCCCTCAGTGACCTTTATATTTTTGTACAATCTTGTACTCTGTTGCATAAAATATAACTATCGTCCTTGCCGTCCGGCCTGCAAGTCATATTAAATACTTTATGATGCCCCCTTGGGGCCTTGGTAGGAGTTAATTAATTAGTTTGAAACACACTAGGCGGAAAAAACTCAACCGAAGTTCAATGTGACTACGCCTGAAATGGATTTTAAATGGAAGATGATGTACTATGCCGAAATAACGTCGCGTGATTTTGTATTAGGGAAATGCATTGCCACCGAACATCGGTCGCGTAATATCAGCCTAGTAAGTAGTTTTAAGCGGAACATATTGCGTCGTTTTCTAATGAGAATCCTTGAGCGTACTTGAAACGTTTTTCATAGATGCCGACTTATAAACTGTGATTGATAAAGTTTTAGTTTTAAATTAAGTTGCCTACACATTTCATAACTAATTAGGTAATTATGTTAAAAGATATTGTGAATTGTAGGGTACCGTATTTAGCTATCTATAACACAACATAATACTAAGTTTTGTTTATGAGTAGGTACGTACCTACTTTGGATCCAAGTCATTAATATTCACTCTTTTGTTTAACTGTAGTGTAGTGACATAACTTTCCAATACGGCAAACGACAAATTGCAGAGATGCTATCAAGTTGAACTAAACGGTCAATTCAATACGCTTATTACATCTCATGAATAAAAAGTAGCTTATCATACTCGAATTGTATCGTATCAATGATTATTATCAGTGACAACTGTTATCAACTTTCTACTGATAGAGAACAGGTTTAATTGTATTTTTGTGTAAGACGCCTTATCTTACGTCCGCTATCACTCGATAATAAACAACGACCTTTGATTGCGTGACCATAATTTTTTGACTATTGTGATTAAAACTGTTTCATAAATTTTTTGGGCTATTAGGGTATGCACGAATTTATTTATGTAATTCTTCTTCCGTAGAAACTAAAGGATGAAGTAGGGGAGAAGTAGAAACAACGATTTTGGTGCTTATAATTAAATGCCTACTAAATCAGTGAAGTAAAATTTTGTTCATAGTAAAATATTGAATTGCTTAACTTTCGTATTTAATCTCAGACAGGAGTTTTTCCGATTGGTGGAAGATACTGCTAATTACATGATCATTTAAATTATACACTATTTACTTTAAATGCTAATGTAATGTGGAAACTACAATTATTTTTAAAGTATTTACTTATGCAATTACTTGATCAAGCACTTTAAAAGCTATAAAATTAAAATGGCACATTTGAAACTGTTGAGTTTTTACCGTGCTAGGTTGCTTACTTAAGTTTCTCTGGCTAAGAGACTACCGATAACCGCATTTTATACGGGAAAACTTTCGATCCGAGACGATTTTATTTACATTGGATATTGCCGCGGACTTTTACACGAATTTCACGTGCGTCTTTTGAGTTTCTACTTACTGTAAGTCCATGCATTCCTGCAATCTTATATCGTAAGATGCAACGGAGATACTTGAAGTGTTTATAAAAGTTAATTAACTTTCGGGTGTTTTTATTGTACCTATCAGGTCCCTAAGCCAGATGACGATTTAATCTGGTTTTTATATAAGAATATTGACCCAAAGTATTCAATACCATATTATCATTTATTCAAAAATAATAATACATATTATATTTTCATTTTTATATTCCTGACCTCTTGGGCGACACCTAAATCGTACACAATATTAGTTTTACTTTTATCGTACCCATTTCTAGACCACTTTCCGAGACACAATATTGATTTATATTAAAGGACTCGTAATGCACCATTTATGGCGAGGCAGTACTGCCGCTCGTAATGAAATCGTTTTCGAACAAAATTTAACACCATTAAAGGTAATTTCTTCCGCAGTTTGTGGTGCGAACTGACTCACTTTCGATAATGTCCGACAATAATTGCGACTCTGTGTTAGAATGCCGTGTAGAAGAATAAATAAATGGAACACATTACGTTCAGGTGCGTTACTTGAAAGTTTACATTATGCAATCGTAAAAGCGCCAGTGATTACTTTTAAAGTAGGTATACTTATAAATAACAATGTGATTGTCTGTTCTTGCTTTCTTTGGGTCAACCGGCTGAAAAACTCCATGTGGCATAATATGCATACAATAACCACGCTACAAGTGCTTACGTATATTTTTGACGATTCATGCAAATGTTACGACTAAAGATAACTTATGCAAAATGCTATATAACGTACTGAATCACAATGTGGAAATTTTCAGAAATGTACTGAATTTAGTAGCTTATTAATTAAATAAATAAGGTAGGTATAAAAGATTGCGTAGATAGTGAACTATCGAACAAGGAAATCATTGCAGTCTGAAATTCACAAGTCGCAAATGTAGAAAATGAGGAGAATAATTCCGGTACAGATTGCGTAAAACCGATTCTCAGGGAATTATAATTGGAATGCATCTGTTCCTGTTCAAGAGATAATTACCCATTGCGTGTACCATTGAGAAAATCTCATAAATTGCAACGATTCGGTTTAAGATCCTAATCCGAACTGGTAATACAGATACTCGATGTATTAATTGGTCAAACGTGACCATTTGTTATGCGTTGCCTCATATGCGTATGGGCCGTGCATCGATTTTAAAAAATTACACCCTGCTCTTGACGTTGGGCAACCCGGGCGTCGACCCGGACCTCCGGTTACATAACGCTTTGTGTTTACCGAGTAATGAGGCATTTATATAAATTGATGATCCACGACCCAGCTCTTACCCAATACGGATCGAATTAAAATGAGTGATGTTCGTGATGGCAACAATGACATTTTTACAAGCGCCGATGCTGGTGCCGATGCCGGCTCGCCTGCAACGCAACAGCGCACTCGATGCGTGAGCCTCATTTGTAATCCCCATGTAATTACTTGGACAAACGATGTTTTCATTATAAGTTATTGATTCGACAGTTGAGTTTCTTCCCGGTATCTTAATCAGTGGAGTGGTTGCCTCTGGGCGTTCATCTCGATAATTTATGAAAGAAAAAGTGTTTGAATGTTTCTTTATGATCTTGTTAAGAAATTCAATGTTTCGTAATTTGGGTGTGAATGAATTCTTCTTTTGTTTCACTTTTGATATGGTTTCGTAGATGTTTGTAAGATTGCTGTAGGTATCTATTTGCTGACGGATAGTGATAGTTTACCATAAGTATCTAACTGCAGTCTAACGAGCGAATGAAGTGAATTTGCGTCCGTGGGAAAGGCGATGATAGGTGCAAATTTGAACCGAAACAAATCAGTACGATCACAGATAAGCCCTGTAAGTGCCGGCTCGTTGTAAATGGATTTCATTTGTGTTTCTTTTACGATAACTATCAGCGTGGATCGTTTCGCTTCCTTTTGCATAATAGCTTGTTATGCTGTAACAAAAGCTCCAGAGTGGGCGACAATGGCTTTGACCGTTTTATGATCGTCATCCTTTTTATTATGTAGGTACCTCTAGTTTTAATGTCCTGCTCTATTATGTCCCCATTTTGGCAGTTACATCAGGTATCACGTTTATGGGTTCATTCGGAGATAAAAGTCAGGCTTATTTGTTGTGACTCGTAAATATATATATTTTTAATTTTGAATTAATCTTTTAATTTTTACGTGTAACAATCAACCTCGAAATAGTTTGTACTTAGGCGACAAGCAAGAAGAATATGACGAAAACTATGTATATAGCCTTATGATGCTGTAATGCTTCTGTCGCATATTTATTCATTGTCTCGATTTTTCCCAGGGTCTAAACTGTTTATTTAGTTGTGTAATCAATGCTATAAGGATTTAAATTTCCTGCAAATGCTGCGTGTGTGATAATGCAGGAAGTGAAATGTGAAATGACTTGCAATTTAAATAAAGCTCAAGATAGAAATGTTTGCTGTCGAAACATTATCTGTTTAGCATTGATTCAATGTCAAGTTATCGGCGTCATACGATTTAGATTCTGGGATGTTTTTATCCTTTGAATGTGTTATACGAGAAAAAGGTATTCGGTTTTTATGCTATTCCTTGGGTGGTCCTAATCCTTTGCTTTTTATCTCTAATGTTCTCAACCCGGCGAGTGTAATAAATAGAGACACTTACACGAATTAAGATAAGGACAGGTTTAACTAAAAGTACATTATTCTAACATAGGTAATAGTATTTTTTATTGAAAGTAGTGCTATCGTAATTGCTTATTAATTATCTTCCGCGCTCTGCGAGATTGCTTAGATAATCAAGTATTCTCATTAATTTCTTTGTTATCTTATTAATTTTTTGGTAGTTAAAGAGCCATTTATTTTTATGTCTGTAGATAGCGTTCGGTGTACAAGATGTTAAAATTGTTTTCTGCGGCATTCCAAAGGCAATGCACATTAAAGTTATTGTCTATATTGAAATTGGTTCGCTTTTGTATACTTACGAGTATCGCTTTTCATTCACTTGTTTTTAAGCGATGTTAACCATTCTTTGTTTGCAAATACACTATTAGGTGATTAGCGACAACCAAATAACTAGATTTCACAAAGTTTCAGTCGTGGCGGAGACAAAGCATTCGCAAATTATAATCTGTACATCATTTTGGCATGTTTAGGTAAAGTCTTACACAGTTTTGTTTTGACGCCGTCGCTTGCGTCAGACGGTGTGAATACATTGTTATTTGCATGTTTGACCCCAAGTGCAGTGGTGATGCAGTAGAATAGAATATAAAGATGTGACGAAAGAGGCGCGTCAAGGACTCCACGATGTCGAATGACATTGAATATGATACGGTCTCTCAGATCAAGGACAGTGGAATCTTTGCTTTTAGTTTGTAGTGGGAAGGACCTCGCTCTGAAGAGCCTTGGAGTGCTTAGGCGGCACTTTGACCTTGGTGTGCGGGGCGTTAGTTCAAAATTCCGTGGCTGGCGGGCCACACACCGTAAATTATGATATTTTGGGAACCTCAATCATTCCTCGTCATTCACAACGACTACGGCATAACATTCTTAACTAAACAGACGGTAGTAACACCCTGTTTGTCCTGAAAGTCTAGGATCAAGGTTGAGGAATGCATAACACACAATTTTATCGTACATAGTTAGTTAGTCGTAAGAACTAGCCGAAATAATCGGATACCTACTAAGAAAGGGGATTTTTTTTTGTTATTAATACAATAGATTTACAACACAACAAACATTTGAAATCGTCGGCGCTTAATATGTTCGTTTACCATCATTTGCTGAGGATATTGCAAGCACATATTTTACAGGCTATTAAGTTTCCACCGGCCATTAGATAGTTGTATATTAATTGTAGCAGGGAACAGTAACAATGCAGATATTATCCCTCTGTGGATGTTAAAAGTTTGTTACCAAACCTTTAAGATGGGTGGCTATTATTACCACATACTACCACTTTGTGATTTGATCTATATTGAATAATCAATGCGACAAATTCATATTAATACTCATATTCACGGTGCGTTACATACTTTTGAGGTATATTATTTGTTACACTATATACGCATAATGTAGTTCAGGTTGAATCTGATACACCACTTCTTTCCTCTCTTGAGAAAAAGATGCTCCAAAATAACTTTCGTTTGAAGTGATCAATCAAACTGAAAGCGAAACTTGGCTATTACGGCTAACGATACGCGCACAATGCAAATGAATGTAATAATAGTCCTAATAGCTTGGTCGGTGATTCAAACCATCACAATGGCTCCTTTCTCCTATCTGGAGCGTAGGTGGCGCGACCTTGGGCGCCCTGTGGGTAGCCGGTGACATTTATTTGATAGGATCGTAGTGCAGGTGGTGTACGAATATAAATGATATTTTGATTGACAAAAATGCTTTAACATGTTATTCTGCTCAGCCGCACTTCATTTGTAGTAAGATTTGACACAATTGTAATATTGGAATGTATTTTTAAAAAAGGCGTTTTGATGATTTTCCTTCCGCGTCTCTTCTGAGCAGGCATTTACGTCAAGGCGCTGTTAAGGCGAAAAAAGTTTTGAAGTGCAAAAGATTTAACTAAGTGAATAAATTATTCTACATTCTTCATTTCAATGTTAGTGTTTTCGGATATTGGGTGAAGATTCGAAATTAGGATATGTACGTGTTGTAAAGTATCTTAACAAGTGGAATATGCATTTGCCTTCTTATTAATATTGACCTGCTAAATTCATATCTTAAGATAGTTTAACAAAAGGCTTTAGCACCAGAATGACGGCTGCATTCGGCACCAATTGATTACCTCGTGGCGTTCCCGGTAATGCCGCTTAGATCGAATTAAGTTATTTAACTGACAATTTGTTAACCTATTTGTTAACCAAAACATCAACTGCCGCCTGGACTAACATTGTGCCGTGTTAGTACAGCCGGTTGCGAATTCGCGCGAGTACCATGTAGTAGCATGATTGATGGGCCGGGGTGGCGCTGAGGCATTCGGCACCAATCGATTACCTCGTGGTTTCCCGGTATTGCCCCTAAGATAGAAACACTTTAGTTACTTAACTGACTATTAGTCAACCAAAATATCAACTGCCGCCTGGACTAACATTGTGCCGTGTTAGTTCAGCCGGTTGCGAATTCGCGCGAGTACCATGTAGTAGCATGATTGATGGGCTGGGGTGGCGCTGCGGCATTCGGCACCAATCGATTACCGCGTGGTTTCCCAGTACTGCCCCTAAGATAGAAACACTATAGTTACTTAACTGACTATTAGTCAACCAAAATATCAACTGCCGCCTGGACTAACATTGTGCCGTGTTAGTACAGCCAGTTGCGAATTCGCGCGAGTACCATGTAGTAGCATGATGGATGGGCCGGGGTGGCGCGGCGGCATTCGGCTCCAATCGATTACCGCGTGGTTTCCCGGTAATGTCACTTAGATAGACCACGGTAGCGGACACAGGCAAATGTACTTTTTATTTCACTTCCTATTGCAAGCCTTTGAAGTTTGAACGGAATTTCAAACTTTGCAATTTTCGACTTCGACGCAAAATTGCACCCATTCCTAATGTATTGTCTTATAGTGTGTCCTTTGCTGGTTTGTACAAATGTACACCCGTGATTTCGGAACTTTGGGTTGTTTAAACTAACGGCTTTTGAATATTATATTCGTAGCAAAGCATACGCTTTGGGGGATTTCCTCTTTGACAGTGGCCTTTAAACAAAAGTGTACCGAATAATTTCTCCGATTTATCTGTGTAAGTTATATTTATTCATTTGATAGGATTGTGTGGCTCGTATCAAAATTTTATCGTGTTGTCGCAAAGGTCGAGGCGAAAATTTATTGTTATCGTTCAGTTTGATAAAAAGTGTTATAGATACAGTAGCAAGATTTCGACATAATTTTTGGATTTAAGAAATATTCTATTTTATATTTTATCGCATAACAAGATTGTACATTTTTGGTATAACATCTTAAAATCTCGAACTTAAAAATAATATGTTCAGAAGTAAACATACAAATACAAATAGCCAGATCCCCGTTAAAAGCTAGTATAGCGAACAAAGATGCAATCTGACAGCGTCGCTTGATTATTATAATCGCGTCCGGCGGCGGTATCGGTCCCCATTCCACCCGTATCACTGGACCCCGGGTTTCTAGCCGCGGGGCGCATTGTACCAGCTCCTCTTAATCAGCAGGAAGGCGAACTAGTTCCAACGTAACACCTGGATTTATTGGAAAAACTCGACGGTTACGATCACGGAAAGCGGGGTTTAATTTGATTAGTTGAATTATTTGTCTTTTGACGGGATAAGTATAACGTGCACAGGATGGCGCGTAGTGGTTGATGTGGTGGTTTATGTAACTTATCTAGATGACGGATTTGAAGCTTCGGTCATTGAAGTATTACTACTACGTGTTAAGTGGACATTGATAGCAAAATCTATGCATCAACTTTGAGGGCAGGGGGCGGATGATTTTGTGATTTTTGTCTTTTTATCTATAAAATGTCTATAGCTTTATTTTTCGTCCTGCAATGATTTGTACAAGTTTTTAAACACAAGACATTTTTTAGATTATAAAAATAGTACAATAGGCGGCACTGTTGTTCATGGACAATTTAGATAATAAAAATAGTACAATAGGCGGCACTGTTGTTCATGGACAACAGTGCGTATAAGAAAACATTTCTTCGAGGTGTCTACTCTATACGTAGTAGAAATACCGCTATGGCTGTAATGGTCTTAAAAAATACGATATTTTATTTATTTCTTAGAGGGTATATCTAGCTTAAAACCACTTAAAGTTTTAAGCTAAGCTGCTTATTCCCAGTGATACCACTTGAGGGTTAAAGCTTAGATACTAGAAGCGCTAGGGATTAAAGACCTACTAGTTAAGTTCCACTAGCGCTGTACAGATTATGTCCTCATTGACTTCTTATCAATCACAATTGATTGAAAGGTGCTGTCATCAGAATAATCTTTATTATTTTATTTTTGTGTTCATATCAACGCAATAAAATGACAAATGGCAAAAAGTTATATCCGGGAGCATCGACTAAAATTCTTCTCAAGTCATTGATATACAAAAACCCAAGATGCACTGTCTCGAACAAAAGTCACACTCAATAGTGTCACCAAAACCAAAAGTCAAACTTTGAAATGACATAATTTCGCAGATAGAACAAAGCTAGGAGTGGAGACGAATATTTGTTTTATTATTATATACAAGCATTTTTAAAGCAAATTAATAATATGAACATTGAACATACAAACATAAAAATGGCAAGTAGTTTTTTACAAAACTTTTATGTTTGTATTTAACAAAGAACCGCAAAATCTTATTTGACTACATGTTTAAACTTAAAATTAAAACGTGTTTAATTAATCTTCACGCCTTTGTTAGCTGACGATTGATGTCCATTGCCAGCATGGTATTGGGCCACAAGGAATACTAAAAAGAAATACATTATGTAAGTATAGAACTCGTCTTCGTCACCTAAATTTATTGTATATCATAAATTAAAAAATGATGCACAAAAATCTATAAAAACATATGATTAATAAAAAAAGTTCCAACTGAAATCTAATTGAATGGATGGTTGGAGATGAGACGAAACAAAAATGAAAAAATCTTCCATAACAATTTATGGGATTCGCTTAAAAACGATATTATAATACAAAAAATACAATTGATGTGTATAAATATACATGTTATAGTATCAAAACGATATGTGCAAAACATATTGAAAAAAATAAACATCACAAAAAAATATCGTCTCCTTTGAAATACGAACAGAGCCTTCTTATAATGCGACTAAAATAAAAGGGGATTGTAATGCATCGTTCTGACAATGAAAGAACGGCCATTGGAATTTGCCGTATTAGACTGGAGCCGGTGAATGACGTTTTGAAAATAATTAAATTGAAATAATATATTACGTTGCTTATTAAGTTATAAAATCCACTAAAACGACTCAATAAACATTTTAACTTACCGAAAATAATAAATCCCGTCCTTTTCTAACGTTCTTGTCGTACTTTTTGTACAATTTTTCATTGCGAATTTCGGCATAGTCAACGACGTTGCTATGACGCGGGTGACGCAAGACTATTTGAAAAAGGTGCCGGATTTAAAAGTGGGCACTTTTCTGATGTTGACGGTTTATAGACGTTGATTGTGTATCTTGGGTTTTTATATATCAATGTCTCAAGTACTAAAATTTTTAAACTTTGCAACCGTTGCCACCCAAAGTGAGAAGCAGAAGCGTAGCGTGCCTTAGCGGGGCCCCGTATAAAAATTTGTTTGCGGCCCTTAGGAAAGGTAAATATATCTCAATAGAAAAAAATTGCATCAAATTATAATTTGGGAAGTTTTTATTAATTTTCGCGAAGTATAATTGATACGGCAGATACGGCGGTAGCTACGCCCCTGGTGAGAAGTTTACTCATTTTATATGAATAAGATGAACTCTCCATTCTTTGGGATCTAACATTTCGATTACTTTCCACAGAATCTGGATCACCGTTAGTTTGTTCATTGAATGAGTAACTACTATTATCGACACAAATGTAACCTTACTAACATATTATGCAGATAAAAGTGAGAGAATTTGCTTATTAACATGTAATGAGTTGAACAGTTCCACATTTTCTACAAATCAGATCAGATCTGCATACTTATGCTGTTTGCCCTTGATCCATATTATATCGCGACGAGCTATGGTAATGTGACATAATTTATAACGGCCTAGTTCAAGATGTCGACACTTCACCAATAGTTATGCTTGTTAAGTAGCGTAACTCAAAATAATTCCGGATCTAAATCAGACTACACATAACTGAATAATCAACCCAACAATGACGGAGTACCTAAATACCTGCGGATTCCCGGTTAAACCTTGGACTCTTGGTAAATCAATAATCACCAATCATCGGCCCTTTCGTCTTGTATCCGCTTTTATCCTCATGTATCCTCTTCAAAATAAGTTTCTCTGACTTACTAATTACAAGTTACGTTAAAACTACTCGATTGTATTCGTAGATCTATTGGTAAAAGTAAGGTATTTTCTTCTAATCGCATAGGATCAAAACGGATGCTGTCCTAGCGTCACAATTTAGATTATTCAGCCAAGAAAGGCACTTGTGCTGTATCAGCCAGAATCAAATTCCGAAAGAGCTGACGCCGACCGCGGAGCTGACTAGGCGACTCCTGGTATGGCGGCGATCTGATAACCGCTGTGCCTAATAAGAAATAATTCATGTACCAACACACACGCCCACGTTAATTAAGCCGTAGATAAACACATACTGGATACGCTGCCCAGATTGTTGATAATTTTAATTGACTAAATCGGGCAACTCCATAATTTTGTCGCTGCTTCGAAATTAATTAGACGTCATAAAAAGTCAATGTGATGTCTCAGCGTACTACTTAATACGGCCTATTCAATTATTTAATAAAATATTTTATAGCAGATCTTTTATATTTATGGGTCGTATTAAAATAACAGTGTTTTTATAACGTCTAAGAGATAAAATCATTTCCGGTTTATGCGCAGTTTCCTATTGTGCGTTATATTATTATAGATTGTTTAATAAGGCATTGCGTGGTAGGTGTTAACGATGTTTTTTATGACATTTCTTCTTTTATTCATTTATCATGGTAAGCATATCTGCCCACTATTATGGGCAATGAGAATTGAGATATTTCTCAATTGTGATATTTTGTTATCGACCAATTATTGAAAACTTTTTAAAACTCAAGATACAAATATATGACACAGTCGTTAAGTTTCTATGATCTTACGACAGTACCATAGCGGGTCATGATTAGTACTCCGCATGAGGACCAGGTATCTCGCTCTCAGTAATGACTGGTACAGGTGCACGATTTTTTGCTATGTGGAACATCATAGGATTCTCGATTGCATCACGATTGTATCAACGTCTGAAGGTATTTACATATGCAAGTCGTGACTATTTGTGATGCTTTTCTTTACTTTGTAGTTTACAAGGAGGTTTTTACTCTTTTAAGCACAGGTTTAAAGTGCTTACTTGAACATTGTTTCAATTTTTCGGTGTTATGGTCATAACATCTAAATTGGATTGTCGTCTTATGCAAATATGCATGCGTAGACGATAGAATATACACATAAACTGCGTACACTATTGTTATTATAAGAGAAGCATATTTTTTTCCTGAATTGTCACCCCTTATCATCAAGCTATAATATCCGTTATGATGAATCAAGTATATTAGAAACCGGCGCCAACTATAATGCGCAGTGGTTTGATTCGCCGTACCGTGTGTGTTTACAAGTTATACAATTTCATATTCTGCGGAAGATGCAGTTAATTCAATATGGCTGCGGTCCCAAGACAGGCGGTGACTGCGTGATGGCGGAAAGTAACGTGATATCTGATATCTGATGATGAGCAGACCGCAAGGACGCTGGGCGTATGTATAAGCGGTGCGTCATTTGACCGCAGTTAGGAATATTCTAGCGAAAACTATCATGTTTGTGCGCAATTACGTGATCACATTGTTAATATCATACTTTAATTGGAAATGTCCGTTAGATTTTCGAACTTTCCATGATAACCGTAGCGTATCAACATGATCATTTCTCATTCTTCTGAAAAGTCCGCAGTTCAAAGAACGATGATAGAATATAATATTATATTTTAATTGCCTTAATTATTGTTGATCGGTAGCTACTAAATTAACAGTATACATTTAAAATCAATTTCAAGTTAGGCCATTGGTCCCGGCTATGATCCAAATGGTCCGGTTTCTCTTCTATGGGTTGCGGAGGTCAGACGACAGTTGCTGGCCTCCGAGGCAATGGTCGAGGATGCAACCAGAAGAAGCGCTAGGATGATGATGACATTTCAAATTAACTTCAGGACTGTAATATACCCTTTCGTGTCATAAGTATTATTCGTCTGTTTGTTGTCAGATAGACTTGGTCAAACATGTGGTCAGCTCATGTTATTACTAGTTCTTATTACACTTACATTGTACCAAAGCCCTTGTCAAAGCTGAGTAGAATGACTGCTTGTGCTTGTTAGAATGGTGTTGCACAACTACCACGCTTAGGCGTCACGATGAGACGTCAATCTGTCCGTAATCACGGGTTACAGTGTCAATGTCAACTCTTTGTAGATACCAGTGAGTGTTGGTAGTGCTGGTACAGTTAAACACAGAAGCCACTGGGTTTTATTAAGCGATAATATTGGGGTGACTTATTTTTTCTGACGGCAAATACACCGATACAAACCATCATAACCGAATAAATACAAACCATCATTTATGTATTTTATCATAACCGAACTATGGTAGGACAAACAAAGTACTACGCTATTTGTTCATCCTTGTTTTACGGTCTCAAAACGAAAGAACCATAGTTTAGGCAATGGTACTAATTGTGACAGTTTATTTATGAATTCTAAAATGTCTAAGTACTTAGTTTGTTTACTATGCTGAATTAATGTTGTCTGTGATTATACGTGCGGCGCTAATGTAGGAGCATAGAAAATTAGGCTCATTTTATTACGAAAACCAACTTACAGCCATTGTTATACGGTCTTTAAGTAAAACGGGGGTTAAGCGGGGTATTGTAACACCAATTAACCTTGACTTGTAACGTCAATGTCGCAAGGAGATTATCTAATAAATATTTGTGGCGATAAACTTTCCTCGCGCCGGCCGGTAATAACTCTCTGTCACACTGTCATATGAGTTATGCAACTCCTTGCATTCTGATAATACGTTTGTGTAGGTACCTACTTAAAATAGGTGGCAGAGTGCGGAA
This sequence comes from Nomophila noctuella, assembly GCA_958496325.1. Taxonomy (NCBI): domain Eukaryota; kingdom Metazoa; phylum Arthropoda; class Insecta; order Lepidoptera; family Crambidae; genus Nomophila; species Nomophila noctuella. The sequence goes on from OY292485.1 coordinate 2,779,037, forward strand.
ATTTTCGATTTGTATTCATGAACACTGCCCCACCGTCAAATTAAGAAGCTTGTAAACATACTTCAACGAATATGAGTATTGGTCTATTTTTATCGGTTCAAATCATGTAATTGCTAATGTTGTCTTATATTAAGAAATACGGGAGTCGTCTGAAGGATGTTCCGCTTAAATAATAATATCAGTGATGACTGTTATAATTACTTTCGATAACGCGATATAAACCGATTCTAAATTCGAAATTCTTTGTGACGCAAATCGCGTTATCGTTCCATTTTTGTCGAATGTAAATGTTTTAATCTATAATTACTACACTGTCGCGATAGTTTTTTTTGTTATCAGAAGTCGTTGGCCGTTGGTCGGTTAATTCAAAATCAATGTCAGTGGGCAGTGGTCGGTTTTGTTTTTGTGCGCTTGCGACCGTTACGTCATTGGCAGCTCGGCGCGAAGGCTGAGTCTCCTGGCCGAGATGACTTTTCTACCGTGACTGCGTACTCCTAGGATATTTTACATAATATGATATCTGAGGAGTTAGGGACTTCTATAACACACTTTTAGATATTGCATCTCGAAAATTATAACAGCATTTGAAAGACTTGTTTAAAGATGGAAATGCTAAGAGTGCAAAGGATGATCTGACGGTATAAGTAATGTAAAGATGGAAATGCTAAGAGTGCAAAGGATGATCTGACGGTATAAGTAATGTAACGATGGAAATGCTAAGAGTGCAAAGGATGATCTGACGGTATAAGTAATGTAACGATGGAAATGCTAAGAGTGCAAAGGATGATCTGACGGTATAAGTAATGTCTATTTCGATGTGTACAGTTCCGGTCTTTTAGCTTATATTTGATTGTAAGGGAAGAACAAATGTGAGTTGAGTCTAACGGTATTGTATTGAACAACAATATAATTTTCTTAGATATCTAAATTATTGTCGTCTAAATTAGGTCTTTTGTCTCTAGTTGACCTTTCTACCGGAAATGTTTTAAAATGAGATGAGATTTATTGCTCTTAATTGTCTAATAATGCAACTAGTCAATGACACGAAATCAAACAGGTATAATAATTAAAGTAGACAAAAGGCAAGACATAGAAATTAGAAGATCAATTAATTTTGATGCGACGGAACTTTTCGAATCGTCTCAGATGATTTCACCGCGGGATGTAGGTATTTGAAGATGACAAATGAATACTTTTTCTATGTCACATTCGCAGGCCAGCACCCATATTAATAATTTTTATGATTTCTCTTTGTAAAAACAAGAATATTTCCATATTTGGTGTTGTTGGAAATTCACATATGAGAAAATCAAATATACCTACTACGCTAAATAGCGTTTTAGGTATATTTTTCTAAAATTTCAATTCACATTAGTGTCCTTTTGAATGCATAAGAAGATTTTACTCTAATGTGTAAACCGTCAGATGCCGAAAAATGAATGATTCACCTTTTGAGTTAACAGTGGAAGGACCTATAATCACCCGCACATACTTGGTTTCGACCACATCAATCGCATGCCGCCACCGCTCCTCGTTTTGTCTCAAATGGCCCGTGAAAATTTGATGGCGACCACTTGAGCGAGTCACCTGCACCGTCATTGTCCCCAACAAACTACCTCCTAACCTGTGCGATCGTCAGCCTGTTTGTTCAGGATAAATAACAAGTCACACGCTTCGATCTGTTTGATTGATAAGCTCTGGCCTGCCGACTGCCCCAGACGAAAAACGAGCAACAAAGAACCAATTGGTTTTGGAAGTGTTGTCAGAGATAGATGGTGTTAACTGACAAGTGTTAATGAGAATACCGTTCCAAACAAAAACAAGGTGGAACATCCTTTACTTAAAACGCGTAGAATACTAATATTCATCATAAAACACGATCTAATTAACATCCAAATTGGCATCTAATTTCAAACCGAGCGTAGTAATGACTCTTAAATGCGTCGATCAAAACGACCGAATCCGATACCTTTCGTTTGTCAGGAAGCTTTTTTTTGCGTCTTTTTCGATATAAAGATTCCATCTCGGAATGGGCGATAGCCTCAATTAACACCAGTGATAATTCTCGTTCCACTTGTGTTGCTTTTTACTTTCCACTCGGAACGGCGCGATGGCTAACGGTACCGCAGCTTTGTCTCAGATGAGACTTTGGATTGGCCCTTACTAACGAGTGGTTGCGAATTGGAACAGATGAAAATTATATGGAAGAGCTATTGAGTGTAGTAGGTGCGACGAGACCGCGGTGTCTGCGTCTTTGAATTAAACTGGAAATAATAGGCATTTGAATGAGAATTTTAGACTGAAAGTAACAGGTGTGCGTTTGAGAAGTTGTAGTGTTTTCTGTGACAAACAACAGTTTCTTTATATATTAAGCATCCAATTTTATATTTCCGGCTACGACGATATATATTACTTGTGTCTGAGATGAAATTACACACTCTGAGGTACTGAAACAACTTATCACGCTATATAAAACTTTTGGCCTTCTATGTTAAAACAATGAGATATGTAATATTTAAATCTGTGCATTACTTTTAATCATCAACTCTATTTAAATACAACCTTTTATTTAAGATTCGAGAGCGAGAACAGAATAATTTGAATAGGCATCGGAAAGGTAAATACCGTAGCAGTGGCTGACCTTTACGCGATCTCAATTAGCTAAACAAGCTTCGAAACGGATTTACTGGGTTTTAGTCAATCACACAGTTACCAATGCTTCTGGAAGTTGGACTTAGGACAGTATAAGGGTGATACCGGTCTTTGGAAAAGAATTGGAGATAATTATGTTAATGTTCTGGTTAACTTTGTGTTTGGCTTGATGATAACCATGAAATTGAGTAACTTTTCACGATGAAATTTTGTCTGCAATGTTTATCACTAGTGTCTATCCTGATATCATCATCATACCAGCGCCTTTCCCGGATGCATCCTTTGGCCATTGCCTCGGAGCCCAGCGCACGCTACGACTATGATCCTGAATTGACAAGCCTGGTTATCAGATATAGTGTCTATTCTAATGTATGGCAGTTAATATTTAATAGTAATTAGATCGATTAGTGTCCTGAAATTGCCACTCCAACAAATCGATAGCGGTAACCTATCTCGCCACAGTTCAGTTCGATCTTACGGCATTTAAATTGTTAACGTTTAGTAATTATTTTCTTTCAGCGTGGTGTCTCGGAATTCGGTCGATCGTACCAGCCGGCTGGTAATTACGACACCGTCGTAACAAGTCAGTGTCAATGCCATGGATTAGTTTACCGGTTCGTCACAACTGTTATTGTTGACGGCATACTTTTGTTTTTCGAGTAATCTTGCACATCTCAATTGCGGCGCGGCGGGTTGATGTTAGTCGGAATTAGACGCTCTCGTGGGTTGTAGACGTATTTTTATAGTTGTACTAGCGGCTGCCCGCAACTTCGTCCGCGTGGATTTCGGTTTCAGCACACTTATATAAGGTTTATAGCTTAAAGCATTCCTCCACAGATAGACTATTCGACAAAAAATATTAATTGAAAAACTATAGAAAAGAGACGAACTAAGAAGTTCGTCTCTTCTATATATTTTTTCCAACCAGTAGTTTCTGAGATTAGCGCGTTCAAGAAAACAAACAAACAAACTCTTCAGCTTTATTATTTCATTAAACATTTTTGTTAGAACTACGAAGTGTAACAGCTGTTAGAGCAACTAGTGGTTAAATAACGGATCACAATCAAGGCGTACTGTGGATAAATGTTCATTTCTGGGACAAGTAGTAATAAAAATTATATACTTTTCCTTTCTGAAGAAGCTTATTAGAAATTCCATACAAGGCAGTATTACTGAATAGAGAATCAACTCAAACAGTTACGAAATGTTTGATTTGATGAATTAACTGAAGTTTGAAGGCGGAGTTGTGTAAATCTTCACAAGTCTATAGAAATGAAAAGCCAATCAAGTTCAGCCGTGGGCGTATCAGATTGGCGAAGGTTAAATTATTTTTTAAATCATATTGAAGGCATACAAGGCGACCAGCTGATTCTTTTAAAATACGCTAAAAGCCTTACGGGCTTTCAATTATAGATTAAAGAGTCGGTATACTAATAAATTCTTTAAAATTTGAATAGGGAGCAGCTCATACTATTTTATAATTAACACGGGCTTTTGTGCTTATAAAATGCTTGGCAAAATAACGGTAAAAGAAAATGTTATTTCAGAAATATTTGGGCTATTTATGGCGTAGCGCTTACATGCATGATTGAGCAACAAAGATGTTGTTAAATAGATATATATAGTTATTTATTTAACTTTTTTCAAGATTTTTATCTTTATTAGAAGCTACTTTAGCGTAAGCCAAGTCTTTATTCAATTCACCATCCACGACACCAGTATATAATTCTTTTATACCACCTTGCCACTAAGGTAGTGCTTAATCTTACGGCTACGATTTTATTATGAGAAACACAAATTAAAAAAATATTTACGAAGAGCCTCGTCCCGGTCATGATTTGTGCAATGCATCTTTAGGATCACATCACACTGCTCTTAAAACATACAACCGTGTGATGCTTCCTTATGATGTTTTATCCACTGAGTATGTCCGATCACACGGGTGCATTACTTGCGCAGAACTGCCACGGAGGCATGATCGGTAATCAATGAGCGCCCACGCGTCTGCCGGCGATGGCTCTCACGCTCTTCTGTCGCTCTTGACACGCTTTTGACATGTTTAGTCCGATTTTAGAGCAAGACCTGACCTTAAAATAGATTTAATGAGACCCGAATGTTTTGAAAAGTGCTGATTGTTTTATCATTTACACCACATAAGTGTGTTGTGTTGTTACTTGTATCATAAAAGTTAAAAGTAATAGTTTCGTTATCGCTAGAGACAGGCCAACGTTGTTGCCCTACACTGTAATATGAATAAGCAAGCCTGATTGGGCCTAGTATTGACATAAAAGCTATAAGTAGGTATAACGCTAAATATATTTACTTTCCCTAAGAATATGATTGATTACATTCAATCATGCAGAAGCCAGGTGAATTCCCTTGGACCTTAATGTTAAAAACTTTGTACAAGTATAACTCCCCTGGAAATCTACTACTACTGAACTAAGAGTATTATATGTAAAGTAATAGATTCCATTAATATAAACCATTAAAGCATGACATGACATACAACATCTTAAAGCTCGCCCGCAGGCGATCTCGATTAAAGACGCAACATTCCAAATCGGGTGTCATCGATTTTCCTTTCTTTAAAAAGTGAAACCGATCGGATTATTCGCACGCGTGTTATTTTTCGCACAACTAAACACGGCTGTACCCGTTATCCACTTTGAACACCCAGTTTTTGAGCGCTCACAACTTGAGCACCTAGACTAGTGCATTTTGAACACCTATTCATATTTTTAGTTAACCAGGAATTTCGATTAGGCCTACCTAAAGTATCGATAAGCGCTCAAAGTTGACTAGGCTAGATTCCGGAGGCTTTTGTTCCGGGTGCTTAGGTTCCATTTGCCAAGGTTTCAGTTGTGTTCAGGTGTTCAAAAATTGGGAGCTCAAAGTGGAATGCCTCGAACCCGTGGCCCACGCCCGGCGTCTGCGCAGGCTCGGACGGTCTCTCACGATCTAGCTCTTGACACACTTCCACAGTTCAGTATGTATCAAGTGAAACTGTTTATGTTTGGATTACAGATTCGTGGACATGCTCAGAAAAATGTCATGAGAAAAGACGGATTGTAGGAGTCGAATCTGGCTTGTGAAATTTCGGTCAAAGTAAAGGCAAAAATAAACTCATAATTCGTCTCAATGACACCACAAGTAGATATAAGCAGCACTTGTTAATGATATGATCGATTTACTTTCTTCTATACAAATATTATTAAGAGGAAAGGTTTGATTTTTTGTTTGTTTGTTTGTTTGTATGAATTGAATAGGCTCCGAAACTACTTGGCAGATTTGAAAAATTCTTTCACTGTTGGAAAGCTACATTCACCCAGAGTAACATAGGCTATATTTTATCCCGGTACGGGAAGTAGTTCCCCCGGGACGCGGGTGAAACCGCGTGACGGGCCGCTAGTCTTTTATAAGATCAATCAAAGACACTGAAGTCGTTCCTACTACTTTTGACTATAACGAAACCATATTTAAATGTTGGATCTGTTTTATATTTCCTTTTCTTACGAATAATTCATTCGGATACAACCACTGAGCAAACTTTGCGACTATGTGTGCTTCGTAAATGCGTCATTGTAGCTGAATTATTAGCCGCTGCAATAATGCTGCAGAGCGGAGCCCGTGGGAAAACTAAGAACGTGTAACTGCTTAATCCAATTTAAGGCCTTGGCAAGAGTCGGTGTGCCGTGATTTTAAATTACAACAACATTAGCTGTTCGTTTGGGATACTTTTTCAAGGAACTCTCGATGGAAACTATGTTTCTTTGGAAATATTGGGTACCTACGAGTGATCGTTATAAAATAGTTGTTTTTAGCACGGAATTGTAAGTAGTATGTTCGTGGAATACTGGCAGGCTGTGCCAAACGACAAATATTTTTGCTAATATTCTTATTGTTCGACATGAATAATTTATTGGTTTTGATGAATTATTATGAGTTCATCATATCTGCTTTAGTAAAAAGATTCTCCCGCACGTGAATTTCTTTGAGATATTTAAAGCCTGAAACATGAGTAAATATGTCTATATATTTTTTTCTAAATATAACGGCAATATAACAAGTAACAAATCAAAGTAGTTTTTTTTTTTTTTTTTTTTTTTTTTTTTTTTTTTTTTTTATAACACTATATTGGTTTAAATTAAATATATTGAACTAAAATTTGAAATATGTAATATAATAATTTTTTGTAACTTTGCCATAACTAAACTGCATGCTAACTTTAACACTGTATGTAAAATGTGTAACTTTATAATAAAAAAAAAAAAAAAAAAACAAAAAAAAAAAAAAAAAAAAAAAAAAACCTACATATCAACAAGAACCAGGTAACAAAGGAAAAAAAAAAAAAAAAAAAAAAAAACAATTTTATAAGTTACACATTTAAATTTTTAAATTTTAATTTTTAGAGTAAGCGTAATAAAACTTAAAATAATAACTTATACTATAACTACTTTGAAATGTACGTCTCTTTGCGCGGAGAGATAAATATATTTTACCTAAATAAACAGAACAATAAAATAACTCAACATAAAAAAGGCACGGGCCAAAGAGCCTGTGGCAGTATTGTTTTTTCATTAAAAAAAAAAAAAAAAATCAAAGTAGTTTATTTTGCAATTTGTTTTACATAGAAATTGTTTTGCACGTCATATCTTCTTTACATATTAGCACTTTACCTACCGTGAATGGCCGATGGATATTCTTGAACCAATGGATTGTACGGTCGTTGCAATTTCCTTGGTGAACTGCCTGGTATTTATGAACTGTTATAGGATATTTAGGATTTAAGTGCGGTCAAGTTTAAGCGAGATAATTGAAAAGTGGCGAAATGTGCTGACCCGGGCATAGAACGTCGATTAAACCCGGTTTCAATGGGGTTTTAGCACGAAAACTTGCTGGCGCTCTGCGGCAAAATTTTCCTTGGGCAATTATGCGTCGCGTGGCCCAATGTTGGGTCACGCGACCCGCGCGTACAGAAGAAACATTTATTCAATTATGCCCTATAAAAAGCCTTTTTTTCTCGGCGCATGTAACTAGAAAATTACTTTATCAAATTGAAACAATTTGTACCGTACGACTTCTGCTGTCTGCGGGTATGGTTAGAATTTAAACAAGCGGAGATATCAGATAATAATACTTTCCAAATATCTAATTAGAAATAGAAAATTGTGTACTACTTTGTTTTCGCTTTAGAATTTCTCATACAACCAACTCATCGTCGAAGTACAATCAAGCGTCTGAAATAGTTATATTGTTTCATTCGTGTTTGCATAATTATGTTTGAAAAGAAAACTCAATACAAAAGGGTACTGTTTGCGCCCAAAGATTGCATTCGTCGTCCAAAAAAAAATTCGAACGTCTTCGAATCGGCCATTGTCAGCCATCTTTTCTTATTACACCTAATTCTTCGGAACCTCATTTCCTGTCCAACCTTCATGGTCACTCGGTCCCTTAATGAGTGGTGTGGGTCCCGTCCCGCGGTGCGGAACGCCTCCTGCGAAAGTTCCCATGGGATGCGCGCGCGCAAGCAGGTGCCATTGTTGCGCGCGCCGATGAATTATTTATGACCTCATTGTTGCGTTTTTACGCTCAGGTGGTGGTTGTAAATATAACTTTTTATGTACGGAGTTTCTGGGTACCTGTGTAATTGAGTTTGGTCCTGATTGATCGTGGACGTTGTTTTTGGGTTGCAGGAAGAAGATTTGTATAAGTTGCTCGTATATTGAATTGACTGATTCTTCCGTGGGAACCTAAGTACAAGATTTACTGCTCAAATCCATTTGGTATTCATAAGGAGATATAAATTCTCGTAATTCTTTGCGAAAACGCATGCTTTTTTACTAGGTGACAGGTATTTATGCCAACAATACTATTGAATATTTCTTTACACGGTCAAAGCGCCGGAAATATTGTTGAGCAGAAGAAATAATTAGAAATAAACTCACTTAGGACAGTAATTCACCTGACTACCAGATAAAGTATTCATTACCAAAATGACGGAAAGGGAACTACTACATTCAATTCCTCCTCCTTGCGTCGTATTCCTCAGGAATGAGGGTCGTGACCCCCCTTCAGCATCACTCGGTCTCGGACGATCTTCTTCCATCCACTCCTATCCTCGGCTGCATGCAGGGCACCGTATAGAGTGGAGTCGAGTGCGGTGCGGATCTGGTCGGACCAACGTATCGGGCTGCGTCCACGCGGCCTTTTGCCGTCGACTTTTCCAGTCACAAATAGCTTTTCTAGGTTATCACTAGTTTTCCTCGATTTTTCTAGGTTATCACATTCAATTAGGAAGACGAGATCAAGTTTTATTGGTAACATTACTGAGGTCAAACTCCCAACTGCCATCGCTGTTCACTAAGCTTCTTTTGTAACAGATAAGCGGAATTGCTTACTACTCTATAGCTTAACTTTTCGTTCAGACACAGTAATTATAGTCAATAAACCTTTGACTGTATATTTATGTAAAGCATTTTTACACGCTAAGTATTTTTTTTATTACTTAGATTATTTTTTTTAAATTATAAACAAAGAAAAAATCATCTGATGCGCCACCTGAGATCAGACGAATTTTTATATGTTAATAATTTCAAAAATGAACTTTACTTTTACTTCTTGCATGAAAATTAGCCTTTCCGTTTTCATATCCTGGAATTATCTTCAAACGACATGGCTCTTGCATTAAAGAATTAACTCTTCCTTGCGACGGGAGTCACCTGATGTGACTTTAGCGGGAATTACTTTCTTTACCTACTGTTTATCGACATTAACGATGTTACAAGTTCAAGGTTAGCAACCTTTAGCAGTAAGTCTACCGCTTCGCCGAGAGCAATGCGTCAATGGCATCGTGCACACGCTCGGCGGATTATTATCGCCGCAGCTTCATGCCCTCGGCCAATGTTGAGCGTGGCGTGGCGTATCGTTTGCCAGCTAATAAAGATATTCCCACACGACTACGAACTACGAGTGTAAGTAAGAAGAGATTCTTTGGTAACGGTTCTATACGAATATAATAAAACTAAAGAGTAACTCAGGAACTACTGGTGCAAATTATATATATAATATGATAGGAAAGCAAACGAACCACCGGGTCAACTGATGATAAGTGATCACCGCTGCCCATGGACATCATCAACCGTACAAGGGTCTCAGATGCGATGTCTTCCATTTGAGAGCCCATAACCTACCCAATTGAAAAAAAAAAGTTTGGATAGTCCATTTGTCGAGGAAGTCTAAAACTTTGTACGGAAACCTATAGTCGCTAGCGGCTACTAGTTGCAAAATAAAGTCATGTCTTTATTCGTATCACTTGTTACTTTGGTACTTACACTATCTTGGTATTCTTACATAAGTATATCGCATCTGTAATCGTAAACAGATATAATTTAAAATGGCATATATGGAACTGTTTTTTTTGTGTTTCGCTTGAACAAAAAACAACGTGTGTAAATATTGGTTGTTGTGTAATTTCTAAGTGAGACGAAGAAAGCTTAGGTCAAAATAGATAGAAACTAATACATAGTTGCAAACTCTCATTTGGCGTCTTAATGTACTAAGTGTCACTCAATACGCCACCAGCTTCTAAGCAATTACGTGAATAAATCTTAAGATTTCACGTAATTACGGTATATGGGTCACTGTGAGACGTCTTGTGCGATCATGATATATAGTCCAACTTTTCTTTCCTTGTCAGTCTTTACTTTTCTTAGCTTTCTAATGATATGCCGCTGCATGGCGATACTCCTGCAAGTGTATAATTTGAAAGTTATGAGAATGCCTACTGAGCTCAACTATTTTAATTCTTCAATTAGAGAAACGTCTTTTATTATCCATACTTATTATATATTATTAATGTCTGTGTGTTTGTCTTTCTTTCACTGCAAAACGGAGCGACGAATTGACGTGATTTTTTAAGCGGAGATAGTTGAAGGGATGTAGAGTATCTTCACTTCCCTAAAATGGGGTGTGGAAGTTTGTATGGAAAATCTAAACTACTAAGTTAGAAGCTTGAAATTTGGCATGCAGGTCCCTTAGTAAACTTTATGCGTCGTTGCAAAAGGATATTGCAAACTTCCCACGGGAACGGGAGTTAGTGGGAAAAAAACATTTTTGTATCATGAAAACCGATATCCACGCGGACGAAGTCGCGGGCGGCCGTTGGTGTCCATATAAATTACATTTGTCATTGAGGTACACTCGGGAAATTGAATTTAATTTCATAATGCAAATACGTTTTCACAAGGAGTATGTTTAATTCAATGAGGTGACGAATATGACTAAGTACAGTTCTAGCCTCAATAGAGATTGTGGCATGTCAATTAAACATATTAATGCTTTCACATTTATAAACTTTTATTGGTTATCAATAATTCATATCTTGTAAACGTTTATTAATGTTACGTACATGTTACAAGCAAGTAAAGTTTTTGTGGCACAGAAATGTTAATTTCCACGAGTAATTAATTAATTTCAATGAGTGATTAAATTGAAATTAAATACGATTTGAAGTCGGCGGATACGAAATCAAATGATAAATAATTGTGAATTGGAAAGTTATTTTTATAAATAGATCATTAACCTGTCTGTTTGCCTTTTAGGAATATATTTTTACAAACAATCAATAATGATATGTTAAAGAATAATTATATTTCTATTAAGTATACCTACAAAAAAATAAAATATCTTGAACATTCAAAACTAGATTACTATTTGGGCGTCAATCGAAATATTATAGAATGTAAAAATGTACATACACTCGTTGTTTTGTTGTTAGGTATTATTAGTTGGCAATAAGGTATAAATGATTACTGTCCTAAATTAAAGTGAACGAATATTTATCGAACACCTCCGTGGTCTAGTTGTTTAAGTACCCAACCCGTGGTTCTTGGGGCCCTGGGTTCGATTGGAGCACAGCCCGGCTTTGTGATTACCAACCCGCATTTGTCAAGCGTGGTGATTAAACAGAACGAACATTTGTAATGAAAACCTGATTTGAAACGATAGATGCCTTTGCTATGCAGTGGGACATTAATAGGATGATATTTTAATTTTTTAACAATTTATCGAAGTGATACAACGCCAACGTCACATCTTTCAAATGTACATACAGCTATGCAAGCAAACCCATTGATAAATCCACGCTGATTGCAGCTCCGGATAAATTGTTACCTGCAGCTTGCAGCACATGATACTTGTCCATTTCAATTGATTATGTTACATATTTATTCATTCATTACGCCGCCACTTTCATTCCCGATAGTAGATTATTTGCAATGAATACTAGACTAGTTGTTTGAAGTTCAATTTCTCTTGGCTCACTCCTGTTGATTTGTGAACAGATTGCTTTACGCCTTCATGGGTTTCTCGTTTCTAGTAATGTGTACTTTCGTTTAAAATTTAGTTTGTGTAAATGAAAATTGCCCAGTTAACTTTGTATCAAGATTTGTATGGCTGAAAAAGTTGTATGTAGTTATAAGAGTTTCAGTTTTATTGTAGCTGTATACATTTAAGTCTGCACCATGCGGGCTGTGTTAGACAATTACAGTGTACAGTCGAGTCGTTATTACTGATAAGACCGTTGGAGCATACAAAAACAAACGAGTATCTTCCATTCTGCACTTTCTGCCTTTCTATTCTTATCTGTAGCATTCTCCATCATGCCCGCGTGATTTATTTCTTTTTACCAATTTCATATTTCGTCGACGATAACCCCTATTCATGCGGCATCGAAAGTAATCATTGCAGGAACTATGCTTGCCGCAAATAGCTCACTGCCTCCGAAATTATACGTCATTTTTTCTCCGTTCACGACCTATTGTTCGCGCAATGCTAACGGAATGCTCGGACTTATCACATTAGAAATTATGACCTTCGGTAGCGGCGTTCCGGTTTAATGGGTGAAATTTTTCAAGCACACCCTGTTTGGCCTATGATCAAAAGTACAATAAGTGACCATAATTTGTATGATTGCGTTTTGAGCGCGGTGTGCGGTAGAGATGCCCTGCTGAGATAGCAAAAGCCACAGACAACAGTTTCATTTTTAATTTGGATAAATGTACGCGAGGAACACGTGTGAACGTATCCGAAGCGGCGTATTGTTTCGTACTCTCACCTGCATTCTGACCGATATTTCTGACAGCGAATATATTCGTTGTTGTACCGTTTCGTGCATACTTTTTAAAGGCGAAGTGGTTTTTGTATTTATAAAAATGTTTTAGTAACGCAACTTCCGGACATTTGCTTAATTGCCTATGTAAATTTTTTTTTCTAATTATTTATTGATTACGTCGTACGCACACAACACCTTGGCATTGTTGAATGTTGGGAGAGAAAGTTCCAACACATTAATTTTTCGCCTCTACTTGGTTCTCGTATTGCTCGACTAATGTGCATAACATTCGTTTTGGCACGCACTCATTATCAAGCTTAAAAGCCGCGGCATCGTCAATTACGTCCACAAGGTGCTAGTTAGTAGCACGCAAGGTTTAATTCGCAAATTTGTTTGTTTTGCGAAGCTCGGGAGCGCCGGTCGGCGGTGAACCTTTGACCTTCGTTCTGAAATTATCACGCTTAATGACGGTATCACAACTTTCTAAACGGTTATTAAGAGTCGGGCATCGCGTTTCGACGCCGGACAACAATACGGGCGACCGGCGGCGCGCAGTGTCTTCGTGACGCGCGGTTTTTGCGTGAATTCGCTTTCACGATATGTCCTTATTAATGCCGTCTGATATTGTTCAGTTTTCATTTTCATCCGACCGTTCAATATTGACGTTCAGACAAAGATGGAGCCTTCGGTTGACGTCAGTCTTAATTTGAAAGGGGCGTGGGTAATTTAATTTGTATGAGGTTACGAGGTGTGCCCAAAATATACCGGCCTCGGAAGTAATCTTAATTCGTAACTTGCAAACCTTATCAACAACCGGTTTAGATGCCTAAGAAGGTTACCATCGGCAAAAAATAATCAGGACAAAACGTGTTTTTATGCCAATTTACTTTTGAAAAGACGAAAATCTGTTGATAGGAATAAAAACTATCAAACATCTGGCTCTCGTAATACCTAAACATCGGTGACAAACAGTCATCATTAGCGCATTGTTGTGACTCTGTACCGTTGCGCCATGTGCACCGTGCAATGCAACGCTGTTACCCAGAGTTCTGAATATTCCACTGTTCTCATCTGCTTGAGTGACGGCTGTCAGTTGCATTTGACAAGTCAATTTTGCACCGCTGCTGCGCGCTGCTCGCTTTTCCAACTCGAGCTTTTTGTTGGCAGAAACGGCTGACGAAAAGATTTCGTGATTTGCTATTTGCTTTATTTCGTTTTTCCCGGAGTTTGGAATAATGCGTAGGTTATACTGGACGTAATTCATACGTGTATTTTTTAATAGAATACCTAATAGAAATAGGATCCAAATAATTAGGATTGTTATTGCAACTTGAAATTAGCAGATGTATATAATTGACTTTCGTAAAGCGTTTTACCGTGATTTAATAAACAATATTAATTTAATTCGGATATCGATCAAGCTCAATGACAACTAAATTTATAAGATAAAAGAAAAATATTCCATCTTTTAAAATATTTATCGAGTCTTTTAACTGTATTGTGTATATTCGCCATCTTATCTGATTTGAGTCGATCATTAAAAAATCTGCTGACATTTTGATAGTATTGATTTGATACGATCTTATTCCGATAGATATTGTCCTCCAAAAGGGCAGCGTTTGTCGTAACTTCTAATTAACCGGTGTTGTTGCGAAATGAGCGTAAAGGGTCAAACGATAAATTTATAGGTTGCAATGTCCAATTGCACTTTTGCCGTCTCTGTGGGCCCTAGTGCTAAGGGTTATAGTGCAAATATGGCTCCAGCCGTATTCGTCTGATGGTTTTTACATTTACGTCTATCTGTGGTGGGTTGGGAAATGCTCTATCCACGATCACCCGGGGCGTTCGTTTTTCGTGACTTATTTCGGAGCTCGTTAACTCGATCGGCTGAATTGTGAGTACTATTCAAGTCTTAACCTTTGGGTTAAGTAGGATTGCGTAATGGTTGAGCGTATTAGTGTTTGTTTTGTTTTTCAACTCTGGTATGATGGAGTTATCGTGTATTGCTCAACTAGAGCGTTTTGTGTACATTCGGAGGCAGTTTGTGTAGTTCTTTAGTGTTGATATAAAAAATAAGAAGAACCAAGATGACATACATAACTACTTGGAACTTAAGGAAATTAGTTACGTTTCTTAAAAAATTACAATATAATATTTTCGCCAAAATTAATTTCTGAAGTAAGCAAACCTCAAAAATGCAGAGAGTATTTTTTCTACAGAAAAAAGATAACGGTCTTGCAGCTTCAGAAACTGTCACATATTTTTATCTCTACGTTTGAAAGGGGCTGTGACAAAGTAAAGTGGATCATCTCGATCGCTCAGTTGTCGCTTTCCTCCCGAGAAAGCCTTGGCCGGGGGCGGCGGGCGATGTTCGTCTCAAATTAACTTTCGACGCTTCTGTTGGTGAGGAAAACGTCCACTTTCGAGGAAGTCCACTTTGAGCACCCGTTTCATGAGCACCCGCATCTTGAGCGCCTAGTCTGGTCCAATTTAAGCACCTATAAATATGTATCTTTGGCAGTTTTATACGATACCAGCGGCCGCCCGCGACTTCGTTCACGTGGATTTTGGTTTATCCCATGCGAGCATTTAATCGGGATAAAAGGTAATCACCTAAGTCAGCCCATACCCTGCCCATATACAAAATTTTATCAAAATCCGTTCAGTACTTTCAGCGTGATTGACGGACAAACAATCAAACAAACTTTCACATCTATTACAATATTAATAAGATAAATAATAAAACTTTGTCAAGCCAATAAATAGGTGAGCAAGTATAAATAGGTGATCAACGTGGACTAGGCCTGGACAAGGCCTGACTTGCGGGTGCTTAAAAATTGGCTGCTTAAAGTGGTCTGCCTTCTTCCACCATCGGGGAGGAATATCGGCGGAGGTTTTACTCTTTTTATCGGATAACGTTTGAAATTGGTAGTCTTGCGGATATTGCCTTTGGATCTCTTGAGCTGTAAGGAACTCTCGGATGGAGGTTGTTACAACATTTTTGTAGAGTGTCCGGAAGATACGTTTTTCTGATGCTATCGATATTATGGGAGTCATAGAAGTTAGCGAAACAAATAAAGTTTACTTGACACGCTGGTCCGAAATGAGAAAAAAACTTTTTTTTTCAGTTCCTCAGTAGGTATCCGAGAAAGGAGTTGAATGTTGAAGGAAGGAATTAACGTACATCTGCAGATTAGCAATTTTGCCTCTATGTTTAATTTTACATGTTAATTTACATTAATATTTACACAGCCTTTTTTTTTGCAAAATTCAGTATTTTTTTTGCTTTCTAGCAAAAGAAGTGGTCAACATGTCTAGCCGTGCTTGTTCGCCGTGCTTGTGAAAACAAACATTGCAAATTTAAACACAGCATTGTGTGCGCAGGCGCAGACGCCGGTATTCACCGGTCACGTGACGCGACTGTTAGAGCCGGTGTAAACATGCGTTTGTTGGTCAACTAGTTTTTTCGAAAGTTATTTTGAATTTTTTTCACTATGTTACCGAGGAATTGGTTTGTCAAATAAGCCTTGGGTTGCAAATGATTAAATCAAAACCCATCTTTGTAACAAAAACATGGTTTCAAATGATGGGGGCATTTGCCCTGCTGTGGGACATTAATAGGCTGATACTGTAGGTACTTTAATTTTTTACCGAGGAATTGACGGAGTTGTGCCAATTTCTATCTACTTATTGCAGGAATACCTATTGTGCTCTCTTGTTTTTTTTGTTAGACAAGTGTAAGATTTTAAGTTAGTAAAACAACCTTGATGCTCCTAACTAACATTTATTAATACCGTTACAAAAGTTGTAAGTGATGTGGAATTTAGCATCATTACTTCTATCAAATATCGCAACACCACTATAGGTCAATATTTAAGGACTCTTAAATCTCCTGTGACGGACGTTAAGGTCACTAACAAACTATCTGATTCATGAGCATCACTTACGATAAAGAATTGAGACTAAAATAATAGCCCAAATCACATAATCCAATGAGAGGAGGAATAACTAGGCAGGATTTCGTCACCTGACCTAAATGCATGCACAATCGTGATAAGATATAAGCCCATACGTTTGTTTACTACGATTCAAGGCTGCGGCCACCGAAACTAAATCGAAGGCCATTGGCTGAACTGAAGTGCAGTGAAGGGGACAATAAACTGGAATCGGAACTCGGATGAAAGTCTTTCTTGATGGTTTTACATAGTAAATGTAATCTTTAATATTTTCCTTCAATATAATCTTGGGATTGTTAATGCAAGAAAACTTTTTTTTATTTCATTAGTTGATTTTGGGTTAAAAATAGGCCCACTTTCTCTGTAACCATGAGGGATCAACGTTAACGCGATACGTGTACATGTTAAACTTATCGCGAAACTGTAACCCGCATATGTCAGAAGATATGCACTTGTGAATCTACACGTTGAATTATTTCGCATACAAGATCAAGAATTAAAATAAGAGATGCTTTCAGTGCACATGTCTGCTCGAATTCCTCGGACGGTGAGTGAAACTGTCAAGTTATTTTTATTTTTAATCTGAAGATTAATTTTGTTGCTTGCTTGTCGTGTAGCTGTTCAAGCTTGACAAGCGTTTTTATCGTTCAGCGTATTAGAGACTTGTGACAGGGCCGTCTTTAGAGGCCCTGGGCACATGGGTCTTTGAACCTCTGGTTTTGTCATCGTGCGGGGTCTGGGGGCCCCAAAGTGGGCAGGACCCTGAGCACGTGCCCATTGTGCCCAGTGGGAAAGAGGGATCCGCTTGGGTACTCATACAAAACGGTAGGAGATATTGAGTCTTGTGATATTCTCATATACGATACGAGTATAAAAGTGATTTTCGCACAAGCCTCTTGCGTTCTACATCGTAACCGCTATCGTAGTTTACGATATCGCCACCTTATCAGTTAATTAACGTTTGCGGCGCCGCGCCTGATAATGCTTTGCTGATGTTCGAGAGATCCCGAGGCACTGCCCTAATTGAGTGGTAATAACATTGAAAATGCAGAGTTTAATGCCGTATCATATAACGTTTTCTTCTATTTTTAATCCCAGGTTCTTTAATAGGAGGGCGAACAGGCATCTTTGCCGGCCTTTAACTTGGGAATGACAGCAAGGTTTTTCGTGTTTATTAATTCTTATTGCTTGCACATTTCATATATTTTCTGAGCTCTTTTTGACTGGCCTTTAGATTTCCCAAAGCCGACATTAAAACTCATCATCATATGCCATTTAAAATCAAAGATGATGAGTTCCAATCCTAGCAATTCTTAATGATCGCGCATGCTTGGATCCACTTGATTGATGCCATCAATTATCTCGTAATTAGGAAGTGTGGTGAGCGGCACTTTGACGGATGTAACCATGGTGTTACGTCGCCGACAGTGCACTTAAGTGCATTGAAACAATATCTGCTGTAGTTGACTATCGGGCTTGTTTGCTTTCTTTTGACGTTGGTATTTTTTGTTATATTACTGATATTGTTCTACTGCGTCCGTGGTGT
This sequence comes from Nomophila noctuella, assembly GCA_958496325.1. Classification (NCBI taxonomy): domain Eukaryota; kingdom Metazoa; phylum Arthropoda; class Insecta; order Lepidoptera; family Crambidae; genus Nomophila; species Nomophila noctuella. Next base: position 2,797,305 of record OY292485.1, read on the forward strand.
AGTGGATAGAGCGGTGGGCTCCGAAACCGCGTAGGTCAGACCCAATGTAATTAATGACCAGGCTTGTCAAATCAGGATCTAACTCGAAGCGAACCTTGGGCTCCGTGGCAATGGCCAAGGATGCAACAGGGAGAAGCGCTAAGATGATGATGACTGTTATTGTTCTGTTCTTCTGATAGATGATGTTTGTATTGACAATCTATACTCTATACTAATATATAAAGCTGAAGAGTTTGTTTGTATGTTTGTTAGTTTGTTTGTATGTTTGTTTGTTTGAACGCGCTAATCTCAGGAACTACTGGTCCGATTTGAAAAAATCTTTTTGTGTTGGATAGTCCTTTTGACGAGGAAGGCTTTAGGCTATTGGAAATCGAAATCCTCGCGGACGGAGTCGCGGGCGGCCGCTAGTGTTTAAATAAAGTGGACGTGATCACTGTTCTTCCATATTTTTTATTTGCTCGCGAAATGTTTGTTTTAAATCCAGTAGTGGTCACACAAGACTTAACAATTTACACACTTCATTTCAAGTTGCACCATACTTTAACTTACATTTATTTAGATATCTGACATACGGTAGCGTTTCGAAATATTAGTACGTTTATTTACTTTATATAATTTAAGTAAAATACGAAATCCATCAACAAATCTTCGTTAAATCTCAATAACACCAACCAAACATAAAATATCAAGCAATTCACATAATAACGACACAGATTGCAACGTTTACTTATTTCAAACAAAGATCAGTTGCAAGATGGTGTAAATAAACAGTTTGGGGCTGATAACGTATCTCAAGGTGACTTGACTGGTGCACCGACTGTTTAACTGCTGATACTGATAACGATAACGCATCAGACATTGAGGCTGGTGAGATTTGGAGTCTTTGGCGGGTTTGTTAATTGGGACATGAGTAAATGTTTAGTTTTATCTGACTTGGTGATGATGAAGATGATGGTTGATGATGGTGAGGGTGACCAAGGTGAAGTTACAGACAACTTTTAATTTGTAGAACATTCAAATTGCACTTCCAGATTTGTTGATATTCCGCGAAGGTCAGACTTAAAATGTTGAATTTGTAGGATTCATAAAAGTTCCACTAATTTTTGATATCTCTCACACCTCCGTTTTTAGTTTTACTCCCATAAAAGAAGTAACCCGCTCAAATTAACTCAAATCCTTTACTAAAGAAAAAGCGATTTATTTTTCCTCGTATTTAATCACGATTTTAATTATATCCGATTCCAGTAGATAACCTAGGACTTCGATAATTAACCGATCTAGACGCTATGATATGTTTTATGTTCGTGATGTTATTAGCGGCGGCTCATTTATAGTTTGTAATAATTTAGTATGTAATTAAACGAGCAATTAGACAAGATAGTCTCTTTTTCATTGTTAATTAGATGTGTGCTGTTTATATATTAATTTATCGGATAAAACTAATTATTTTACCTAAGACGAGCTTATTCAACCAGGTAAATCGGTATCATAGAAAAACAAGAACTAAGTAACTATAAATTTCAAGAATATTACTTTCTGTTTTCTTTGTTATTTTCAGATTCAAGAAATTCGCAATGTTATTTATCACTCCCCCGCATGTCTGTTGTCAATTTTTAATCCGGTATTTTGTGCTAACCTTCAACGTGCAAATCCCACTATGTTTTTGAACTACCGAAGTCAAAATTGATTGACATGTTAAAGCAAATAATTATCACAATGTTGATACGGCCACCCACATCGATTGATCATTCGGACTTAATAGGCGCATGTGGGCTGAAAATATTGACATTGGATCAATAAACGATTCCGCGTAGTTCTGAACTGCCTGTGTATTAGGAAATGTGTGAGATAACGCTGAAGTCATTGTAAATTAAACTCGCTCTCAATTTGGAAAGATCAGGGTTGAATACAAAGGCTGCCTTTTAAGTTCTGTCGTTTTAATATTTCCCGCCAATTTTGAATTTCGAACTGTTGAATATTCAAAATTGCTTCATTTAAGAACGTGAAAACAATTGAAAGTGTAAGGATTAATGCTTTTTTTTAGGCGCAACATCGTTCTAAACCTGGCAGGTCGCGTACAAGAATGCTTCTTACTAAGGAAAATACCTGTGCAATAATTTTCTATAACTTTCGAAGTGACCTGACACGACTTTAGTGTTTCAAAGTACTATGATCTGTATACCACAAGGAAGCTTGATGTCTGCAGACTATCAAAAACTGGTATTTAGAATTCCAGGATGGAAACTCTAGTCTCAGTGACAAATCTCGTGAAGAACGTCTAAAATTTGCCTTCACTGAAGTTAACATCGTTGCTGTGAGACAACTAATTCTCAAAGATCGTCATGTAACATATCGAGAGAAAGAGGCTTTATTAGGCATCTCAGGGAAAACCATTTATAAGATTTTTCATTAAGAGTTTGGTGTGAGAATGCTAGTTTCCTGTTTGATCTCCCATTTGCTTTCCCACGATCAAAAGGTGGGTCGCGGCAAATGGTGTATGAAAATTCTTCCAAGGATAGATTGGGGAGAGTCAAATCTCGTCTACGATATCATCAGTAATGAAGAATTATGGGTCTATGCTTACAATCCTGATTCCAAACAACATTCAAGAATATGTATCTTTCAAAATAAGGCGAAGCTGACCGAAGTTGTTCGCTCTTGAAGCATTTCAGAGGAGACGGTGGCCGCAATCGTCGCAAAAAACTCGCCATGTTGCGACGATTGAACTTGGTGTTCGTGGAACGGTTAATGAAGAATAGTATACAACAGTTTGTTCATCAGAAGTCATCTCCGAACTTAGGAAATATCACCCTGAGCGACGCGTCAGCTAACATTATTGCAATGCGAGCTCACACAGCGTTCGACATACGATTCAGCAATTGAAGAATAAAAACATTAAATAAATTGATGCAACTCGGTACAGACCTGACCTAAACCCTAAATTATCATTTACAATACCTTAAATTAGTAAAAAAACTTTGTGGTCAAAGATTCTAGTCCGGTGAAGAAGCAGCTGATGCTTCAAGTTAGCCTAATTAAACACCCTCACTTTGGAGTGAAATTAATACTAAAAAAACTAATTCGAGCAAATGAAAAACTGCATTAATCTACGTAATAAATACTCTTTAAAATAATAATAACGACAAAAATGTTGTAGTTTTGTTTTTTTCTTCAAACGACAAAACTTAAAAGGCAGCCCTCGTATGACAAGGAATATGCAAACTCAGAAATAAGAAACGTGACACCTTCAGTTGCAAATATTCAATGTTTTTTCGTCTTGACGAAAACGATTGTGGGTTCAATATCTCTTCCGTGGACCTACTGACTTATAATGATTGATATGATTTCTTAGTTTTCAAGTATGTTGCTCGTACTTGAAAACTAAGAAATCATATCAATGCAATTTATTTTTGTAACTAACTTTGCAAGCTTATTTTATCCTTTCTCGTAACTATAGCGCGACAAATCTGCTTCAAAAATATTTAAACCGTTTCACAAATTATTATGACGTTTCATCCAATTTAATTGAGTTACATAGGTACATGTTTTAAGATAATCACGCTTCTTTTTGGAATAGTTTTGATAATCACAGACTTGATCTCGTTCCTAAATGTAGCTCGTTTTAGAAAATTGTTGATGTCGTTAATTCACCAAAAAACAAGCCATTACGTTATAGTTCACATCACGATTAGTGTAAGAACCCGGATTAAGTTTTTTTGTAGCATCCATTATCCTTTTTTACGTAATTATGTCGCAGCTCTTAAATTTATTGTTTTACGGATTATGCGTTTGGGGAATGTGTTTTTTGTGAACATAAAGTTAATTTCAGTCACATACTGTTTAGGTAGTATTTTTATGTAAAAATTTAATTAATGGAAGGTGCTATGTTAATTTACAAATATATCATTAACATTACATTTTTAGAGATTACCTTACATAATATGTATTGTACATTTCAAGGCGTCATTCATTAGTTATACTAGAACTATAAAGCTTTCTAGTCTATGGTCACTCTATGCTAAAATATAAGTTAACGCCAGGTCTATCAGTTCAATATGTACGTTCAACATTACTAGCATTCCTTACTTGTTTAACAACTGACGTTCTATCAAAAAACAGCAACTTACAAAGTTGCATTAAGTTTCCAGTTTTATGAAAAAATAGCACTTACCGAAGCAACACACCTAGATATAAATATAAATAAAATAAATGCCTTGAACTAACACACCAATTGCCTAGCCCCAAACTTACTTAAAATACTTTTCGACGACCCGCTTGGTGTAATGGTCAAGATGTTGCCTATTACGCAAGAGGTCGCGGGTTCGATCCCCGCACAGGACAAACATTTGTGTGCATGAACATGTCTGTTTGTCCTGGTCTGGGTGTTATATGTATCTATTTAAGTATATTTGTAATACCACTGTGGATTCTGATGTCCGTAACACAAGTGCTTAAAAGCTACTTAACACGGGGTCAGATCAATGTATGTGATGTTGTGAAATATTTAATATTTATTTATTTATTACTTTTATAAACATTCCATGACTCGAGTACAAAAACCGATGTTCATCACACAAACATTTGCCCCTAGCGGGATTCGAACCCGCGACCCTTGGTTTTATAGCCAGGGTCTCTAGCCACAAGACCAACGGGCCCGTCAAATATGAACCCTAGATACAAACACGGAGCATCTTGGTCCTGATGATCATTGATTAGAGCGATTACGCGCGACGTGCTCCTGCGCCGGTCACGTGGTGCCCGCTTTTTGTCGCCTTATATAAATTTGTACGTACAGTACAGTGACATACATACTAGAAATAAAAAGCTTTTGCTCAATGGAGCTTACTGTTTGCTTAAATATTAGTTAACGCTAGGTTCCATCATTTTAGTATGCCACAAACTTCTATAACATTATTAGCATTACATACCTCTTTAACAACTGACTCTAACAAATAACAGCAAGATAAAAAGAAGCATGAAATTAAAAAAAATATGAACATAGACGAATTCAGGAAAAAATAATTTAGATCTCAGGCGGGCATAGCATGTGAAAATGCTACATAATAAATTTACAAAAACATACATTAAGTTCCTTAGTTCTAAGAAAAAAGAGCACTTACCGAAGCAACACGCCTAGATATGAACCCTAGATACGAACACGGAGCATCTTGGTCATCTTGGTGGATCATTGATTAGAGCGATTACGCGCGACGTGCTCCTGCGCGCGTCACGTGACGCGGTGCCCGCTTTTTGCCGCCGCGCGCCGCCCTGTCATTTGTCACGGCGCATCTGAGATAAATGTTGCGTGGTTTTTTGTCACCGGCAACATTACTGTTGATGGCGACCTTGGGTTACTTTGTAGACTATATACCAGAAGAAAATGAATGGAGTGAAATTAAGGAAAAAGAGAAAATAGAATTTCGAGTTGATAAAGTTTTAGTTTGATAAGAAGAAAGGCAATTTTATATTGCATGTGTAAATCGAACAATAACTAATTGTATTTTAGGCAGGTCTTCAAATCAGCATTTTTTTTTAGAAACGATCGGAAGATATAACTTTGGTATATTGTGACTATTCATTACTTTCATACAATTATGTAAACCGTAAGTTATTATTTTTATAATATTATTTCTCATCATCTTTGTTTATATCTTTATTCTCACAGTAGTGTAATTAATATTTTAATCTCATAATTACTTTGAGCTTCCTTAAGGTTGTGTATTTGAAAGCGAGAGCTTTGAACCCTGATCTTTCTTTGCCTGCTAAATTGAACAGCAAGGTAAAGATTAATTTTCCTCCTTCGATTATGTAGCGTTCTAAGGAAAAGTGAAATGAATTATTAGGCATGTGAATGTTATCTGCTGACTTTTAAGGTAAAATCATTGAAAATCATGGCCAGTCTCATCAAGTGATTGAAATTGCCAATTGTCATTAAGTTACACACAAACCTGACATTTGGCGTATCAAAAACACCCGAACCATCATCAAATGAATGGAATTTGATATGCCTATCAAATTGAAGGGTTTATTTAGGTTATTTAGCGCAAGCGAAACACGGGTAATATTTTTGCTATAAAATTGTGAAGACAATTTTACCTTCGCGAGAAGGCACTGAACTACAAATTAGCATAACAGTACGCCGCATTTTACAAAACGTAACTAAGTAAATACGTGCTTATTTTTTTTTGTAACGATCAAGGAAATCAGATTGTGGAACGGGCCCCATTTGGTTCGCAGAAGCATCTTTAAATCTCCGACGAAATTTGTTACATGGTTACAGAGTTTAGTTGGTGGACATTAAAGGAGTGATTTGTTTGAATTTGTGTCTTGTTATGTGGTGTTAGAGTCTACGAGTATGTTTTTGTGATTTTCCGCGGAGGAGTGGTGTATGTTATAATGTTATGCCAGGATGGGCTTGTCACGCGCGGCCTGCGAGGGTGAATGCACTGTGCAAATGTGCTCATACTGTCAAAGCAAATCTTGCTATTTGCGAACATCATTATCTTTTTAGAGTAGAATGCTTTCTTTGTTTCCTTAAGGATTTGTGAATGTAGGTCATCTTGCAGATTTGCTTACGTGAATACTTCATAAGTCATAACATTATATTCTACAGGCCTATGGACTTAAAGAGATACTCAAAATAGAAGTCTTCTTGCTTTTCAATCACTTGTCGTAAGATTAGAAACATTGACTGTGTTCAAGTGTATTTGTAGCAGAGGACTTTGTTTGTAAACAGTATCGCGCTGTTACGGACTCTTATCTGGAGCTAAATATAATCTTCTAACAGTAGTTATATTGATGACCTTAGACATTTATATCGGCAATAATAATTTAATATCTATAATTATAAGGAACATTTACTTAAGGGAGAATAACCGCTGCAAAGTACCTAATCAATATTTTGAAATTCCTTTTCAAGTCTTAAACATAAAACAAATAATTCATGTGTTGTCGATGAACCAGTGATCATAAACTTTGTTTCGTGTGGTGCGAGAATTAAAAGAGATTTTTTTGCTTTAAAATACTATTTTCACGTATTGTGTCGTGGAAAACTCCGAAAATGAATTCAAGAGGATGACCGATGATAACAAATATCTAATTTTAACTTTATGGCTGAATAAAATTGTATAGGCAGCATGTCCAAGTAGACTTTATTGCAAATCTAAGCTTCTTTAGCATTAAGTATATGATTAACTAAGGGGTCTTAGCGATGTTAATAGTTGTTGGTATGCAATAAACGCAGCTATTTGTTTTAATTACTTTTAAAGATTATGAAATGAATGGAAATAGGGGTACTTTACAGTATGAAAGAAAATTGTACGAGATAATAAAATATTATCAATGAAATTACCTGATATTATACAGATGTTGGTTCCTATTGAATAGAGATTAGAAGGGAAAAAAATACTTCAAGAAGATTTTTTTTGATTGGTACACACAATTAATTGTTCAGAATTATGTGTAGCATTCCATATTTTCGTTGTATTTCACAACTACATTATATTATCGCATAAGTTATGAAATATTTTTATTAAAAGCAAAAAGTCTCATCGTGATACATTTTTTGAATAAATGTCAATTACCTAGGTAACGTAATAGTTACTTTCGTTGGCACCGTAAAGTTTTCACCGCTATTCCTAGAAGCTGGTGTTGTTCCAGATTAAGATTTTCCTTATTCGTATAATCTGAAAGTTTATTTTCTACTTAGATACACATCAACCTACAAAAGTATTTTTTCGGGTTTTATATTTGTTCTGTGAGCATTTTAGATAGTATTAAATATCACTGTTGTTACTGATTTCCGAAACTCAAATGTTTGAATGGCTTATCTTCGAGTCAGATCAATGATGTGATTGTTGGAGAAATTTACTTTATCATCATCCATCATCATCTTAGCGCTTCAGATGCCGAGCATGCAACAGGGAGATTCTCCCGTTTGCATCCTCGGCCGTTGTCTCGAACCCCAGGGTACGCTTCGACTATAATTGAATATGATGAAATGATACTAGTAGAAGCGGTACCTGGTAATTATTTTGGAGTTGTTTTTTTAAATATATATAATATATAATTGTAATAGTTGAAATATACTGTGATGGCACCCGTAAAGGGCATTGACCCCAGAGACAGTCGGGGATATCGTCCCCACATCTCGATGGTTACTAGACTGTGGCATTTGCTCGTTCGGTGCTCAGCTGTGATCGCAGTGGAGCGCGACTTTCCACCAATTTTTCACATTAGTTTACCATCGTGACGGTTCGGTTTTTGATCTTGTTATATATGCATGGTGGTATAGGTACTTACTAGTACGTCATATATGCAGTGATTGCGAGATAAGAGGCTCTTGCGTTCTGAGTTACTTGAGAATAACATTTCCTTTTTATTTTATCTTTAGTATTCAAATTAATAATAATTCATTAGTATTCTGATATTTATAGTTTAACTGGTAACTAATAAGTTTTGTTTTTGTTTCCAGATGATAGCAGTAGAGAAGAATGTACTTCAGAACAGCAGGTATGTAAAGGTTAATTTAAAAACGGGTTTATTCCGCTATGCCAAGATTGAGTTAAGAATATTATTTGATATACATAGTTAAGCTACATAAAATGTATATGTAAGTACTTTTTAATTGAAAAACAATAATCTGTGCAACTCAAACAAATGATAGCACTTAAAGTTAAAATCGAGAAAAGGTCAAACAATTAAAAATATTGGCTGTTAAAAAGGTTGCTTACAAAAAGACAATCCAAATTGTCCCGGCCAGAATCAAACCTTAAAATTTATTTAAATGGTGGTCAACGAACTTGAAAGGAAACGTTAATATTTGTCCCATTCTTTCTTCGCTTTCAATAAATTTCGACGGTGATAATGGTCGGAGTATTTTTAGGTCCGAGAATACAGGTTTTTGCTGTCCCTTTTTGTTTTATACTGTTTCCGAGTCTATATAAAACTGCGAAGTGCAAATTAACTTTATCACAGTTTGTATCAATGATTGGGTCAATGGATTTATTCATGAAGTTAATTTCATGATTAATTATAAAAGGGTGGGCTTCAACTATATATTCTACTAGCGGCCGCCCGCGACTTCGTCCGCGTGGATGTCGGTTTTCATTATACGAATGTTTTTTCCCGCTAACTCCCGTTCCCGTGGGAATTTTGCAATATCCTTTTGCAACTAAGCATCAAGTTTACTAAGGGACCTGCATGCCAAATTTCAAGCGTCTAACTCAAGTAGTTTAGATTTTCCATACAAACTTCCACCCCCTCATTTCGGGGAAGTGGGGGGTTGGAATGGGTCAAAAAGTAGCCTATGTTCTGTCTCAGGGTCTAAAGATTGTCTGTACCAAATTTCATCAAAATCGGTTGCGAGGTTTAAGCGGGAAAGCGTAACAGACAGACAGACAGACAGACAGACAGACAGACAGACAGACAGACAGACAGACAGACAGACAGACAGACAGACAGACAGACAGACAGACAGACAGAGTTACTTTCGCATTTATAATATTAGTTGGGATTAGTATCGGCAGTTTACTAATATCTAATAGCTATTCAATGGTTCTATAATATTTCGTAGGTTGATGTTCAATTTTGATGCTTTCTGTGTATTGAAAATTAGTTCGCTTTTTATGTTCATTATTTTTTAGTATTACTATTGACATTTATCATAGGTGAAAAACTAAACTGATTTACCGACTTGATTAACTACAACATCTTTATCTAATCTCTGAACTTATGTCTATTCGGAACTTTCTAGATTTTTATATAGTACCTAAGCAGCAACTTTCATCATAGTAATCACACTTACAGGAATATTTTCCGGAGTAATCCCTCTGATGTAAGCACGGTAAATACACTTAATATGTAACATAACATTATTACAACATAGTATTTGTGTTTCACTCCACTGTGAGTGTTTACTGGATCAGATTAGATATTGTTCAATTGCCCGCGCGGAATCCGATAACTGCGACCTAATTCATGGACTGCCACAATTTTGTATGGCCTAAGAGTAGGTACTAAACCGTCGGAATGTTCATGCCAATAAACGTTGCGTTAGTCGGTTTCACCGTATGAACAATTAAATTTTGTATTTTGGCTTATCTATACCAATATAATAAACTGAAGAGTTTGTTTTTTTAATGCGCTCATCTCAGGAACTACTGATTCGAATTGATAAAAATATTATTGTGATGGACAGTCCATATCTGTCGAGGAAGGCTTAAAGCTATTGTTAAACACTAATACCTATGCGGAAATTGAAATCCACGCCAACAAAGTCGCGGGCGGCCGCTAGTGAATAATATTAACAAAAGACCCGTAATTCAGCTGCTCATTGAAAGGTCATTAATTATGGATGCACAATTAATGTAATCCAAATTAGAAGTATTAGAAAAGTTTGAAAGACGATCCAGAAAAATCTTGACAGCATCAAACCGAAACAACACGAAATAAAATTGGCCAAGTGCGAGTCGGACTCCCGCACTGAGGGTTCCTTACAAATTCTATTTTTGACGTATTATAAAAACTACTGAATAGATTTCGTTCGAAATAATTTTCGTTGGTAGTTTTTATGGTAATGTACATTATATAATTATTTCAGTTTTATCATCCTCTTATTTTAGAAGTTAGAGGGGGGGGACACACTTTTTTCTACTTTGGGAGGGTCTGTCACGCAAAGTATTCACTTTAGAAAAAAGTGATATTAGAAACCTTAATATAATTTTTAAAGACCTATCTATAGATACCCCATACGTATATGTTCAATGAAAAAAAATATTTTCAGTTTCAGTTCTGACTATGGGGACCCCCCACTATTTTTATTTTTTTTCTATTTTCGTGTGAAAACCTTGTTGCGGTTCACAGAATACATCCACTCACTAAGTTTCAACAGTATAGTACTGATAGTTTCGGAAAAAAGTGGCTGTGACAGACTGGCGGACAGACAGACAGACAGACAGACAGACAGACAGACATGACGAATCTATAAGGGTTCCGTTTTTTTGCCATTTTGGCGACGGAACCCTAAAAAAGAAGATAGATTTATAAAACATTATAACACCTTTTTCCTGTTACAAAACGGTTAATTAAAACACGCTGTTACACAGCGTTTTATTTTTGTGCGTAGTTTTTGAATGAGCGAAACCGCTAGCCGTGACGTGTATCCGAGCGCCGAACAAATTCTAGTCTTGTTAACTCAGCGTAAAATGTGTAACAGTTGTTTTATTACTTAATAAGTTACTTCTTTAATAAACGCCTGTAGTAAATTGCTGGGTGTTTTCCCCCGTAATAGTTGTAGCAGCAGAATGACAAGTTTATTAACCGCGGTAATTTATTTCAGGATCCTTTTCAATGGTTTCTTAAAGGATCAAAAATTATTATTTGTAGAGCACTGATTTAATTGTAAAAGTTGAATGTGTTTAAATTTCATTTATATATAAAACACCAATTGAAAACAAAATCATTCATTACCCATATCATGTGTGCAATTAATCATACGTAGTAATTAACACTTCGTCATAATCAGTGTATAGTTTAGTGTAGCTTCAATAAGCATGATTGGTACAGTCGGCCAACAAGAAAGTTGTCAACGAGTCAACTAGCAAAAGTTAGGTTGAACTCATGAACTTGTCGCATGGGAAAAAGTGCCAAATTTTGTTTTTACGCGCGAACGATGTTCTAATTAAGGTGGTAAACAATTTTCTTTGGCTTAATCGTACACCTGTTCTGATAAAAGGAGAGCGAGCAATCGGCCATGTTTACGCCGCGCCCGCGCCGTCTCGCGCCAAATTTACGATTCGACCACACACCCATTCTCGGCGAGATCCGTGCCCGTGCGCAGGTCTCGGTAGGGCTGCTGTCGTTGGGAATTTTTGGGGTTAAGAAACTGTGATTTTCTTGACGGGCCATCAAATTTTGGACAATTTTGAGCAACGATAAGGAACATTTAAAAATGAATTTTGGGACTCATTTGGGAATTTGATTCGGAACTCGTGCAATTGTTTTAGAATACAATGAAGTTCCTACTATATTAAGAAAATTAAATAACTTTTGTGAGGAAAAGATCGTTGACTTTTCTTTATACCTAAATGCACGATGTTTATAAAGATACAGTTTATAAATACTATTTATTTCAAGGAGGCCACTAAACCTAAGTGCCCTTCAAAAACCTTACTGTGTAACAATTTCACGGCTTAAACCCCTTTCTACAACGTTTGTTACTCCAAAGAAGCCACTAAACCTGTGTTCCTCAAGCTCCTATCACAGGTGTAACCTTGGTCCTTGGTCCCACACTGAGAGTTTTCGCAAATGAAAAATCCGCTGGCAGTAGGTAGGCGTGGGGTCTCACTGGTATGTGATTGGTTGATTTTTCAATCGCAAATACCCTACCTTGTCAGAGTACAGCCCTGCGCATGCGCTCGTCCTCGCGCATGACGCCCGACAGCTATACGAGTACGACTGCCCTTGTTTTATGAAATAGCCGCGCAGATTCATGCCGGACAAAATACTAATTTACTGTTTATTAGTCGCTTTAATAACAGTACAGTCATGACCAACATGTATACAAACACATTGAAATATGAACTTTACTGCTTTGACATAAGAGTCGATGTGTATGACAATGTGTTTACATGTTGGTGCTCATGACTGTACATCGCGGTACAGATATGTCCCGGTTTCCATCTTGACTGGATATAGGAATATATGAACGTTGAACGAGCGTGTTCTTGTTAGTCGGCTCTCGTATATTCGTGTACCGTTATTGATAAGTAATTGTTTCTGTTGTATTTCCTCTCTGTGTCGTAAATTTAAGTAATTAGTCTTATAGACACTTTGAGGGTAAGGCTTTTGAGTTGTAGTTTTTACGAATATTGTGACAGCATTTCGTGCACTTGAATTCGAATGCTTTTCTAACGAATGAAAATCGGGGTCTTGTTTATAACCAAAGGTGAAAATTATGAGCAAGGCGAGCTTGCTTTGTTTTGACTAGTCCTGACTCCGTCCGTGTGCATTTCGGTTTCCGCACACATAGTGTTACAACATAGCTTAAACCCTTCCTGAAAAAAAATACTATGAAACATATTTTTTTTAAACGAACCAGTATTTCCTGAGATTAACGCTTTTAAACAAACAAACTATCAAACAAAACCTTTAGCTTCATTATGTTAGTGTGGATAATCAGCATAAAAGCTAATTACTCGTTGTTGAAAAACGTGGTGACCCTGCATACTAACCACTTAAACTAAATGTGTGTTTACCGGACTTAAGCTTGTACCTCGGCATAACTTGCAATTTGTGTCTATGATCGGCAGAATGCCTCATTGTCTACTCGGGCCAGTAGTCAACCCACAATATATATCATTTTCTAATTCTGATCTAAAGACTATAGAATTGCAAGAGAAACTTGGCCGTACCTATGGGGCATTCGGTCGTAGTTATCAGTGGTAGCAGTAAAGTTGGTATAAACGATGTTATACCAAGTTAACAGCGATCAGATAAGTTTGTGGTTTGTTGCGATCTTGTTTGAACAGTGCTGTGTTGATCGTTGCAAACCAATACGGTACTTATTTGATGATACTATGACCAAATGTAAAATAAAACTACGATTCCATATTTGCAGAAAGGTTAGACGCTATGTCAATGATGTTAAAGAATAAGAGATACTAATGTCGTTTATTCCATGAAACAATGAAACTTTTTCAAAAATGGTCTGCTACAAAACATCCAGTTTATTTTTTAATTGTTTGCTACATAATCATGATGATGCTCGAAATCATTTGTGCAGGTTAATTTAAAAGCGATATAATACATTTACATAATTCAGTAGCAAGGGTTCGGTTAATATTCCAGCTCACGGTCCGCGATCGCCATAATTATTATCACACAAAAGTTGACGACACAGGTCAGTAAACGTAATCCGATGCGAAGTCATTGATTGCAAGCGGGTCAGGGGTCACGCTTGACCGCCGCAGTAAAGAGATCGTGCAGTGATCGCGTATGTTATCTGCAATGATACAAGTTTTACTTAACACGTGATAACTCCGTGGCACAGTGGCTATTACGTTGAATTTAAAGCTGCTGGGGTCCTAAGTTCGAAAAAAAAAATCAGAATTTTCCTGCTGGGGAACTTAGATCATCAGTTACAGTCCAGAGTTTTGGAATCAGGCGGTTTCAATTTACCCTCGCTTCTTAGAAAGTATATAAAGCTGTTGTTCCTGCGCATAATCTCTTTACGGTCGTGCTAGATTGTTGCCTAACCAAATTTTGAAAGTGCGGGAATAGGGGGAACACCTGTGCTTTCGCCCTCATTTGTGCACTAAAGTGTGACGTAGTAGTTAGCTGATCGTAAGATCGGCCGCCGTAGTCGAAACGGCTAGTAAGACCTTATTATTATTATCCACGCGATCGTAAAGAAACGAGATACGCAGCCGGCCACAAAGAGGGCTTATTATCTAATTAACAGCCGGTCTCAATTGAGCGTCTCATAGCAAAACCTCAGGCGTTGGGGCTTCGGTATCCACTTTAATTACAGGCGTGTACGGATGGACGAGCGCGTATTGGCGTATTATTGGTATGATTGAATTTGTAATTTGAATTATTATTAAAGCTGATACTTTGTCTGCCTGGTTCTTTTGAAGTTCGCCATGTAGTTTTTCATGCATCCGATTTCTTTCGTTTTCCTTTTAAAATAGTTTTGAGGATAAAAAAGTGAAATCATGCATGTTAACCATATAAGTATAGGATTAGATTCTTATCCAAGCACCGAATATTACGTTTAGAAATTGAATTATTGCTTTACAGAAGATTGTATTACAATATACTATTATATATATATTATATTATATTACTTTGTATATACACAGAACGTGAAAACAATTAGAAGTGTAAGGATTAATGCTTTACTTTAGTCGCAACATCGTTCTAAACCTGGCAGGTCGCGAACAAGAATGCTTCTTACTAAGGAAAATACCTGTGCAATAATTTTCTACAACTTTCGAAGTGACCTGACACGACTTTAGTGTTTTGAAGTACTATGATCTGTATACCACAAGGAAGCTCCATGTCTGCAGACTATTAAAAACTGGTATTTAGAATTCCGGCGTGGAAACTTTAGTCTCAGTGACTAATCTCGTGAAGAACGTCCAAAATTTGCCTTCACTGAAGTTAACATCGTTGCTGTGAGACAACTAATTCTCAAAGATCGTCATGTAACATATCGAGAGAAAGAGGCTTTATTAGGCATCTCAGGGAAAACCATTCAAAAGATTTTTCAGTAAGAGTTTGGTGTGAGAATGCTTATTTCCCGTTTGATCTCCCATTTGCTATCCCTCGATCAAAAGGTGGGTCGCGGCAAATGGTGTAAGAAAATTCTTCCAAGGTTAGATTGGGGAGAGTCAAATCTCGTCTACGATATCATCAATGATGAAGAATCATGGCTCTATGCTTACAATCCTGATTTCAAACAACATTCAAGAATATTTATCTTTCAAAACAAGGCGAAGCTGGCCGAAGTTGTTCGCTCTCGAAGCATTTCAAAGGAGACGGTGGCCGCGATTGTCGCAAAAAACTCGCCATGTTGCGACGATTGAACTTGGTGTTCGTGGAACGGTTAATGAAGAATAGTATTCAACAGATTGTTCACCAGAAGTCATCTCCGAACTTAGGAAATCTCACCCTGAGCGACGCGTCAGTTAACACTATGACAATGCGAACTCACACAGCGTTCGACATACGATTCAGCAATTGAAGAATAAAAACATTAAATAAATTGACCTAACCTGGTACAGACCTAACCAAAACCCTAAAGAATCCTTTACAATACCTAAAATTAAATAAAAAAACTTTGTGGTCAAAGATTCTAGTCCGGTCAAGAAGCAGTTGATGCTTCAAGTTAGCCTAATTAAACAATCTCACTTTGGAGTGAAATTAGTACTTAATAAACTAATTCGAGCAAATGGAAAACCGCGTTAATCTACGTAATAAATGCTCTATAAAATAATAACAACGACAAAAATGTTGTAGTTTTGCTTTTTTTCTTCAAACGACAAAACTTAAAAGGCCGCCCTCGTAGTGATGCTGAATCATCCGAAATGAGAAATTTACAATTCTTAAATCTTGTCGCACTTTTTATTTTTAAAACATTAGCATTGTTAATTATATTTGTGTCATGTCATCCAAGCTTTCAATAGACATGTTAATAGTGTAAACATAACAAGACAAACAAGTATAATGGATTCATTGTTACTTATCGAAGTTCAATCTTGCTAACATCCATCGTCAAATTCGTTGTCGCTGACAAGTGCATGCTAATTGAACTTGATGGAGACAAACAAAACAGCATCCAGTGTAAACAGTTGGAGCGTGGCCCGTTTGAATGATTACGCTATTCAGCGAGGCAGATGGTTAGCAAACCGGGTTAGAGTTGTTTGCTTCCGAAGACCGCCGCCGGCCGCTGCTGCCGCGGCAACGGTACCGCTCCGCGCCCCCATCCATCACCGCGACCGACGCAGGCTCGATCATATGAGATATCCGCCTGCCTGATTTATGGCAATTTCGTATTCCTATCGTATACATCCCGGCGAGCTTCTCAGCCTCCGCGCTATTCAAACCCTAAACAGGTTTAGCTACTCGATCTCCTCCGAAGATTTAATAATTTGCCATAACTGATTTTAAAACCAATCAACTTCTATTCATTTTAACAAACTGCCTAAACCTTTTAATCATCCAAGGAACAGGAAAAAACAAGCACAGATACGGTCCAACCCGCTGCTAATGAATTGCCCAGTAATGATGTAGTTAGACAGGATATTTTCTTCTACTCGCAATTTACAAGTGGAAAATGTACGTCATTAACATTCCTCCGTGCTTAGATGGAGCCACCCTGGCGACTGTGATAAAACAATTTCATTCCGCGTTACGCGTGCATTTCTGCGAACAAAACGTCGTTACAACCATCGGGTGAGAATGCTTTATATAACACTATTCAATCGCAACCAGTTCTCAAGGATACGAGCAATCTGGGTTCAATCACATCGGTCTCGGTGAATGAAACGCAACCCCGCCGTGCGCGGGAGTCGTTTTGTTGGTCTGTTGGTCGCGCGCTATGGGCGCCGCGCGTGTGGCCGCATAGCCGGGACCCGCGAGGAAGTCGCCCGGCCACTTTTTGTGATAAGAATCGATCGAGCGAAAGTGAATCGATTGTTGCCATCGTTCACGGACACCGATTAATGATCGCCAGTCCAGATGCTGATCATAGAAAAAATAATTCTGCGTAGGTAGGTGCCAATGTTTTAACTGCAAGATTTCATCTTAGCCGTTGGTCGATTCCGTCCCGTTTTTATATTATGTATCTTTACCGGACGTTTGTTAGCTATTACCAAGCTAGATGTGGCGCTGGTTTTTGCAACATTTCTGAGATATCAGCTGTAATCAATTTTGAATTAATCACTGTCATGGGCTCGGAGATTTATTAAATCGGTATTAGCGGTTGAAGCGGATAAAGAAAACGTATTCCAATATGGAATGTCTATATTTATCGGAAACGGTATTTCTTGCACCTGATCAGAAGAACAAGATGGAGTAGTCGTATAAGGTAATCCATAAAATAATGTTAGCACAATAAAATTGTTATTGCTATTAACAATAAGTCCAAACACACATAAATCA
This sequence comes from Nomophila noctuella, assembly GCA_958496325.1. Taxonomy (NCBI): domain Eukaryota; kingdom Metazoa; phylum Arthropoda; class Insecta; order Lepidoptera; family Crambidae; genus Nomophila; species Nomophila noctuella. Next base: position 2,814,969 of record OY292485.1, read on the forward strand.
TATTTTAACCATTTCATCAATGAAAGCGCAAGATACGTATCACAAATGCTAAACATATCCACGCTGCAGTTTTCTCATTTGCCTTTTACGTCTTCCGTAATAAGTATTTACGCACTAAGAAGTTTCTACTTCAAGCAAAGTCGACAAGAAGCGTGCGGTACTAAACAACGTTCAAATGCACGAGTGAAGTCGTAAGAAGAAATTGATTACGAAGTAATGCGATTACTTATATGGTGACGATACGGACAGTAATTCACTGTTTGATTACAAGACGATTAAAAAACTCGGCATTTGAAGAGTCACCTGCGCTTGTGAGAGCATCTGATCTTTAATTAATCGCACCGGTGTAATCAAAGGCAATTGAGTTAATTAATACCTCAGTGAGGCTGCTTGGGGCCACAAATCATGTTAGACTTGTTTGCCGTCGCTCCTACGATGCAAAGCTGTTTAATAGGTGGGACACGCGAATCCCTTATTGGACTGAGTCTGGCTTAACAAGCCGAGCGTTTATGTAGTATTCATGAGAGCATCTAGGAAGTGCTCGTTTGGTTTTATAATTGCATTTTTTAAGGATTTAAAACGGGATATTTTTTGTGATGTGTTGTTTAATTAACTCAAGGATTAAAAGAGGTAAATGTGAAAAGACATACGCGTAAATAATTATACAGTTTCTCGCCTTTTGATTTATTTGTCGCTGTATTACAATAGATTATTGGTAACAAGATTGTAAATATAGATAAGAAAAAGAATACCTGCAAAAAAAATCCTGCTCGAGTTATATGATTGTGGAATATTTCCCAATTTTTTTTGACCTGATTTAAACATGCCGCTATCCTCTGCGCAACAATCACTTACTTTGTGTACATTAATTCAAAAGAAATTCCGGAACTAATAGCCATCGATTATGCATTTCAGTACCGTTATTATTCATCAGCTGGGCTTTTGGTGGCTGCATTACAAACGAGTAACATCATCAATAGACGGACGGTTTATTCGTACCAATACGACGCAAATATGAATGCCCTGGACTTTATCATCATCCTAGCGCTTGTCTCGGTCGCATCCTCGGTAGGGATTGCAATTGCTGGATCCAGCATCCAGCAATCCAGCTGGATCCAGCGCCTTTTTAAACATGCTGGATCCAGCATATGTATGCTGGATCCAGCATGCGGATCCGCAAACGTATCAATTTCTATGGTTTAGTTTTGAGTAGCCGTGTTTTTCGAAAAGTAGCGTCACCATAGCCCGTGCCGCATGAAAGGCAACGCAGATATTGGCTCCGTGCACGATACAGCGTCAACTAGAGTCCACAACTTTTGCGGGCTCTGTCACATTGACATTTAGGTCGTATATTTGAGAAAATAAATCGAAATGAAAAATTAATAAAGTTTTTCGGCTAATAAATTTTTGTGACAATATGATTTAAGTTGAGAAAAGCTTTTAAAGTAATTTTGGTCATTCAAATCAATTGAAGTATGTATGTCCAAAAAGTGTGTTTTAATTAGATCGTGTCAGGGTTACTTCATTTATAGTGGTATTCTCACAGTTAAACAAAAAGAAAAAGCTAATGAAATGGTTTCATTGTATCACAGTAAATATATTTAAATGTTCCTTTATCGCTAGTAATAAATTAAATATCGTTTTCAGATCTTGAGTATTGTGTGAATTTGGTTTTTGCTGGATATGTCCAAGATGTAGAAAAATTAAGCAAGAACAGAGTTCAATAATTCACGCTCTTATGTGAGGGCAAACATCTATTATTTTTACCTTACAAAACGGTTATAAACTTATGTAATTATTTTGGTTTAAAGTTTAAACTTAATACTTAATTTGATCGAGTTTAGATAGACGTAATAATATTCAAATATTAATTTGATTGCAGGTGAATAGAGCACGAGTATGCGATTAATAAATAATGATTTTAAAATGGCAACCGATTCATATCGGTTGCCATTGACAAACACATCTGATGTCTGAGCTTATATTGTTTCTACTTTTGACCACCATGAGCGCTGCGATAAATTATGTTACCCCCACCTAGTACTAGAATAATATAACATCCTACAGTGGATTACCAAATTATTTAAAAGTTTGTGAGTGGGTCGTTGCTATTAAACAAGATTGTTAAAATGCACAATTTTGATTGGAAAAAGCTGTGCCATGTGTATTAAAATAGGTTTTTATAGCTTTTTCGAGTTTAAAAACGCGAAAACTAAGTCCTCTCGTACCCACGGTGCAGTGCGCCAAAATATTGAAAATAAACAAAAGGAAGTTTTATGAACATGAGGTTAGTTATATATATTGTTTAGTTTTAAGTTGACTATTATGATTTCAAATTATGAAACAAATCAAAGTAAATTAATATTAGATATGAACGAAAGATTTCAAAGATGAAGAAGAGAAGTAGAAAGAAGTAAAAAATATTTAAAAAAAACCTTAAAAGGTCGCTTTTTTACTTTCGTTCCACGTTTTGCTGGATCCGCGCTGGATCCAGCTGGATTCAGGTCAATCCAGCAAGAATCCAGCTGGATTGAAAAAGCCGCTGGATTGCAATCCCTAATCCTCGGCCGTTGCCTTGGAGTCCAGGGTCCGCTTTGCTGTTCCTTCTCCTCCACATGAATGCTCTGGACTTAATAAATGCAAATATAATAATTAGAAAATATTACGCTCCAAGCGCGAAATTGTAAGAGAATGGACAATTGTCACTTACGTGTTTTTAGATTATATTAGGCTTTGTTTGTTTATGACATAAGAAACGGATAGTATAATACAATTATTAGTACCAGTAAAATTGTTATTCTAAGTTTAATAAGAATTGATTGTTGTAAAAATGTAGACTTGGAAAATTATAGAGAGGCATTGAATCAAACTAATAATGATGGACCTACATAGTTTTTGTATATTGTTTTTGTCCCAATTATAAGGTTTTTACTATCAAAAATACCTACAGAATCATGTTTATTTCACGTTATTGAAACCTAATTCATTGACCGTCATACGAGTAATTCCATTCTACTCTACTCAACACAAATCGTTCCGTGTAAATCTCTCAGTGCGCGAGGTGCGACTGGTTCCTGCATCAGCTTTGACACAGAAGCCTTATTAGTCGGATAAGGCCCACGCGTTTGCGCATCGCCGTCGTCTGCGCCCGCGCCGGCTCTACTGATCGCTGCCTGTTGCTTCTTGTTGATGAATTTTCATTAGCATTGTTTGTGGATTCTCATAAGCTTGATTGATAAGCTATGTTCACCGTAGTTTGGTGTATCGTCAGTTTTGTATTTAGCGTAGGCCTTATCTATCCTCTTTTTGTTCGGGAATAAGTGGTTCGAATTGAAAAAATATTTTGGCTTTGGTAAGTCTGTTAGTCGAGGAAGGCTTAAAGCTATAGTTTAACACTATATATGTGTGTGCGGGAACCGATATCCACGCGGACGGGAGTCACGGGCGGCTGCTAGTTTTGTTATAATATTGGTACTGTCACATTACACATATGTAAACCAAAGAAGTGTACTACTGTCGTTCTGAACATGAAATAACTCTTAACTAGATCCAGCATTTCTAAGTTAAATGAAAATTGGGTAGATTCGGTAAGCTTTATGAACGGACAGACTAAGGGGTTTTTCACTAATTCACTTAAACCGACCTTCGTGTATAAACATTGTGAATTAGAACCTTATTTACACGTATATAGGGCAAAGATGACTTGTTACTTTTGAATAATCGTCTATTAACTGTTTCTCTCAGCGTTTCCAATGTTCTCTCTTGTAACGTGGGAAATTATGATTCGACGAATCTGTTTTGTGTTAAAGTAACATGAACATCTATAAGGCCGGATCAAAGTTGTAAAATATAATGATGTGTGTTCAAATATCCGGTCAAATGATTCGAGCATCGATATTCGGACACGGCTTGTTGTTCTAGGAGAATTTGTTTCGAGACATTTTGGTAATATTTTTATTAATTTAGTAGTCGTTGTCAAACATGTCAGTAACATTATACATATCAGGGAAAAATAAATCGGAAATGTGCGTTTTGATTGCTTTCATATTACCAACATTATCTTTTTTCCGCTCCCATCGAGTTAGCAATACAACTTACACAGTACTAGTTTTTTATCAGATAGATCAATATTTGAAATAATTTCTTCACCAAAACACGTCATACCTTGCCTGTCATAGTGCACTCATCGATCGATTACGTGTTGTATTTACTTCGTCCATAAGCAATAAACAAGGGCAGCATTGGCCTCGCCTGGGCACGCCCCTGAGCATACATCCGATACTTTATCTGGTTGGATAGTGCGAGTTATGAGTGTGCTCACGATTCGGACCACCCTCTTAGTCTTTAATGTCCTCGTATGAGTACATCCGAATTCAGAATCATCTTTGAAAATTTTGCTTATGAAATAGCCAAATATCAATGCTTGTCATAGCGCAATCATCGAACAGTTAACGGACTATATTCATTTACCTTCCACATTATAATCAATAAACAAGGGCAACATTGGCCTCGCCTGGGCACTACCCTGAGCGAGCATACATCCGATATTTTATCTAGCTGGATAGTGCGAGCTATGATTGCGCTCACGACTCGGACCACCCTCATAGTCGTTAATGTCCTCATACGAGTACATACGAGCGCAGAATCATCTGGGCATATTAACCTAATGTGTTTACATTTATTTGTATCTTAAACGACATACAGTGATATGATTTCAGACTAGATAACAAATGATTAGATAACAGCAAGGTAGCACGTTGAATTATTTTGCGTCTGTATTCTATTGAATGTATTCGGTTGTAGAGGCTTATCATCAAACCTCTGAAATATAAGTTCCTCCTTAAATTGATGTTGTACCTTTATCAGCATTGGCAAACGTTATTTTCAATATTCTTTTTAATTTGCTTTTACTGAATTACTTGAGATTTTTCTTTCACATCTATGTTTCACATTTCACAATCTATGTTACATATTTCGAGCTCGAATGTACGTTACGATGTAAATATGACAGCTCTAGCTGTGAAATCAGCAGACATTAACGACCAAGATTGATGAAGTGGTTAAATATTTTTTAATAGTCGATACTTAATCAGTTATTAATTAGTTCCTTCCTAATTATATGTTTAGCTCACGAATATGGTTTTTGGAGTGAAATGTTAGAAATCGGACAATTTTGTGTCTAATCTTGACTGGAAAATCTAAACGGTTCCTTGTTCAAAAATCACCAAAAATAAAGGTAATCATGCAAATGACCTTCAGCCCGTAATGCCGTCCATTAGTACCTGGCTTAATGTAATTGTTTTATTTTTTACATCTGGCATTGTGATTGATGGCAGATGAGGTAATGTTATCACCGGCTTGGTGCGTTCCGGTCGCCATTTCCTCTTTTCAATTATTTCCGGCCGAACAATGTGTGGCATCCATTTTGATTATTTTATCCGTGAATGTTGACTTTTTACATGTTTGATTAATAGCTACGATTTTCTTTGATGACCCTCGTGTTTTTACTAGAAAAACCTCCGAGTATAATATGAGTATAGTATGCATAAAAAGTATGTTAGTAGTTGAGTATTGACCTTTAATCATATTTTTACTATACTTTTCATTTACCAAACTTTGCTTAGAGTTAGAGCTAGATGACACTGTATAAAAACTGCCAAGGTAACATTGAGAAGGAAGTAGTGATTATTCAGCATGTAATTTATACAAAAGATGTCCCTAGCATGGAATTGTGTAATGTGATTTGGCTGACAATGTTAGTCGTATAAAAACTGTGTAACTGCTCGTAACAATTGCATGTTATTATTAAATAAATGGAACCACCATTAAAATGTCGTGTTAAAAACGGCAGCATCACTGCTTGGTGCAAATTGAAATCAAGTCATCGTTCATAATGAACATTATACTCACTTTCAGATGGTATTTACGTCTGATATCTCTTATAATTATATTTCATTAAGTAGTTTCTGCACTTATGTACTTCTGTAGGAGTATTCAGAAAAGTGGTAACGTCAATAATACGAAGTACCTACTTATCTCTCTGTCATTGAGAGATTAGGCAGGTACTGATTGATTTGGTGACAAAATTTATCAATAAGTCTGTCCAGGATTCGTTCATTCAATATCGTCTAACAGCAGTACGATATTGATATCGTCGAATATGTTTTCTTTATTTTCCGACGATGAAGTACGAAAAATATGGAAATGAGGCTTACAAAAGCATGATGGCTTCTTGAAGTTTTGGTGACATTTAATAAGCGGCTTCATATTTCTGAATATTAAGCTAATTTTGACATGTTTTTCTTCATCATTGTTAGTCTTCGTGGTTAACTTCAACGGTAAAATCGTTTAAAACTGACCCTGAATCAATTGACGCGAAGAGATCTGTCGAACACAAACAAAAAAAAAACAGCAATTGTAGGAGTTTTCTCGTTTGTGAGAATAGGTATTATTCACTTTGCGCTAAGCGGCCTGTACTTAAGTGTATAATTGGTCGTCTGTCCGTCCCACGGTTCGGATTGCTGAGCGCTGCCCTGAATGACGGTCAGTCTTAGGGAGTAATTCGGATCTCGCATGTTTAACTTGATGATTTTGATGATTTCGTTGGTTGGTTGCAGAATGAGATGGTGTAATAAAGATCAAGGAGTGTTTTGACGTGTGTTTTTATTACTTGTAACGAGGCTCAGTTATGTGGTTTGATTGTGTTACATGCATAAGTGCTTATTTATTCAAACACAAATAGCTTATTTTTCATCAAAACTTATTCCTAAACTTGCTTGTGTTTAGATACAGTAAAAGAAATAAACATTCAATTTCTAACCTGATATTATTTGTTTTGCTTAGAAATAGATTTAGAGATATCTGTGACGACTTTATCGTAATAACATTAAACACGATAAATGTAGATTAGATTTCAAAGTTACTTAGTGACTTCTATTTATTTCGTGGAAATATTTGATAGCTTGTGTGATAACAATTATTTTTCCCAAATGGCTAATGAACCAGGAAAAAATATTATCTGCACAATACCACCATCAATAAAACTCGAAAGAAATGGTTAAATTATACTGTTTTTTAAAGTTTTGTTTATGATTATGTAATCTAATAAAATATTAGATTTTTAATAAATCATCCTATTACATGAGTTTTGCAAAACAATTCATCTTATTCTACTACTCGTATCTAAAAAGCATGTGTTATGATATTCTACGCATCAGTATATAATAAATTAAGCATAATTAAATTATATTTTTTTGTCGTCCATACCCTTCGCTTCTGGGGAACCACCAAAGTCGAAATAAATTAGCAGATTTTTTTCTTTTCATTCGCGTACCTACAGTTTGCACCATCCTTACTTAACATATCTTTGCATTTGTTTCATTCCCGCTCACAATGAACGCTGCATTCCTCCTCTCATCTTTAGCAGGGGGGAAGCGTTCGACCGGTAAATCCTCCGTTTATCAATCCGAGTTATGCTATGCTTGGAAACACGTGTTTGCATGCGGTTGTGGCGTCTTAATCGATGGATGATACAACGCCTTGAATATTTAGGCTCGTATTAATAAATTGCTCTCAACTCTAAGATCGAACTTGAGAGCGAACTTGATATGTCATTCCTATATAAAACAGCATCTCATATTCGCTCTCAAGATCGATCTCAGAGTTGAGAGCGATTTATTAATACGAGCCTTAGCGTGTTATAACAAAACGTCAAATAGTTTTTATCTAAAGTTAGACATAGGTTTTCTGTCAACTTGAGCAATTTGACAGAACCTACATAGGTTCTGTAGGTACATACCTACACCTACCTATAAACCTATGTACTCGTAAATGTTGGTTCAGAATGTGTTTAATTTTTTTTGTAATAACACTGTTTGTGTCTGGGAAATTAGCCAGTCTATAAAATGACGATTGTCAGAAAATCGATATTTTATGGGACATTGACATTTATTCTTTAAAGTCTAAGTTAGTGCAAATACATGAAGATTTCCATTAACCATTAAAATAATTGCTTAAAATAAATGCAAGAACTAAATTAATTTCTAAAATCATTGGTGTTTCTTCATGTATTTTACTTAATTGGTAATAAGATTTTCGACTTTATCTTTGCTTTTTTAGGTAATATTGACTTAACATGTACTACATAGTTTATTATCGGAATTTTATTGTTCTATTGAAATAAGAAATATTTTTTGTAAAAAGTAAGAACATGAAGTATAAAGCAAATCAGGGAATGGTATTGAAGATGAAATTGTTTTCAGTTTTGTGGTCGTCTGTGGTTATGGTTTTGTGGTCGTCTTCGCTCTAACTATACATAGTTTAAATAATATAACGTCTAGTTATTTGCTGGTTGAAAGTCAAAGTCACTTTCAAAGTAATTTTCCGTTTTGTTCGAGTACTTTTCCCTGATCCCTTATTAGTTATTGACATTCTAAACTTATTTATTTTTAATAACTTTTCTTACATGATCTTGTTGAAACAAGTTTATTGAGCAATGCTTAAATATGTAATAAATAAATTCATAATAAATACTTTGGACTAACGCACCAAATGCCTTGCCCCAAACTAAGCTCGAAGCTTGCACTATGGAAGCTAGGGAACGGATATACATACTTAAACATATTTATAAACTGCCATGACTAGTGTACATCACATAACAATTTGCTTCTAGCGGCAGTCGAACCCGCGACCCTTGGTTTTGTAGCCAGGGTCTCTGGCCACTAGATCAACGGGCCTGTCGTTAGTAATAAGAACTATATTTACTATTGCATGTAGAGTAATTAGATGTTGTAAAGAGATTGATATCTGTAACAAGTCCATTAATCAATTTATCAGACGGAAAGATATTCGCAAGTTCAAAAAAAGTATTACTCCGTTCAAATTTGGTCATTCATCATCGGTGCAAATAGTTAGTTTCCTAAACCTGTCGCAGTTACAATTTAGGTCACGTTTAGTTTCTGATTAAGTTCTATTACAAGATACTCTAGAGGCAGATAATTTAACTGCCGCTATTACATTTTACGATTAGTTGAAGATACCACTATTGCCTACGGCCGCAGTGCAATGTGTTTAAAACAGTAAAGAAATAATGTCTTATTTCCAATTTCTATTGTTTTTACCTAGGTACTACTATTATGTTTCAAAGCTGTATTTTTTCCTTAACCCTTCGATTTATCATGCATAATAAATAAAACTATACTACTATACTTAAATAGATATAAATGACACAGGCCAGGAAAAATAGACATGTTCATGCACACAAATGTTTCTCTCGCGACCACGTCATACAATAGATTTATCTTTATAATTCCTTCATCGAGTGTAGTTGCATCTCTTACAGTTGTGTGTAGTGTTGTGTTCGCTGGGCGCTGGAGGGCGCCCCGGGCGGCGGCTGAACTTGACACTGATTCCACGCCTCTAACTCAAGTCCGCGATTCCTACTCGCCACTCGCTATCGACTCGACATCACACTCTCCATGCGAACACTCGTAAGTTTGCTTCAAAGCATACTGATGGTGGCGAGAGGAAAGATTTTCTTTTGTGTTGAAATGTGGCTCTAATACAACTAGGAAACTGACAGCAATAGTTAAAAGGATGGATCCGTATTGATGTTAATAAGGATGTTCTTTTTATTACGATTTACGGCGTCGATTATGCGGTAAAAGTGATTGACACCAGACTCATTTAAAATGAAATGTTAGTTTTCAGTCCGGCTAGATGATGATATCGAGAGAGAAAGTTCCGGAAGTTTTCTAACTCCATTTTTATTTAAAAAAATCTTAGTTTAATTAATAGAGATCATACTTAACACCTTTCTATTGGAAACATTTATCACCACGATAAAGTTTCAAGATCACGCTTGACATTGATTGAGTGAGAAAGTAAGATTAGCATCCGTGATCGTAGATCTTGACGTCAAATATCGGTATTCGGACGCATATATTCCTATAAACATTTTGAATCATCCGGTAAATCGTTAAACTACTCGTAACAAATTCAAAGAGAGTCGGGAATCTACAGTACGGTCTGTGATAGGCTATCCTGCTTCATAGTAAAACGTAATAGTGTTAACACCGTTAGCTTTTGATAGGAAATTTCTAATAAGTTCTAGGGAATGTTTTGCAATCACGCGATCAGTTATACTGTTTTTACCCACTGTTGTACTCGCTGACAATCGATCGACAGGTGCTTCGAGTGCGAAAGAACATATGTTCCTATCTAGAAAGAATCAGCGAGTCTGATCATTTGTCAATGTTTCGTTTCAAATTGATCCTTATATTGCTTGTCCGAATGACTAATTGAACGCCGAAACACTGCGATGACCATCTGAGCGACGTATTTGTCACGGATAGACTTAATTAATTGATGGCCGAGAGAACGGTCGCCATTTAAAGCATCATTCAATTTTAGGATCGCGGTTTCAATGTTTCGTTGTCGCTGATTTCTGTTCTAGTTTCCTAAAGTTGTACAGAGTTTATAGATATGTTTTTACGAGCGATAAATAAGAGTGCTGCGATGTGGTTTAGTACCCCATTGTTGGAAGTTTTGTCTAAGATTCTCAAAGATCACTCCCACGATTCTGACTGTAAATGGTATATTCTATTGTCCGTTCCAAAGCCCCCTGAGACAATTCTTGACCTTGTTCTCAATTTTTCTGTCATTATTTGTTAGTTTATGATTAACATCTTTTGATAATTCTTTGAGGTTGCTATTGATAACGTCAAACAAGATGTTTGTAATTTTTTTTGCTCATTATTTAGATTTTCGTTTGCCTGCCTTTTTTAGATCAATTGGAAACTTTTTGTGCACGAATCGTTCATCGTGCAGAATGTCTAAAGAATATTTCTAATTATCTTTGTTGAAATGCTTTGGTTAGGTAGCTGTTGTTAATTAGTGAGGGCTTCACCATGGGTTGTATGCAAAAGACTTTATTTTATTTGTGCAAGATTTTGCTGCAGCAGTCTAAAGTATTTCAAGATAGGCCTTTAGTTCTGGCGTCCGTACATACGTCTAATTACGGAGACGGTAGCTTTTTAAAATTCCCGGAACCCCTGGACTTATTAGCCTGAGCTTAATTAATGTACTGTCAGTATGTGCCTCCTTGTCTTCGACAGGCATCTCATTATCGGCTCCCCCACTGATGGTTTCTACTGATTTCACTATATTACTAGCTTATGCTTTAGAAACTGCTAGATTAGATTTATATTATGGTTCTTATGTAAACTTCTTAAACTCGATACTTAGTTGTAACGAGGTTGTGTTTATTATTCCCCGCTTGTTTGAGATCATTGAAAATTTTAAATTTACGAATACTTTCTAATTTTCAGATTTGTAAACAAATAGTAATATTTAATGTTTAGTACTAAGTGCACCTTAAATTTATTCGAAAATGTCTTGGTAATTTCTTCATAGCATAAAAATTATGGGTCTATTCATTCTGCCAGCTTGAAGTAGGTTTACGATGGTCATTCTTCTTTCGCCGGCACTGAAATTTTATCACAACTACGAAAGAAATCGTGTACTTTTTGCCAATCTTTATGTTTATTCAAGTAAATGTAACAATTGCGATGACCCGATGGGAACGTTTTTGTAAACATCGATCACAATCGCAGCGTGTCGCCGATAGCGAAAAGCGTGCGTTTATTAATTTGTTCGTGGAGCGGTGAACTTTCGCGGGCGCGGTAAAAAGCGAACGGCTAGCCTTGACCGTGCGCCCGCGCAGCCTGCGTCCGTACAGTGCGCGCAAGGTAACTTGGCCAGCCTGAAGTTATTTGTAAAACATGGTGATGCAGTATTTTGCAATTGTAAGGTTTACTTGAAATTGTATCATATCATAACATAACTAAGAAGTTAAGGAACAAAAATATATGGGAAATATTCGTTCTGTACTTTTTTGTACTGTACTGTACTGAAGTACCTATAGTATCCCGCGCGGACTGCAATCTCGTTAAAAGTGTATTTTGTACCCTAAAGCTGACCAAGTAATTTGGCACATACATAGATACGTAGCTCGGGTATGTGTCTCGACACGTCTCGAGTGACGGAGATGCCACGGGCTTTGATGACGCCGCGCTTATGCAACTAATGACTTATGTCATTGACGAGTCCGCCGTTTGCAAGTTTATGGGTTTGGACATTGACATTGAAATTCATACTTTGAAGATCAAACCACTGAGTTGTTGGTCGAGTTGTTGTCGCAGTAATGTTTTAGTGACTTTGTTATAAACTCACCCTTTCGTGTTTAAACAGTAATCGAAAAAGTCGATACCTACCGGTAGTTTTCTCTTAAAACCCGAAGCAGAACTTCTTAACAACAATAGGTGTTGTATTGTATATGATTAAAGTTTTGATCAATAAAATTTATGCTTAGTTATATAAAAAGAGCTTAATAACCTGCTGAACTTTAAAACATGTTGCATTTATGCAAGCACACCAGTAATTTGAGATTACAAATATATTCCGATTAATCCGGAATAATGTTAGTTGATTGAAAACATGCGAAGGCAGCGTTTCGTCACGTCCGTCTGCTATTACAGATTACATGGATGCGCGTGCGCGTGCGAGATTTGATACTTGCGGTTCAATGAGTGTAAACGGAGGGAGAGGTAGATCTTAGTGGAACTTCCACTCGAATGAGCTGGTTGTCTGGTGACATACCTCCACGTTACAGAAGACAACAGTGAAGTAGCACTTCGTAACTATTGTGCTATGTTTCTGAGGCTGAGTAAGGTCACAAGAGCTCAGTTAGGGAGGCTATGTGGTTTTAAAGGCCGGCAACGCATCGGCGATACCTCTGGTGTCGCGGTTGTCCATGAGCGGCGGTGATTGCTAACCATCAGGCGACCCGTTTGCTGCCCATGGACATCAAAAACTATATGGTCGCAGATGTTGCCTGTCTCTAAAAACCACATACCCTCCCTAACTGAGCTCTGGCGACCTTACTCACCAGCAGATACATAGCACAACAGTTACGAAGTGCTACTTCACTGTAGTCTCATGTAGGTGGAGGTACATCCCTAGAAATTAAGCAAAAAATATTTATTTATGTTTTTCTTATTATCAATAAGTTTTTTGCACTTAACGAATTTACTTAGCAAATTAACGTAAAGATAAGCATGACTTTGTTATTTGTATCTCCTCTCCCCCTATTACTACTACTAACATACAAGACACGGGTTTGTGTTGTAGTGGCCATCAAAATGTAAGTATGTGAAGTTAATAACCGCTGTGCCACTGACACGGTGAACTAACATAACCGCAGAGGTCTGCCTGGATTTGAAGCAAGGCATTAGCTTTGATTTGATTGTTTCTTTGTTATTTTAGAAGATAATGTTCAGATTTAGATGTGTTCCTTAAATTGTGGTCTTTGGATTTTAATTCCTTCATGTAGATTTGAACTTTACATAGAGTTCTCGATGTAGTAGCCAAAACAACACTTAGAAATCTATATTAATAATACATAAACTGAAGAGTTTGTTTGTTTGTGTGTTTGTTTGTTTGAACGCGCTAATCTCAGGAACTACTGGTCCGATTAGAAAAAATATATTTGTTTTGTCAAATGGAATACGACGAGGAAGGCTATTGGAAATCAAAATCCACGCGGACGGAGTCGCGGTCGGCCACTAGTTAAAAAATGTTTTTGTAAATGACACTCCATAGTTATATGTATTTTATAGACTAACTATTGATCATAGGTTAGTTGATTTTAAATCTGTCGGTCGTAAATTCGCAAACAGGTGTATGAAATTATTTTAAATTTACATCCAATGACAGACTGACAAAACATTTGAATTTGTAACAACATGAATATTTTAACTTTACAGACTCTTCCGTCAACAGCCCCGCCCATGTCAAAATAGATTTGCAACTGCCTCAGATAGTTAAGTTTAGTCTTGTAACACATTTCACGTCGTCCGCTCAAGAAGCCCGAGGCGCGCGCAGTAAATAATGCCGTATTGAATCGCGGGATAGGCAATAAACTGCGGATAGCATCCGATCAGGGCGCGGTAGACCGTTAGCGGGAAGGTTTATTAGTGTAAGTTAACACTAAGAAAGGATTTTTGCGAATTCACCCTTTTATCATCACTCTCCTGCCTTTATCCCTTCATCTTTTTTGATACGGACTGCGCGGGAGTGGAATTCTCTGCCGAGATCTGTCTTTCCTGCACAATACAACTTGGGGCTCTTCAAGGCCAGAATAAACGGGCTTTTTCTAAGCAAGCACGTTCCATCGTAGACCGCATAGTTGTTTAACATCAGGCAAGTTTGTGGTCAAGTGCTAGCTTTGTTCAAAATAAAAAATAAAAATAAAATCCCAAACCAGGCGGGATTGGCGCAAAATACTTATTATCTCCTCCCACTCTGTTTTACCAGCCGTCAACTCCACATTTACTCTTTTCACGTCCATATCATTCTTAACGCAATCCATTCGCCCCAATCAATAAAAATAATTCAAGATTCTTAATACCCATTTTGGTGGTAAAGGGTTCGCTGTGAATGTTTTGAAATAGAGGGACGCAAGTGAAGCCGCAAGTAAGCGCTAGTACCTACAATATAAGTCTCGGGATAACATCCGATTAGGGCACACCGGACCGTTAGCGAGACGTTCGGGCCATTCGTTAATCCCCTCACGTGAAAAGATACAGAAGGATTTATCTCTTATCAAGGAAAGTTGGCAGTAGACTTCGTGTTGTTTTAGCTCAAATAAACATCATAACATCTGTTTTCATTAAACAAAACAAACGTGACAAATTTTTACCATTATCACGGATAATAAAGATAAAAATAATTTTGATATGGGGGTAAGAACACAAATCCACGAAAATGCAATAAAATCATACAACGTGTATTCGTGATAATTACGAGTAGCTCTACCTCCGGTATCACTGTAATCTAAATCGATTGATTGATATCGATTTCTAGTTGTCAAAATGCGATGAAGCATCTACAAAAAAATGTGAACGGGATTCAAGTGGCTGGTGATTAATTTGGAGCAAAGCAGAAGCGACTGACGCTCCTCGATGTCATGGGTTATGCGGTCACTGTGCCACTGAGTTGTCACAGGTTGAATCAACTTTTAATTTTATACTTTAGTATTTGCATTAATTTATAATTTAATTCGTTATTCTTAAATCATATTATTCATGTTTAAATACATGGCATTTGAACACGCTACGTGTTGTTTAGAGTGATTGAAATAAGCGCTGTAAAATTGCTATCCTGGTCGAATCCAGATAATAGTAGTTTCAACATTTTCGAAGGTCAGTATAGTAATAACCAAACAGAATTTGGTAAGCGTAGTGAGTAAGGAAGTCTCTCGTTTCGGAGGCCAAGACACACTTTGGGTCGTTGAGCCATAATAGTTAGTTATATAGTGAGTAAACTTTCTGGCTGTTGAAGCAAGGTAATAATTAAATGATCGTAACTTAAATCTCAGTGTGTGCTCACTGTACTGGGACTCTGCATTTATTCATGACTGTTAATCTCTCAGTGTCTTTGTGACAATTTCACTATTTCCGGTATTTGTAATAAATGTCTCAGATATGACACGCCATGTTTTCTAGTATTTGTTTAGTTGTTTTATTACCGGGACATCGCTAACAATATCCCGTTGATCGTAATATTTTGCAGTAAATTTTATTTTACAGACATTAGTAATAAAAGTTACAAGATGTTTCCGTATTGTTATTATGTTGTTGTATGCGACGACCGCAATGTTCTAACGTGTTTGACGTATCATGTCACAATCGACCGCAGAAATCGCTTCCTCTCGATTTTACCAGCGTATCCGATTCTTCTCGCGACGAGCGATCGTGACAGACTCGATACAGTTTTAGTCCATTGATTGCGCTACCGATAATGCAGGTCCAGTACAGTAATTACTTTCTTTTTACCCGTGTGTTTCTCGGTAACGTCTTCAAGGAGTTGCTATAATGATATTTATTAACGGGACTAAACGCGATTTGATTTATGTAGTACATATATACTACTTACTGCGACGTTTCGGCTGCGTTACAGCAACCGTGGTCGCAAGCGGGCTGTTTGTAATTCGCTTACAAATCGCAGTATTATTATATCTTAAATTTACTCGTGCAGTTGCGATATCTATGCAAAAAGTCTAGCAAGAACTATACGGCACACCTTTATTACTGGTTCGCCCCGACCGTCCATCACTAACAACACGTATGGGTATTAATTTTACTCCCAAGCAGTTCAAATAACCATGCGAATTATAGATTCTGTCAGATATGGTGAAATAATAACTCGCCCAGCTCGTTCTTTTACCGAGCAATTGCGGAGATCTCTATCCATTTCGTTGCAAGTAGCGAGAAATACGATAGGGGAGACCGGGGCCGGTAGTGACATTTTTTTTTCAAACTGTCATATCTTTTCGTAGGTTTGATTGATTTACCTGAGTCTAGGCTTGTTTGATAAAGAAACTATCTAGGATCTTTATTCAAAATAAATGTTATGTTGTAGACTAATAGTTAAGACAAAAATGTGTGATTTGTGGAAAAAAGCCTGTGTAACATTCAACCCCGTGCTCGGGGCAGATTGTTACACTACATGGGGCAAGTTGTTACAAGTGAAAACAAACGTATTGTATAATCTGTTACTATAAATAATTTATCAAAAATTGTTACTTTTCTTAATTTAAACAACATAACATCTAAAAGCAGTCCTGCCTGCTTCATACCAAGGAAAACATAATAAGTTTTATATAAGTGGTTTGGTTGGGCTGTGCGTTGATAGATCACTATGTCAGTGAGTCAGTCAGTCACCTTTGAGTTTTATATATATGTAAGATAGATAGATTATACGTATAGCTCTGCATTAATCAAAACTATTTTATTAGTATGTTATAAACTAATAGTATGTATTTTAATGTAATGTAGGATCTTCCTGTTGCCGCAAGTTTTTTTGTTTTTTTTTTCTCTTTTCCTTATTGGCATAAGACGCATTTTCCTGATCTGCCCTCTTTCCGTTAGATTTTCCCCCTTTGGCAGACTTTCCTTTCTTGGATTGATTTACCTTTTTCTTGTTCTGTCTCAGTGCTTAAGCATTTTTATCATGCGTATCTGTTAAAACAACTGTCACAACCTGCCCCTAGCAAATGTAACTTTTTGCCCCAACCCCAAATCTAAGCATACAAGGTTATGTAGTGAAAACATTAATAATTTTATCTGTAAAACCGAATATTCATTGCAAAGCGAAACCATTAGGGAAAACATAGCTGAAGAAGGGTACCTCTGACATTATGAAACATAGCTTGTAAACCAATATTACTAAAAGAGTAAAATTTTACTAAACTGCAATTTTAAGGGCGGCATGCGCAGGCTCCTCTCACAAAAACGCTGGCGACCCCGGCTTTCGCACCATGGTAGCCGGTGGTGGGGAGAGTATTTGGCTCTTTTTGACGTTAAAATTGCGCTCTCTGTTTCGCGGCCAATGTCTCTGTAACAACCTACCCGTGTCACATCCAGCCCCGGTCTCCCCTACGTAATTGCCAGTTTTTACATCTCCAATTTTATGGTATTGAGTTTTTGCATAAATATATTTAAAAAATCAGCCACGGCACATTCCTCCGTCCTCTTCATGTATGCCACATTCGGCATATTTACATTAGTCGTAACGAATATCTAACATTCTAACCGACTTTTTCTGTATCATCACACCGCATGACCAATTTAAAATTCTGACTTGTTCCACTTAGGTTCTCGGAACCTGTTCCATCAGATTGGACTTATTAGCTTTTGTTAATGCTACCAAACGTGTTACCCTGATGATTTGTGTACGCAGCATTAAAAAGACTTTTATCGATGAAATCAAAACGTTTTAACCGGTTAAGGTTATTGATATAACGTCAATAGAATTACTTGTATCTTGATTGGATGAGAAAACCGGTTTTAATAAGAACCGTTACAGTTCGATTTGTGATGTTAACGTTTGTGCGTTAATTTGGCATGTTTGATCGGTTTTCGCATGTGCTCGGTAATCTACCATCTTCGGTATTGAGTCACTGTCATTGAGCTCATTCATTGTGATTGCTTGTTAAATATCGCTTACATGCTAATTTGATACTAATTTGACATTGGATAACGGCACTTATCTATTAGGCACTGAATGGGTGGATAGCATGTTAATAAAGTAGTATCAAATTTTATTTGCATTAAAAATTATTTGGTAATTATTATTGTTAAAGCCGTGAAGCCAATTTTCTCTCGTTCTGTTTAACGTCTCCGTATAAATCTGCAATTGTTACCTAAATAAACACATAACTGAGAAAATGCCGTGTCACCGCATAATATAACAATAACATTCAACGATATCAATAAATATTATTAACTCTTAGTTTCAGCAAACTCTCACGTCCATATTGTACTAAGTGCGGACAGGCCATCAACATTGCCTACTGAAGCCTTAGCTTTCCATTATTTTGCATTCTAAAGGTTGAACAGTAAACTTTCTATCGAATTATTGTGTGTCGCCTAAGCGCCAAGCGCCGGGGAGGCGACAATATCGCGCCTTATCTGACGGAGCCTGCTTAGCGTGGCTTTGTCTAGGACTATCATTGGATCAGTGAGTCATTAGGAAGTACCCACATACGCTTTTGCTTGATTACACCGTTCCCAGAATACAGAGAGGTCTTTGGAACCTCAGTGCCGCAGAGAAACATTGCCGAACATTTTGTATTTCTAATTAGTGTCTAACGTGTGTGTGAATGTTAGTCCAATTAGTAACTATAATATCTAATTGTTTTTAAAATTTAACTTATTTTAGAGGAAATGATCTTTAGGGGAGACCTTTGCACAGCAGTGGGACAATATTGGTTAATGAAGTTAATAAAAAGGCTTTTGCATTATTTTGCCTTGTTTCAATTTTTCGCTTCAATGTTGTTGTCTACACAAATAGTTAATAATTCGATTAAAATAATACCCCTTACACTTTTTGAGTTTAAATGAGAAATTAAGACCTCAAAAAGTCAATGGCAAATATTGATTAAGGACAACTGTTAGTATATTTATTGCAGAAGCAGAAGTCGCTAGGTGCATAGAACCAGCATGTGTTTAAAAGTCTCGTGAATGGCTTCGAGTTATTTATCAGCTGGCCTACTAATACAGTCTGTTGCGCTTGCGTCGTTTATCTTTAGTGCCGCTGTAAACCCTACTATCATGTTTTATAGTGGTTTGCACTGACATTATTTATGGCGTTACATGCCCGATTATCTCGTGTGTTCGCGTCGATCATGAAGAGTATTGAGTAAGATGCTTTTAAGAGTCCCCATTAGGGCATATCGTTGAGTTATGTTGGTATTGCTATAATAAATACCAAGTTGACTACAATTGATGACAGTCGAAACGAATATTTTCTGCTTAAGTGTTCGTCTTAAAATCATTGGTAGTAAATTACTTTTTCAAAATACCATTTTTGGGCATGTTTAGAATAGCATTTGAATATCAGGGATGCTCGCTGTAGATAATTGGTAAAATAAAACTATGAGAATTCCCACACATAGCCTTTTATATTTGTGTGGAGGTAATTACATATATGCGCCTGTTATCAAGTTCTTTCGTGTACTATGTATTTAAATTGCCATTAAAATGGTGTTATGCTGTAAGCTTACCGTAAACTTTAGTTTCATAATGAAAAAGCTATGGTATAATTATTTGCTATTTCACGGCGAAATAATTCCTGCGGATGGTTTGCATACCTCAAACGGCATGTGCCGGCGAAGTTTTTGCACTAAATGTCCGGCAGGTGAGCAGACGGAATGCCGCGACATACGGCCTGATGAATACACCTGCAGCGACTAAATATAATTATAATGTCCCTTTTGAGACCCTGTTTTTATCCTAAATACTGGTCTGGATCATATGTTAGTGGTGGCATTTCATCTCAGCTGATGAGTTTTGTAAATTTTTTCGTCGTTCTTAAAATAGTTTGCTGACGAACGCAACGTCTGTTGCATAATGAATGTGGACCTTTTGAAGTTTCTTTGTTTCAAGTGAATCTTGTGTTTAACTTTATAGTCTTCTGCTACTCAATGTCTATACATATGTCTATTTGCCTTCTAACACAGTTTCTGTTTTAAACCGCCACTGCTGAGTGGAATTATTTTAAATACATTGTTCTCACTTATTCAGATCCAAGTTCTCCAAGCAAATTAGTTGCATCAGAACAAACCGTTTAGAAAGTGTTTAACAATGTAAACAAGAAATAGAAACTCTCATTATGAAACAGATGTAAGTACTGCTGTCATATTTGTAATCGTATGACGGTCAGGACAGAGCGCAGATTTGACATATGTGGAACGAGAATTGGGAATGTTTGGGCAGTGGGCGGAAAGAAGATCACTTGCGCCCTCCCTCTCGTGGTGCTCCTCATTTGTCATGTCATTGTGTTTAATGCTTTCGAAATCTGATTGAGAAGTATTTCCTTTCCCGTCTCATTCCACTTTCATTCCGTTTCGTGTCTGAGAATGTTCATTAACAATTACAAGCGCTTGTGCAGATCGCCGCGCGCATGTGTTTAATTCAATGAGGTTAGAACGAATATCCACCGGTTGATTTGCATTCCACTGCGTGGTAATGTAACTGGCTGTTTATGGACACTGGGTACAGCGTTTAGCAATTAACACGGAACAGAAACTGTATCATTTTATTCCTGCACAGTTATAAGTTTAGTAGGTTATTGGAAGGAATCTTTATGGTTTTCTATTTAGTACGTTTAAAATGGAATTTTTTATTATTTTGACCGTAAGTAATGGTGGCAAAGATATAAAATTAAATGACGACGTACTAAATTGAAAAACATAACCTTCTAAACTTATAACGCTTTTTAAAGGTTTCTTTTATAGTTTCTTCAAACAGGTAGTCTCTTTAAACAAAAACAAAAATGCTAGTTGTAGAAGTATAGAAGAATAAAGACCATGACCCTGCACTAGAAGTCTATATTTTGTGTCTGTCTACGAAGGTAGGCACCAGCAACTAGCAACTGTGTTGTGCTAAACCATGATAATGTCCGTTCACTTAATCGTTTAGAAATCGAGCAATGGGCGTCGGAAAATCATAGACAACATCCATAACTAAACATAACCGAGCAAAGCCTCAGCCTTCACCTTCATTATTGATATTAGCTGGCTCATTTATTCTAATGGTTTGTCTTGCTTGGTCCGCGTCACTAATTTTCCGAGATTTTCACAGTTATATACCTTGTTTATTATTTTAGTTCCTCTAGGGACGGGCTGCATTCCAGATTCGATAACAGTCATTCACGGCACGCGAAGTCCTTGTATTCAAGGTTATATATCATCGTTATTGATACTTTCTCGACTGTCCGGCCGATAAACAGGTAGAATACTCTATTTTAGCGATTTTAATGTTTCATATTCTGGTCATCTGAGTAAACAACATCACAATATAGAACTCGTATATTAATCTATTCGTTAAGTCAGTGGCTTAACAGCTAAACACTTGTACTGAGGACATATAATTTAATATGGAGACTAAAGTTTTTTGATTAAGTGATTTTATTGCTGACGTGCCCTTCTCTTTAAAATTTGACGAGGTAATAAACGAATGTAACTATTGGGTAATTAGAATCGTTTAAACTATTCGCGAGTTCATTGGAAATCGGTCTTGTGTCAGCAATGAACTTTATGACTCTTGTGTCAATAAATTCGGTTGTTGATAGAACTAATTATACCTACATGTAATTGTATGAATGTATAAATGTTTTATAACGTTGCTGAAATAGCAGATAATTTTGCTGTTAAAACCAGGTTACCAGCATCATTAGTTCAAGTTAATTGATGATCAGATTCGGAAAGCCCGCAGCCCCTTAGGCTTTGGCCCTTCTCTCGGAGCATGACGACCCGAATATAAGATGCTCAGATAAAATCAATGTTCGGACTATTAGTAGTACAAGGGCACAATCGCATTTGTTACACTATGCCAAATTTTCTTTTTGAATGTGATATAGCCACGTATTGACATATTTATAATTGAAACTAGGGGGTGATTTTGTCCTCTTGGATTTCGGTTTCTGCACACATAGTTTTATATGTATTATAGCCTAAAGCCTTCAACAAATGGACTATCCAACTTTTTGTTCCTGGGATTAGCGCGTTCAAACAAACAAACAAACTTTTTTTTTGTAATAACAAGGCTTATTATTATAGACTTGATCTAGATAAAAGTAATTAAAAATATCCTATATAATACTGCATATAAGTATTATATATCATGTTTAATAATTAGAAGTTGGAATGTTTCAGAAGTGGTCTACTTCGAGGCTGGTTGATAGATGCACTTGAGCGTTCTATCATCCATCATTGAGTTTCTATTCACTCTCATTTAGACTTTTAGTGTGTGAAATGCGGGTGTTACGTTGTAAACTCTGTTTCTACATATTATGATACTGTATTTTTATTAGTTCCCAAAGTAGATGTAACAAAACTTTCTCACAACATTATATTGAATGCTGTTTAGTTTATGTTTCCTTGTTCTAGTAATTAGAGTGTAATTGTCAATGAATTATCTGTGACACGTACAGTTTCCGATAGGAAAAGATATGAAATATGTAAAAAAGTGGAGAAAGTTTTATACGTTTTTTGTATGCCGGTGTTTTGTAATACAAAGCGTGTATTTGCATCTGTCAGTGTTCGGCGGTCAATAACGGTTGTGCTTGTAGGTACTACGTATATATGAGAAGTCATTATGATAGCCCGTACTATGATGGTTTTTCTGTATTCAATGTTTTTTTTTGTCCGACTTGTATGACATATGACATATTTGTGCCGATTTGTATTTCAGTATGGTATACAAAATGTTAGGTACTCGTTTTGTCGTTCAAGCGAATGCGATGTTGTCGAAATAAGCGTTGGAACGTTTCCAATCATCCTGAATACTTTTGGACCTCTACGAGTAGTAATAAAAGGAAACATTAACAAAGGCAGGATATTATAACAACTGTCCTACAACTTGAACTACTAATGGCTTTTTTCATACATTTTATATTTTAATGTTAATATTATGGTAGCAATAACAAACAAACATAAAAATACCAATAAAAATCGAACTGAATTACATTTTCAATCGACCTTACTATGTAACAATGTGTATTAAGGGACCGAACCCTGCTATTAAATGTGTATCAATACAACCTTTAAAGATGTCGTAATGTTACAGGTTTATTACATTTAGTATCGCTTTATAAATATTAACATTCGTAAGTTTACGAGTTTATCTTCGATTCAAACGAGATCGTGGTAGGGGTCCGGCCGTTTCGTACGCAGTAGTGTGAGATGAGAATTTATGGCATAATTTTGTGTTCAATAAAATGTGTGTCACTGGTATCTTGTGCTTTAAGTTAAAAATAAGTTTGACCTAATAAATACTATCGGAGGGCGATGCAAGTTAAGAGACAGAGCTGTAAAGAGTGTACGATTGGTTTACATTTATGCATTAGATTTAGTAATTGTAGAGTATATATCACAAAAAATGTTTATGACGCTATATTTAATTTATTACCTTTTTGTTACAGGTAAGCTGAATTTAGAAACAAGATAGAGGGTAAGGTAGTCATTTAAATTCGTTGTAGCTTTCCTAAACGTTGAAGACATCAATATAAAAATATTATAGGTATTTGAGAATATCACAATCCTAAGATAGCATTTGTCATACATTCTTAAAATAGAAGCAAGTTACCTCATTGGATTCACACCATATTCTTAATTGTTAGTTCTGCGGTAGAAAAAGAAGCGTTAATTCTAACGTTCTCTAATGTGTCAGTCCCGCCCTATAATATAATCTTCATAATTAGCGGAACAAGATAAAAAAACAGGAATGCCACGGAAAGAGACCGCGTCGAATCAAATTATATCTATTCAGTATGAATTAAAGCGTGGGAATGTGATTTTTTTGTCCGACGTGAGGTTGTTTTTATTGTAAAATTAGCAGCTGAGCTGTAACTATAGGTGATAATTAACCCAGTATAATCGTATGGTCAATTGATCACCCCAATGGTAAAGAACTATAATTGCTATTGTAGTAGGCTCGATAAAAGACTCATATCTTTCTTGAGTTTGTTAGTTTTTTTTGGCTGTGGCTTTTATTGACTGGAAAAATTATACTGATATATTTTTTATACCAACCGCCGCCGTCACTGTGTTGGTAGTAATAAGACATGTAATTTGTATGTGTGGATGTATGGATGTATGGATGTATGGATGTTTGTTACTCTTTCACGTAAAAACTACTGAATGGATTTGAATGAAACTTTACCACAATATAGCTTATACATCAGAATAACACATAGGATATTGGAAATCGAAATCCACGCGGACGGAGTCGCAGGCGGCCGCTAGTATATAAATAAAGCTTATAATGATATCACAAATATCATTATAATTATAAGATGATATGATATTCTCACGGAAAATTAAGAAACGATTACAGGGGAAAAACTTACAGTAGAAATCAGGAAGCTTTAGCGT
The DNA here is from genome assembly GCA_958496325.1 of Nomophila noctuella. Taxonomy (NCBI): domain Eukaryota; kingdom Metazoa; phylum Arthropoda; class Insecta; order Lepidoptera; family Crambidae; genus Nomophila; species Nomophila noctuella. The sequence continues at coordinate 2,839,465 of OY292485.1, forward strand.
GCGACTTAAATGGAAGTCCGACTTGTCCGCGGATAACTGTTAAAGTTACGGGAATCGAAGCTGCGTGCCCTTTGGTACAAAGTTGAACCTCATTGGCTACGGTGTCGAACTGACGACCTCTAATACTCTTACTACAGTAAAACATTAACCTTTGAGGTATTTTAGCTTAAAAAATTCGCTTTTTTGTCGACTCAATGAATATCGAAATTGTACGTTGTTCAATTCATTTAATGCCGACATAACAATTAATTTTTGTTCAATACTTAAAATTGTAGTAGATCTTTTTAAAGCTAAACGTTCGAAATACTTTCTAGTTGAACAACTCTTTCAATAGCCTAACGAAATGAGTTTGAACAATCATGTTTGATATTAATTTAAAATTTGCACAAACTCACTTTCTATAATCATTTTAAAACGCACGCGTATAGGCACATTTATATCTGTCATGTGCTCTATTACTTGCGCTCGAGCTACGCTCAAAGAAAACGAAATAAAAAAGGAACATAATTACGAAGAATAGAACAAAATAACGCGAGATCTGTTAACAAGTTGTTAAGTCAAGTGTAATTCTTAAATCATGACAAGCGGAATGGTGTGGACGATTTATCTTCGAAATAATCATCCCTTGTCAATTATTTTTTATCTTGTTTACGAGTTTTTCTGTCTATAGAATCGTTTTGTTAACGAGAACGATATTTGAAAATGCCGGCGTATCATCTCATTTTGTATTGGACAGTTTTAATTTTAACTTTGGACATTAGCTGGATAATATTTTTCTTTTAAGTATTGTACTCATTATTGTAGTAGATAATACATATTCAAAAAGCTATATCCGATTCATCATTATTTTACTTGACAATAAAAAAGTTTCCAAATTCATGACGTTTTAGCAAAGGTCTGTAATTGCTTAGTTATAATTTGAGAGCACTGACTTTCACATATGTATGTATTTTATTTCATCAAAAATAGATGTGTATCCGAATAAAAAACAGACGCAAAAGAGATTGGGTCGCTCGCTGCAAATTAATAACCTCTACTTATAAAATATTGAAAACATTATATTCGTTTCGATTTACGGTACTTGAGTTATTTCTAGGCACATTTTCAATTTCCCCGACATTATAAGTGGCACCTTTCCGCGTCTGCCAGCGGCTTGGGCCAGCTCGCCCAGTGACCGGGTGCCCAAATATCGAACAGGTTATAAGTCGCTCGGGCCACTTCCTTCCACGTCGGAACTACGAGTAGAAGCGTGGGCCGTAATGCACTTGACGCGTTTTACAACTAGACGGGGCCGTGGAATGTTTATTTAGTTATCTAAAATAATATAGGTAATAATGTTGAAGTATTTTATCTTTTACGGCTCTACACGACGAGGAGTTAGTACGAGTGTTAAGAAGATGGCAGTTTAAACGGACAGTCGTTTTAGGTCACAAACTTATATGACCTTCGAAAAATACTTTTTTAAAATTAGAGTCTAGAAGTTCAAGACGTGATTCTTGTTGGTGTGGTAATTTTATAATATACTTCATTTTATAATAACCCAATGTGATACTATCACAATCTTTAAGTATATTATTTTACTTAATTCAGTAAAATACTAAATAAAACAACTGTTGTAAAGCTTGCTCGTCAACAGGCAGGTAGAACGTCATAATTCAGACACACCTCTAGGTTTCATCTCAGGTATTTAGGTTCCAACTCCGCGTAGGTTCATTTAATATCGAATCGAGAAAATTGCTGGATCAATTTTATTGTGAGAAGTCATCAATAAAATATCTTTAGAGGTTAAGTTACTTGCGGTTTATCTTTATGATAGTGCCTCTAGACTGGGTTTAGTTATTTTCATTTTTAAATACAAATTCTATTCGATCTACTTCATACTTAAAAGTTAAATAACTTCATTTGTAAAATAAAAACGACATGGTCTAGGCCATCTGATATAATCATATTATAACATTTTTAATAACAGTATGCTACGCATAAATATATTCAAGAGTGACGTAGGTTATACGAATACTTTATTATGATTGAAGAGAAGTTGAACACAAATAATAATAATATTGTTTCTATTTCACTTAACGTTGCACACATCACCTGTTGAGCAGCCTAATGCATACAATTTGCGAGTCAGACCCGCGGTAAGTTATCACTGCATAAGCGATGATTTCATGCTTCGTTACTACGCAGCTGCATAAAACTGCAGCCGACACATTGATTGTGGAGATTGGTAGCTTTGGCGCTCGTTTACACGACGCCTCGGCCGCGCCGCTGTCGAAAATCTACTCTGTTATCTATCCCTACCAGTAGGGTTAGCTTGGTCTTGGTAAGGATAGATGGATCAGGAGTTATATAATGCGTCGCCGCTGCGTCCCCTGCCGCATCGTTGTTTGATGTAGCTATTCCATTGCCGGTGGCCTATGCAAGTGGTTTGTTTGCAATATTTTTAAATTAAGCGCAAAAAAACTGTGGCAAATGACTCAGGTGGAGTGCTACCTGATGTGAATTGGAAGTGAAGTCCAGACACTATGGCATCTGGTGCAACGTAACGTATGGGACGCAGCATCAGTCACCCACACTTTGCCGGCCCACAAAGAGCCTCTTCACGCCTCACTTGAAGGATCCTATGTCATAGGAAGGAAGGAACACATGCGCTGTTATTTGTAACTGGCAATGTATTTCTAATAATAACTAGTGATATTCTACAATCATGCGGTAGCGATGCCGTAGGGCGTCGCGAAACAGGGAAGATTTGCGGTCGCGGCGTCGTGTAAATGCGCTTTAAGAGTTTTAAGAAATAAAAGACGGGGCTATTTCTTATTTCTTATTAAGTGCCCCTCGTAAAATGACTTTCCATATTTATTGTTGATTTCGAGTGAAACTCTCTCCGGAATCCGCGGACGGCCGGTAAGGCGATCTCGGTCAGCGGGTCGCGCGAATTCTGCTGGATATAAGTATTCGCTAATAGCTCCGAGGCCGGTGTCGCTGCCCGCCGTAGGGCTGAAGAGTTTATAAATATGACTATTAAGTGGCGTATTGGCCCTTGTGCATTAAAGAAGAATATTTGGAAAGCAAGAATGACTTGTATGTACTTTGTTCGAGGAGCTCGATGGCGCAGTGGCAGCGCGCTCGGCCTGCTTTTGCTAAAGTTAAGCAACGTTCGCAGAGGCCAGTCATCGGATAGGTGACCGGAAATTGTCACCCATCCGGCACGTTTATCCGTTGGTCCTGCGCCTGTTCTCTCTTCAGTCGTGTCAGATTGCTGTCCCACCAAACTATGAGAATGAGGGAATAGGGAGTGCACCTGTGCTTGCGCACTCACTTGTGCTCTATAATCTATCTTGCTTGGCTGATCGTTAGATCGGTCGCCATGGCCGCAAAACGGCCGGTATTTTTTTACTTCGTTAACAGAGTTTAATGTTGGTTAGTTTGAAAAAATGTAGACCAATACAAAATACATTTTGTTATCATGAACATACTTGAATTTTGGGGGTTTAACCCACCATGTTATACAGATAGTTGAGTTCTCGACCATTAAACACGATCGTCTAGTCGCAATATATTGAATACTCTAGTTATGCAGTTAATAAAAAGTTACATAACGCACCTTTGCCTTAGTGTTGTTCGTGGGTGTACACGATACTTAGCGAAAGAATTTATGGCAACATTAACATCTCTGCAACACGGACGGATAGAGAAGTTTCACTCTTACCTGCAGTATTGTTATGTCTTCATAAGCACCTATAATGCTGTCTGCTTGTATGTTCGTGCTGATTTGCAACCTTTACGTACACTATAATCGCTTTCGACTGAGTACTTAGATACCGGGGAGGAAATACCTCGTACCCATTAAGTTTGCAGCAAATGTACAATTACCCCTTCAAAGTACTGGAGTAATATGTTGATTTGTATTTACACTAGGTTTTACCCGTGGATTTGCACGCGTTATCCAGATTTCTGATTAATCCCATGGGAGCATTTAATCAGGATAAAAAGTATCCTATCACCTTTCTAAGACAGTCCACACCCTGCCTGTAAAGCAAATTTCATCTAAAACCGAACGTGCGTGCCGTTAGTAGTTTCAGCTTGATTGACGGACAAACATCCAAACAAGCAAACTTTCAAATTTTATAATGTAAGTATGATTAGTATGGATATTTATTTATATCAAAGTTTGTTGAGCCTTCTGACGGGTGGTAATCTTGACCTAGTGTGTAAATTAAATCAATATGTAAATTACATCTAAGCTAGTTTCTGAAAAAATCTATTCATAGACGCCGTGATTCGGGAGATGGAAGAAAATTTTTTTTTTTTGGGTTATGAAAAGAGTCAAGGCAACTCCAAGTTACTTTATGTGTACGACTAATACGATTAACTTTACCCACAAAAAGTTAGCCAACTTTCCATTTCTTGTCGATTCTAGTGCAAAAGTTCCCTCTCTCAACGATGTTTGTTTATGGCTGTAGAGTTGAAAGATCATCGATCATCTAATCAGGGCCGGGCCGAACAAAATTTTTTGTGCACTTTCGTTCATACTTCATAGACAGATGAGTCACGCGTGGACTAGTGCTGAGAAAAGAATCGATAAAATTCATCGACCTACTAACGTTTTTGTAACTTTGACGCCGATGGTACACTGATTAAATTGGGTGATTAGTAATATCCCCGGTTATGGCTATAATATTTTTCTATTATTTTATTATTTTGGTCAAAAGATTATATTAAGTTCAAGACGTAATTATCTAACTGGTCATTGGAGAATATCGCAATATACATATTTGGTTGAATTTTTCGAAAATTATCGAGATAAAAGTTTCTTTCATTTGGAACAGTACGATCGTTTTTATGTCTGCCTTGTAACAATTTAAAACTCAGTGAAGGGAATAAATTGTTTCAATAATTATTATCCACAAATAAGTTTTGAACTGTCTATGCCCTAAAAGATTTTATGACAACTTTAATTAAACCCGATTCATTACCTCTATAAAACTTCAAATTCCATAAACATCGACACATTTAATATCGATATAAACGGCACTAGCACGTGATGCAAATGTGTGTCGCGGATCGGTGTCAATACCCTAGGTGCGCGGGCGCAGGTCGGCGAGACCTTGCGCGCTTCCGCCGTGCGCGCATTATGCGCTGTCAAAGGATCAGCTGATGCGTGCGGCGCTATCACTAATCTGCACTATCTACACTTCTACATATACAATAAACAATAATATTATAAAGAGGAAAGATTTGTCTTTTTGTATGTACCGTATAAGCTCAAAAACTACTAGAACGATTTGAATAATTCTTTCACTGTTGGCTAGCTACACTATCCCTGGTGAACACAGGGCACTTTTGGAAGGAGACAAGGAGAGGATATTTGAAAAAATAAATTACACGCGGGTGTAACCGCAGGCGGAAGGCTAGTACCTACTATATATTCTGAGATCGTTATACGGTCTATTAGATACGTTCGGTGCAGATCTTCGGTGGTCTAGAGGTTTAAGTATCTCGATCTAGAGGTCCTTGGTTTGAGCACCGATAAAAAAATGTGTCGGTTTTCCGGATAAAGCTCATAATTATTTAAGTCCGGTTGTGATCACTAAACATCATGATCGCGCGGGCACGCACATGCAATGTGTCTCTTTAATAAAATAATTACATTAAGATGTAATAATTCAAGCACAAATTATTAATGGTAGAATCCGTAATAAAAGGTCATCGTTATAAAAGACATTTTGCTGACTCGCTGCATTCCAGGCACATCTGTCCGGATTCCAAATCCGTTGCTTCAGTGAAATGATAAAGGTATTTATTTATATGTAAAGCAACGCAGCGTCTTGGAAAATCCTTACATCATCGTATTCTCTTGAAGTTGATGTTTGTTTATTCATGCTGTCAATATCATCTGCTGATGCGACTTCTTGGTATATTTTGGACGAAAGAAACAAATGATCTGAGTATATTTTTGGACTAAAATGTTAATATTGTCCCGTTTAGTCGTTTTATCAAAGTAAAAAAGTTAAAAGAATGTATTCCAAACATTTCTCTCTGGATGTTTTTTTCTGTATAAATGGTACTTACTAAAAGCTTTTCGGATGTAAAGAAAACTTTTAGTTTTGTAGTACATATACTTGAAGATAATAATTGGAATATGACTAGGAGCTTTTGAGAGGAAAGTAAGTACATACATACTTACTCGTAATGCTAAAGCTATTGCGTTCGGCAATTCAGCTGTTTATGTTTTCACATTAATGGTCATATTGATGTTATACTTTCTAAACAAAATGAGACGAACAAACTGTGCTATTACTATTACTGATGGCTATCGCTTCTTTGTTCACCAGTGTCATAATAGGCGAAGCAAATTGAATCTCCGCGCAACATACAGACGCATATCTACTCAAACACTTTTCTTTTCTATCAGCAATTTGTATCGTACGGATCGTTTGTAGCGTTGTATATGTTACGGGCAACGTGATTAATCGGGAATTATGAATAAGGGCCGGCCTTTATTAATAATTCCCAAGAGCGTCGGGCAAAGTGATTAATTTATCACTTTGACCGGCCCTTATTAATAATTCCCGACGCCTCGTGGTCCATGTAATAAATCAGTGTTTGAGATGGCTTGTATTTATCACTTGGACCGGGCATTATGATAAGAAATGTTTAAGGGTCACAAAAAAAAATAACCCTAACCTATTTTAGACCACCTAAGAAGCGGAAGACTAATTTGATGGATATAGGTTAGGGTTATTTTTTTTTATGACCTTTTAAAATTCCCCTAGTCACGAACATAACACACGTTAACGACTTTTCATCTTAAGTAATATTTTTATCAAAATAAAAGTAGGACGTGATTTATATCAATAATTGCTTTTTTAAGTGTTTATTTTTAAATTGCTATGTTCAATTGATGTTTCTTTTAACTTTTCATGAAAATATGGTAAGTTTAATTAGATTTAGTTAGCAAAAACACTTCAAATAACCTTTTTTATCACTTTGCCCAATATGGGTTGAGAATTTATCATAATGGCCGGGAAAAGTGATTAATTACGCTATTTTTATCACATTGCCCAATTGAGTAGGGAATTATTAATACGGCCCGGGAATTATTAATACGGCCCGGGTTTATCACATGGCCCGTAACATATACACCTTTCATTTTGTATGTAACAAAAAAACAAAACAACATCGGTGTTCTGACATTGAAACAAGTGAAATTGTAACCTTCGCACGAACTGTCAATAACTGCGATGGAGTCCGCCCGGCCGTCTCGAAAGCGAACTCAATCACTTTCATCTCTGCTAGTAATGAACGGCACAAAAAGATATTTGCATCTATGTGGTACATCGCACGTTTTTTTGCTCATAAAAATTTGGGCACCTTTGTGGCCGGTTAAGCTGTTGGCACGGTAAGAGCGATGCTGGGAAATAAAAGTTCAAATGGTGCTTTCCAATTTGTACACTCATTTTTTTTTGGAAAATATTATAATGCTTTTTATGACACATTATGTTTTAAACAGTAAATAATCTATTTAATCATCACAATGGGTTTTGAAATAATCCAGTCATATTTGACTGTCACAACTAGCCCGTCTTTTGAGCTTTTCATTTTAACGACTGAAGTGACAAGAGTCTGAACGACCCTATCGCACGGATATTATAGCTATTAGCCATTATCATAAGGAAAATACATTAATTTGTACTCGTACTTATTTAGCTACCATACGCCGTTCTATCGCTTTACCATCGATCATAGAGCGATATTCGCAAATATTATATCTTCCACTGGTATCATTCCTTACATCGGAACCTGTTTTCTCTCGGACCTGCGCGTCTCCGGTCGATCAATCACCCGCGGTATAAAAACATCTAATTTGATTACTCATCATTGTGCACACATTCCGCAGAGATCGTGCCGTGTCGCTGATTCCGAAGGCGGTGCAGTATTCCAACTCCGTACAAAAGAACGAAGCGCGAGTTTTATACCTACTCGGTAGAAGCCTTCGTCTAATTTTGGAGACAGTGGCAACAGGCGACTGTGCCGCAATGACGAACGGACTGTGTGGTATTTCTCAACAACAATTTTTCACAAAAAAGTTTAAGTACATTATTTACTCATCAATATGACGCAGAGTATGTTTTGATGTCTTTTTATACAGCAAAGCATTTCGTACGTCTCGGTTGAGGTGTAAATATTTTTCGGTAGGTATAAGATTTGTCATTCAACCGTCAACATGTTTTTTTTTTAAACGAAAGCTATCAATCAAAGAAATGGGTGCTGTACCCATTTTCATTGAACACTTCCTATTTAATTCACAAGTCAGAATGTGTTTCATGTGTTTATGTACCTAATAGAAAATATTTGCAATCTCAAAACTATGTGGAAACACAATAAAGGTAGGCAAATTTAATAAAATTGCCGGAGGCGGGCAGCCCTATTCGATAATAACCGCGCGGCTGTAGGCATTTAATTCATACATACGGCCGATTCACAATACTGTATGATAATAATACTGTCATCGTGCCGTGTCGCTGATTCCGAACGCGTATTGTTTATTTATATCTTTTATTGCTATCTATTGCTATCGATAGTCGTATTATGTATCTAATAGACTCTATTTTAAGATACAGATGATTTCCGTCTCTAATGATTAATGCACGCTTGTTAATTTTAAAACCGTGTAGGTACTTTTTCTTCGTGAGGTCCATGATGTCTTAAGAGCTTTCAATGAGTATTCTACAAGATTTCTAAATTCCTTACTCGAATTGATACATTACAGTTTTAATTGGATCATTGCGGCTTAACATCTTCTGTCTTATTGCTATCGATAAATAAATTTAAAATAAAATAAAAATATTTTACAGCTACTTCATTATTACTTGCTAGATACATTTATCTTCAAATTCTTTGACGTGAAAGGTCTGCAGCCAAGAAGCGCAATGGCTACAACAAAATACGATACTTAATGCTAACGATAGAGTTTCCATTGTAAATATTTGTCCGATTATGGGAGCAATCATCTTAAAATCCGCAGTCATCCAATTTAAAAACAGTATTACTGAGTGCGTGTAGAAAATTTTGAACCACTTAGCTGTAATTTCAGGAAAGTTAGGGTAAGCACGTATGTTATTTACTTTACATTCACATGTAATAATGTTCTAATGCAACTATCGAGCTTTCTGCCGCTTTTTCTCGACAAATAACTGTTTTTCGAAGTTTGTGGAATCATTGTGTATTTCAATAATAATTGACGCTTTATAAGTGCACTAGCAGCCGCCCGCGACTTCGTTCGCGTGAACTCCGGTTTCCGCACAAGACGGTGTGTTGATAGCTTAAAGCCGTCCACGATAAATGGAATATCGAACACAAAAACTTTTTTGCAACTCGTACCAGTAGTTCCTGATATAAGCGCATTCAAACAAACAAACTCTTCAACTTAATTATATTAGTAGGTATATAGATTTATAAAGCCCACAAAAGAAATAATATTTTCTCTATTTTCTTAATATAATGCTATATATATATATATTTTTTTTCTTAATATAGTGCTATATATAAAAGCAAGGATGTTCTCGCGAGTACGTTTTACGAGTAATTTACAATACAATGTACTCTATAAAAAAACGAAGGAGGTTTTGTTTGCTGAAATTGCTCGTTACTTTCCAATACGTAGGCAGTTAACTATCTCGTCGTGTTGTTTGCTTTCGAGCACTTGTTACTGTGTTGCGTAGTCTACTTTGTGCGTTAAGCTGCGCTTGCGCCGATGTTATAGTTACTAAGCGTTCGTTCTGATTCGTTGCGTGCTTTTATGATGCTCATTTGATCAATTCATTGATGCTCTTTGCTGAAGGTGTGCCGTTTACGTTGTGTGGCTGATAATTATCGTATAACGCGAAAAAGTTAGAACAGATAAACGTGAAAAAATATTTAATGTTATTAAAAAACTCAAAGCTAAAACTCGGAGTATTTTTTATTAAAATATGCTTCATAGAAGCACTTATTAATCGTCAAAAACTATGTATTAAATAATGACTCCACCACCAATTCGGAAGACGGTTTCTGGAAAAAAGTATTGGCAAGAAACTCGGCAGTTGTTGCCTTTTTCAAATGTCATGCACATTATGATCATTTATTAGTGTTGTTTATAGTAGTGTGAAGTTAAGGTCCGCTTTGTAGCGAAGTTTATTAGGTAGACCTTTTTTTGAAATTATAAAGTCGCACAAGCAAGAAGCAAGGGTATCTTAGTATGGTTGCACGCACTGTTATTCAGCGAATAGCGTGCACTAGCTTTTCCCAACAAGTTCATTCATAGTGCAAGCTTGATAACATCGGCCGTAAGCTTATTACGACACTCGAAAGTTTTAATTATCACTGGTAATACAATTTTAAACCTCGTTAATTCTCACATTCATTGTTGACACCTCTATGACTTTCAAGGTAAGGTTCAAATTCGCCGTGATAAATGAGTGTTTATTACGATTGGTTTGATATCGGTATCGAAAGTACATGACTATGTAACGTTATGATCGGCTTTGTTCGTCTACTTTCTTCGGGAGTATTGTGTTTATCGAGAGATAATGAGCAATAGTCTAGTCCGCCTTGAGGCAACATCATCGCTTAAGATTCGTTTAAGAATAGTTTTAATTATTAAAAGAAATTTCGAATTTCGAATTTAAATATCCCATAACATTACGTGTCGTTAATTTAAATGATGAAATTTTTAATGAGCATTTTAATTCATGGCGTTGGATGAGGATGTTTTAAGACACGCTCTTTTTGTTTGTTTTTCACATGAGCATGTGTTATTAAGTGAAGGTGACTTATAATTACGTCGAGAATGTATGAGTTTGTAGGAGCGGTTTCTATTCTGCTTTTCACATTCTTCCTAATGTTACGTTGGCAAATCTTTGTCTTCTTGTTAGAATAAGACGTTTAGCTTCTTCCTGTATACTTGACATCAAATGGGACGTTAATAATTCCCAATAGGAATTGCAAGTGATGTATCATAAATACAAGATGATCGATAAGACTTCTGCAATAATTTGCGTGTTGACGTAAATCATGATGACGCAATTCAAAGGTCATGCACATTGCACATAAGCGCAGCGTGACGATGCAGATAACGCTAAGTGTATGATGTCAGGTTGTTAAATGTTGTCTTTCTGCAATATTTCATAGCTTTCCCATGTAGTAAAGGTTGAGCTCACACACGAGTATTAGTCAGAAAATTGTGGATCTGATTTTCCCGATCTCTTTCAAGCTCAGGTGTAAGTTAGTCAAAATGCTATATTTTATGTAAATTAAGTTATCTATAATCTATAATTCAGGAAAACAATGCAATGATGATGCTATTTTCATCTTAATTGATTATTCAACCTTTGATCTTATTAAACGCCCGCTTTGTCAGTCGGGTTCAATTTTTTAAACAAGCCTATGAAAAATCTTTATAACTATTGTTTTACGTGTGTGGTTCGAGCCTTAATTGCAATCGAAAGTGATATGATGTCGATCCGCGATAACAAAGGTCGCGCGACGTTTCGTGTAGCGCACAACAGTATGTTTCGCCTCGGGTTCGCGCTTGTTCACGTTGGAACAAGCGCTGAGGCAGTGAGGTAGTGGGTGCGTGAGCGGTAGCGAATTCGGGTCTCTGCAAAAGTTCATATGGGAGTAGGATATTCAGGATACTTAATACTATGAAGTATCACTTCGTAACTGTTGTGCTTTGTTTCTGCTGGTGAGTAAGGACGCCAGAGCTCAGTTGGGGAGGGCATGGGGTCTTAAAGGCAGGCAACGCATCTGCGACCCTTGTGCGGTTGCTGATGATCTTAAGCAGCGGTGATCACGTACCATCAGGTGGCCCTCTTGTTCGCATGTTCGCTGAAGAGTTCGTTTGTATATGTTTGTTTGTATATTTGAACGCGCTAATCTCAGCTACTACTGGTCCGATTTGAAAAAATATTTTTGTGTTGGATAGTCAATTTGCCGAAGAAGGCTTTAGGCTATTGGAAATCAAAATCCACGCTGACGGAGTCGCGGGCGGCTGCTAGTGATTTCCTGACCGTACCCGTCACCGCGACCGCTAGTTACCGTGGCCCAGCACGTTATTTATTTGTATTTAAACCATCGATTGCTAACCATGTCATTGTAATAATAACTTTCCAATCCAATAATTGCTTGTAATAAGTTTTTGTTGTCACTCGCTTTTGTTCAATCGAAATTTCTAATTACAAGTGTCATAGTATGTTTTGTAGCTTTAAATGTTAAATGAAAATGTTTTATTTAGTATACGTGGGAGTCATTAAATGACTCAATTTTGGAGTACTTTAGAAGATATCCCCTTCGGCTAAATAGAAATTCTACTAATTAGGTAATGATAAACATTGGAACCCCTAAACATTTCCGAGCACTTTTAGTAAACTTAATGATCTGGCCTTTGAGGATTGAGTACTTGGGGATATTAAAAAAGGTTGAAGCATAATTGTTAGAGCGTTTCGCGTAAGGAGTAAGTTATGCAATCGAAGGACAACCTAACCAAAATACAAATAGCTACAAAGCAAGTAGTAAACACTAACAAGACACACTTTATCTGCTTCTTTGAACTGTCTCTGTAATTTAATATCTAGTAAAATTCATAAAGCTATTGGTCTACACGCAAGCCTGTATGTCATCGCCTCTTGTAGCTTCTAACCTTTGTCTCTCGTTATAAAGCGTGTGTCGAAGGTGCACGAAAAGATCAATTTACACGTAATTCTATTTTTAAAATGGTTGAAAGGTGACGCACGCGATCTTGTCGTTGTTGCTAATGCTGTTTCCTTGAGAGCAACATGCGTGTTGCACCTCCCAGTGTGCTGTGTAAAGCAACTTTAGATTAAGAAAGCAGTGTGTTCCTTCCTTTCCTCGTAATGGCTCCTAATATAGCACTAAACTGAAGCGCTTAAGGACAGTTTATAAGTGACTAACCATGTCTTATTTTGCAACAACGCGCAACGGTATCAAGTTATCAATTTGCTTCATATTTGTTCAAAACACATAAACATAATATTGGGTATTATGTATCTTATTTTCCAGTCACTCGTTTTAAAATCATAACTTGGCTTGCGGCTGGATAATACATAATATATTTTATAGGGTAGCTGATGAGCATGCCGTCTCCTGAAGGCAAGTGACTATCGTCGTCAATAGACATTCGCAACAAGCTTAGGAACTTCCATTGCTTTTCTTGCACGTTTGAAAGCACGAAGAACATTTTACAGTTCGGTTTTATAGTACAGTGTGAACTTCTATATGCATGCATGATACAATTGAAGTTACAGCTAGGTTCTTTAAAAGAATTCCCAACTTATTATTTGTAAGCATTCTTATGTAAGGCATTGACACATGTATTCTACCAATAATAATGTCTCGAACTTTGTAACCAAACTGTAATTCCGATAAAAGTCTTATACAATACCAATATTGGAATTGTAATATTGGTATTTGGGTATATGGACCGAATTCCTTATAAGGAAATGTGAATGTTTTCAAGAAGTCTGTTTCTCCTGCATATCAATGATATGTTGCAAATAAGCAATATTCATTGTTATGCGGATGACAGCACCGGCGATGCTTTTTATACCGGCCGCGCTGGTATTTCTCGGGATAACGTCATCGAGAGCCGTAACAGGCTTGTGTCTGAAATAGAGAGCTCCTTGGAGAGGGTCTCGGATTGGGGTAGACTGAATCTGGTCCGTTTTAACCCCACAAAGACGCAGGCCTGCGTGTTCACCGCAAAAAAACTACCGGTGGTCGTATCTCCACGGTTTCAGGGCACCCCCCTTTCTACCTCAGCCACTATTGGGATACTTGGTGTCGACATATCTAGCGAAGTGCAGTTCCGTGGTCACTTAGAGGGAAAGGCTAAATTAGCCTCCAAGAAGCTTGGCGTGCTCAATAGATCGAGGCGGTATTTCACTGCGGCCCATCGCCTGCAACTTTATAAGGCACAGGTTCGGCCGCATATGGAATACTGTTCTCATTTATGGGCAGGGGCACCCCAGTACCAGCTTTTCCCTCTGGACCGCATCCAGCGTAGAGCTATGCGCATTGTCGACTGCCAAGATATTTCAAAATGGCTTGATCCTTTGGCGCTGCGTAGGGATGTAGCCTCGCTCTGCATCCTATATCGCTTTTACTATGGGGAGTGCTCTGAGGAATTGTTCGGACTTATACCTCCCACGTCCTTTCGTCATCGTTCAACGCGACAACAGTTTCATCGACATCGCTTAGATGACTGGCAATCCACCACTGTGCGCTTCTCCAGAAACTTCTTGCCACGCACAACCAAACTGTGGAATCAACTGTCGCCTGAGGTATTTCCGGACCGTTACGACCTCCTCACCTTCAAGAAAAGAGCGTACTCCCTTCTAAAAGGCCGGCAACGCATTTGTGACTCCTCTGGTGTTGCGAGTGTCCATGGGCGGCGTTGATTGCTTACCATCAGGCAATACGTCTGCTCGTTTGCTGCCCTATAGTATAAAAAAAAAAAAAAAAAAGTAATTAGAAATGTACTTAAATTGACTTGGAACGAGGTAACTGGATCAATTTAAAAATTGAAGCAATAAAATTCAATTGTAATGCATTTAATGTGTAGTTTGGTGAACCGGTTAATGAAATGGCTTGCAGACAGGAAAATGAAAGTTTATCGATAAGTTCGATTAACACATTAATATGCAGGTAAAGGAAAGGCCTTTTTAAACGAGAACTATTGTATAATGGATGAAGAAAATAATATAAAGTAAGTAAATGATTATAGCATAATGGATGAAAAAATATATATTTAAAGTTAGTAAATGAACAGCATGTTCTACACTTTTTACATTTATATTATGATGATAAATTAAGGATTAAGTAATATGTAAAAAAAACATTAATTTCAATTCTAAGCCAAAAAATTCAAAACAAATGTAAGGCAAATGTTATTGATTGTCTCTCCAATATCGCCGTTTTTGCGATACATACTTAGAAACATTCGGTGAAAAAGTAAGGCAAGCACGTAGCACATTAAGCGAAGTTCCCAAATGAAATTTCCTTTAATGGGATTTCGCCGTATATCTTCTGCAAGAATCCAACGAAGATAAAGTATAAATGAACGATATTTCTTTAATATAGTCTATTTGTATCTTTTATCATTCGCAGGTGGAACTCGGACACGTTAATAATATATTCGAACAATTTCCATAATCCATGAATTACAATGGCCCTTGCGTAAGTTTACAATATTATTATCGCAAATCGTATCAACACTGCAACAGAATGGAACTCGCAAACAGACTGTCAAATAAACAATTTGTGCAGATTAAACGTTAAAATGTCTCTTTCCAATTCCGTAGGATTATAAAACGGTTTTCTTATAGGGTTGTTGGCAATAGGAAGAAGTTAAGATGGGTCTGAAATATATACAATATTATCGTAAGGAAATCCTTGAAAATGTATGAAGATGTTGAATTTTTGAACTCCAATAAAACCAAGGACAATGGCCCTACATAATAATAAATACTTCGGAGGAAAAGTTATACTGAAATACAGCAATTTTTTTTATTTGCCGGCACTTCCATTTTTAGGCCAAAAATGCATGAAACCGTGATGATGTCTTTTGCATGTGCTCAAAATTTATGTTGTTGATATGTAGTTTGAATTTAAAATTGTTGATGAAAAAGTGTCACCCTTTTATTTGGTTTTTAAAGTTTAGATAACAAAATATTTAACTGTTCGGCGTCAGTTTCTCAAATCGTTGAAATATTATAAAGCGTAAAGCTTTTATTTTTAACACTGAAAAAGTAAAATTAATAAAGGTGAAGCAAATGCCTACACCCCTAATCCATAGGATAGTAAAGTAATGTTCAAATTGTTTATTGGTAACAGTACTGTGCAGAAACAGTGTTGTTACATTTCCGCAGCACAGGTGGCCGCTTGGCCGGACAGTTTGGGACATTACAACGTGGAAGCGGCTACTTTCCGATTCCACTTTACATTGCAGTGAAACTAGACTAGTTCCTTTTGCATGGAAGGATTAGAAACAAATTAGAAATTACTTGAGGAAATGAGTCATTCCGAGATTACGGCTACTGAAAAGAAGACAAAACGTCGGGATTTATGTATTAAAAACCCGGTCTGTTTGAGTTGTTTGATTTAATGAGTCGTAGTTGCGTTAATCTAAGAAAAAAATAGAATGCATCAAATGAAGATTAAATTACATTTCTTGAAATTGGGCTAATTAAGGAAACGTCATTTCATCTTCAGTGATAAAGTCATCTTCGATATAATATTAAATCCATATTTTTTTTTTATGTCAGCGGCGGCAAACGAGCTGGCGGGTCGCCTGATGGTAAGCAATCACCGCCGCCCATGGACATCCGCGACACCAGAGGTATCGTTGATGTGTTGCCGGCCTTAACCCCATACCCTCCTCAACTGAGCACTGGCAACCTTACTCACCAGCAGAAACATAGCACAACAGTTACGAAGTGCTACTTCACTGCGGTCTTCTGTAAGGTGGAGGTACTTCCCCAGACGAGCGGCTCATTCGAGTGGAATTTCCACAAAGCTCTACCTCTCTTGAAGATCCATATTTGCAGATCTACGAGTATTTGGTCTATGATATTTTCCAGATCCCTATATCAGAAATCAGTCATGTGGGCGACCGAGGACATCGCTCGTGCGAATAGCTCCCAACAACAACCACCCACCTGATGTTACGATTATTGATATACGTTTTAGGTTAGAAAGCGAAATCCACTTTCGCTATGTTTAAAATTTGTAAATTGTTTCACATGAAGGCCGCCGCCGTGTGTAGGCAGGCATCTAACAAGAATCGTTAAACTTATGTTATGAATCTGAACTCTTGTAATAATATATGATTAAATCGCTTCTATTCGGCCATAAAAGTGAATATCTGTTTCGATACCGCACTTTTATATAGTGTGTGACAAAATTTATTATGAACTTTTAAAGGCAGTGAAATTTAACAGTGGTTTTGTTTTATGAGCGTCAATTGATTATAATTATGACATTTTTGGTTATAGAGAATTTTACCAAATCTGTTTCCTCTCCTTTTTTTGCCAACTGAAACAAAATTTCTTTAGGTTTGTGTTCAGGTCGTCTAAAGAACTAATTTCTAGTCTCATCTCAGTCATACATTACAGTCAAAGCGAGTTACAACAAAATTTTTGCACCATGGTGCCCAAACCTTACATGTTTACGCAATCACCGAAATGACCAACTTTTTGCATAACGGTAGGTGCTGTACATTCGTACAAATTGGTGTTACTTCTGATTGCGAAACCGTGTGATGTGAAGCTTACATGTTGGGTTTCCTTTGAACCTTTACATTCGTTGTTAGTCTGCTTTTGTTGAAACTAATGGGTTCATTATCCTTATTATTATAAATAACTTAAATCTGTCTATTTTTAGTTCACTTTTCCGAAGATGATTAGGAGTATCTGGCATTTGCTCTACCTATCACCAAATTATTAAAAAAAAATATCCTGCTAGATACGATCTGATGTTAAAGAAATCTAACAATTCATTATGTACTTGCCAGTAATTTATTATTAGATCCCCTATGGATGTCCAAGGCCGAAAAGCAATATATGTATTTGCAATCACTCCACTTATAGAATCGCAACCTACAACAACACAATTTTTTTATCATTCCCCAATCATCGTTAAGCTAAATGAACTGTCAGCTTAGAACAAAGGCAAAGTGTAGAATTACATATTTCGACATCTATTGAAATCGCCAGCTCGCGTCCAATTAAATTGTAATTAAAACGTAATCTTATTTACAGAAATTACGTTTCCAGCAAGAGATGGGAAAGTGAAGCGGCTCGCGACGCGGCGCCATCAACATTTTTTGTAACTTCAAAAATGAATACGATCTTGATAGTTCTCGGCGTGTAAATTAATAAAAATACATTAATTTCACATTCATTCACCTTTCCCTGGAGCATTGTTGCACAACATTTTCGCTACACGAGCCGTGGGAAGCTCAATAACGTGGTGGAAATGAGATATTGTTGTCCGCTGCTCATTTACCTTTATTTTGAACAGTTCATTGTATTTGAAAGATTACGAAACGCATTTCTCTAGGAGAATAAAGTTTTTAATTGAAATGCCCTTTCGGAACGGAAATATTGCGGATTTTTGTAGTCTGTTGTTCTTTTTTGTTGTGATTTAGATTGCGGGTTTTGTGTTGAAGGTAATTGCATTGGTAAAGTTTGTGATGAAGGGAAATGAACATTCTTTAGACATAATCATCAACGTAAAAGCGTACCGTAATAAGAACATATTGTTTATGAAATTGACCTTTCAGCTCACAGGTTGAAGCTTTTAGTTTGATGTAGAATCGTAGGTTTTATTTCCCAATGGAATAAGTTACATTTTGATAAGAAAAATATGTGTAATGGACCAGGGACCTCTGAGACTGATATGGTTCAGCTTCTTCAAATATTTGCTTGTTTCTTTTATCCTTTATTTTTATTTTGTTTCTTTACAGAGTCGACAAAATGTGTTACCAATTGACAGATTGGTTTTACTTGTACGTACTGCAACTATTTCATTATGGAAAAATTGCATACAAAATAATCATACACTGCAGTGGTATATGTACTCAAAAAAGTCACTATTCGTACTAAGTAAGGATTTTCCAGCTCACACGAGTCACACGTGACGACTGGAAGCGAGCGGAGCGTGAAAATTCTTCTTTTTGCAGCGTTCACTGAATATCCTCGAGAGAAATCATTTTTGAAATCAATTGTATTGTTTGCTCGCCATGTCTCCCGGTGATCGTGATTAGTTACTGAAATGTAATTGTGATTAAATGTAGCTGATAAAGTAAGTGTGAGGATGATTCCAATTCCATTGTTTTGTTTTAAATATTTCCTGTTTATTGTTTTTGCTCAATTGCCTATATGTTTTATTTCTTATTAGATCCTTTTTTATATTTTTTTATCCAATTCATTATTTTGAAAAAAATAAAATGAATTAATGAACTATTTTTTTACCATACCCAATCTTAATTAAGTAAAACAACATAAATGTGTTGCAATTAAGTAGCCAATTCACTTCTAAGTGAGTTAGACTTTCATAGATTTCATGTTTATTCAACCTACCATCTAAATGGTTATTTATTGTCAAGCGTACTAAATAAAATTAAGTTAACGATATCTGGGATCACGCTTTTCTCGTAGTGTCATACAAGCACTTCATGTTTTCTAAGTTTCTGTGAATGAAAATCCTTAATTGTGGAAATCCTTTGTTGTTCATTCAATGTCACGCGAGGATACGACTGTTTTTAGAATACGATTATGTAGCTAGTAGAATCATTATTACATAAAGCTTTCAACGGTTTTTTTCTAGATAATTTTTTTTTTGTAGTTTTTCTCTGCTAGGGAAAGAGTCATAGATTTATGCATAGAAAACGTTATTTTTTTGCAAACACATATTATGTACTAACTCATTGAGTTTTTCCTGACCATTTTAATAGGATTACTGTAATTTCGCGATTGGCATAGTTTGTTAATCCTATTAGTGAATAGTTCTTACCCCGGGCTTAGTTTACCTACACATCACTGATGTAAGGGCAGCTTAATAGCTAAATGGCTGTAGTTGTTTACTAATACTGTTTGGTTTACGGACTGCATTCACGTTTTAATTGTAAATGAAAGGAATATTGGTAGCAACAATGTCTGCAGCGGTCGTGTGTGAATTAATCGATGCAGTATCGTCTCCAGTTTATCGTCATTGTCAGTATTTTTCTTCATTAAGAGCATATATATTATTTCTGTATTTGCTTTCAATGCGGGCAGCGGCAGTTTCAATAAAACGTAGTGTTGATTTCATAGCAGCCTCGCTACGATCTTTTTAGTCTATATGCTGGGAAATAGCAGGACTTTTACACTTATCGTTCTGAATGCACGTACGTAATTATACTTGCACTTTTTCGCTTCGATTCCTATTTTTACTTTAAAATACTCTGACCGTTTATTTTTGAAAATTCAGTATATTTAGCAACTAGTTACTCTAGCCATTTGACCTCTAAGCAACTTATTTTCTTTATGAAGAAAGCTTTATATGTAGTATTGCGTTCTTTCGTCTCTTAGCAACATGCTTTATTTTGATAAAAATTATATTAAATATATTTCTGATACAGTAAAATATGAAATAGCAAATCAATGAAATATCCTCGAGTTATTACGTATGTCGTAGGTCGTAGAGGGTTTCAATTACAGTCCGATTGACGGGCTGTCCCCCACGGCCGGGTCGCGATGGGAACATACTAGTTCTCGCATCTAGGTACTTCCTTATTGGAATGTGTGTTATCGCATTCAGTCCTGGCGATCTTGATGGTGCAGTTGTTGAAGGGAGGTGGGAAAGTGTGATCGCTTCCTGGAATGTTAAAGATTTAGATGTTATCGTCGTGGAAATGGAATCTTAAGTGTAAGTGTAAATGAAGGAATTTGTTGTTGAACTGCTTTTTTAGAGATTGGATATGGAATTGAAACTTCTTCTTCTTCCTTCTTCTTCCTAGCGTTTATCCCGTTTCTATACGGGGTCCGCTTTGACCATGATCCAGGATTTGGCAAGTCTGGTTATTACAGTGAAGCGACTGCCATCAGACCTTCGTAACCCATAGAGGGGAACCAGACAGATTGGATCATGGTTACACATTCAGATCTAACTGAACTAAATTCAGAAATCACTAAATGTGCAGGTTTCCTCACGGTGTTTTCCCTCACCGCCGAGCTAATGGCACAAATCCACACATAGATTTCGAAAAATCCAGAGGTGTGGGCCCGGATTCGAACCGCGGACCTCACGTATGTGAGGCACCGTCCGTATCACTATGCCACCATCGCTCCCATATGGAATTGAAACATTGTTTTCTTTTATAAAAATTCTAAATATTTAAAGATTTGTATGTTTTCTTTTACTTGGGTTAAAATATATTTGTTGTAGCAGCGTACTTGCCAAAACAAATAACTATTAGTTGTCTTTCTTGTCAAAATTATCCGTGCCTAAGGAATTTCGGAATACTTCTTTAAGACATACTCATTGTAAATATTCAGAATTCATTTAAATCCATTACATAAACTGTATTCTAATACTATTCTCCCATGGGCACGCTGCACATTGTTCCAAGGAGAAAACAATAGTATATTAGCAATAAACCGAATTGTGCTCGCGCGTAATTGATACAGATATGAATCTTGACAAATGCCTCGCCTGGCTATAATGAGGGTATAAATTTAACTTTACGAGTGAATAAGACGTTTACTTCTGTGTTTTAGTGCAGGACTGAAGGTTAGCGTTTGAAATTTAAACGAAATTTGCGTTAAGATAATTCCGAGTAACTATACCCGCTTGTTTTGCATAGATGTCCCCTGGTTTATGATGGCAGAATACCTACACTAGACTTCGTACAAAAAAGTCCCAGACACAAATATAAAAGTGCCTTATATTGTACGGAACCCGCTCTTTGTTGAACAAACATTTCATCCATTACACCATACAAACATTCGATATATCTGTACTGAAGCGCTTTCTATTTTAACGGTTAAATCTAATGACTCTATCATCTGCATAATGTAACATAATTATTATAACACAAATGTTGAATGGTTTTTAAATTAGCTAACGTAGATTAGATAAGTACCTGATAGTAATACGAACAAAAAGTGTTGTCTATAAAAATAAAACATATTGAAAAACCGACCGGGTGTTCGTAACGGCTATTTCGTCCGTTGACTTTAAATGTTGTTGTTAGCCTTCGGCGGTTTTAGTATAAAGGTAGCCTCCAACAACATGCTTAGAAGACCTGGTAGGCTAGCCAAGATGCCACTTTGATGAAATCACCAGACGCTTTCGTAGCGACCTATATCTCCATTCCGCTTACATAAATAGTTCGTGTGCGGGAGGGCAATATAAGTCGCGACGAAAGCGTCTGGCGAATTCATCAAAGTGGCATCTTGGCCACGGGCTCTGGTCTTGGCGGTAAAGAGGCGATGGATACGAGTCGCATAAAGCCTGAAGATGTAGAAGTCTTGGGGAAAGTCTGTACAGCAATCGACTTAATTTGGCTGAAATGATGATGATAAAGTTTTTCTATCCATGGCCACCTGGTTTGCCGGTTTTGTTGCGAGGTTGAAGCGGTCAATTGTGTTGACACTGCCTACTCTTGGGGTGGTGGAGGGTCTATGATTAAGGTTACCTCTGGCTTTTACAACTACGAGTACGTAACTACACATCGAATTGATTAAGCTAATTCAGTTGGTCAGTTTAGCAGGAAATATGTTTAATGGGCTGACGAACCGTAAGATAATTTTATATTAGACTCTTTTATTTCAAGTGAATTGGCTTTCTCAATATTAATGTAATTAATGATTTATGCGTCGGCTCTTGTCCTGGGTCCATTTCCATGCGGAATAGCGGATACTCGGCGAAAACTATAAGAAATATTTCAAACTTCTTTAGTTAGTTAGACGACAGTAAAAGAGTTATAAAAAAAACTAGTTATAGTACATATAAAAAATATATTTACTGCTTTACATTTGTTTATTACTGATTTTAGTAGCTCATATTTCCCGAATCAACTTAGGAGAATATGCAATTAACTCTGTCTCTTTTACTTCATTTCAAAGTGAGACTAGGTACTCTAGTGTCAATGATTTCAACTGAGTTTATTTTTCTCCGGCAAACAATGTAATAACACTAGTCGCGTCAACAACAAGAATAAGGCATTATATTCGTAGTTCAGAGCATTGAAAGCGCAAACGGATGTCTTCTGTCACTCCGTTACGTAACTAATATGACTAGAGTTCAAAGATGCCGAGGGTTGTCCGTCGAATTCGCAGATACACTGTAAGACAAAGACGTGGGATTCACAACACTAATTGTGAGGACTGGATCAGAGTATAATGGTTCAGATTAACTTATTCACGTGTCGCTCGCTGCGTCATTTACGCAACGAAAGCGCGCTGAAATTGAGGGGTGTCAATGTATGCAGAGTCAAACATGTAGGTATTTAGAGTGAAAATATTATTTGGATTAGATCCATCATCATCATCATAATCTTAGCGCCTGTCCCAATTGCATCCTCGGCCATTGCCTTAGAGCCTAGGGTTCGCTTAGTTTGCCCTGGGCTCCAAGGCAATTTCAAAATGTAACGTTCAAAGTCGTAACGTAGCAAGCTACGACTTTGAACATTACAAGCGGCCGCTCGCGATTCCGACCGCGTGGATTTCGGTTTCCGCACAAATGGTGATATTCTATGGCTTAAAGCCTTCCTCGACAAATGGAGTATCCAACACATTGGATAGTCCATTTGTCGACATAACAACATATTAACATAGCACTATGTTGTGTGTGCGGAAAATTTACCTACGCGGACGGAGTCGCGGGCGGCCTCCAGTAGATTAAGTAATACATGTCTGATCTCTGATATTATCGGTTTGTCTTTGCAATTATCAACTCTTCTATTTTTTTAGGGTTCCGTAGCCAAAATGGCAAAAAAACGGAACCCTTATAGATTCGTCATGTCTGTCTGTCTGTCTGTCTGTCTGTCTGTCTGTCTGTCCGCCAGTCTGTCACAGCCACTTTTTTCCGAAACTATAAGTACTATACTGTCGAAACTTGGTGAGTGGATGTATTCTGTGAACCGCAACAAGGTTTTCACACGAAAATAGAAAAAAAAAAAAAAATAGTGGGGGGTCCCCATAGTCAGAACTGAAACTGAAAATATTTTTTTTCATTGAACATATACATGTGGGGTATCTATGGATAGGTCTTTAAAAATTTTATTAAGGTTTCTAATATCACTTTTTTCTAAAGTGAATACTTTGCGTGACAGACCCTTCCAAAGTGGAAAAAAGTGTGTCCCCCCCCCTCTAACTTCTAAAATAAGAGGATGATAAAACTGAAATTAACATATAATGTACATTACCATAAAAACTACCAACGAAAATTGGTTCGAACGAAATCCATTCAGTAGTTTTTTTAATACGTCAAAAATAGAATTTGTACGGAACCCTCAGTGCGGGAGTCCGACTCGCACTTGGCCAATTTTTATTATGTTGGTACACGATAAAAAGACCTGATGGTAATGCGAGCTGCACAAAATCAAAGTCAAAGAAGATTATTTTGCAATTTTATTTACATAGAAATTCTTTTGCACTTCATTTCTTTTATCACGTAACGTGGGTTAGTCGGCAGCCCTACCGGCGGCGTTGGCGCACCTCACGCACACAGCGCCCGCGCATTGTTTACATTGTCGCGGGTTCCGTTCTATACGTGAAGCAGGTGAATCGGCAAGTTTGGAACTGCAGCGGTTGTTATTTCATGTGCCGTAGCAAAGATTCTTATAAGTAATTTTACTTTATCTAATATATAAAAATAAGTGGCAATTTTTGTTGTCACTTTATTAACTCAAGAACGGGCTCAACTATCCAAACCAATTTTCAGGGTTTGTTCGGACTATTAAGTAGATGGTTTATGTGGAGTTTGTCAAAAATCGGCCCACTGATTCCGCCGCTGCTAGTATATATATGTATAAAACTATGTGTTAAAAGTTATCACATGGACAACTTCTAATACCTTTCTATAAGCCGGCTTTATACATATTAGCTAAGACTAAATAGAAAAACTTAAATATTTTAAAATTGTTCTCCATTTGAAAAGATTCAGGGCATTATTGAAAGGTTTTTATATGTATCTATTTAAGTATATTTGTAATACCACTGTTGATTCTGATGTCTGTAACACAAATGCTTAAGCTACTTAACACGGGGTCAGGTCAATGTATGTGATGTTGTGAAATATTTATTTATTTATTTTATTTTCCTCCCGTTCAAATTATGATAATCATAATTATATTGATAGCTCAAATTAATACCTAGTTCTGTCTATCTACATATCTATATTCTGTTTTAATTCTATCATTATTTATAATTTACGATCTATTGAAAGACCTCCTGATCTGAATAGAGTTTATTTCCCTATTCATAATCCAGCTGATTAGGATCTCCTTCCTGATAGTTCGTATCGATGGTATTAAATGCAAATTATACGAGAGTATTTATCTTAACCAGTAACCACTATAGGGTACGCAAGGAACGCTTGCGGCTTCGCCTTAATTAATAGTTGTATGTCATCCCCTTAGTTATAATGCAAGGGAACATTAATACCACCTAGATAGGAAAGGCTTTTTGTTTCAAATATTGGTGTTTAGTACAATTTGGTTAGGTTTTGAACAAAATTAAAGACTTAAATTATATTTAAAGACAAAAATTATATTTGCTCTGATAAATATGTTTTGATAACACGAAAGTTGACCAATCGTTTGCACTCCATGATATATTACGATTACTATATTCATGCCATTGCCTAAGTATCAGCTCTAGTTTTAGGTGAATCGCTTAATGAACATCATGAACATGTTTCTACTTAGAAACTAATAAGTCTTTATTTTTTTGTTCTGCGCACTGTATGTAACTAAGAGGGGAAGTAAGCACGAAACATAGTAACTATTTAATATGCATTTAATATACGTTCATATTGTTGCGCCAGAACTCCACAGTTTAAACGGTTATCGCCTATAGTTTGCGCCGGAGCGGGGACCACTCAATTTGCATTTATTAAACTCTAGTATTTAAGACATCGTTTGTTTAGCTAACTTATGTCTTGCGCCGTTCAAGTGCTGAAGTTTTCAATTTGCACCAGGAAATAACCTGAAGTTAGGGTTGTATTGTTTAGGATTACAAGAATAGTTGAGGGGAAAACATTACTTTTTCCTCCAAAGGTCGATATAGGCTCCACCTTTTGAACATTGCAATTATAGCGAGTTACTTATAGCTGGAGAGCTGGCAAGCATTTTTGGGTAGGTGCTTGAGGCAAGCTGAAACCTTGTCCTGTACCTCTCCTATTATATCCCAACACGAAACTGCAGACCTGGCTGGTGAGTAGCGGGGCTAAATCAACCCCCAAATTTTTAAAAGTGTATTTTTTTTTAATCCAAAAATATACTTGAGGCAATTTGCAATTTTTATATGTTGTAGTTTAATATTTACAGAGTATAAAAAAAAATAAGCCAGACGATTCAGCCGGGGTTTTAACATTGCCAGGCCCGTCCAAAAATATTTTGCAAATGAATATAAAAAATGTGTTTGAGGCAACTTGAAATTTTAATAGAGTATTATTTATAACTAAAAAATAAGACTCTCAAAAAGACAGATCATTTCGGTGGGTCTTTCTACCTGCCAGGCGATCTAACAAAAGACAATGCCGATTTTGTTAGGGAAGGTGGCGTCTTTTTTTTTCGAGAGTCCACCAACCAAACTTGGTAATCTATATTCTTGAGGGCATTACAAACGATTTTTGCTATGGCAGTAAAGCTGTAAACTCAGTCCGAACTGAGTTAATCAGGTTTGATCTTTTTTTGGCTTCATACATTTTTCTATGGGAAATTGTTTTTTTTTTTTGTTTCTTGCGTCCATCGACGAAACGTGAAAATATATATATTCTTGAGGTCATCACAAACAATATTTGCTATGGCAGTGACGCTGTCAGCTCAGTCCGAACTGAGTGAGACTGGCCAGAACTATTTAAATGTACATTACAAGTCGTAATCGCAATAATTTTCAACTGTTGGAAAAAAAGTAGGAATTTCCCATACAAAAACGCAGGAGCGAACGCCTAGAGTGAAAACGATCTAGGCTGTTTCACTCCGTTCGGACTGAGTTTACAGCTATACTGCCATAGCAAATATCGTTTGTGATGACCTCAAGAATATATATTTTCATGTTTCGTCGATGGACGCGAGAAAAAAAAAGTTGCAATTTCCCATACAAAAAAGCAGGAGCGAACGCCTAGAGTGAAAACGATCTAGGCTGTTTCACTCAGTTCGGACTGAGTTTACAGCTATACTGCCATAGCAAATATCGTTTGTGATGACCTCAAGAATATATATTTTCATGTTTCGTCGATGGACGCGAGAAAAAAAAGTTGCAATTTCCCATACAAAAAGCAGGAGCGAACGCCTAGAGTGAAAACGTTCTAGGCTGTCTCACTCAGTTCGGACTGAGTTTACAGCTTTACTGCCATAGCAAATATTGTTTGTGATGACCTAAAGAATATATATTTTCACGTTTCGTCGATGGACGCAAGAAACAAAAAAATTCAATTTCCCATAGAAAAATGTATGAAGCGAAAAAAGTTCAAACCTGATTTACTCGGTTCGGACTGAGATTACAGCTATACTGCCATAGCAAAAATCGTTTGTAATGCCCTCAAAAATATAGATTACCAAGTTTGGTTGGTGGACGCTCGAAAAAAAAAGACGCCACCTTCCCTAACAAAATCGGCATTGTCTTTTGTTAGATCGCCTGGCAGGTAGAAAGACCCACCGAAATGATCTGTCTTTTTGAGAGTCTTATTTTTTAGTTATAAATAATACTCTATTAAAATTTCAAGTTGCCTCAAACACATTTTTTATATTCATTTGCAAAATATTTTTGGACGGGCCTGGCAATGTTAAAACCCCGGCTGAATCGTCTGGCTTATTTTTTTTAATACTCTGTAAATATTAAACTACAACATATAAAAATTGCAAATTGCCTCAAGTATATTTTTGGATTAAAAAAAAATTTACTTTTAAAAATTTGGGGGTTGATTTAGCCCCGCTACTCACCAGCCAGGTCTGCAGTTTCGTGTTGGGATATAATAGGAGAGGTACAGGACAAGTTTTCAGCTTGCCTCAAGCACCTACCCAAAAATGCTTGCCAGCTCTCGGGCTATTATCTTAAATCTCATGAAATAATTGTATTCAATACTATTGCACAACATGTATCGTAGGTAGGTAGGTAGGTACTAAATGCGCACTTAATGCCTGATGCTACTATTTGCAGTCAACCCCCTCTGGAAAATGCAAAATATTATAATTCAAACGATTTTAGGTTCCCATATTCCTATCGATGACGACGATCTGAACTATTGAGAGACAATTTCAGTGCCGCAATCAAAATTGGCCAATACCAGATGTGCTCGAAATAACTACTGATTCAGCTCAATATTGCACAGCCCTGATGGCGGCTGCTCTGCCATCGTTATTTGCATAGCACTTTCTATTTCCGCTAGATGGCGCTGTTGTCAGGACGGGGGTTGCGCAAGCGCTCGTTAGCCTGCTCACCATATTGTCTTGTGTCAACCGAGCGGTTTAATATGGTTAATTCGAGAAATGCGACCGGTTGACGTGGGCTCGTGGGCCAGATGTGACGTAAGCAATGCATGCATAAGTAATCTCGTCCGGATATTTCAGTTGTTATGGCTTAATTTGGGGAGTGGGAAATTCTGATAAGCGTGTGGTTGTGTTTCTAAGAGGTACGCACGGTCGTACTTTGAAGAGCAGATTTGAGTAAAACCTCGTGCTGTTTGAATGAAGATATCTTTAACATTTTCTGAGAGAATGGGACTAAACACAATCCGTTTACAAGATATAAGGTACCTACGGATAAATCACATAGTGTTAATCTAAAGTTGAAATAAGCTTAACGCAATTTTTTTACATTGAAAAATCTTCTAACCGAATATTGCGTAGCGAGAAAATTCAGTGATGTGTGTATGAGCTAAGTGGTAGGTAATGTATAAAGCAGGAAAACGGCAAGTACATCTAAACGTAAGAACATCGTTTAAACCAGGTGAACATTTCGTGATGCAGTCTCATATTTATTCATTAGGAACAGAAGTAGTTTGTGGAACAGAATAGCTCATAAAACAATTGTCAGACTGAACGTTGGTTGTCTCAGCCGTTGCGTTCGCGCCCTGTCCTGCGGGTTACGTAAACCCGCCTGTCTCACAACTGACACCATATTGTCTCAATTTCCCAGTGGCAGCCGACGCCGACGTCCCGGCGTATTGTGCCCGTATCTCGTTATTACGCATTCAATCACGGGCTATTGTATAAAACATAAGCTTCCTAGACTCCGTCTGTGGCAGCTCCTGCCTCGTCGTGAGTTACTTCCTCTGAATATTTACCAGACATAGTACTTTCAAATGTCGAAGGCTCGTTGGGAGCCGACGTGTGGTCTTTTTCTACTTTTAAACTTGAGAATGTCGGAATGCTACTGGCTTTTTCTTCGACACCCGAGTTTTCTGTATAAATAGGTAATCTTTTTTGCGCTGATCCACCTTCGGTATATATTAAAGGTGTTTAACGGTCCTCTCGCCTGGTACAAATGTAGGAATTACCATATATTTCCCTAGTCGTTGCGGTCTGGTAGGAGTAACAGTAACGAGGATCTTGTTAGCTCGAAGATAACATGATTGCGCTGGATTGAAGTTGTTTCATTATATTATATTAATGTCGGAAGCGTTTACGGTTTGATTGCAATTAGCTTTGAAAATACCCGCTTCATTAAAGTTTGCACCAATAAAGTATTTATTCTAAATGTTGCTCAATCAACATGATTATTATTTTCTTGTTATTTTATCTCCCAAAGTTATCAAACATTTCTGTTATGGGAAAAACAAACAAAAAAAACGAGGAAGTAGAGACTCCCAAACAATGCAATCAAAGGAAAATATTTCCTCAGTTGTTTTTCCTGAATCAACAAAGATTTATAAGCGTGTTTTTCTCAAAATAAAATGCAAGTGATGCCCAATCGTCATTTTGTTATACCCGATATAAAAATACAGATATTTTTCTCTCACAATGAAATCATCGTCCGGAAACCTTAGATAGTTTTGACAACGTACGTGTCTCATCACGGTCTGAAGAGCATGAAGTAAATAAAGATATCTTTACGAACGTAAAATAACAAGAGTTAAAACATGAGTAACACCGCCCATTCACAAATCACCAGTGTTTACTCGCACATAATAACCGAGTTATGAATAAACATAACCGGAGCTCGTAAAAGTCGTTTTAATTTAACGCATTCGATTGCCGGATGCACTTGTCATTTTGAAGACAAAAAGTTATTTACGAGTAATGATGAGATGACTCAGTCTTCGGTGGTGGCCAGCTTTCGGCCCGAATGTAAAATTCAGCCATTTCGGCAAAATTGGTTTGCTAAAACACATGAAAACTGTTTTTTATAGGAAATATTCAAAGCGGTCAATGTCTAACGTGATGTAATATTTTTGTTACAGGTATGAACGTGATCGAATCATCTGCATGTGATTATGACGTATCTTAAGAACTGATAAGTATCAATAAAATTAGAATAATTATCACAGTTGTGGACATTTAACTCACTTAACAAATATTGATAATAATTAAGTTACCCCAAATTAGTAATATTAATTAGTAAATGATTTTTCGGCTTCACTTTCGGCCAAATATCCACCTACTATTCCGTCACTATTCGAGCAATGTAAAGAGTCGCTTCTGTTTTGACGAGTCAACTTGCAAATCAGTTCGAGCCGCGTTAAACCGGCTATTTGCATTACAATGGCGAAGAAAAGTGGAGACGATTACCGAGCCTTTTAGATGTACCGCGTGAAAAACGACAGTCGTTGGAGTCATCTGTTCTCAACGTAACCTTACCTGTGTAGTTTGTTTTCGCAAATAACTTGCTGATTAGATAAGTGGTCACTTTAGTTGATTGATATGCAAATGTGGAGTGGATGAAACTGATAATAATATGTCATCTGTCATCTAAATGTATAAGTATTAGCATGTATGTACATGTAGCGAAGAATAGAAACCGCTGAGGAACATTTGATCGATTATACCTTGGCACAAACAATAAGGTTTCATTTGTAAAACTGTAATATTTTTTTTAATTTTACCACATGTTTGTGGTATCAATACACTCCTTTCGAAAAAGGCATGACCAATATTAAAAGCAAATGTTTTCCAAAATGCCCTATATTTTTCATTTGGCATACTTTTAAATGTTTCGGCTTTTAATATAAATGAAACTAATTTAACTTCCAAAATTCATAGGTATTGTACATTACAAATTAATGTTTCAGCTAATGCTGAGGTACTTATGTTTGGAATGCAGTTACAAAGCAGTACTGTTAATCATCTCACGTGTTTCGTAAACTATTGGGTATTGTTTCGAACTTGTTTGTCCCACAGTGCGCACTTAGGGCCGCTCAATTAGATTGCCTGGTTATAGTTATACAGGACGTATGCGATTGCTGTTTTATTATTTATGAAGGATCGTTTAAGAAGTAAAGAATGGGGTTGAATAGAAAACACGTCTTTATTATACTCCCGTCTTTTCATGCTGACATCACCTGACACTCACTCGACATTTACTAATTTTGTTCTCTTTTAAAGTTAATAATTCCTTCCTCTCTATTGATAAAAATATGCAACAATATTTAGTTCGTAATTTTTGACTAATTTCGAACTCTTAATTGAATATGCTGGCTGATGTATAGTATAATCAAATACAGCGCAAGACAGGAAATAAGTCAATTTGATTGGCGGCAACTAGATCTTACGATTTCATTAGCCAAGTGCGAACTAGCCAGGTCAATTCAAGATTCATCTGTTTGAAGTAAAAACGTTACTACGGGGCACCTACAACGCATACCAGCATCAGTTTCAAAATGTTCAAACTTAAGTCACCTGATGGTTATTGATCACCGTTGCCCATGGATATCAAGAACCGCACAAGGGTTATCAAATAGTATTTCCATGGTGTTTTTAAGTCCTTGAGGCTTACACACTTTTCCAATCACGCTGTATTGTGATCAGGCAATAACATGAACGGACAGGCGACAAATCAATTTAATTGACCGCGGCCGGGTCGCGCGATTGCATTAGCCAATTGGGAACGAGCCGTCTTCGCCGTGATGCTACTGTGTCAAGGAAACTTTGACCTTATTATGTAGGTTTTGGGTTAATTTTGGCCTATTTAATTTAACTGCATTTAAGGGGAACCGTAGTTTGATTTTGCCCTAATAATGAAATTCAGTTTTAGATAAATTTTAGGTAATTAGTTACACCCTGTATGTTGTGTCAAGCTCAGGAAGAGAAAAATAAAGAAAATTGACATTAATTTATTATATTGGATTTTTACCCTTGTTCCTCCTTCTTCTGTTCTTATGCAAATCCAATTCATAATGATTTTATTCAAGACAAAATATATCCAAACCTTGCATAGTGATGTTCCTGATATAGCATACTTTCTTCTGATACTTTCTTTGGGTTAGGTGTAAACTCGCCAACGTAAAAACTCGACCAGCGGCGAGTTTACACCTTAAAATTTATTGGGTGGTAATCTCGCCTAAATTTTTAGATATTTTTTGGCGAGTTTACCATGCCTCTAATTGACAATAGTAATTTCGACCAACATAGGACAACATAAGAGCGTAGGAGACGGCAAAAAAATAAAGCTTTCATGTTATGCAACGTATATTCGATATTAATACGATAGGTCGCGGGTTCGATCCCCGCACAGGACAAACATTTGTGTGCATGAACATGTCTGTTTGTCCTGGTCTGGGTGTTATATGTAGCTATTTAAGTATATTTGTAATACCACTGTTGATTCTGATGTCTGTAACACAAGTGCTTAAGCTACTTAACACGGAGTCAGATCAATGTATTTCCAGGCCTTCGCTCCGTGGCGTTATTAGTTTTTAACTTTACATGGTAAACGCACCATTTATTTGACATTAACGCTATTAATTTTGAAACTAAGAGATTTAGTTATATTTTGTTACTAGCGGCCGCCAGCGACTCCGTTCGCGTGGGTTTCGGTTTCCGCACACAGTGTTACTATAGATAGCTTAAAGCCTTCCTTGACAAACGGTAAGTGGACTATCCAACTCAAAAGATTTTGTCAATTCGAACCTGATAGGCTAGCCACTTTGACAAATTCGCCATCCGCTTTCGTAGCGACTTATATCTCCATCCCGCTCACATAAATATGCAGTTCGTGTATGGGGTGGCAATACATATTATAAGTCGCGACGAAAGCGTATGGCGAATTCGTCAAAGTGGCATCTTGGCTAGCCTACCAGTAGTCCCTGAGATTAGCGCGTTCAAATCTATCTGGATCAGTTACACGGGTTATTGTGAGTAAACCGTAAAAGATAGATATATGCTGTCAAGCGATATTTTTTAGGCAATTTTGGCGCCTTGATTGACAGCTAACGTGATGCTCATATAAATTTCCTATATACTTACAAATTATCAATAAGAAAAAAGATCTCGTTCGCACGCTTCTAATAAGGAACTAATAGGTAATCAATAATGGTGCTGATAAAAAGTAAAGTAACCGCTTAAATGTGAACTAACACCTGGTTTCTTTGGTGAGCCCGTAATGGGTTTCCGATATTGTCGGAAGGAAGCAGCTCTGTCTAATCGGAGTAGAATAAGGGTAAATGTTAAGGTTGATTTGCACTTCAAAGTTTTTTAGATGTTAGTACATCTTGTATATTTTATACATAGGCATATGCATTTATTACCATGACGTAGTAACATAATCAAATCAATTTGCGTTATCTTTAATAAATTCTTTCATCATTCGTGTATTAATAGTTAAAACTTTTTCATTTGAATAAGGTACCTACATTTTAATTATTGTTTTTAAGAATTTTCATTACAAAATATTTAAGTCATTTTACATCATATGTACATCATACATACATACATTTTTTTATAATTTCCAATTTTTAAGGGAAAATAAATAAATTTGCATTAATATCATAGGAATGACATTTGAATTAAATGTTAATTTATTTTTCGATTATATTAAATGATTTACACGTTAAAACTTAAATTATAACTCGATCTTCCTACGCCATGTTAAATACAAGAAAATCTGGTTATTTCGGTGACCTTTAGAGCCCTGATTTCAAATTACGAATTAAAATTGGATTGATGTTTGCCCGTATCCGCGAATATGACTTTTACGTCAGTATCAGAGTGTTTAACCAGAACAAAGTCACTCTAGTTAATGGCACATTTGATGAGCTGTTTAACCTCTCAAGGTCTCTTGTGGTGGCGTTTATATGTTTGGGAACACGCCGTAAAGCCTCATTTAAGTACGAGTATTATACGAGTATGACTACAATACATGCGTTATAGGATGGCGCGGCTTAATTAAATTAATTTATAAGGTTATGATTTTACGAATGTCGTATATTCGTTTTTAGTATTAGTTATTTAGTTTGTCAAATGATTTCTTGCTTTTCGATTAGTATTTTACTGAAAAGTAATGAATTCAGTTTGGGTGTTATGCATAAAATTGTTTAAGAAAAACCTAACTAACAAAACAAAAACTACTAGACAAACATTGTCTATTAAGAATTTTTTGGCTGTGTTCAGAAAACATATTATTTATCTAGACATAAGATATTCAATAGGCGAATTTAACATTGTTTTTCATTTATTACTTTGTAACTACTATCTGGAAACAATAATATGGGAATCTTCGCATCGAATCAATAAATCGCAATCGCAATCTGCAGCACGATCGTACTCGTAGTAACAGAGGTAGCTACAATACTGCAGTAAACTTAGGGAGAGTCCGATTATTGCCATAGAATAACAACTAACTGGGATAATGATAAAATAGCAAGTTTTTTAATAATTTTATTTCCTAAAATATCTATCCTTTTCACTTATTTCTTGCTCAAGAATGAAAGGCACTTACTTACTTTTGACAGTTTTTGAGCAGTGTCCCTAGTTTGCACTCGCATTATTAATGCTTAAATTGACATTTGTTTATACCGATTTTAACAGATTGTAAAAAAAAATGCATAAAGTACGCAACAGATTTATTCGATTTGTGTACGTGAAAAGTACGCGACGTTTTGTCGCGAATTATTGCGCCATGAATGATAAGAAGCCACTTAATTATTACCCAGTTTAACTCAATCCTTCTTCCCATGTGCGCTCTTGTTCTATAATAGTAACAAGCGAATACAAGATGGCGGCGATAACCCTAGCTCTCTAGGCGCGGCGGTTCACTGGGCCGCGGACAGACTCCCAATAAGGACCGGGAGAAAGTCCGCCCATCGCGGGTCAAACGTCACGCCCTGGACTACATCTGGGGCAGGTGGGAAATTTAGTCCCGGGCCATTTTCTATAGCTCGATAATTATTAAAATTAACCTATTTAAAAAGTTGACAGTACTTGATAGGACTCGTGCGGGAAAGTGAAATTAGAGCGATAGCAACATCGCCCTAAGCTGATTAAACTCGTTGGAAATATTCTTTGGGAAAAGCTGTTTCATTTAAAGACGAGGCTGAAATATTCGGGTTTGTAACAAAATTAAGATAAGGATCAGATTCATAGAAAATAAACATAGATATTATGTAAAGTTATCTCATAACTATGCCGAAGTAATGACGACAATGCTTCGTAGCACAAAATTGATATCATAATCTAGAGAACCGTAGCTACCAAAACCGACTATCAAACTAATGATCCTTGTTGAGAGTTACAGATTATCGTGTTATACGATAACAGACATATTGATAGACTCAATCCATCAGTTGCGTGTTGAATGTTTGCGCTTAGGTATATAATAAATGGTTTCACGCTTTAGATGTATTATTATAGACTATTTAGAACCAACCTAATTTGAATAAACGATCGAAGTTAAATCCTAAGATTTTAGCTTTAGGCTTGGTATTTAATTAGGATGATAAAACAAACGAAACATTGTCACAGAAAACACTGAAATCAATTAACATAGACATTTTATTAAATACGTAAAATCACTTTTTAAACTTAATGAATATAAAGTCATCAGCATCATCAGCATCATCATCATCAGCCTATCGCAGTCTCACCGTTTAGCCCGATCCTCGGCGACTCGCATCCAGCAACATAAACTCAAAATTGAATAAACATGTTTAACCTCTGAATCCTCTGACCACTTTGCGTCTGTAACAATGGTGAATCTGCAAATGTGAAGTGACAGATGCGACGTACTCACAGTTAATCATATTGGCGCTCGTTGACACAGTTTGCGCCGGCGCACCAATTGACACTCGTTCACCTATGTGTATGTTGACTTGACGCGGAGAATTAGCATTCACTACGCTACGACACAATAAATCGATGTATATCTTTTTAAACTACTCAGAAGATCAGAGCGTGATGCGGATCTTTGTTTATAATATGCAACTGGATTGTTGGTATTAGGTTGCTTTTATTAATTAATTTGTAAAGCTATCCTTTTACTTTTCATTGTGGCCCTTTTCATTATGAACTTTTACCCTCCTTATACCTTTTCCGGCCTTGTGCCAAAGAGCTCCAAGTCACTTGTCGTTGGGCATTAAAACCTTTTTATTTGATTTTGTAATGATTTTTTTAAAATTCAGAGACAATTCATCCCTGAGATATTTACATGATTGGGTAAAGTGTAGTGTTTGCTTAAGGTGCAACAAAATTGCTAATCGCAACTAGCAACACTAGTAGTTGCCGGCGGTAAAGCGGGGTTTACACGGGTCGATTTTCGCCGTGCGGCTAGTCGTTTCACAAATCGTCTCACCAAGCCGAATCGCTAGCCCATTTACACACTGGTGAATAAAATCGCACGCGAGTCGGTCATTCCCTTCGAAAATGTTGAGAAGAATGCGGCGGGCGATCGCCTGCAAATGATCGATTACATGGTCGATTTTAATCACCAGCCGCATGCGGCCGCTTGCCGCGCGGCCAAAGTCGGATGCTACCCAACTTTGGGGCTTGCGACTTTAGTCACTTGAGACTTAGCCGAATTGACATTTAGACGGTCGATTTTCGCCGCGCGGCAAAAATCGTGCGGCTTTAGGCACCCGTGTAAACCCCGCATAACTCGTACTCGCAGATTAAAACGCAGCACGCGCGGTACGTTTGCCGCGTAAATCAAGACGAGAGATTCCGTCATTTTAATAACAGTTATAACAAGCCTTAGTAATTTATTGCTTGACATCACTATATTTTAGCGCTGCAGAAATCGTACCGGATTACATTGTAATGGGTGGACATGAATGTAGAAGTTATCTAGTCATGAATGTTCGGAAGTCTAGTTCTGTACAATACAATGATGAACCTTGTAAATTAATGAAAATTGGTAAACCTCAAATTGTATAAGGTTTATTTATATTGAAAGCGTGAACCCTTTCAACTAATTTGATAATCATAGCACTAATGAAACTTCTCTGTGATTTAATTAATTATTTTTTAAATTATATTTATTGAAGTATATGTTTTATTCGTTGTCACGTGTAGCTTAACGTGAAAGCTAAAGAAATTGATCTTTTGTCCTGTAATCAGAATCTTATATCGTTATATCGAATAATCGTTTTATAATATAATTCACGAAACGACAGTGATAATACTGCAGATATTAGTCACCAAGTTCACTGTCACATCAACGTATTAACGTTGTCAAGAAAATAGTTTTCATAATGTAACAGACAAACATTTTTTGTAAAAAAAAATGTAAACCAGTTATAATGGTTATAGGCCTGCGTCCGTAGATCTTTTTGCCGGGTCATAAGTATCCCGCTAAAACTTTCTAGATCGCTTCATTTCAGTGAGTCGGACAAACTTTGTATTTGACAAAAATCTCGGTAGTGGGGAATAATTTTGCTAGAGGCCTTGAAACATGTCGATAAGTCCGGGTGCCAAAAATAGCCAAAAATTTTGTCGGACAACGGTTTTATTAAATGGCTTTAGTCGACGCAGCGGCATTCATAATATAAACACTTCCTCTCATTGATCTGGAGATCACAGATAAATCACAGTGAGAAATGGCAGACAACTTGTTTCTAAACACCTTCCTTAGCACATGTGAGACTAGTATGCGAAAAGGAACATAAAACTAATTGTTTGCAAGAAAGATTGTGTACATTTCCATCCACATAGCGATCACGATCCTCGGCATTGAAGTTGTTAAGTGAGAGAATTTCAAACCGCGGACAAATGACTGCTCATTATTGCATAATATATTCCCACGGACACTTGATTGATATATGCAGATATTTTATAAGTGCATACCATTGCTCTTAGACCCACACCGCTGCTAGAATGCGTTTTTACTAACATTAGCGTCACATCTTTCAAAGCGAGCGCGTCTACAAAAAGTAACTTAGCTATAGATAACTTGGTTAGAGGTAATTTCCATCATGGGAAACCAGACTGTAATGTGCATAAGGTCCGATAATTGATTTTGCCTTGTAATAACATTATGGGTAATGTTAGATGAAGGGTGGTTGTGTGTTTTGTCGGTTCCTTGCAAGGTTGATGACCGTGCTAATATCTTGTTTTGTGTGCGTTTCAATCAATCAATACAACCATTTCTCACTTGGAAGGCAAACCTTCACAATATAATACAGATATAATTATCTGAATCTGACATTTTTATTCAGTGGATGGGCTTTTAAATGTCTCCTTCTTTTTCCTCCAGAACTATTGCTTGTAAAGAAAACCATGTAAGTTCTTTATAGGTTCTCCGAATATTGTGAGTTTAATCCGGTGTTCAAATAACAAAGCGTTAATCTCATGTACATTGTACATGTATCTAATCTCCTTGTTACGTCTGCTAGATTCTATCTGATCAATCACATCAGATATTTGTTTTATTTATAACTTATTATCATTATATTTACCACTAAACATCTAAATAAATCTGTTTTGTTTGTAATTATTCGTTCTTTATCTATATGGGTCAATACCTCGTTAGCACTCAATGGTCGGAAATATCTCCTGTTTGTTATTACCCATTAAAGTCTGGCAGACATCCTGCAAACAGAAGATGCTATCTAACAATTTGCAAACCTCCTATTTAGTTGCAGGGCTGCCAATGGTAATAATGACCATGAAAAATGGTGGTCAATTTCCGACTTCTTTACGAGATCATGTGTCATATGACAACATGATATTTCTGATAAAAATGTATGGATATGTTATCAGCGCAGGTTCAGTGAATTTGTAATTAAAAATAACATTATTATTTTTACATGTATATTTAAAAAAGGCAATACTTTTGAGTTTGTTGCGGCGCGGGCGCGGTGCCTCTTCTCATCAGGCTATTCACGTCGAGGCGCTGCTGGTAGGATGGAACAGGGTTTTGACGTGCAAAATACATAATTGACTATGTGGATCTATTTGCTGAATAAATAATTTCATTTTATTTTAACGTTCGGTATGATTGTACAGATATGTGTCGAAGTATCGCTTAACACATGAAACATGTTTAGCAAACTTACTTGTAACTTATAATACATATCAGTGACCTCTGTGTAAACCAATTCTACGAAATGTCAGCACGGCAACGGTACGCGTTGTTAACACTGATATAATTTCAGGACAAAATGTCTCACTAAATTCCATATCTGGAGTGTTGCGATACGAGTTCTATCGACACGGTATGTCCGAATGGCAACCCTGCGTCTAAACATTTAAGGACTTTCATTGTGCGGCGCTAGATCGGCCTTTGTTATTGTAAGCGTCTCAGTTAGGGTTGCCACCCTTACTATACCTATAATAAAGTAACTTTATGAGAACAATATAGTACACAAAAATATTTTATTTCGTATGAAGAGAGAGTGCTTTTAGATTGTTGCTATGCTATTTATTAGTAAAGATAGTAATTTGATACAAACTGCAAAAAGATTTTCTAGATTCTCATGTAGTGAACTATGTATGTTCTTTTGAGAATAAATTATCTTTAAACCGAAAAAGCAATAAAAAATATGTTTTTAAATATAATAATAAAGAAAAATAAATTGTGTGTACATTCTTTTTTTCTTACCTTTAAAAACCAATACTTTAATTGCAAAAAAAAAGGTGGCAACCCTAGTCTCAGTTGCGTGCGCTTACGCAATACAATGCAACACCATATTGCACGCGATTTGCATACAATGCCCTATCGGAGATGCCCGATATTTGGCTATTGGCTCGGAATACGATGGTGAGTGATGCTTATTACCATTTAAGTTATCGTGATCTAATTTTTATGGGGTATGTTTCGTAAGCGTTTTACGGTTTTGATCTAGTTACGTCATCTGCTTATGGAATGTCTGTGTTAAGTTCGTTTCGGTAATGTGCAAGTACCGGTAAATGAGTTATATTGTCGGTTGCGGTAGCTTGGCTTTGCGTTAAGATAACGATCAGTATTAGAAGATAAGACTTAAATTAATGCAAAATTATAAAACGAAAGTTTACTATTCTTACATAAGAACTCATGAAAGAACTCGTACGTTTTTATAAGCTTGAGTGACTTAAGCTTTGAAGGAGCCCATTTCTACGGAAATATTTACTGACTATAAGCAAGGGGATGTAGGGCTCGCACCCTCTAAAACCATCCCCTCCTTGTTCCTGGCACTGAGTCGTACGGCACCGGGTATCGTTCCTTCGACTCCAAGTCTGTATATAACTAACCAGCTACCTTGTTTTAATACATATTAGGTGGATGCCCGGACGTATCCCACTGGGTTGTGGAAATGAGTGGAGTGACGAGAGTAGACTTCTAATGAATCACCAAGTAAATAAATAAAATCTTTGGACTAACACATCAATTGCCAAGCCCAAACTCAGCTCAAAGCATTCTCTATGGAAGCTAGAGAACGGATAGACATAATTACCCAGTCGGGTCATAAGTTCTGTCACAAGCTTATATTTTTGATTTTTGAACACCGGCCATAAATTCTGCTACTAATTTTAAAAATAGAACATTTATACATGTCGGGAATAGAAGAACGAATTATTTTTATACATTATTTGAATATGGATTGGACGAATAAAGACAATAGAGTCAAGGGTTTTCCGTTGCAGCGCTGTTGTAACGCATGGAAGGTGATTTTCAATTTCGTACAAAAGTTGAAAAAAGCGTCCTATTTCTTTTATTGTACTATCAATCGATACACTGAAGTCTCAAGATTCCAAAACGTAAAAGAAGCGGCAGACCTTGCTCTTTTAGGGACACTAGCGGTCATCAGAGCAGTGAAGGCGCCAAACGAAAAAAATCCCGTGTGTAAACAAAAAACGCTAGCTCCCTAGCTGTGGCTATGCAGAACCAAACTAAAAAGAGTGCTAAATGAAAACCTGAGACCACGTGCTTATCGTAAGAAGACCGGATTTTTTCGAATGATCGTCTAAAGAAAATTAAGCTAGAAAGATCCCGGGTTCTGTTACGACGGCACGCGAGAAAAAAAACTGCGAAATCATTTTTTTGGATATCTTTTTTTTTACGATAGGTTTAAGTTATCACAAACAAAATGATAAAGTGTATGCCCACATCAGTGAAGAAGCAAACACGTGTATTTCGAGGGACCAGTGCGGTCATCACCCTTCCTTCATTTCATGATTTGGCTTGGACTCTCGGATTTAGGCATAACTGAGGTGTTTTTCGGTAAAAAAAGGGGGAAAATCAATGTCGTACTATATCAAAATACTGTCCGAACAAGCATAGTACAACCTTTTTTTTAAATAATAATCAAGAACAGACATAGGGCATTCAAACAGTACTCCACACCGACTCATAGGGCCTGAAGCACGAAATACTGGTTGACGGCGCGCGGAATTGACTTCACCGGCATGAACACCGGCTCTCTTTTAGTCCACGTTTAAACCGATGGGATTACAAGTTATACCAATATTTAAAGGGGAAAGTCTGTACTTACCTTCACCAGAATTTGGTGTCTGTCCGAGCGTTGCTGGTTAAATCAGCGAAAGAAAGGTGTATGAATGTGGTGCGTGCAGCGATGGATGACTGTCTTCGTAGATTAATGGCAACTGTCCAAAATTTGGGAGGACATTTCGAATGATGTTGATAAAATTATATTGCAAATTTAATAACCTTTCATTTCATATATAATTTTTATGTATATCTCCAAAGGTGAATCAAGAATTTCCTAAATAGTTTATGACAGAACTTATGACCCGACTAAGTATATACTTTGAACTCAATGACTTGAAAGCAAATGCCGATGTTCATTCCACAAACATTTGCCCTTAACCTTATGAACGCCAGTGGTCAAACGCATCGGCGCCCTTCCCACGCCAAGCCATAAATTCAGAGCAAATACCTACAAATAAAATAGGAATGCCAACGATGTTATCGATTTAACAGCAGTTACAAAATTCTATACAAGTAAAAGTAGACATTAGAACTACAAACGAATAAATCAGGTAATAATAAGATACATCACTAATCTCGTTCGTGTAGGCATTCGCTGTCGGGAAGACCCGACTCTGGCGTGGTTGGCACGACCTTTGACAGCTTTCTTGCGTGCGAGGTAATGATGTGACATTTCAAGTAAACTTATAATTATTATTATAAATTATAAACAACAAGGTAAAGAAAGGGTTGTCTATTAGGAGTACGAATTAATTACTTAGCTTTAGTTGATTTTCTCCGTTTTTACTTAAAGAGGCCTGTTACATCTCGATCATGATTAAATGAAACGTAAGATGCCCCTTTTCACATTTTATAGTAATTTTCCAGTTGTATTTATCGTTTTTATGGAAATAGGATAATAAATTCATGCTTAGTATAACAAATTTTCACTCTGCGAGAAAAAGCTGAGTTCGGACGGCCGGCACATAGTTATTTTGTAGTAATTTTGCAGTTGTATTTATAGTTTTTATCGAAATAAGATAATAAATTCATTATAAAATATTATGAAGTAACAATTA
The DNA here is from genome assembly GCA_958496325.1 of Nomophila noctuella. Lineage (NCBI taxonomy): Eukaryota > Metazoa > Arthropoda > Insecta > Lepidoptera > Crambidae > Nomophila > Nomophila noctuella. Next base: position 2,882,087 of record OY292485.1, read on the forward strand.
TTCTGGTATAAATTTTGTTCAATAATATTATCGTATAGGTGAGATTCACAGCAATCTTAAAGCGATTTTCAACGTTTTTTGGTTTAGAATAATTTCTAAGTAAAATCAATGACATCTAAAAAATCAGAGGCCGCTACGAACTATTCGACTATTTAAGAGATAACATTCTATTTTTTTTAATTTCATTTGTTTAGAACAGTAGTTCAATCTAGGAGCTCAAAAGTGCCTTCGCGCACTTAATGAAATTTCTAATATAAGTCGGTATTTTGGTAACCCAATGAAACAAAAGCGTTCAGATCTTGAAAGTTTTATTCATCATCCTCTTCTACACTTCCTAACACACGAAGGAGTTCTTCGGTAGTCATTTGACTGCTATCCATTTTTATTCATATTACACTCCCCGTTATAAATTAAAATAGGATAGGACATCACTAGCAGTCTCCCGTAGCGCTAATGACGTCACCGCTTGACGTGTCTTCCCGACTGTGGCGTACAGGTAACTGTCTATGCGCTGTTCCGTAGGGATGCGCGAGAGTGAACAGTTAACTATCGATCGATAGATATAAATAGTAATCATTTTTCAATAATTTCATAAATATTACGCATTAAGAATATTCAGATACAAATAGTTGCTATTAAAAAATAATTACCGATGTAGTAGTAAGCTGCTTTCAATAAAATATTTCATAAATTCAAAATTTAATTTACAAAACTTACCCATCACTAGCTGTCGTGTCTTGCCGACTGTGGCGTGAGGAGAACACCATTTTGGTTAGCAATATTTAGTGATAATTTTTTCTAGTGAAATGTAACTGATGGATATATCTTCGTGCCATTTTACAATATATCATTAAAGTACTTTTAAATAATAGGAAAAAGAAACACAGAAAAGTTGATTAAGTATGTTTATTTTGTGTTTTAGAAATGTCGTTTTCTCGTCGGCCATACACGACGGTGGCGTGTTGGGCACTTTTTCATTTGTCGTCCAGTGCCGACCGTGGCGTTCAAAAGGTTAACAAGACGCGAACCAGCTAACCTCGGCTTTGTAGCCAAGCTCTCTGACCACTAGACCACCGGCCCGTCACTATTAGTAATTCGTCACATTAGGGACTAGGCTAGCATGTCTACTAAAACTCCATCCAGTACCTGCCGTTTGGATGCGTCTTCTTTCAAGGATCCTGATAGTATCTCCACTTCTTCAACATCTTTAAACCATCCCGTCCATCTTGTTTCCACACTAGTTTAATGGAGTGTGGCGTGCTGCAAGCCGGGAGCGGTTGCATTCAGATCAGAGTTGGGCAACAATGGGCGAGCGGCCGTCACGGGCGCTGCGCTGATAGTCATGCTATGTGCGTCCGTGTGTGGTTGAAGGGATGGGTTGGCTTGCCTAAGATAGTCGTTAGAGAAATGTTATGTATCGATAGGTATTTATTTCTATTTAAATCTGATTCGTATGACTGATCACCGCTGCCCATGGACGCATCATATTTTAAATTAAACAAACATCTAGACAGTAGAAGTGAGGTGACAACGGAACCAGTTATGTGCTGAGTTTTAAAGTGACAAAAGTATGTGCGGTAGAATAGCGAACCTCCAAATCTTTGCTGAAGTTTTCCCAGACGACAACAAAATATGAGGGTTTGATATACTGGGTCACGGATAATTGCTTGAATTTGCCTCTGTTTTTAATTGTACTGGGCCCGAAGTTACGCAAAGGATAATTGTTAGAAGCCCGTAGTTGTGACGTATCCGTTTAGCCTTAGCTTTGTTTTTCGGTTTCAAAGGATAAACATATCTAAAAATCTTTGTTATTCTTATCTTTCGTCACACATAATAACATATCCTTATTAGTTCCAGTTTTAACCGTGAAATTCGCTTCCGCGCCTGTCTTGCGTCGAATAAGAGGTGCGTCATGTTACGCAAGAGTAGGCCTAGTATAACGTATTCTAAATCGGATAATACCAAATAGTAATAATTTATTTCGGCTGTTGACTTCTTCTATTGTAATAGCTTCTAGATATTTTGTTAAGTTTTACATTGCAGATATCATTGGATAGCACATAAATAGCTATGCCTGCAAATTAAGCTTGAACCTATAAATGTCTTAATGGAGTAAGCGTTCAACCCATATTTTTAAGGGAAGCAAGATTTCAATTGATGAAGGCTTCGTCCTGCAATGGGACTTTAAATAGGGAGAGAAATAAGATAGGCTTCTCTTTCTTTTTTTTATTTCGATGCCAAAACAAATATTTAATTTAATTTGAAAGTTGGAAAAAAGAAGAATAAGCTGATAGGTACTTTGTACTTTTACTGCCTGAAATTTTCCCCATGGATATCGGTTTCCGCGCACATAATGTTATATTATAGCTTATAGGCTTCCCCGACAAATAAACGAATCAAGTATCCAAAACAAAAATATTTTTTTAATTCTATCCAATAGTTCCTGACATCAATGAAACTCTTCAGCTTTCTCATATTCCTAAAGATTAAAATGTGTGCATATTTTAATTGTCTGTACCGTTTGTTCCAGCTGGTGGTGAACCTGGCGCTGGTGATCTACCGCGCGCTGGACTACCAGCACTCGGAGGATGAGGAGCGGCTCATCTCGCCCGACCTCGAGGGGCTCATCACCGAGATGACGTCATGCGACGTCGTCGGTGAGTGCTGATCCCTATTCATTCATTTGATCGGCCCGTTGGTGTAGTGGGCAGAGACAATAGCTTCGAAACCGAGGGCCGCGGGTTCGATTCCCGCTAGGTGCGAATGTTGGTGTGATGAACATCGGCATTTGTACTCGAGTCCTGGATGATAGCCGTACCCTAGCTTTAATTGTGCAAGCTTCAAGCTTAGTTTGGGGCTAGGCAATGACAAAGTTTCTGATAAGGATGGGAAAAAATGGCTACAGAAAAACAGAGTGAAGCAAGATAGCTCACATTGTTTCGCCTATGACGTTTTCTTAAATACAGTGTTTATTATCATCGTATTGGCCATCTACATGAATAGTTACCAAATAACTACCTAACATTAGCTTTACATTCATCCTACTTCTTGAAACGCTACATAAAATAAATCTAAGCGCCACTGATAACGCAGTCACTACTGGATTACATTCGACAGTTCGTATCTGCGTCAATGAATCGAGTTATCGTATAGAGATTTGTGTTTCTACGTCATCGATAACACACTTCAGAATATCAGTACCTGTCAATTGTTTCAAAGGTTGTTTAATATGAATGTCAATTCGGTTGGCAGGCAAGCACAAAGCCCATCTGATGGTAAGCGGGTAGGCTGGTATTCATTAAGGAACTGTAGGAAACGTCACTCAATTAGGCTTCTCAGATTGAATTTCCGGCCTTTTATTTCTGGCTGGCTTCCCATTACAATTAACGCAACACAGCCAGTTCTGTTAGGGAGACACTTTGGTTTTCAGCACAACGTTGCATTTTCGTACAAATTGATCGTTATTAGTTAAAAGAACAGCCATTTACGTCGACGGATTGTCGGTCAAACCAAACCCTCAGCATAGAATCGAAAGCGTATTCAAATAACTCGTGCAATAGACGCTATCGGAACAAAACTGCCGTCACAATGGAGTTTAGAGTCGAGTAAGCTGTAGTGCAATTTAGTTTTCTCCAGTGGCTGCACTGAACTTTCACCTTATTGACCTTTATGTTCTGTCACGTCCGCTGTGAAGTATCTAAGGGGCGGCCGGACGATTTATCACAGCTTATATTGTAGAGTAACGGCCCATTAATGTCGCAGTGTAGGGCAAAGGCCCTTGTAATTGAAAGAGTACGTCGGGGTAGACATCCGGACTTGATGTTGTAAAACTTGGTATATAATTTGGAAGTAATTAACTTCTATTCGTACAGGTAGAATGAAAATGGCGCTAGATGCTGACAGTTCCTTTGCCATTAAAACCTTACGACACAGCTTAAAGAAATCTTCATCAATATGTTGGCTCCATCTATAAAACGACATTGTGCCAATATAAAATTATAGCATTCAAAGTTACAAAGCGCCCAAGCATCGAAATAACTTTCATTGGAATAGTTATTTATTTCTATTGATTGCTGACACGAAACCCAATTCTATGAATGACCCCAGTTATAAAACGTGCAAGCCATAACAATTTTATGCTTACATTGTAAACAGTGAACTTTTGTGCTGTCCAATTACGAGCTTACATAAACTTTACGATGCAGTAATCGATATGAATGGTAATCGTTCGATAATTCGATAAGTGTTTGAAAATATCAAATGATGATTCCGTCGCTTCTTAAACATGGTCCGACCATATCATTACGTAGTTTCGAGTAAATCACAATTGTATATTAGAGTTTTTAATATCGATTTATAATTTATAGACGACTTGTTTATCGATTCCCGCTGCGATAGATCGATAAAATACAATTTAAAATGTACCCGATCGTAGGTTTTTTAAGGTGTCAATGCATTTTCGATAGCATGTATAATTATGATGAAATGCTCGTCGTTTTTCAATTCCGTCGATTTGTTTTGGTTTAGAACTATCCACCGGATTAACTTGGGTGTTTTTTTTTCTATAATGCATGTAATTGAAATGTTATTTGTATCATGCTGGGTTTCTGATGGTGAGACGTGCGTGGTCGGTGCTCGGGCAAGGCCGTCGGATGTTCCGTTACGTTTATATTAACGTGAAATGATTTGGAATCACCGTGACCGGTGAGACGCACTGTTCTATCATTGATTATGGTTTTGATTGGGCAAATGTAGACAATGTAACAGTACACAAACAACAGTTTGACGGTTTTGATGGGAAATCTTAGATAGTGACTACTTTGTAGATTCTGATTAGGTCCCTTAATATTTGAGCGATAAATCTCCTGAGCAGCAATAATGTTCCGAAGGCAGCTCAAATCCTCCGTATTTTGGATATTAATATTAATGGTGATACTTGAAATATTTGAATATAAAGCATACAATTATGTAATGGAAGTCCTCTCAAATCGGCATAAAATAAATTCTCAAGTTCTCAACCATATAAAAGTTTTTCTAATTCAATTATGTTTATTTTATTTACGTTCTACATTCCGACTTTGTTCGAATTATGTATTAGCTTTGTGTTTTCTGTTTATTTAACGTTAGAACGCGTATCGTAGGTACTATCCGTACTAGATCACGTTTAAAGATGGATTCCTGTTTGAATTGCATCCACGTATTTAATAAGATTCACTGTTATCGCAGTCACGTGTGCACACATCTCGAGTACCTACTGCACTCTATCGCACTAAACATGTAAATTGCATTATGCACTTATGGTTTAGTGTTGAATTTATCATATTTACTAATTTGTGATTCATTATTTTAATGACACGTTCTATTTTTGATTTTTGATGAAATGCATTTAATTCGTTGAAAGTTTTTATCCTGTCAAATTCAAAGTCAAATCTTTTATTTTGCAACTTGATTTACACTGAAATTCTTTTGCACGAATAGCAAACTAATGTAAAAAATATTTTTTTGTGAGATTAATACATATAAATATTTCACGACATCACATACATTGATCTGACCCCGTGTTAAGTAGCTTAAGCACTTGTATAAGTTCATCAGATTCATCTGTAGTCAGTGGGTTAACTGGGGCGACTGATACCTCTAGTAGCATTAGACTTCATAAGCTCATAAGATTAGCAATCTCAAATATTTCGTAAAATGTGTTCAGGACATTGCTATTTAGGATTACAATCTAATATATCAAAGGACATAGCCCTACCTCTGGGATCTACAGGTCGTTGCCTGGAGTCCCAAGCTCGTGCCTGTTTGAGGTCAGCTCTTTAGGGATTAGGGAATATTTCCCGTATTTCAACGACCTAAGTTCATAGGCATTAATTAATTCCCACGTCGACTCTTGAATTTTCTACACGAAATGAAATGTACCTGTGAATGTTTAAAAAGATAGCTTTAAGAGGGTCGGAATAAAAGTTTTTATTGAGCGTTGAAACCGCCCTTTTTTCTGTGCGCCTTAATTTAAAAAGATACATTTAGAAGTTAACATTTCTTGGGATAGTCACGTTCCATTAGGTTTCTAATATGAGAATGAAGAAATGATTATAGCACTGGCGATTTACACATAAGTGGATAGAAATGATTGGAAAAACTTAACATAAATCATGACTTCTACCCTGGTCTCAAAAAATGTATATAATTAAATACCAAATCTTGTTCTTTCTAATGCTAAAATTACGGACTATACATAGTTATATGAGAAGCTGCACATACTCGTAGTATAAATCCATGCCAGCGCAAGACATGTTCGGATGTTCGAATCATTCATCGAGAGGGCTCGTGTATGGCACATGTACGTCTAGTTAATGGTGAACATAATTTATGTTATTAATGCTCCGACATGGCCGTGTAAGGAAGGAGTGGCCCATGGGAACTTTCTATGGTACATTCACAACCTGAATAATTTTGGTGGAGGTATTTTTGATGGTTTGTAGACATCGATTAAGTACACAACTAAAAGGGGGATTTTATCGCGACCGCTAGGATTGTGATGATGTTGAATGACTATTATAGACATTTTAAGACAAATTCTGACATTCTGAAAGCATTAAGCAATTGTGATTTCATAACGAACAAAATTAACTCTGTAGTGTAAAACAAAACACAAATTGATTTTCCGATTCTTGTATAATATTTTACAGGTCTAAAGTACTTTTTGTTTGCGAAAAGAGCATTAAGTAATTAGGCACTTTGAAAGTGAAATGTATCAAGATAAGTTACGTTCAGCTTTGTACGACTTTGACATATTTTTTCAGACTTCTTCGGCTATGGGCCCTGTCGTACATTTTTAATATTTTTATAGTCAATGGTGTGTAAAACTGTGTACTTGTGTACACGTGCCAATTACTACTACGACCGTTTCGTAGTACCGGTGCGTAGTTTTGTTCCATCCATTGTGGTGGTGCGGCTTCGAATCCGGGTCGGGGTTAATGTGTTTTTGCCTGTAATTATTGCATTGTGCGTATTCCGCGACCCGCTGGGAGCGCGGTCAAGCGTATGTCGTTGGGAATTATGTAAATTATGTGGAGTAAAGGTGTGCCGCCATTATAGTCTGATGTTCTTTATGTGGTGACTAACGGTTGGACTCGTTATTATTTCTCCGGCTAAATGCTCTATAATTTTGTAGTCATCTTCATTATTATTTTTTGAGATGAGATCCTAAGACTTCTTGGTATCAAGCAATCTAACAACTAAACTTGCTTGGTGAGCTTAAGGACCTAACTTAAAAAAATAGAAGATACGAGTATGTACAAACCATATCGCTACACATTTTAAGAATTTAATTTTAATTGCCAATATGGAGATTTTGAGTCCACAGTCCCGCAGTATTCGACGTACTCAATGCTGTTCTGTTTTCAAATTAGATCTCGAATTAATTACTTGTTTCAAAGACGTATCAGATAAGGTGATTGTTTTTAGATTAGATAGTAGATAAGTGGAAGATCGTCCGAGATAAAATAATAATGTGTAAATTGTTAACGTCGGAATAGACCGCAATTAACTGCGGCCAACAATGGAGGGAACGTTTTCACTATTTACATATTATATTCCCATCGCATTCCAGAACGCGCAGTTACCTTAAACTTTTATGCCATGGCAATAATGGCAGACGAAATCAAGTAAGCATACTCGTACTTGGTATAACAGATTGTAAGATGAATGAATATTGACGAAATATGCAAGACACAGAAGTTTGAAATAGAGATAGTAATATGAATATCAATAAAATGCATGTAAAGCATTATTTATATCCTATACTGATCGCGATTATCTCGCGAATAAAAAATCAAAAAAATATTTTATCATCTAGTCACACGTGTGTCCAGTATTAAGTGTCAAGAAGACGACGTATCTGGAATTTGAATCTCTTCCTACATTATTATGGATGTTCGTTCACACAATCATTTTCCGGCATAATTTACAGATTACCGGAACTCAATGCACTTTCCGTTTCGTCGTCGATCCAATCAGCGGTTTGTTTACAATCCTTGTCAACATTGTAGCTTTCTATAAAGCTTTTAACACTTGTCTCGGCGTCGGGCATGACATTTTCGTTCCTGTCGCTCGCACCACGAGACCTTTGAGCTCGCCTCCCAGCACGCTCAGCCCACAATGAAATGAGACGATTCGTTCCGCCTGTCTTTCACCTCCCTTTCCAACTCGAGTCTCACTCAATCTAAATTAACTTGTCATATTTTCTGCTTTTCCTAGGAGCTGGTGGTTTTTGCTCTTGTACATCGTCGCGGTTGATATACAAGTAATTTCTTACGGAGTTTACAGCTTCCTCAGATCACAGACGAGGGCCCGATTTCATTGCGTTTTAATCGCTCGCACCGGAAAGTGTACCGTTTTATATAGATGGTAATTTTATGCCAATCTTCGAGAAATGATTTAAGAGAAAAATGTTAGAACAAAAAGTTAAATACTCGCAGTGTTGTATAAAATTGAGGTTTGTTTTACTTTAAGTTATTGAGGTTAATAACCTCGAAACTGTATCATGAATAGACTTTACAAAACCTTATTCTTACCCTTAAAAGTTGGTACTGACGCTAAATGTTATGAGTAACTCCAGTGTAGGCATTTAATTTTGGACAAAATTTTAAGCAATCAAAGTATAAATATACTTTGATTGATGTTAAGAAAACATTAAGCACATTATATTTAAGGTGTCTACGAGAAAAAAAATATCACCAAAAGAGCACTATTGTGAATCAAAAAAAAGTTTCATCGAAAACGTGACGCACACTTGCTCTAAAACGCATGAACTCATCTACAATCAACATCTCGATGCAAGTGGTGAGTCGCACAACAATCATGCTCGCACAATGCGATCCAATGTGCTCAGTAGTACTACTGTGATATTGTCCCACAGCCGATGCTATCAACAAATCGATTCAATTGAAAGGGCTTTGGCAGAACATCGATCACGAGGGTTCACGGCCAGCGGCCCGTTAGTCGCGGTCGTGGGCGACGGCATCGATACTTTCGATCGATTGATGCGTCGCGCTATCGAATCGGGTCAGTGGGTTGCATTGGGAACCTTCAGTTTCGAGCTTTGGCTTGGGAAGCCAACGTAGGTGAGTGGAATCGATACTTTAAATCAATTGATGCGACGTGCTATCGAATCGGGCCAGTGTGTGGCATCGGGGACCTTCAGTTTCGAGCTTTGGCTTGGGAAGCCAAGATACTTTCGATCGATTAATGCGACGTGCTATCGAATCGGTCCTGTAGGTGAGAGGGGTTCTCGGTAATTTTAAGCAATTAATTGGGAAGCCTAGGTAGATAAGAAGATCCAGTAAACGATTACGAACTTATTGTAGTCCAAAAATTGGTGCGCAAGCGCAAGTGGACTTACTCGTACTATAATTATCTTTCTTTTTTAGCACATAATGACGGGACATGAATCTGTCACGACTGAAGAGACTTTCCGCACATGTACTGAAATATGATAAAACAAGCAGAGGAGTTATTGTTTTAATATGATAGTCCTTCTGCTTGCACTTCCTATTCTCTCACTCTCATTGCTTATAATGGTGGATCTGACATCAATTGGGCAATTTGGGCATGACCAAAGAGACCGAGGTGCCATGACTATTCATGACCTATTATTTTCCGAATAGAAAACCTCGCTTGTGAATTTTTCACATGTCTCACTGTAAATTTTTATTCTCTGATGCCTAAAAAATCCAATAAAAAGTATCTCATTGATGAGATGCGTTATCGAATCGGGTCAGTGGGTATCGGGCAGGTGCGAATACAATAGACGTCATATGGATGCATTGTTTACGATCGCGGGACCAACTCAGTTTCCCGTTATGCATGTATCTATTGCATCGAATTGTCATGTCTATCCGTTACTCATCTGGGAAAGAGATATGGTTTCCTTTTGTTATTTTATACAGTCGCCTACTTATATGGGCTATGGCTTTTTATAAAGTGTCTCGTCTTTCCTAAGTTTCAGAATTATTTTCCGATGTCTTCAAAAGAGTTATGTCACTGAACTTTTGCTTATTCAATTTATTTGCAAAGTAAATGGTGTTGAAATGAATACCTACATCACGTAGATGAATACTTTAGTTTGAGTAATCCTTCGTGATCTACGATCGTATGATGAATTTTTTGTCAAGACGTTTTGTATATGATATTCATCAATGTTTATAATACCTACATGTTGGAAGAGCAATAAAGGATTCATTTCAAATCGATTTGTAAGTCCACATATATCAATTTATTTTTGCGACCCTCAATGAAACATATGTACTAAGTCAGCTGCGTGCTTCTGTGCCAACTCAGTAAAAATATCTACTCGGATGAAATCATCTCATTAAAGAACAATTAACATAAAATACGTAGTTCTGTTTTATTTGCCGCAAAGTCAGTTTTTATAAAGAATAAATAGATAATGCAAACTATGTAATCCCGTCATGGCGTAAGAGTTTAACACACATCCGAACTAAAGTGATTTAAACGAAAAATACATACGTCTTCAATAGAATTTAAATTTTACATAATTAAGAATTTTCGTGTAGGTACTCTATGATTCATATAAATTTCAGAGTACAAGTTTCTTAAATAACGTACAATACTTTAATATAAAGTACGGGTGGCAACACTACTCGTGCGGTAATGGCGGCGGGCGGTGGCTAGCGCCCGCGCACAAAGCCAGCAAGGCCGCAAGGCCGCCCGACAAAGCCACGAAAAGAAAGTACTCCGCAGCTTTTACATGCAGATCTAGGAAAACGTCCTCACGACGTTCCCACGCGGCGGCGCAATTATGATAAAATCGGTACTGTTTTTATACGCCACGAAATTGATGCGAAATTAAATGCAATTTTTTATCGGATGATGCTGTATCGACGGCTCGGGTGATTGGAATAGGGCAGTGTTTTGCATCCATGATCCATGTACAACATTTTGCTAGATGGGATATTGGATAGGACAATGCTAAATGGCGAAGGTTTGTATCAATTTAATAACAGTGGGTAGATAACTAATGAAAAATAGTAACTGATTAACTCTTCATGTAAGCATAAATACAAGTAGAAGTAAAGTGCAAGTAATGAAAATGTGACGTGAAAATTTACAGGATATGATTAGTTATACTCGTTTATAATTATTAAATTAAATGTAAAATCGGCAACGATTTATAGTCGGCAAAGCCTTTTAGCTGCTCATGTGTAGTTACAACGGTAAACCCTGACGTTAACTGGACAATAACCGAAGAATAACCGATAAAATATTATTTACGGCAATTGTATACCGTAAGTTTACTTTATAAGTTGGGGTTTAAGCATATCTAATAAGCTGTCAATCATTCCGTCATAAACATTCCGGTCCATTAAAAATCAATTTAAAATATAGTATCTAATTACACCGTAAAATATTCTCCCCTTTCACCTTAAAACAAAATGTGTCAATTAAAGTAAAACCTTAAGTGCTGCTTAAAATGTCATCAAAATATGACACTTTCTCTTTACAATTTAAAGCTCTTATACTTAAGAGACCAATGTCTGATTACTTATTAGTAAAGTACGGCAGCACTTATATGGATGAAAGCTAAGAAGGTGAATATGAGTTAATAGTAATGCGCCTATAAATATCAGACAACAATGTACTTTGAAGTAAATTTAGGACATGTGTAATGCATTCCAATAAACGTTTGAAGCGAATTTCCGCGATGTTTAATGGTTAAATATAAATGTCGCTGTATACTGTTACTCAAGCAAATTATGTATTATAGAGTTATACTCGTGATAGCGAAATCACCTGCATCCAACTAGACACAGGACAAATGCAAGTTTTTCACATTACCTGTGTGATATTTCACGTTTATTTTTGCACAGAAACTTATTTATTCGTCATAACTCGTAGCTCGTAGTAACTTAACTCATAGGCTCGGGACTTCGACGCGCTACCCACTAAAAACCTGCGGTTTCCTTCTCACCCGTTTACTGGGAGGGACTAGTTCGGACCAGTCGACCAGGACTAGGCGGTCGCCCAGTATCTTACCGGTACTCCTGACCTTATGGTGGGTTTAGAACCTACGACTCTTAGGATTCGTAAGCTACGCCAACGGTGTGTTATTGGCCCGTGGTGACCCCCCCCCCCTCATAATAGGGGTCACTAAAAAGTCACTTGCACCACCAACATCCACGCAAATCTAATGTGTTCCTGCGGTCTTTGCCACATCGTAATACAATATCGTTTACTTTCCAGTCACCGGCGGTTACCGTAAGACCAATATTAGTCGAGTCCGCGTAATGCCGGCGTAACTTACTCGCAAACTACGTGACGTTTATGAAGAGCGGTTGTATTGGATGTCAACAGCGGAATGTTTACTATGGGAACGTGATATTTAGTATTTTATGATCATTATTTTGTAAGCTTCTGTTCGGTGCAAAGGAAAATGCGTTTTATGGTTGTAAGATGACGTTATGTTATTTACGTAAATAAACAATTAACCGATTGAAATGTGTAAAAATATGTTAACCACTGCATTCAGTAGGTTGTATGTATAGGTAATAATAGGTATGATTTATTAAGTGTTTAAATTCAGTTTTCATGTCCGAAAATATAGCTTTTTACATATATGTACATGAAAAATTAATTTGAAGAAAAGAACGTAATTTTTTTCACAATAATCCCGAACTCCATTATACCACCTGTCAAACGAGGCGTGACATTCATAATTTCTATATCTTGCAACAACTGAAATCCCGCTATACAAATATCATATCATATTAATACAAAGAATCTTCACCTCTAGACTCTATCTCACATTGTGTGTGACCTTTGCTCATGTTGTTCTCTTGTACTCGTATGCAAATGTGTTTCAGCATCGATACGAATGTATCAATCTTGTCTGAGAAGCGGCCAGCATTGTTGGTGTAAGATGACTCCGCCTTTTCTGTGCTTTTGTTGACATCGAAGTGCAAATAGCTAGGACAACTTGCGAATGACGGTGTTTCAAAATGTACTCTATAGATGTCTAACTAATGTAGTTTCCAACAGCACTGCACAATGCACATTAACAACTTACAAGGTTGGCATATGAATAACCTGCTTTTGAAATAACCTTCCCAATTGAGCTTCCTTAGTCAAAGTCAAAGTCAAAGTGGTTTATTTTGCAATTTGATTTACATAGAAATTTTTTTGCACGTCATATCTTTTTTTTTCAACCATTAGAAATATAGCATAACTAGCGGTCACCCGCGACTCCGTCCGTCTGCGTGGATTTCGATTTCAAAAAGCTAAAGCCTCGTCAAATGGACTATCCAACACTAAAATTATTTTCCAAATCGAACCAGCAGTTACTAAGATTAGCGCATTCAAACAAAGAAACAAACTCTTCAGCTTTATTATATTAGTAGTATAGATAGAGGGTTCTCAAAAAAAATTATGTAAGTTTTTATGACAATATGATAATGAAGATTATTTTTATAGTTACAATGATTTAACTATCACGTATTTTGCCTATAAAAAGTTCAACAAAGCTCTATTTCGTCGTAATTTCAACTAATGCGCCTTCACGCTAGTTAAAAACATTGTCATTAAAATGTGACAAACAAGAATTTGTCTGGGAAAAGTGCTTTTATAAAAGTAATGTTAGATAACTTGTAACTAATGTAACCTATTGTCTAAACTTTGCGAATAAATGTTATCTAAAGATACGTTTATCATGCGTAGTTTGAAAGCGGAAGTTGATATGAATGGTAAAGAATGGAATGGAAAGCATAATTTGCATCTAAGATGCAGTGAGATGTGTAATGGCCGACGACTCATTTGGAGTAGTAGTTGAAGTCTATGGAATATGGTTTTTTAATTATCGCACTGATAAACGGTTTTAAGCTAGCAGCTAAAGATTTTTTGTTAAAACCTTTTTGCATACTTCAGAGGCACTTCCAATTTTCTCCGTAATTATTAGCAACCATGATTACTCAGTCGAGTACCAGAAGCTTTTCTATATTCCTCTTTTAAGGTCAGCTAAATTGTTGTGGGTTTTACGTATTATGTAAATACGGTCATAAAAAAAGCTTCCTTATTCTTTAAGGTGCGATTGAATTAGTCGATATGTGTATGTATGTATGTAGTATTTATGAGACAAAAACAGACCGTTACTAAAACTTAAAGTATTTATGTAGAAACAGGAAAATTCGTTAGTTGTAATGATTTAGCTTGACGAATAGGTAGGTAAGGTGTTAAGTTTACGAAGAAATAATTTGAACCGTTTAAAGTAACTCATAGTCAATTAAAATGTACATTGCTTTAGTCTTGTTTAATTAAAGGAGCTTAAGTTTAAGACCAAAATAACTACGTAAAACATCAATTGGTCCAATCGAAGTCTTGCAGTACACCTGAGTCAATTAGAGCTCGTGATCTTGGAGAAGGCTTCGGTTAAAAACATATAAAGCTAAAGAGGCACAAATTACTTTCCTAACGAACGCTCACTTGCTATATAAAAGTACAGTCAGTAATACTAACTTATACTACTTTATTCGTAAAGCTTGGATTTTGGTCTCTGTTTTAAAAATAATGCTTTTGTTCTGATGAAGATATGTGAATTCAATCTGCCTATAACCCTTCCTGCCTAAAGTAAGCACTTATGTTTCTCTTCGCTGAGACCCTAATTGTGGCGACATGGTAAACCGAATGTTATTAATAAAAATGGATGCGCTATTATAGAAAACCATGTTAACCAGTGACAGCTTAAACCCAAGATGTTCTCGTGCATTTTATTGACGAAAAAAGCCATTCCTCCAAACCTCGAATTTGTAAGTGTATTCTCAACTTCTTCCCTGAGTATACACGCGCCCGAGTGCGAGCAAGCACAGTCATAAAGTTATCGAACCGATAGTCTTCAGACACACAGTCTCCATGGGAAGGCAGGCTTATCTATATGTATAATGACGTGCAAAGTCCGAAATCCAAACCAAAATCAAGCGGAGACGTGGAAAACCAATTCTTTATGTTCACCACTTTTAATCGCTTATATACCAAATTCTATCTAGTCCATGATTCCATCATCCTTCCATCATCGTTTCATCCATCAAGTATGGATGAAACGAGTTCTCCCCCGAGTGTACCCAGCCGAGTGCGAGCGCAGTCACATAGTTAATGAACCGGTAGTCTTCGCACACGCAGCCTCCATGGGAAGCCGGGCTTATCTGAGACAACGGGCAACGGTTAACAGTTATTTATTGTCTCCCACGACCAACGTGTACGACGACTGTTACATGGGACCTATTAAATGTACGATTACAAACTGTTCCCGGGTATGCGATTCGCTTTTTCGAACTTGGGTTACTGATGTCCACGTTGGTGTATTGTGCCGATATTATTGACGCGTGATTACCATTATTTTGTTTTAACTGACCAATAAAACAATAATCAATAATAAATGCCGTGGTAACATAATAATATGAATTCATTGATTGTAATTTATTTTGTGTACAAAGCTTTTTGCTTATTCTTTTGCAAATTAGAACGCAGTAATGGACTTAGAACAATCAAATGTATACCCCCAAATTTCAATAATTTCGTCACTCGCGAGAAACTCCCAAACAATTTTTATTATTGGCATCTAGCATTTTCAAATAGACGATGAATAGCGTTTGCCTCCGTCTCCTCCAATAGTATCGTTCCTCACTCGAAACATCAAACAAATTGACACTAAGCATATCAAATGGTCACCCGGTGTCGCCACGTCATCGCCCGGCGCCAACCGTCCAGTGAATAATGTTCGCATCGATTCATAATGCATTTGCGACTGCAATTGGCCGCAAGCCTGTTAAATATCATGGCGGGAATACAGGGTTGTCTAACAACAACTTTGACGATTTAGGGTCACTGTATGCGATGATGTAGAGCAAATACATGTTACGGTGATATTTCTGTTTAAATTATTTAGAGCACTGTCTAAAGGATGTTTAACATTTACGAAACGACACTTTGTAGATACACATAATTTATTTCATTTCGTACAGAGAACAACATGGAACTGTTAACCCAAAACCAATGCTAGCAAAAAAAATCAGCATAGTATTAATTTGCAACTTAAGGCTACATTCAAGCATTTAATAAGCGGCAGCGTGAACTAGCAAACTGTCAAATTTACGTAACCCCTAATTTTTTTAACCAATATTCTGCACCATATTTCTCTACTAAACGTCCTTTGAACTTTGATCATTCGTATGTGCAAGGCCTTAGCACGCAGCTCAATTGATAAGCACGCAAATGATCTTTGTTTCCCAGCGGCGAACGCTGTGTCCTTAAGGGAAGACCGCGTTGCGTAAGACCATGTTCGCGCTCTGACTCACTGCTGGACAGCGGTGTGTTGCTGGCTTGAACTTTGACTTGGTTATGTGATTAGATGAAACAGTGTGTTAAATAGATTATTCTGTGGTGTGGATACGTAGTAAGAATCGCCATTGATAAGTACGCAAATGATCTTTGATTCCCAGCGCGGCAGCGGTTACGTCCTTCAGGAAAGACCGCTTTGCGCAAGACCATGTTCGAGCACTCTGACTCAACGCTGGACACTGCCGGCGTGAACTTTGACTCGAGTATGTGATTGGATGAAACAGTGTGTTAAACGGATTATTCTGTGGTGTGGATTAGTAGTAAGAATCTCCATTGATAAGCACGCAAATGATCTTTGTTTCCCAGCAGCGAACGCTGTGTCCTTAAGGAAAGACCGCGTTGCGCAAGATCATGTTCGTGCGCTCTGACTCAACGCTGGACGCTGCCGGCGTGAACTTTGACTTAGTTATGTAATCAGATGAAACGTTTGGGTTAAACGGATTAATTCAAGGCGTGAAATAAGTAGTAGTTGGAAAACGGTTTGATTACGTTATTGTTTTCATTATTTTTCTACATATATTTCGGCTTATATATAAGCCGCTATGCGTCAGTCAATGTACAGCGTTTGAACATCAGAAGAACTTATTTGGACAAATTAGGGAGCAAGACGGCCGCTTGACTCCACAAATGATGAAGATTGAGTATTGCCTGTCTTTAAAATCCCAAAGCTGCAAAGACTCAAAGCTGCAGAGCGCAGGCATTTGAGATGTGGTGCTGAAGAAAGATGTTCTGCATATCCTGCACAGCATCTCGAACTAAAGTATATAGCCATTGTATGCGAACGTAAGATCTCTAAATGGCTGTCATCAGAGTGTCGGCGAGGAGTCTTGCAGTACTTTACTATTCAAGGAAGAAAACCTCATACCTTCACAGACTGTGGAATAGACCGTAGCCTCGTTTTCATAGACTCCACAGTATGACTAAGATCACAATATGCAGATCATGTTTAATCCAGATTGGCCTTGGCGTACAAGTGTGGTCGGGTTAGCCGTCACGCGTCGCGCACGATCCGCCACAGTTATTGACACCGGCGAATTGTGGCGCCGCAACTTGCGTAAGCGCATGCTTGCCGTAGTACACTTTGATGAAGTAGTTTAGTAATTTGTAAGAGCTCGATGGCGTAGTGGTTAGCGCGCTCGGCCTGCGAGTGCAAAGTTAAGCAACTTTCGAAGAGGCCGGTCATCGGATGGGTGACTGAAAAAAAAGAACTGGAGCTCCTCCGTGCTTTGGAAGGCACGTAAAAGGCTTTCATACTCCGTCTGATCACTCTAAGGTCGTCTCAGATTGCTGACCCACCGAACTACGTTTGTTTGTGTGAACTCGAAAATTATAGGAAGTTCTGGTTTGAATTGAAAAGATCTTTTTGATTTGGATAGTCCATTAGACGAGGAAGGAAAGCCATAGTATAACACTATGCGTGCGAAAACCGAATTTCACGAGGACGGAGTCCCGGGCGGCCGATAGTATTTAGATTATAATCTTCAACTTATTGTTTTAAGCAACTAAAGTAGTTGGCTTCCTACTTAATCAATTTTACTATAGTCCATGATTTGTGCGTGCTGCTGAACCGCGAACTTCATTCTTGCCATTGATCGTGGGCAGCGACTATTGTTCATTAATCAACAATTTTAATTGATTGTCAATTGTTAATGGCTAGAAGAAAGACCTGTTTTGGAAATTTAACATTATAACGAAAAAAAAAAACAGAAGCATTGTTAATCTTATCTATTGGGAACGTTTAATATCTATGCGTCCTCTTGGAGGGAAGGGGGCGGATAGTTATTTAGTGATTCTTTGTCTTTTAATTTAATAAATGACTCGCCACCCAAGAACACAAGGCGGAATTTACGATTATAAAAATAGTATAATAGACGGAAACTGTTGTCTATGGGCAACAGTGCGTATAAGGAAATATGTCTTTGAGGTGACCACTCTAAACATAGAAGTTATACTTTAATGATAGGCATCTAAATAGAATGATTAAAAATGTACTATTTTTAAATCCGCCGTCACATTGGACCGTAAAAGAGAAAATATTCCAATTTCGAAATTCCGGTGCAAATTGAAAAGACCAGCAATTATTTCAAACTATGGCTCGATATTAATATGAATAAGGCGCCTTTGACCTGAGATTGACGCGAGTATGCAACTAGGGGAACTAGAGGAGTTTTCGACTGAGCACGAGGAATTCTAAGGACGAAACGATAAGTGAATATATTAATCCGCCACTGAACCATGAAATTGAGTAGCAAATATGGGCTTGAAATATTAATACTGCCGCCCTAGGATAGAAGAACCTCATATCTTTCTGTTAATCTTGAAAGAACACGTGTAGATCGTGCCGAGGCATGGTCATTATTTGGCAAATAGTACGAGAAGCAGCTCGATGGCGCAGTGGTTAACGCGCTCGGACTGCGATTGTTAAGTTAAGCAACTTTCGCAGATGTCGGTCATCGGATGGGTGACCGAAAAAAATCATCTTGTGCTCCTCCGTGCTTCGGAAGGCACGTTTAGCTGTTGGTCCTGCGCCTGATCTCTCTACGGTCAGTGTCAGATTGCTGACCCACCAAAACTAAGAGTAACGGAATAGGTAGAACACTTGTGCTTGCGCACTTACTTGTGCACTATTATATATCCTGCAGATCCGGCTGATTGTAAGGTCTATTATTGAAGGGTATTGCATCACATGAGAAATCTATGCGTGGATTCGTACTATTACTCGCCCGTGACGGAAAACACCGTAAGAAAACCTGCACATTCAGGTAGTTTCTGCTGTTCAGTTAGATCTGAATGTGTAACCATGATCCAATCTGTCTGTTTCCCCTCTAAGCTTCACTGTAATAACCAGACTCGCCAAATCCTGGATCTTGGCCCAAGTGGACCCCGCACAGAAACGGGATAAACGCTAGGAAGATAGACAGACTGCAAAAGGCTGATGATAACGTAGACTTCTTGTTTGTTCCAGACGATGACGAGGAGTGCGGCATCCTATCGGAGGGTTCGGAGACGTCCGAGGGCGGGCGCGCCGACACCGACGACGAAGGCATCGAGCGAGACGCGGAGCCCGCGCCGCGGCGCCGGCGCAGGCGGCGGAGGTTCATGCTCAGGGATGTTATTGAGGTGAGTTGCTATGGGGTTAGTTAACTCATCGTCTGAGACTGATACTATTGCTAAGGATGTCCTGATCGCATCATCGGGAGATCTATGTTTAGCGATACAGTTGATGGCGTAAGCGACGACGATGGCTTTAGAATCCGGATATATCTATACTTACTTACATAATAAAGCTAAAGGGTTCGTTTGTTTGTTTGTTTGAACGCGCTTATCTAAGGAACTACTGGTTCCAATAGGTTTTTTTTTGCGTTGAAATACAACGCGAAAATCATTAATCATCTCATCCATTAGACGAGGAAGGCTTTAAGCTGTAGTAAAACTCTGTATGTACGGAAACCGAATACAACTCGGAAGGATTCTCGACCGCGCTAGTAATTCCATAGTCAGGAAATCGTCAACCAAACTTCTTCGCAGAAATCCAACATCAAATTTATAGTCGTTATTTCGAAAATAAACATTAAAAGAAGAGATTGAAAGAGCGTTGTTTTCTTAAATACTGATAAATCCAATTAAGCAATCTGTTGGATGTTCACCTTAGCAAATAATTAAGTAAAAGTTCTAACAGTTTATTTTTCTGATGGAGCCCAAAATTAAGTCTCTTACTGGACTAATTCACATGCTGTCCGATATTATTAACTGTTATCTAAATAAAAATCATTTCCTTTGAGTAACAAAAGACCGCCGAAATCTGTCACACAAAATAAAATTTATTATGAAATGAGGGAAAAACAATGGTATTAGAACAGGAAATAGATACAACGCAGTGATTCCGTGGGAAATGCTTGTGGTTTTATCGGAGCACAAATAGTGTCCTTGGTCGTAATAAAATTGTGGATTTATTGTTACGAGTGCTCTGTTGGCGCCATGAGCACTTGATACAATTTTATTAGGCATCGTCTTCTACTTTCACTTGGGACTGTCTCGTGGTTCCGGCTAAGCGATTCCCAACTGGTTCAATACGTGGGAGTTACAGGATGTTTACGGTTTAAAAAGATTTAAGGTTAGATTAACAACTCTATAATTGGTAATCTGACATTGATCATATCGAAAAAATACAGTCAAAATTAAATAAACTTATGGATGGTGTACTAGCGGCCACCCGCGACTTGTTCCTTGTGGATTTTGTTCGATTCGAACAAGTAGTTCTTGAGATTGGGGCGAAAACAAACAAACAAACTCTTCAACTGTATTATATTAGTATGGGAAATCTTTGGAAGCTTGCGCCAAAAGCTTTATGAGAAAAAGCATAATTAATGCAAGAGAAAGATACTCGCATTAATTATTATGAGCTTAAAGTCCATCCACTTCGTTTCATTTCGTAGCCATCTCGAAACGAGACTAGCAACTGAAAGTCTCATTCCCTATAACAAACTCGAAGAAGTAGGAAATAATAAAAAAATAAACCATATGCAGGACAAATAAGGTTAAATACTAGTGTTCTTCAGATTTCAAGTACATTTTCATATTATGTGACTTCAATAAACGGTCATGCGCGTTATGTCACTGTACACTGTACGATCTCATTCTCAATACTTCCTTTTATTTTGCAACTGCAAATGTAACTTTAACCTCATTTCGACTGCATTTTAGGATCGCTATTGTTGAACTGGTACATTGTAACAGTTCCAATCCTTGTTAAAAAATTGCCGTCCTGAATCCACTCAATAGCAACAAGATCTTATGTTGTATGTCAGAGAGATCACGCATTCGTTTTGAGAATAGAACATACGTATTCTTACGAATGTATTATGTAATGTTGTTTGTTGCTGCATTTTTGGCAAATGCCCATTTGTCACCTATGTAGGTGACTAGTGTTGTTCAAGTGTGAACTTTTCGAGTTTGAACGAATTTAACTTAGTTTTAGAATCGCGAATTTCAACACTTTTGTTTTAACCTCGAAATCTAAGGCTCTATGACACTTAGTCGATCGACTAATGACATTTTTTTTTAAAGAATGCTATCTGATTATTTGTTAAAAAACGCTCAGCTATTTCTTTTTAATGTTTGATCCTTGTCATACCGAATATTTCATAGTCCATTGCTATTAATGTGCTATTTGACTTGAAGATATTTTTACCAACTTTTAAAAAGAAAAGGTCTTTATTAGGATCTATATTTTCCTCATCAGTCATCGCGCACCTTAATGGTATCAGATACGACATACGAGTTCGTATGTCACATGGTCACATCCATTGGTCAGCCCTTATGAGGTGACATTGTTATGGCGTTACATCACCATCACAGTGCGTATGGCAAAGTCGTGGGCGTCTATTATGACATCTGCTTTCACTAGGTATTAGGGCAGGGATAGTCAATCTTTTGACCGAATTAGAGCAACAAATTTTTGAGTTCCTTGGAAACACATTTGTTCACTTTTAAATAAAGTTACTCCAAATTTTATTTACGTACATTGATTTTATTATTTATACGGTTTGATTATCTTATCTCATTAGTTATTCTTGTCTTGCTTACAATTTTTCCTTAAATAAAAAAATAAATAATGTGTGAAAAGTTAGCATATTATAAATTTTAAATAAATTACCACATAATGTAATGGAAAAGCCTGAATCGAACATCATCAGGATACTTTATTATTTACTGCAAAGCTCTATTTCACGTGCATTGATGTAAAAGCCAAAACATCCCTTCAGTCAGCTGGCAGTGCAGCAGAAGCGCAACCCTTCCACAGTAAATTAATTATCTGCTTTGACTTGCTCATCAATGGTTGACGACACCTGCCTGGTCTAATCTCGGGATAACACGTCCGCCCCGGGTTACGGCTTCGTTAAGTGAATGCGGCGTCATTACAGCTTTACCAGCTTTACCGGCAGGAGGTGACGAGATGCACTTTCTACTTTATGATTTCGTTGATGGATGTTACTTATAACCACTTTCAGACGGGATATTCTTAGATTTATAAGGAAAAGAAATGTGGATGGGTTCACTCGTATGTGAGTATTTTTGTGTGAGCCCTAAAATGTTTTTTTCTGTAAAAGTGAAACGGGCCTATTATGTATAGTGAAACTGCATCCGTTGTCATGGTAATCAGGGCTCCTCTTTTGCTTTACAACAGGCAGAGGAAAGGCAATATATCGGGCCAATAAGTATAAAAGTAACCACATATTTCTACAAAAATAAGCACATTAAAAGCTTAGCCGATTATCTCTCAAAGGAATCGTCGGGTACAGATCACAAATCACTGAATATGTATGGAAACCTTGACATACAAGAAGAAATTTAATAACATTCAACTATGTACCAGACAAGAAAGAAATACATTTTTCTTTTGTTACAAAAGAAATATGCAATATCCCTCTTTGTGATCCTTTGAGAAATATAATCCAAATCCTAGAGACAACTTGGAAGTATTCTATATAGACTCGTTTATGGTATTATCCGACTGTATCTCGCTCGCTATAAATAGGTTTTTGCCTATGTTCAATGTGTATTTTACTCGACTTTATTCTGAAATAGAGAAACAACATGGTTACTTTGAGATATTAAATATATGTATAGTGATACCCAAATATATACTGAAACTCCTAGAATACGATTAACCTACAACTGAAACAATAAATGCTATTTGATAGAGACTAACTGCAAATGTTTTTTTACGAATTCAGCTTATAGAATATCTGATATTAAAGAAAAATTTAGCTACCACTACCTAATCCGCTATCTAGCCTATCAAAAACATGATTGTAACGTTACACGAAAATTCAATATTGGATACGAATGCAGCTAAATACATGTTAAAGATAAGTACGATGACATAATTGCTACTAATTTTACTATTTAATATCCAATCGCCAACCATCTAAGAGACTGTAATTGGCACCCTACTGTGTCTCCATAACTTAGTAGGATATTAAATGTTTGAACACGCTCATGTAAAAGCTACAAGATTTATATTTAGTACTTGAAGAGCTTCTCTCACTAAGGGGTTCGGTTAGGGTAGTTCCTCAATAAAATTGAATCTGCTTTAATATTTAGGACATACTTGTACCTGGACATAAAGAGAAATTAGCAGGAATTCGTTGGCAAACTTTGATCAGTCGACTACGACTGTTACAACTAACACTTGATACTAATCAAGCTACTAAATGTTCGGGGTCAGTTACTCGTGAGAAGTTGTAAATCTTAAAGATTGAACATCGAAATTAATGTAAAGGTCAAACAGCTGTTTACATACGTGTATACATCATTAATGTCACGTTTAGTCCGGTTGTAACACCATAGAGTTATGGTTCGAAAGTCTAAATCTAACAAGTTAGCCCATTAATGACCAATTAGCACTTCAAGGCAGTTTCATTTAAATTAAGTAGTTGTAACAAAGATTTGCAAATAATGGGACTTGTCAAGTTAGAGATAAGGTAACATTTTTTAACATAACCAATCAATGTACCGCGCTAATATCGCGTT
The DNA here is from genome assembly GCA_958496325.1 of Nomophila noctuella. Lineage (NCBI taxonomy): Eukaryota > Metazoa > Arthropoda > Insecta > Lepidoptera > Crambidae > Nomophila > Nomophila noctuella. Next base: position 2,906,030 of record OY292485.1, read on the forward strand.
TAGTCCCTTTAAAGAAGTGTAAAAATGCAACGCGAAAGTCTAAAAACCCCAAGCAGTTTTCGGAAACTGAAAACTCCACCAAACCTCAAAAAGAAGGATATTTTATTCCATTGCAATTATACAAGGAGATCTTACGACCTCTTTTTAGAGGAAGGCAAACATCAATTACAAAACAAAATGCTCTCGCTGGCCGGGCCTGGCTGAAGTGGGTCAGTGTGTCCCGCATCAATATTGGAGTGCGCGGCGCAAGGGAGTAAGTAGGTAGTCCACTCCCGCCCGCCTTAGGTCTCGCATAGTTGGGAGTGCTGTATACATTCCGCTTTAGTGGCTTTCTGAAGTATCTGATGTTACTGTGATAGTCTATTATTTTTTCTTAACCTATTGTCAGCGCTTTTGCTCGCGTAGCTACGATATCCCGAGCGGATGTGAAAAAGTAACTGATGTAGGATTCTAATGTTAAAATCTTGTTTCTCATCTTTTGTAAAGAGCACTTATTATAACTTTGCTAGAACATTACAACATCGGATGATGACTAATAAATTAACAATTATTGGTCATAAATAATTTCTGAAAATAACATTGGGTATACAATACTCGCGGACGAAAACCGACCGTGGAATTCGCAGCATAACTTAGCAGAGTTATTATTAGGTCAGAGCTATAAATACCATTGTGCAAAAACCAATCAATTAAATGCCTGATTAATGACGTCACGGTTTATTAGACTCGCAATCTCTGTGTAAACTTAAAGCTTTAACTACGTAAGCTAGTAAGCTACAGTCGGCACTGACACCAATTCGATGTGCCAACGTCCATTTAGATCCCTGCGCTACTCCTTACAAAGAAACTCTGTGAATAATTCCCCATTTCCTATTCAAGGCACCCGTCGCTAACAAAGCCGCATTAAGTCCGCAGAGAAAATGTCTTCGCTCGTTTACAAACCGGTGATTTCACGCACAAAATGGACTACAATTAAGAGTTGTCAAATTGTCGGATACCAACGCGCCATAAATCGGCTTTGATTTGCGATAACAGCCGTGCGCCCGCGCCGATCGACCGACAAACGCGAGCGTAGGGTTGACGAGATTATCGATTTACAAGACCTTTTTTTTTTAAACGCATACCTAATTTTTTTGTTTTGTTGCATATTTTTTACGTGTTTGCGGTTTATCCATTTTTAGTTGATTCTCGTAATGCCATGGATTGTATCACAAAAACTGAATTGAGATCGGGCACGTTCATTAATTTGCATTGTCAGCTATGATGTTAACAAGGCCACTTAGGCTAATATTTACCGTCCACTTTTATGCAAACTACTTAAGTTGAATAAAATTAATATTACTCCGGAATGCCACGAATTCCATATCTCAAACGATGCCTTGAACTGTGACCCACAAGTCGCGTGCCCTGCCCCGTTTTATTAGATTTTAATTCAATCTTTTATTAATTACATTTTAATTACGTCTCAGCCCAACCCTGACAGCGTCGCGACGATCGGCCGGCAAACGCCGTACACTCAATTCTCAGACGAAGTATCTAACTTTGCTGCGATAATTCATATTCTTCGAGGCATAAGTCAGTGCTGCATCGGATTTATAGCGCAGCAGCAGAGGCGAGTAATGATCCCTCACCGAGCCAAGTGCTGGTCGCGTGCGGGTTTTGCAGAGCTGATGTAAGCGCGCTAGTGTGATGGACAGCTGATGCAGATTTAATCCACATAAACGCTTGCATACTCTACAGTAAGCAAGGCAGCTTGTAGCCTATAGATGCCACAAATGCATAAGCAACATATGAGTAACCCTGAACTGTGACCTACACATCGCGCGACCTATCCCAATCACTATTTAATAACCTCACTTACGAATACTGGTATACACTCGTATATTAAGAGGTATTTAGTATTAGATTAACCAAAGCTAATTGAGAGACGTTTCGTGGTGAGAGATTGATCGGAACGTGACCGCTAGGAAAGAAAGTTATCTGCTCAAAATATCCTACAGTCCCATTGGCTATACTTGAATTATGAAATTATAAAAGCTACACGAGTCCACGGCGGGAATCAGGAACAATTGGTAAATTAAATCACCGCAAAAATTAAGTTTCGTTCATTGTTTATTTTGATCATTAAATGACAGAAACAATGAATACCTATTTTCGGTAAAATTATATTTTAATTTAGACTTTATGTTAATAGCGACGATTTGGCCTACAGATAACTCTTAACTAACACGGTCTACATTTAGTACCGTAGTCATAAACTCGGCCGCAGCAGGTGAACTATTTTATTGCCCACAATTCATCAAATTACGTTAAATTTGACAGTATCGTGGCTCTTTGCAATTTAGATTATTCAAATTTTAACCTTACGTTTTATTGAAATTACTTGTGCCTGCTTGCTAATTGGTACAGATTTACTGCTATGATATTTGATAATTATAAATCTTCGGACAGATATTTCACTCTGGCTTGATTTTATGAGTTGTATGTTGTATGACACAGCACTAAAACAATTTGGTAAATAACTTGGTATTAACAAATTGAACTATCTTAATAATGAAACTTTTTATTTCAAAGTACTGCTTCAAAGTGGGCAATTAAGGAAAAGTTGTAACAATTTAAAAACGTTTTCTTGTTATAACCCTAGAAAAATATGAAGAGTATTATGAAGCATTTAATAACATTGATTGGCATACATCATGTTTGTTCAGAAAAGGAAATCAGATGTTCTAGCAAAATCATTTTTTTTTAACTTCTCAAAGACGGTTATCAAGACTCATCTAAATAAATTGAGTTAGTCTTAATAAAGCGCTCGAAGAGCTAAAACATTTAAATCTTAAATATTTGTCAACTTAAGTGAACGACAAATTGGATTACCATGACCGGGAACGAAAAGCAGCTATTTACATAATTTAATTTTAGAGTCCACCTGTACTTAAGTACTCAATTGACATTTTAAGTAATGACCTTATAAGTGAAGAAGCTTGTAGAATTTATCAGCGCCTAGAAGATGATATTTGTCTCATTACCATGCCTTAGTACAATTGAATATGCGCTATTGAAATGTATATTATGTGTATTATTTACGTAATACCGAATACAAATTGACTGGCTATGTGACACACATTGACTAGCTATAAATCTTACGCAGGGCAAAATATTACTGTGAATACTAGAATACTACTACAAATCAAGATAAGTATCTGTATCATTTGGGAACAGATTGGATATATGGTAGAGCAACTTGAAATGTCCAGGAATATTATGGAAATGTCCAGGAGCACAATGGTTATGTCTGGGGGCAGCGTAAAAATGTCCGAGGGCAAATTGAAAGTCCGAAGACTCTTCTTTTTTTGAAAAGAAGTAGTACATCAGTAATAATAAAACAAAATTCAGCGACTGGGCTACTCCTGGTATTTATAAAAGTAGAATTAAATTGTATGAGCTATATGACTTAAAAGCATATTCTCAAGATCCAAAAGTGATAGAATATGTTAAGGAGTACTCTAAATTATTTAAGAAAGTTTGCTGTAAAGCCAAATCCATTTACTTGAGGAATAAAATAAATAAATCAAGTAATAAAATTAAAGCTACTTGGAACATAATTAATAAAGAAACATGCAAATCCAAGTCACATGAAAATGATTATACTCTCAGAATTAACGATATTACTTTTAAAACAGATATAGAAGTAGCAAATGCCTTTGAATATTTTTTCTCAAATATACCTATACAAACCACAAGTGTATTAAATTCCAGTACACATCAAGCCCAAAATATCTTGGCTTCATGTGTTGACGAATGTAACACTATATTTAATTTTCATTACATCACACCAATTAAAATACTAAAAACTTTCAAATCACTAAATATAAAGAAAACTGAGGATTTATGGGGAATTTCCACTGATATTACGAAAACTATAATAGAAATAATTTCTCCCCATCTAGCATACATTTTCAATCAATGCATTGGTGAAAATAAATTTCCCAATTTAATGAAATGCAGTAAAATAATACCTCTATTTAAATCGGGCGACAAAAGTGACCCATCAAATTTTAGACCAATTTCAATATTACCATCATTAAGTAAAATTTTTGAAAAAATTGTTTTTAATCAATTACTTGAACATTTTCATGTCAATAATTTACTTCACACGAAACAATTCGGCTTTACTAAAAACAAGAGTACAACCGATGCAGGTATTGCACTTATCAAACATATCTTGGACGCATGGGAAAGTAAACAGAATGCAATAGGTATTTTTTGTGATCTATCAAAGGCATTTGATTGTGTTGATCATTCAATATTACTTATGAAATTAAAACATTACGGTGTCGCAGACGTTGCTCTAAAATTCATAGAATCGTACCTCACTGACAGGATACAAAGAGTTAGTATTAATAACACAAATTCGTCTGGTGCGAAACTACAAATGGGCGTGCCCCAAGGCTCTATATTAGGGCCTTTGCTTTTTCTTATATATATAAATGATCTTCCATACTATACCAAGGACCTCTGTGAGATAGTTTTGTTTGCGGATGATACTTCCCTCATATTTAAAACGGGTAGAAATGAAAAATCATTTGACAAAGTAAACATGGCTCTCTCGCAGGTTTCTCAATGGTTTAGTACCAATAATTTGTCACTTAATGCTAATAAGACAAAATGTGTAAAATTTATGATGCCTAATGTAAGGCAAATTGATACGCAAATTACAATGAATAATGCGCAATTAGAGATTGTCCATTCGGTCAAATTTTTAGGAATAACCATTGATTCAAAATTACAATGGGCTCCTCACATAACTGCACTAACAGGAAGGCTTAGCTCAGCTGCTTACGCTGTTCGAAAAATAAGATATGTCACTGATGTTGAAACGGCAAGACTGGTTTATTTCAGTTACTTTCATTCTGTTATGTCGTATGGTCTACTGTTGTGGGGCTCTGCTGCCGACATTGAGTCTATTTTCATATTGCAGAAAAGAGCTATCCGTGCAATCTACAACCTTAGACCTCGTGACTCGCTTAGAGACGTTTTTAAAGAAATTAACATCTTAACAGTTCCTTCTCAATACATCTTTGATTGTATTTTATATATTAGAAAATACTATGAGAACTTTCAGAAAAAGTCCGACACTCACCAATTCAACACAAGAAATAAGCACAGACTTGCCTATCCAACAATCAGACTTCAAAAAACTGGAAAGACTTTCGTAGGCTTAAGCATAAAAATGTTTAACAAAGTACCACAAACTCTTGTTGAATTACCTTTGCATCTATTTAAACTTAAAATAAAGAATTGCTTAATGAGAAAAGGATATTATAAGATACAAGATTTCTTAAATGATGTCGACAAGAATTTGTGGGTGTGACAATTTCTTGCCTCTCTGCACATGTTGTTGTCATATTTATTATATTATATTAGATTTATTATTATTTTTGACATATATAAATGAACATTGTAAATGAAAATATGGCATTTGAAAAGAGCAACTGTCGAGTTTCTTGCCGATTCTTCTCGGCAGTAACTGCTTTCCGAATCGGTGGTAGAGTCATTTTTTTGTAGTTTTCTGACGATTAATAAGTGCTTCTATGAAGCCTATGTTAATAAAGAATATTTTGAATTGAATTTGAACTTAATGACATTGCACTGAAATTTGAAACTCAAAGAAAGTAAAGATATGCGTCTTTGAATCGTCAATAAGAAACTACAGACGGACTATAAAGGCTGTAAGATTCCAATGGAGGAAGGCAGTTTCAGATAGTGGGTGGGACTGAATGTTTTATTTCTTCATGCATGAAACCTTGGCGTGACTCGTCATTTGCACCGTGAAAGTAGACGAAGGTGGACCATAAAGTTTTAATTTGATTACAATTTACATCCAGCGGTGTGTTCACGAAATTCGGCGTTTCGAAATATAGTCCAACCGAAGGCGATTAGGTAAAAAGCAATTTAATCTTAATAACAGGTCATTTTTAAAACACTTTCGGGTAGGTCTGGCCTTGGAAGAATGATTTGTTATTGCTTGTGTAATGGAAAGAGTCAATAAACCAAACGTGAAAGAAGAGATGAATAACTTGTCTATTTCTGAATAGGACCTTTTATCTTTAGCCTGTATTTATGGTTACGTTTTTGAGATCAATTCAGATCTACGAGTATGAAGTAATTTCGCAGAGTTTAAAATTTATTTTACATAATTTATCCTTTGAGAAATCATGTAGATACGATCAAAATTGCTAGATGTGTCTCTACATCACTAAAAACTGTAGTATAATTTTGTTTCACAAGACGTATGTTTTAACTTGCTGTCACTGCGATAATTCTCATTTTATTTAGTGCCAGTTTCAGAGTAGGTCTAGGGCAAATTTAACGGTTTAAATCTATGTTATATCGCAGAGATGTAAGAAAAAGACATTGGCTTTTAAACGCTTGTATACAACCAATACCAATGAAAACGTACCCAGTTCCAATTTATAAAGGCAACAAATAAATTCACTTAACCCTCTATCCCGTTCGTATTTTGTTTTCGTTTGTCAGAGATTGATGAATTCCTGGTAGCAATGTTTGTAACAGTGATAAAGTAATGCACCCAGCGTTGCGACAGATCGAACTACGCGTTGGTGACTTACAGGAATTCGTTGGATGCAATTTTAGGTGCGCCTTTACTTCGGCTTGTGGCTTTACTTTGTTGCTGTGGTAATAATAATCCTGCGTAGTTGGGTGGTCGTAAAGATTGACCGCAGCTGAATTCCGTCAGTTATTAGATCCGTGTGGTGCTTACATCCATATTTAATATTGAGTAACGATGCAGTACGTCTTGTGGTAATACAAAGTTCAGGGCCAGTTTTAAATGTCCCAGTGCCCTGGGCGAGATTTCTACGGCGCGCCCTCTACGACTAAGTAAAAGTCGGGGGCGCTCGTAACATATTCATCGGAACTAACATAATCCTACCTGCCTATGTTTAAATGCTTTAATTCGTTGATTCACAAATACATATAATGATATTTTTTGTGACCAATCCAAGCATTTGATTAAAATTTATATCGTTGACTTTATTTACTTTTTCGCTTAATGTCTTTCTTGTTTATGACTGTAATAAACGTTTCAGTTATATTATATTCTACCACGCTAATCGCGTTTATTAAATTATATTTATAGTCAACGAAATGTTTTTATTATTGCGGTTACGTTCGGCTGATCGTTAATATGAAAAGTTTAAGTGTAGTTTAATTTTAGTACCATTAAGAGGATACAAAGTAGATCTTGAGACAAGAGAGTCTGATAAGTTGATCACTTAGTGAGAAAGGACAATTATTTGACCTATATTCACTGAACCATCAGATTTGGACCTACATATGGATTACCACTTTACAAGGGTCGTCCATATTGTTTTAAACATTCTAATCGTTCGAAAAGTCGACACATTCAAAACGTCACAAAGATCGGTTCAGACAGGCCGCCATAAAATATGGTCACACAGACTTTGCGCCAATGTAATCGAAGCATTGTAAGTGTTCAATAATGTGGTTGGCGATAAGTCTGTAACCATATTCATGGCGTTTTGACTGTACCGATCTTTATGACATTTAGAATGTGTCGACTTTTTGAACGAATAAGGTACCTGCGGCAAATAAGGCCCACTTAAAAGAAAATGGCTATAAATCTGAGAATAATGCGTATAAGATATCAAAAACTTATTGTTTACATAGCTTATTTATGTTGCTGTAATAAATGGTGTAAAACTATTAAGAAACGCATGTATTTTAAAAAGTAAATATACTTTTTTAAAACCCTTCTCAAGGGCCTTATTATACTACGGTTGTATATTAAGGCCCATATAAAAAATCGCTTTATTTTTTAATACAAGTGTCCTGAATTTACCTTAAAATCAGTTAAAATAAAAGCAAATGGTTGTTTTTTACTCATTTAATCATTTTCCTTTATTTATTAAACGTGAGCCTTATTGGCCTCTTAATATTAATGATAGACAATAAATTGATTTCAAATAACTAGTAGTCCTAATTAAGTTACTTAGTAGAAGCATGTTTTGTACATGCTGTGCTTTTACTACATTGAAAACTTAAAATAATCAGTTATTTTCTTATTAAACAAAGAATATATATTTTTTTCATATTAATTTATAAGACTTATAATCAGACTTTATTTAAGGTAAGTACCTAACTGAGTTCTCTATATAATATTCCTAGAAACAAAAAATATACTCTTAAAATAAAAGTAATAATAATCTTCTGCAAACAAAATCCAAACAAAACAATAATTAAGAAACAAATTAAATTATACAGAGACGGTATCTTGTTAAATCACAGTCCCACCAAAATTTTATTTTTCTTCGGTCCACTGAGCTCTCTTCTTTGGACTTTGGAGACATTTTAATCAAAATCTGTAACAATGATACATATATTGACAATAAAACTTACATAGTTCATTGACCTGGAACACATAAAACAAGCAATCTGATACTCAAATATTAAGAGGCCAATAAGGCCCATGTACCGTTGAAATGGGCCTTATTAACCTCATGCCATGTTTTTACAAAATAACCTAATAAACCTAAAATCCCTAACTCTGAATCGGGACAGCCATTTCCTTTGTATTGTACAATACATACATAAAAAAATAAATACAGCAATATAAGTGAAATATTGAATTAAGCGTAAAAATACTTACAGTTTCTTGATACAAAAATTATAAAATTGCACAGTAGCCAGCCACTCCACCATCGCATCGCAGGTGACCGGCAGGATAGCGGCGCTGGCGACTTCCGACCAATTTGGAGAAATTCACACAGACATTTCGCAAGTGTGCGTAAACAGTGAAGTTTTATAGAAATGTATTTCCGTGAAATTTATAATGTGGGCCTTATTATCCCCTGGGCCTTATTTACCGCAGGTACCTTATAATGTTGTTAATAATATGGAAACTTTGTTGTACTGATATTATTGACTATTTGGTTGCGTCTATTTATTTACGTACCGTGAGTGTCATTATCTATCTGATGCTGACTGTATGTCTCAATTGAAGGCATCAATAGCTGTCTATTTCTTAACTAATTAGTTCCATCCTTTCTGTATTCCAGCGGTGCGTGTGGCACTGCGGCGGCGGCGGGCGCGGCGTGCGCGAGGCGGCGGCGGCGCACTACCGCGCCGTGTGCCGCGCGCTCGTCGCCGAGGCGCTCGAGCTGGCTTCCTTCCTCGCCAGGGTGCGCGTCGGAGGCGCTAGGGACCTCGGGGCGACGGAGGACTCGGTCACGCATTTGGATACGCTGCAGTTTTCCGACTGGGTATGATCTCAGATGAATGAGAGTTTTCGCAAATGAAACATCCGCTAGATGGCAATAGGTAGGCGGCGGCGCACTACCGCGCCGTGTGCCGCGCGCTCGTCGCCGAGGCGCTCGAGCTGGCTTCCTTCCTCGCCAGGGTGCGCGTCGGAGGCGCTAGGGACCTCGGGGCGACGGAGGACTCGGTCACGCATTTGGATACGCTGCAGTTTTCCGACTGGGTATGATCTCAGATGAATGAGAGTTTTCGCAAATGAAACATCCGCTAGATGGCAATAGGTAGGCGGCGGCGCACTACCGCGCCGTGTGCCGCGCGCTCGTCGCCGAGGCGCTCGAGCTGGCCTCCTTCCTGGCCAGGGTGCGCGTCGGAGGTGCCAGGGACCTCGGGGCGGCGGATGATTCGGTCACGCATTTGGACACGCTGCAGTTTTCAGACTGGGTATGATCTCAGTTTAATAGGGGTTTCCGCAATTCACCAATGACCTCTTAGATTTTTCAATTGGAAACACCCTGATTCATATCAATAAATTGAAGCGAATAATCCGACAGATCTGCTATCCTTTTTCTTCTTATTATCAATCACGTCACGTGTGATAGAGCAAAATAGCAGACACACATACTCTCTCGGCCTAACTGACAAATGGGAGGTTCTCCTAACCTGCTTCTCGCAATCTGAATCTCAAACGTAACAGAGGGAGCATCTATGGTATTCATGAATCTGGTGGGTATGATCACTTTTCTATTGGTTTTGTTTACAAGTTTTCCATGCAGAGGGCGGTGGCGCGCGCCTCGGGTTTAAACATGTTATAGGTGTAGTTGCTTAACTTAAAAAGAGCGTTTCATTTTAGAATAATTCTATGCCGTCATTTAGGAAATTAAGACGTTTGTCACAGGCATACAAGCAATGCCATCTAAAGGTCTTCTAAAGCCGTACGTTCTTGCAATGCCTGTTATAAAGTAAAGTGGAGCAATATCATAATAATGCCTCACTGCAGGGCAAAGGCATCCATCATTTGGTATGTATGACAAAGCATATTGCGAAATTAAAACATTCGATGCGTCATCGCAGGCGCCACTATTATAGTGATATACCATTCCCCGACCGTTGATAACTAAGATCGGCGTGCATAAAGCAAGTCTCCCGCTTTGGCAACCGAACATCTAGCTTCTAATACGTGCATAGGAATTGCACTTGAGTGCAACGGTCCCGACGTTACGCATGCAGATTGCGGGTTACCTAATGTGCGATGTATTTATTAATGTCGACCCACCGCTGTGGAATTTAGAATTGAATTAATTGCGTCGGGGTACCGAATGCAAATATGATAGGACTGGCGCATTCACAGATTCAGTTGCTGTGTGTCTGTTAGGGTCATGAGTAAAACAATATTTTTTATGTGCGTATTATTCTAAACGCATAGACTTCACTTGTTTGGGACATCATCCATAATGAGGAAATTCAATTGGATTCAATCCTCATTCCTTCCCCTAATTTACCTTACCTACATTCTTGGAACATGGGCTTCAGAGTCCCCTGTGTTCTATCGTTCACTACACTGCGTTCCTCACCAAACCTGCCCTTTGTGGTGACATAATCACTATCTGTGGGACTGCCGTAGATAAAAACGATATAATATAGTTTTTTATGTGATCGATACTTATCATATGCTCTGCTCTCATTTATAGAATTTCGTTACTCGAAGAGAAAATAACTCGTCGCTGTCCTACAGTCCGTATGTCTGTAAAGACCGTTTCCCTCAAGAAACTGTTGAGGTACTAATTAAATGTAATAAAAAGTAAAGTAATTGAAATTCACACTTAGATAAAGTATATAGAAAAGAGTAATTTCCAATTTATATAACATTAACAAAGGAAAATCGTATTTAAGACTCTTAGAAATTATTATTATAGATAACGCAGATATACATACCTTTAGAACACACTAACACGACTTAAACCATTTCCTACATATTGAAAAATGTTACATAATTTGTTTATTATGTACCTACATATTTAATTAAATATTATCAAGTGGTTATTTAAGAAGTCAAGGAATGTTATTACAGAAGAAGTTCTTCTAATAAAAGACAATATTTGTAGTGTCTAGTTCTAAAAGTACCCATGGGAAAACTTGTAACTATAAAGTTATCTTTTAATAATCTAAAACTTTTCCAATCGTAGTCTAACCGAAGGATTTGGAGAGCTCTACAAGTACGTAGTTATTGGAGAAAATTCCCTGCTTTTGATGTTGATAAGTTAGTTCCTACAGACTTCATTATATTAAATAATTTGGTTACCATTACGTTAAGAAAGTAAAATTATTTTGCTAGTGCATGCACTACATTTGTTAGAGTATTATTCGATATGGTTAAGTTACTTTTAGTTATGATACTGAATTATAAATTAATTTACTTTATCTTATCAGAAGAAGTAACGAATTGATTCTGTTGCAATGCACTTAGCGCCTGATGCTTTATGTGTAGCAAAGTCGCACTTCAAAACTTATTGCTATTGTATTATTACAGGCGCGGTTTTGGATGCAAGTGATCGGAGAGCTGCGCATGGGAGTTAAATTAAAGAAAGTAAACTACTCAAGAACACCTATAGAATATGAACTGACCCCGTACGAAATATTAATGGATGATATCAGATCAAGAAGATATACGTTAAGAAAAGTGGATGGGGCAACAATACCTCAAAGGTGATATTTTTGAAGCATAATCCTGATGTTGTTTAATTATCGTTTTACAAAATAACAGTTTACAAAATATCACAAATTGTTGTTTTCTAAATCGTAAGGTTCAGCTTTTTGTTAGCTTGTATTTACTATGTATTTTGTTTGTTACAGTGTGAAGAAAGACGCACATGCTATGATACTCGAATTTATTAGAAGTAGACCTCCATTAAAAAAGGTAAGCTAGCATCTACTTTTAAATATTTTTTACAACTATCAGATAATAATCCGGCTCATTAAGAAGTGTTTACTTATCATTTTGTCATGCTTGTTTTTAGAACTTCGTAACAGTTACTTATTTATCAATATCACGATATAGCCTCCTTATTACCATAAAAAGTGTTACCACTTACAATTACTTACTCTCCAACAATATAATGTTCTCTTAGGTTTTCACAACTGGTTACACCTTAAATAAAGCTACTTATTCATGATCCCGGAAACGTTGGGTTTTCCTGTAAATATGTTGGTTTAATTAAACCATTCAACAGAGAGTGATTAAAACCGGTTCATAGTTTTGGTGCTATTTGAATATAACAGCCTTCTAAACCGGTGGTAAACTCATCATTTTCTAAGTTTGCGACGATTAATAAATACCCCAATGAACCCTTATTAATAAATAATACATATTTTAAGTTTGAGTTTGAATATCATATTATGTTTGTTCAGGCATCAGAGCGCAAGCTACCACCCCCCCGGCGGGAGACCACGCCACGAGAACAGCTGCTGGCTTCCATTCAGGTTGGAAGGCAGCTGCGGCCGACTCCTTACTCAAGAAGATTATGTAAGTACTATTTGAATATCATTAGTTCGGCGTTATTATTGTGTGTTACAGTGCCGCCGATTTTGACTGTACCGGCGTGCTGGGCGAGATCTCTACGTCAGAGTAAACTTCGAACTATAAAGATAGGTCGGAGGCGCTTGTGGCGCCTTTCTCCTCTCTCCTCTTTTTATTCAGCTCTCTGGGCAGTAGACCATCCGCGCACTACCGTAAAACCGCTACAACGAGGATAGAATCGCAGAAAGAAGGTCTCATTTATAGGTCTATTCCCATACGGATTTGTAGGAAACCAGATGAGTTAATTGGGTGGTGGCATACTGGTTGGCTACTCCCTATCGATGATTGTACTTAAGTCCAGGTAGCTTGAAAGCGTTCTCCTTTATCATCTAAAAAAGTATCAATTTTTGTTTCTTAAGCAAAGCAATCGTGGATTCGAGTAGATACCCTAATCGCAATTCTAAGGGATTGATTGCATTGGGTATTTCTAATCGGATGGCTTTCGGTTAAATTGAGATGTTTTCTTTAGCAATTATTTCGTGACAATGTAGTCCTCCTACAAAACTCATTTACAATAGACATAATAATGAAATCGTTAATATGCATGTTTTCAGATTCCAACTCCTTTCCTGTCTATACCCAGTCCATAATTCCTCTTCCCCGAAACTGAAGAAATTAATAGTTTTGTATACAATGTTTTTTAAATATTTTGTTTTTCTTCTCAACAATAAACCGATTGACAAGAGATTTTGTGCCTTGTAATTTGTACTTAGGTAGATTATTATTATCATAAAAGCAGAAAAAATAGTCAAGAAAAAGCCTACTGAAATAATGCTAGCAAAATCGTAACACCAAAACTTGCTCTTACTTTTTTTACGGCAATTTGTTTAAGTCTTTACTTTGATAACAGACATTAATTTTTGTTATGAAACCAGATTCTCCGGTATTGTTATCAAGACCATCTGTGGCGAATTAGCGACATTTGTACGTATTTTTTATAAGAGAGTACAATTTTATACTAGGTACAAGCCTTTGCTCTTCAATCATTAATAAATATAAATGTTTCGTACTTTTTAATTTTTTTTATCCACCTGCAAGCGGCCTTCCACATCAAGTTACCAACTGGTAAAAGGCACGTACAAACAAATTGTGATATCAGCTTTATCGCATTCCAAGTTAGTCTTCGGTGTCGCAACCGGTGGGAGCAAGTACCCACCTAACCATAGACTTATACGTGGTCCAGTTTCACAACAGACAATGTATGACATGATATATTCTATGGCGAGTGTATGATAGTTGTTTCGCCGGTCGCACGGGGCATGACCAGGATATAAAGATCTCTGGTGAAGAAGGCACTTGTGGTGTTCAAGGGTCCATGTTAAGTTGGCTGATTGGCCCTGTAGTAAAGTCCTAAGTAATTAACCGACTTTGAGAGTTATTTTATGCAATTGTTGTATTGTTAATCCCAATCTACTTGAAATACTTAGGTATTAAGAATTATTTTCGTTGGTTAGGTACGTCACTATAATCTTTAAGAAAAACACTTAGAAACTTAGAAAAATATACTCAAATTATATTATTTGTTACTAGTTAATTTAAAATATTACATGGAGGCAAATGAACAAGAGGGTTACCTAAGTGATTACCGGTGCCTATTAGTGCCCATGGACATCAACAACCGTACAAGGGATGATGTATGTATCCAGTGAGTTAGTTTCGTTCATTCATCGTTTTGTTGTCAGATGAATCAAAATGTGGGTCAACTATTATAGCGGGGTCGAGCTGTCTGTGGAAATAAGTCGATGAAACATTTTCTATTCATGTTTCCTAGTCGAGAGGATAAACATTTCCTATTGTATTTTTTTATATATCAGTAGCATAATTAACATTTAACAAAATATTTCTGTTTTTTGCTTCCCCTTAAGGAAATCAGTATGAAAAAGAGCAGGCATTCCATTATTCTTCTCACTCATCATTATTCCTCCACTTTTTGTAACTTCGTATGGCAATTATGGCACTGGATTCCTGACAATTGTTTTCATCCAAACCACCATATTGTGTAAGTGGTATCCTTATTTAAAAAAAGATAAACCTAGGTATATTAAAGCGTATCCAAATAGACTCTAAAATAGTACATTTTAACTTCATTTTTTTCCTTTTCAGTAAACCTTGATGGAAAATTCGTCTTACGCACCTTACATCATCAGTACCTAGGTATAAAGTAGGCCAGGAATTTTAGCATTCTTCCCTTCTACCTAAAATACCGAATCCATTATCTCAAAGACTCCCTCAAATGTAGGTCAGCTAAACTACCGCAGGCGCCCGCCCGTCTGGAAAGATAAATCCAGTCTAGCTCAGATCGATCTGGGCTGGCTGTCTTATGTAAACATCGTCTAATATTAAAATAATTATGTAAAGTTAACCTATTGGTGATAGTCTAGTGCTGGTCCTACAGGAAAACTGAAGATTAATCGTGGAATTGATCTGAATTGAATACTTATGCACTTATAAATAATGGGTAGATTTTGACTATCGAAATCGAAAAATTGGGCATGAAAATATTGAGATTTTAAGTACGAATTTCACACTTATTCTTCTTTATTTTCTTTTCTTACATCTTTTTCAGGTCAGCATTTATTTATGAATTGCATCAGATGAGTTAAAAATTATCGGAAAAAAATACACATAATATTAAAAGCGGTGCAGTAGCACTACAAAACATTGTACAATTAATTTGTACGTCAAACATTTAAAAAATCCAGCGCTTCTCAACACATTTTTTCTTCTTCTTTTTTATAAACCCAATAGACCACGTTTTACTTCGCAAAAAAAGAAGCCATTTCTTACTAGTATTATGAAAAAGAAAATTGAAAATGCTCCGTCGTTTTAAAAGTACAATAGACGTTGAACCATGAGCAAAACGAGCAAAGCGCTCCATAAAACAGGTTAATGGTCTCAGGTTCGATAACTTTTATGTTTTGATCTTTAGCCTTGATCTTGTTAGTAAAGTGATATTATTTTTTTCAGAATTAGAATTTTAACCGATTAATTCAACGACCATTGGTAGCCCGCTCTTTTTTTTCTGTTAGTAATGTAGTAAAGTATGCGAGTTTTATTTGAATAAAAAAACAGAAATTAAGCAAAATATATTAAAGTCACCCGATTGTCATAGTTCTTGCAGATTGTGGTATATAATATAGTTTAACTGTAGATTTGAGGAGCTCGATGGCGCAGTGGTAAGCGCACTCGGCCTGCGGTTGCTAAAGTTAAGCAACGTTCGCAGATGCCAGTCATCGGATGGGTGACCGAAAAATTTCATCTCGAGCTCCTCCGTGCTTCGGAAGGCACGTTAAGCCGTTGGTCCTGCGCCTGATCTCTCTACGGTTGTGTCAGATTGCTGTCCCACCGAATTATGAGAGTGAAGGAATAGGGAGTGCACCTGTGCTTGCGCACTCACTTGTGCACTATAATATATCCTGCGTACCTGGCTGATCGTAAGATCGGCCGCCATGACCGAATACGGTCGGAGGGTATTATTATTATTAACTGTAGATTTTGTTAATCTCTTTATCTTATTATCACGTAAGTTAACAATACAGCAATTCATAACGATCACAACACGTTGTAAACATCTATTAATAGAGAATCGGTGTTATTATTACACATTCAAGTGAAAACCCAGCTTGAATTATACGTCTTAGTTCAAACAAAGACATAATTTACTAATCAAATATTGTGACAAAATCTGTTATCTGTTACATCAATTGAGGGATATTATTTGTAAATAAAGATTTACGTAGGAAAACCCGCTAACACAGTTTGAGAAGCGATGCCGCAAAGCGAGACGTAATCTTGACTTGCCGCAGTCTCTCTCGTACTTCACCCATGCGCGGTACTGCGTATGCGTTTGCACAATTACTATTCGAATTTTAAAACTTTAAAATTCAAATACGTTTTCTTTTTTTTCCTATATTGTCAGTGGACAGTGCTGTGATTTTTATTCGACTTTTTAAAAAGAGGTTTTAAGTGATTTTTCATGGAATGTGGACTTTAATTAGATTATAGGAGGAATGTCCGGCTTCCTTTCAACCCTTACTGTGAGGTTATAGTGCTAATAGGATTTAGTTTTATGTAAAGTGTACGCATTGATTCGCTTATGAAGTGTGTTCCGCGTTTTCGTGTCAGTCTGAATTGACCTTTGACACTAAGTGCTAAGTTTCATTTTCAGTTACGTGTTCTAGTTGTGTTAAAATTTGACTGAGTTTCGTTAAAATGGGTGTCTGTGTTACTAATACGCTGGCCATGGAAATAAGCCGTAAGTATTTTAAAATTAACTGATGGTTATAAATGCTTAAAATAAATATACAAAAAAAAACTGAAGTAATGAATGATGATAAGGAAAATTATTGTAAAGTATGTAACCATTAATATTTGAATAATTTATAAAAGAAATAGATTTCAGAAAACAAGTATTGTTTTTCTATATCTGAAACAATCCTGATTGGTAAGGATCCCGAACTATTCCCAACACAGTAGTAAACAAATACTTGTAACTCAGCCAGGCATATTAACTATCAATAATACTGAAAAGTTCATGACATTGAAAAATATATTCATCATCAATCATCATCATCAATCATCATCAACAGCCTATCGCAGTCCACTGCTGGACATAGGCCTCTCCTAGGGCTCTCCACTCAGCCCGATCCTCAGCAACTCGCATCCAGCTCCTGCCAGCCATCTTGCACAGATCGTCACTCCACCTGGCCTGAGGGCGTCCTACACTGCGCTTTTTGGGACTCTTGCTAAAACGCGGTATCCACTCCAGAACTCGTTTACCCCAACGGTTGTCGGCTCTGCGGCTTATATGGCCAGCCCATTGCCACTTCAGCTTGCTAATTCGGTGAGCTATATCGATGACCTTAGTTCTCTGCCGGATCACATCATTTCGAATGCGATCCCGCAGAGAAACGCCGAGCATAGCTCTTTCCATAGCCCGCTGAGCGACTTTAAACTTGTGAACCAGCCGTGCCGTGAGTGTCCACGTTTCAGCTCCATAAGTCATGACGGGTAGGACGCACTGATTGAAGACTTTTGTCTTGAGGCATTGTGGAATCGACGATAAGAAAACTCGACGTAGTTTCCCAAATGCTGCCCAACCAAGCTGAATTCTTCTATTCACCTCGTTCTCAAAGTTGTTTCTACCCAACTGCAATGTCTGCCCGAGGTAGACATATTTCTGAACAACTTCGAGAACTGCGCCGTGAATCGCAATCGGTTCCGGTAGAACATGTTCATTGAACATGACCTTGGTTTTATCCAAGTTCATCCGTAGGCCGATGCGTGCAGAAGAGTCAGCCAGGTCATTCAGCATCTGTTGTAGGTCCTGCAGAGTCTCAGCCATAATGACGATGTCATCCGCGAATCGCAAGTGAGAGATGTGATTGCCCTGTATGTCGATGCCGCGTCCTTTCCAGTTCAGCGTTTTAAACAAATCCTCCATTGCATTAGTGAACAATTTCGGGGAGATGACGTCCCCTTGCCTCACTCCTCGATGCAATGGTATAGGTTTTGTTTGCTGATTCTGTACTTGGACGGACATGGTGGCAGCTTCGTAGAGACTTCTCAACACTTGGATATATCGCCAATCTACCTGGCATCTCTGCAGGGACTCCAGAACAGACCAGATTTCAACCGAGTCAAAGGCTTTCTCATAGTCCACAAATGCTAGACACAGGGGCTTATTATACTCTTCGGTCTTCTGTATAATTTGCCGCACTGTGTGGATGTGGTCTATGGTGCCGTATCCGCTCCGAAACCCGGCCTGTTCCGGTGGTTGGAATTCGTCGAGTCTTCGCGCAAGACGGTTCGTGATCACTCTTGAGAACAGCTTATAGACGTGGCTCAGAAGAGAAATGGGTCGATAGTTCTTCAGAAGGGTTTTGTCGCCTTTTTTGAAGAACAGAACGACCACACTTCTACTCCACGCCTCCGGAGTTCTCCCTTCAAAAAGGACAGCGTTGAAGAGCTTCTGGAGCTCCCTCAGTACGGGTTTCCCTCCAGCCTTTAACAGCTCTGTCGTAACGCCATCCTCTCCAGGGGCTTTTCCATTCTTCAGCTGTCTCAGAGCGATCTCGATTTCACCATCGCTGACTTCTGGCAGGTCTTCGGTGTAGTGGCGTGTGAGTGTGGCTCTAGAATCCTCATTTCCGGGATCAGGACGAGATGCATGCGAGGCGTATAACCGGCCTGAAAAATATATTGGACTGGTATAACTATGTTTGCTATGATAAAAATCTTTTTATCTTGCTCAACCTGTCTTATCAGTGTGACTAAAATTCGTGATAAAATTATAGAGATTTTGTGATTTTTACGGTAGAGTTACTCTCTCTCTCTCTCTTTGCCTCACAGTTTTCCTTGATCGAAATCTTAGACAAAAAGGGTTAATAGCGCTTCTTGAAGAAATATTATCATAAAAAGTAGAGGCCCGATGGAAGGATTGATCTAGGTACTTTGTCCTATGCGGGAAAGCATTCATCACTCGGATTGAGAATATTCACCTTTTTTGAAGTCGGTTAAAAAGGTGTAAAGATTTGGGGAAATCTTCGCTGGCTTTACCCGCGATGATTTTTCTGAGTAATCATTTCGCATCGGGTCATTGGCCACGGGAATCATTCGCAGACTTTCAATGAAATGACGATTTAACACGCTTTGACCACGTCTGAAGTTCACATCGATTACTTGGGCATACTTTTGGCACGTTTATATCGATTTAATTGAAGTAACAGGCATTCTGCAAAACAACTTGTACCTATCTGTTTGATGGATGAAGGAGTAGCAGGCGATAGGTACCTAGCTACGATACGATTAAGTCATGTTTTCGCTACAAAGGTGCTCATATGCTTTCCTACTGGCATATTCGCGTATCTAGGAGGTACCACTATATCTGAAGCTCTAAGATAAAAATTGAACTCACTTTTTAACTAATAACCACAAAACGGTTAAAGCGAAAGGTGCTTTTGCCTTTGATGTAGTTTTTGCGTTAAATGGTAAATTTAAATCGCGCAGACACCATTGACCGAATTTCTGGAATTTTAAATTACTGTTAATTGAAATGCATCGGCTTCTCAATGATATTTACACACTGGGAATTTGAATTCTTTCGTTGCATTTTTTTCGAGTAGGTAGTATCTTGATTTCATCGGTTAATTGTCAGAATCTTTAATTCTTGAGTGAATTTCACGCGTTGAACCAATTCTTGTCGCATTTTCGCAAATATTAAAATGTTACAATAAAGCAGTGCTAACGGTTCTGGAAGCTTGCTTGCCCTTAGAGGGGTGTATTTATAATCATACGGAGAATTCATATTGTTTTTTCAGTGTTTGAGCCCTTGATCAATAGTTTTGTATTATAGTTTGGCTGTTAATTTAAAATAGTTTGTATAAGAAATAGGTAGATTCCAGTATAATATATTATGTTATGGAATGGTAGCCGTTGGGTGCGGTGTCTTGTATGCATCACTAGTTTAACCGGCAATAAATTGACCAATCGATTTATGTAACTGACGTTCACTTCACGCAAAGTGCTTGCGTCCTTGTAACTCTAGAATTTAAACTAGTTATGGTTAAATAATACATTACGAATTCTCTACTCTTCATGACCAAATAATATTATGTATATTAATGTTTTTTTTATTATTTGCATAATTTCATTGTAAGATAACCGCATATTTGTCTGCGTCTCATTGAGTTAGGTAGGTATTTAGTTTTTTTTCTTTTTTTCGATTAACTATTAGCTTGCTTTTTGTCCCAGACTAGCTCGAGGGCACAAAGGAGGCCTACGATGGAACTAGCTCACCCAGATTATGCCTTTCTTAAATAAAGTTTGATTTTATATCTTTTTGTTTCTGTTGTGTTAATCATTATACGAGAAATAGAGTTATTCGTCGGAACTTATGCCGTCACTCCACTAATCTAGAAGGGAACTGACAGATTGAATCACGGCCACACAGTCATTGTTATCAAACAAAAAACTGTTTTACTATTGTTTCAAATACTACGGGTATCAATAAAAGTGAAGAATATTGTAAGGGTATAAAAGTTAAACCTTTAACGCCATGCAATTAAATTTTTACATAACCTCACGCACAACAATGGAGCATAACTCACGGCAGCCATTTTTCATTCCCGCCAACCTACTTTTTTTCTTCGACTCTATATTTTTTCCAGCCAGTGTCGTGATCGAAGAAGGCGCCAATTTTGTAACTTTTAAAATTATTAATAGGAGTTTTATTAACTTTGAATTAAGTTTGACGTTATCGTGCCGATACATGTAACGTCTTCAAAATAATGACACAATGATAGTGGATTTTAATTTGAGCTTCTGAACTTTTAAAATAATTTTAACTGACCTCAATTAACGTAAGTGTTTCTTATTTCCTGAGAGAAAAATATATTGTGTATTTCTTGATTCAATTATTGCTCATAAATCAAACATAGATTTTGTCAGAACCTTGGTCATTATACACTCGCCAATTTTCCGAAATCGGCACTCATTATCTTTACCCTAAACTTGTACGATTGGATGCAAGCGTGAGGCACGCAATTGACGAGTCACGATAACTGATAATGGGTGCATCTCCGAAACCATCCTTGTGTTTTGAAATAATTCCGTCTATATTATTGTGTCTGCACTTCATGGTGCACACTTACTTTTCAATAATAGTTCTTATGCTCCTGGTATAAGGATGGTACAATGGTGGTTGGTACTTGAGGTCACCGATTGACCGGCGAAGTTGAAAGTGACGGAACAAGACGTGTTTCCAAACAAAACGTGAGTGCATGCCCTCGCTCGTATGTGATACTTTGTACGTGCAGATGCAGTTAAAAGCGAAAATATTATTTTAATTTTTTCCGAAAGTAAGCTTTGGTAAAGTGGAGTAACAGAAAAGGTAATAAAAAAATAACGTGATAAAAAAGAGTAGAATGGAAAAACTGTGCATTACAAAGTATAAGGAAAATTCTCTCATGGGTTAAAAGATAGGTCAGAGGAATAAAGTGTCCCTATATTATTATTTATGTTTTAGTAGGATCATTGATGTCACTTCTGGATTTCAGAAAAATGTGTTCAAAGCTACAATAAGTATTTCAAAATAAGAATAAAAACCATATGTAGATATATTCGTGTAGGGAGTTGTGAATTTATTGATGATAGTAGAAAAACAAAAAGCAGTCACATTTCTTCAATTACCAAAAATAGGATAGACAGTGTCTTAAACAAAAGGGAAAAGGGCGTGTATTTAAATAATTATTTATGAATCTAGGACAGTGAGACGTACGCAGCGTTTTGCATATTCTTTGACATTGTTTGCACAAAGCCGAAAGTAAAAACGAGACATTGAACTCTGCCTTGTTTTGAAACATTTTGCCAACACGCTTTTGCATAGAAACTCAACTTCGTGCTTATTATCTGTTGCACAAATATAGAAATGCTTCCATTCTAATCGGGCGTGACACAGTTTAGAGGTCATGAGATAAGTTTATAATGCAGAATATATATACCTAAGTAAATATAGGTTTTCCGTTATATATCTATCTATCCCTACCAATCCACGCTGGTTGGGATAGATGGAAATATTTTTTCAAAGTATTTCTACCGGTACGGTTAATGGTTTTTTTTTTCATCTATCCGGAATAAATATAGACGGAACAGGCGGATAAATCAAATCCTCGTGTACAGGTGTCAGGCTGCTAGTACTAGCATTAGTTCAATGGAATTTAAAACGGTTACCCTTTTTGCTGTAAGCAATATGGAAAATCGGGATACGATCTACGACCAATAAGAAATCAACCCCGTCACCCGCCCCGGATGCACTGTTCGTTGGTGAAAATTTTACTAATCTAACAAAAAAGCCTTTTGCATTCACATTTTGTTTTGATAAAAACTAGCTATTTATTGCCAGCACTAACCTCCATACAATAATTCTGCAGAGTCATAATTAGCGAACGAAAAAACCCATCAATCTTATCAATGCTGGACCCATTGTGCTATTCAGGTCGTGATCAATCGACATAATTGCTTGTCAGTGGTGTCGTGAGCATGTGCGGCCTTGAGTTAATGAACAAGCTATCACTGCGATCTCATGGTCAAATATTGTATCGGGATATTAATGTCCCACTATAGGGCAAAGGCTTCCAACTTTTGGAATCACCACGCTTGTCAAATGCGTATTGTTGAACAATAAGGGACTGTGTTCGGAAAAACCCATTAAAATTCTGGGAATCCAATCCAAGACCTCAAGATGGTTGCGCGGTACTTAAACCACTATACCAAAGCAACGTCAAATATAATAGTCATGGTCAAATACATAACTTTAAATGATATGGGCTGATTTGGAGTGTTGGAGTACTGCCAAGAAGCTCTGCAAGAGATCGCTTTTGTGTCTTTGATTTACCGATTGGATTCTGAGAGGTTTACGGTATTAAAAGAATGATTTTAAAAAAGCTTTCATTGAATGAATAAAAATTGGCGAAGAAATTAATAAGGAAAACGTGTTTCGCCAACTTAATTTAGCGTGGACAAAGGACGGATACGAAACCATGAACGATTTTGATTAACTTTTAAAGGTCTCATAAAGGCCTTATTCCATTTTGCTTATGATTAAGTAAATATTTTAAACAGTTTTGTATAAAATTTGATAGTATGAAATCTAAATTCTCAACATCAAGGGAACCTACGGCAAGAAAATTTAAGTAATGATTAAAGTTAACAACTTGGTTGTTTGAAATCTTTTTAATATGAACTTCTCAATCCATCACTCTCACATCATCAAATTGCCATGTTGTGATTTGTAAGCGATGTGCACTTAATGTTGCAAGACTCTACGTCGAAGCTTGCATTATTGGTTTTGGGTTTCGCAAATAATATTCTCTTGTGTTCGCTTTTATCCAAATAACACGTCGATTCTTATGCAATGAATGAATTATTGAAATGATTGTTAGGTACATTTATTTTTTCACTTACAATCGCTGAAAGTATTAGAATTGTGACGTATAAAAGAATTATGCATCTTGTGAGAACTAGAATACTGGTCATCGTCAATATGTTTGATTGAAATTAACTGCATAATTACTAACAGAAATTCGAACTAAAGCACTTCATTTCCAAAATACAAAGATTTGGATAAAGTCAGCTCGCACACTTGTATTAATACTGACATAATGGATGAAGATACTGTAAATAGTAAAATAGAAATAGACATCAGAACATACATGACCCAGCATAGGGTAATGACATTACCAAAAACGCTATTGGGCCCCTAATTTTATTTTTCGTACTATATTCGTTTTGTAATATTTCTTCACCGACTAACAGCTTTTGTTAATCTCTATATTATTTTAAAAATTACATGTTTTAACGACATCCTTGAAGCAATTATAGTTGTGCAATCTAGGAGTGCTTGCGGTCTAGAGGGCGATTATAGCAATTAACTTTACTGATTGATGTTACAAAACTCGAAAATATAGTTCTTGAGTAAATAAGAACCCAAGAAAATTATAACGTATAATATTAAGAGGAGAAGACTAGGGACAAGGCAAATTGTATGTGTAATCAAACATTTGTAAGTAAAATTGGTAAAAAAAATAATCAAGTGACTTTCGACACATACAAGAAATTATACATTTTTCATACGTTTAACATTTCGTTAAACGCAGCTAGTTAAAAACAAGTGAAGTGAAAGATTTCTAGTTTCCCACACAATCAGTGAACATTCACTCGATAATCATTTAACGATAAGTTTTCATTGCGTCACTCGGTTGCATCATAATAGCGAATGCGGCTCATTGTTCAAACATCATCAATTATTTTAATTGTCACACCTCGTTATGCTGACAAAATTGTTTGTAAATGTAATTGTCGCTTATGTCTAATTATGTCATGATATTTAGTGTGATCAATGTGTTTGTTGTGATTCGTCTCTGATATACTGTTGAAATTAGGAATGTGTTCAGAAAGCAAACATTTGCTAAATCCTGCGTATCGGGAAAATAGAGAATATATAATTTGTGGCGCTCTTATATTACCTACCTTAACAATAACCCTCAACTTATTATACTTTTGATATCGAATAATATACATAATAAATTGTGAGGTAGGTATTTAAAAACCGCTTAACCTTATGTTGATTTTAATGTGTGAAGCAAATTACAACTTGATGACATTTTGATCATTGGTCTCAAACGATTGAAATGAAAGATTAGCAAGGTCCGGTTTATTATATTATTATTATTTTAATTTTGCAACTAATGCAGCCTCGCACTATTTGTTATCATAATTGAATAAGAGTTTCAACAATGTTACGTAATTATGACGATTGGGTTAGTTCTCAAGATTCAAACATTTATAGAAGTAATGTTCTAATTATGCAGAATTTCTCAAGAAACTTTGTTCTTATTTCATTTAATAATGCAAGAAAAGTTGCATCGTATTTCGTTTTGTTGTATAGTTATTACTAAATTGTGTGGTAAATCTAAAAGCCCGTATTATATCGTGATTTTGTATTAAGTAATTTAAAACAAATAAAAATGCTTTCGGAAATGTAAAGTATAATCAATCAAAATCATGTCTCTATTTATAGAGAAGACCTTAATTATGACCTCTAAACAACAACAACTTACATATTTAGAGGTTATTCAACTAGAGGGATCAAATCTAATAGGAGATTGGTTTTTAAATAACCTCTTGAATCATTTCTAAAGGCGGCAAAATGATATTGTAGCTACAAAGTACGTGGGTGTATTTTGAAGTAACGGTAACATCGGTAAGCGCCGGGTACATGGCCAGTTGACCGACTAAATTGTGCTAAACAGACGCACGAATTGACGGTTATGGCGATGTTCATTTGTTCTGCATGCTTTGGCCAGTTTTGGGAAGAAAACACAAAGGAAAAGATGTTCCAAAGAGTTGATAACCTCTTTCTGGTGCGGAAGGTTAAAAAGGTGCAAATTTTAAGGAAACGAGGTATTTGTCATGCTTCCTTCCATGTTCTCGTTGCAAGCGTTTGTGTATCTTCGGATTGTTACATTATGATAGGTATTTCTTTTATGAAATTAAAGTTTGATCCCAATGTACAGTTTAAGAGTAATCGCCTGTACGCTCTTAAAGCCTTAAAGGTCCTGTCATATTCAAAATCCTAAGCGGTGAGCTTTCGTATAATTTATTTCACTGTCAACCTTCTTGGCGTCTCATAAATAACGTCTACGATACAAATACAAATGCCACATGTTTGAACTATGAGTAAATCTGATTTACAAAGAATGCAACTCGTTATTTGAGCTAAGAGTACATGTGAGATTGTCGGTAAATGCCAATGTTGCCAGGACAAGGTTAGCTGGCTATTGGCACCACTCACGGAACTGCAAAGAACTGGTCTTGATGTACGAAGCAACTAAACTTTTGAAAGATGTATACTTTTTGCTCTATCTCTGCTATGAAAATTGCTCTCGTTATTTTTTTAAGTCCAATTTTTAATTATCATAGTAATATGATAAATGTAACAGTTTTTTTATTTGGATATTTTTTCGTCAATCACGCTGAAGTAGTGACTGCACGATATTTTGAAATTTAGTATACCTACAGGGATTGCTCTGACTTAGGTGACAGGATTCTATTTATCCGGACTGAATGCTCCCATGGGATATCACTACGATCGGGCGAGTTGACGACGAAATTTTAATTAAATTCTAAATGTGCCAACTGGCCCGATCGGGCGAGTTTTTGGCGGGCGAGATGGCGAACAACTCCAGAATTCTTGATAACGCGGGCAAAGCCACGGGTAAAAACGAATGTTATGTAAAATTACCAAAACAAAATCAATTTTTATCAGTACGTATATGTGGTAAGTTCTGGTACATAGTTTCAAAGTTGATATATGTAATACACTATAATTATTTATCATGCAAGAAAATATAACCGACCTGAAAACAAAAGAAGACTAATTTATCTAAAACCTGTGTGAGGGTAGCGCATACTTTATTTTGACCGACACATTCGATTCAGTTACGGGACCGCAAAGCCGACCCGTGACAACTTCATAACGCTCGGCTTCCCAAGCCGAAAGTGATTGCCGAACATTCATCAACCAATATTCGGTTTTACCGAGCTCTACCGATTAATACGGGCTTACGCAGCCGTCCATAGGAATTGCTGAGCCAGTAGTACTAGTATGTTGCTGCCCTACATTTGCAATTTTGCGCATCGGTTCGAAATGCAATTTGAATGTCTGTCGATTTCTGCAATTTCCGCTAATTACGAAATTGTGGAAATTAAATGATAAATACAACATAAAATAAAACTATATTTACTTTGATTAGTCAACATTTTACTCGACTGTTGTGGAGTTGTTGCTGTCCAATTTATCCATGGCTACAATGATTTGTAACTTTAAGTCGACTGATTCCTCTAATATTTACAAATTTTTATTTTTGTTTTTATGTTAAAAAAAGAAGATAACATGGAAGAAATATAATATTTAAATAAATATAGCTAACATACCTATTTGCTTGCTATCAAAGAAAGTGCAATTTAAAGTTCAATTTGAAAATGAACCGGAGCAGTTGTCATGTATTTTTAAAGTAGTTACAACACTCTTTCATAAGTAGAACGCAGATGAACGATTACTTACCAATCAATCAAGTTACAAGTTAGATTTATACATAACTTGAAAGCTGTGTTGTGGCGGCCGAGTTATTATACCCAGCGTACAAGATGAGTTGAAAACATAAAAACAATGTTGGCCAAGGCAAGGGCGGAGGTCACTTGGCTTGGCAGGCCACCAACGCGTGTCTGATGGCTCGGGGCCGTGGAAAGTGGAACAACTAAGGATGTCTAAGGGGTAGGTCATCTTAGCTGTACTTGGGGAAACTCTTGTAGGTTACGAGAATATTAAAAGCAATCGTGTACTTATCATATGATTATCATCGTTTTCGTCACTTAGATATTTTACATAAATTAAATAATTTTTCGTAAAAGTGTTACTATGGTACTCATAATAACACGTAGGTAAGTGTTTATGATTATATCAGACTTGCTAATGCTCCATATAACTTCAGGCCGACTTGCAATTATTTCAAAAATAACTAAGAAACTAATAAAAAACAAAATGTAGGAGATAAGACAGAAAGTAAGTCTACTTCGTAAATGCTAACTCTGCCTGGCAATTTTTCAATAAGCAACCAAAATAGTTTCTATGACTAAAGAAACTACACTGATATTTATTAACGGGACTAAACGCGATTTAATTTATGTAGTACATATATACTACTTACTGCTTGACTTCATCGTCTAAAATGAACCCTGATACTGTCAGTGTTGTGTGCCGTGAAAGTGTGGGTGACAATATAATAATTGACAATTTGGGGGTAGAGGAAGAACATTCTTCACCGCGCCCGAGCAGACGACGCCCCGCATCACCAGTCCGCTTGCGACCACGGTTGCTGTAACGCAGCCGAAACGTCAAGCAGTAAGTATAGTATATATGTACTACATAAATTAAATCGCGTTTAGTCCCGTTAATAAATATCAGTATAGTAATGCAACGCGAAAGTCTAAAATCTCATAAAGAAACTACGTTTAGAATCCAATGTAACATAACAAGTCTAAGTTACGTTTTTAAAACAATTAAAATATCAGATATCGTGATGCATTTACTATTAATTGGAGTTAATAAAAAATCAAATTCCTTTGTCAATCGTGGTTTCAAATTGCAACCTCGTTGTTATTATTGACAATTATCATAAAAACTAACGGATATATCAATTAACTTTAATAAGCAAACAGTTCAAAATCGCAATATCCGTGATAAAATTGAATGAGCCTTGTGGACTGTTATGTGGTAAACGTGAGAAGGATATCTTCCAGATATAGTATATGGTAACAAAAGATGCACACATTGAGCTGTTAGCACCGTTCTTATAATTTACGTTCGTCATTTTTAACATAACTATAAAACTCTACATTTCATTAATATGTTCGTACTGGCCTTTAACTTTAATCTCTTTTAGCATTCTGACTCTATGATACAGAATATGAGTCGTGTCACAAAAATTTAAAATAAAGAATCAAAATAGACCAAGCGGACCTTAATCGCGAAATCCGTCATAGAACATCAAGTACTACCACAATGAGGTATTTGACAACACCAAATGCTCCACAACTTATTTTCTAACTGCAATAATAGGTAATAATGTACTTATCTAATTTATATCAAGTGGTACTCTAAAAGACTTCTGCGCTGTTTGCTTTGGCTCTATGCATGCTTCAAAGGACCGGGTCCGTGTGGACCCGTGATCTCGAAAAGGCCCCTATAGGTATAATAACTATAGCAATAATTTACAACTAGTTTTGCATCCTGCTCAAGCTCAATCGGTTGTGTCTATTTGTCTCTGATGCCGATTGAAGTTAATTGCATCATTCTATGAATTTTTAATAACATAATTTAATTTTTATTAACATAGCGCCATCTTGACAAATGCGAGAAAAAATACAAGTTTAATAGGCACTTACTAGGAGGAATGCTACATTAAAAAACATAATATTTCCTTGTCAAGAGAGAGGTAAACACCATGTATTTACGAGTGCACCATGTGATCCACGAGAATGGCTTCCGCTCTTTTATATTACGCAATATCACATTAAATCAGTTATAAGTAAAGATTGTTACTCTCACTATTCTATTTGATTTTTGCTTTCTATCATAAAATTCTTTAACTATAAATGACGCAGTTCACGCAGTCAAGATACCTATTTATAACTAAGATTTATGGTAGTAAGATATAACTTATTAAATTAAAGATTTTCAATGGTTTTAGATGGTAAACCTATTGAAAGTTTCATCACTTAAATATTTTGTTGTAAAAAGCTCAGTATTTAAACCAACAAATCACTAGTGAGACGTTGATAATTTGCCGTAATCACAATCGACATTAATAGCATAATGGTTGTCAAAACTAATCAAGATTAGGACATCAAAAGAAGTGTGTAAAATTATTCAGATATGCTTGAGCGGTTTATCATTGAGTGCGGTCTCATTGAAGTCATTGATTCAAGTGAGCGTGCAATGACACTTTCACCCATGCTATGCCTAAAAAGACATGGGAACCATTGCAAAATCTTTTTACCAGTACATTTCAATGTTCTTCCGCGTGGATAAGATGTAGATTTTCTCAAGAACCGGTGCTGGTTAGACAATGCATAACTAACATTTCTCTATGCGTGATTAAATGAGTTAATAGGGATTTGTGAAAGGGTATTAATTTCATACGATTAGCTGTTGAATGATGGCGGAGGTAGTTTAAGCGGCAGCGTTTAATCTCATATGTGTTGATCGATTCGAGAAGTTGTTATTGTTATATCGGAGGAGCCACGCTGCTGTTTTGACTTTATCATATTAAAATTAATATAAATTCAAGATGTAGATACCTACCGTCAGAGTCTGACAGGAAGTGACTCTCGGGGTACTCAAATAAATAGACTCATCAGTAGTAATAGTAGATCAGTAACATCGGTACAAGCCAAGTTTCCATATTGTTATCAACTATGTGTGTACCGATATTATTGACTATTTGGCTGTCTTTTTACTTGAGTACCCTGAGTGTCACTATTGATCTGACGCTGGCTATACGAAGATCTCACAGAAAACCTATGGTTACGCTACTACTTGCTACTTACTTCGTGCTACGTTTCGCCGAGAGAGTGGCTACCTGGGGCTAAATCCGGCGTTGCGCCTATGAGATTCCTGGTGTTGCACATATCTATGGGCGACGGTAATAACTTGCCATCAGATAAATTGCATGCCCGTCGGACACTTTTACCTTCAAACACATACTGTAGGTACACGATTTTTATGCACAGTAATCCCCTTTGTGTGAAAAACCACATTGATTTTTTTATGTAAATACATACATTTGTTTGCATTTGTGTATTTACATACAAAAACGTTAAATACTACTGTAAGTGAACCATAAAAACAATACTGAGAACCAAATAATCAGTATTCAAATCGAAGTAAAAGTCCAGTCCAAGGTCCTTGCTTGCCCAAGCCGTATTGTAGTCTCTAACCCATTCTTATCCGCTGCGCAATGAGTCGAGACTCGAGACCAAGAGTTGGATGAGGAAACTAAAGCACTTTCGTCATGTGAGAATACGTAGATGCTATCAGCGCCTCCGTGATCAACCTAAATGATCTTGTTTGTAGGCAATAGACGTCCCACGGAATGGTTTACGGTGTATTGCAAGGTGTTTTAGAGTTAGATATCCGCTCGATGTCGTAATACATACATTTGCATAGCAGATTAACTTCAAACTATATATCCTAAATGTGCAAATAACACCTAAATGAATCCCTAGGACTTTTGGATGATGATGACTAGTTTGTACCTGTAATCTCTTGTCTCATACAAAGTAGCACCATCCAATCAAAAAGTCAATTATTAATAATTTCTGCGAAATCATCTAAAGTCTTGTCTAAAATTGGAATATTGACATTTTATACCCGTGGAAATTGAGCATACTTCAATGATTTTCTAAATTAACTTGCAAAAGTTGTAGAAGACGTCTGAATTCTAAACTAAGCATGCAAGTTTACTTTGATTGACGTAGGTCCGTGGGTCTGAATAAACAAGATCAAGACGACCTCTCGCATTTTATGACGTCATTCGCAAGACCCTTTGGTGGGCGGAGAAAAATAGTTTTTCGCCGTCCAACGCCACCAATGTACAGACGCACACAGTTTCTCTCAAAACAAAGCCGCAATAGACACCTACCGTAATGCTGTGTCGTAGTACAGAATACGGGCTGGCATTTTGAATAAAGAACCCCCGGGGTTTACCGCGCATGCGTCAATTAGAACAACCCTCGCTTTCCAATATGGCGACAACCGCCACAAGTCAAGCACGCGCTTGCTTCTATTTACAATAACTTGCGTTTACAATTATTTGCTGAATATCAAGTCTTTATGAATTAATAGTGTCGCTTCTTTTATCATTAGCATCAACAGTGTAGTTTTTAATTGAAAATTAAAAGTTGTAGTTCCATTTTTTCATCATTCATTGTGTTAATGGTGACGCAGTGCGATCAGATGTGTTGTTATGTGGTAGCGTGTATTTATTACTTGCGGAACGGCGGTGTATTAAGTTTCTATTGAGGTGTTTAGGTGTCAATTAATTAGCTAATTCTACTCAAGTTATCCTACAATTCTGTCAATACCTATTTTGTGCTTTTATTTTTAATTTCTTATCGTAAGTGTAAATTACAAAAAAGGTTAAATAAGTATTAAAAGTAAATAGCAAACAAAAAACTTAAAAATAAACAAAACCTCAACCTCCTTGCACCAATTTAATTCGCGGCAAAAAAATCTTCACAAAAAAATAAAACCAAGTTCGAAATTCAAAAAAGTTTGTGCGCTCGTTTCACCGGAGTGTGATCGCATCAGTCAAGCTGCGTCGCTCACGGGTGTCGCCGGCGGCGCTGCTGCTGGGCACGCGGCCGGTGTCGGGGCTGGTGGAGCCGGTGCGGAGCCCCGAGGAGCCGGCGCTCGACGTAGCGCAGGACAAGGCCTACTGGGGCAGCGTAGCCACCACTATGAGCAGTAATGACTATTACTAATTTATAGTTGTAATAACCAGCCTGCTCAATTCAGGATCGTAGTTGGAGCGTACCGTAGGCTCCCAGGCAATTCCCGAAGCAACCGGGAGAGGCGCTAGGATGATGATGATGAATAATGTAAATAGCGACTCATTTCGCCTTTATACCAGCTACATGAAATGTGCATGTCTGACTTAAAATTTCCTCTCTAAAACATTGACAAACTCTCTCTCTATCTCTGTATTATTAGTCCCATCTGATGTTGTGCCTTCTTTATTTTCAACTTATTTGAGAAAAACATCATCATCCATTACTTTGTTTAAAAGATTCATAAGGACAGAATCTCTACTACGAGTTTTACAGAGTAGTTAAACGCTCCACTTTATATTCATAAAAAAACTTCATCCCTCAGCAAGCTCTGACTGAGAAGGAAGGACATTCTTAATCCATTTAACGATGATTTCATCGAATGAGGCTGTTTCCCTGTATCGTGACATTAATAGGCTTATCTATGTTTGTGGTTTGTCATACGATACTTACGACTAGTACTGTTATCAAGATGAAATGAGTCTACAAGATATCGATGAGGCATTTGCTAGAACCAGCAATCAAAGTAACACACTCCTAGAGAAAAAAAAAGTTTGAATATAATCTGTAAATTAAAAGATGTCTTATCTTAAAATTCATGCAGTATCAATAGTAGAACTTGAATTGTCGTTACCTGGACGGTTGATAAATACATCCACTACAATTAATATGCAAACAGTTTAATCTCCAGCTTTCTCGGTATAATCGGATTATAATAAATCTTATGCTCCTTAAGCATAGCCGAATGAGGATTAACCTTTATATTATTTTTAGCATCAATTAGTTCATACTTTATGTTCCCATAAAGGTCAGCTATTCTATTATCTTTTGTGCGTACGGTGAAATTTATTTAAGCCTACACACTGTTTGCATACAGAAGATAGTTTTAAATGCTATTCTAGGGCTTTTAATATGATAGATACTTGAGATTTCAAACTCTTATGTAGATAAAACACAGATATAATTTGATATTAAATATTAACTTCGCATATTTACCATGACATTTTTAAATTATTTGTGTTGTTATGCCACAAATTCAGTTGATTGGCTACGGAACATGCTATGTACGAGTACAAGGCGCGAAGATAACTGTGCACCACCAAAAAAAGATTATTACGCTAGCAAAAACGAATTCTTTCAATGAATAATAAACCTTAAACATAATAGTGAAAGGGTTCACAATTGTACAGTGATGTGCTGTCGTGTTTAGCTTTAAAGTTATGTCGTATTGTTACCCTGTTCATGGCAGTTATGGTAAATTTAAAGAGTTACAAAGCGTATTAAAGTTTAGCGGTACGTATTAACCGGAACAGAACGGCACTTTACGTTTGTCATAGTACAGCACAAAGTCCTAAGTTTCGTAGAGGTACATAGTTACTGACGTAGAATTTGTTCCAAATCCAAAGATTTAGGAGGCAAAACTATTTTCATTTGTAAGTTGGCAACAGTTATTCCTTATTCCATTACCAACGTCGTTCGTATTGGCATTCTCTTGAGGATCAGATGTTTCACCTTCGAGGTGATATATGGCTTATTGACGTCAGTCCATTTTAGCTTCAATATCACTACATAGTATAAAACAAAGTAGCTTTTTCTGTCATGTTGTATGTTGTATGTCCCTATGAACGCTTAAATCTTTAAAACTACGCAACGGATTTTGATGCGTTTTTTTTTAATAGATAGAGTAACTCATGAGGAAGGTTTTTATGTATAATATCATCCATTAAATAGTGGACAAGTACCACGGGCGAAGCCGGGGCGGGCCGCTAGTTTTCTTATATTTGCAATATTTGACTCTAGAAACCCAGCAATTGGTGGGTTGAATAAGTAAAAGCGATTAGAATTAGTTTTTGCTGATAATCAGTATACCAGTTATTTAATTGACGTTGGCTTGTTTTGTTTATTAATGTCGTACTCGTATCGTACTTATAATCAGCACACTTTTGCGAATCCGTAGTTAAGCAATAAAGTTTGCAGTATAATTACTCTAAAGTAAGTTGAATAAGTAACTTAATAAAACCCCTCCCGATCTGGAAACTTCAGCTCTCTCCTCTCTTATCTCTAATATCTCAGAAAAACTCGATTCTCATGTCACTCAATTTACACGCGAAACTAGAATATCGTCTTGTTTCAGATAGTTTGAGGCAAAAATACCAGCTAGCTTAGATTTATGTATCTTAGATTTTTGCTACTAAACACGAGAACGAGTGCATTGCCACTACATAGGATCCAAATTCGAGTAGGTATTATTTTATGATATAAGTTAATAGATTTTAGTACTTACTTGTTGATATAACGAGTTCATCTTATTGGTGTCATGTATATTTACGAAATTCATAATCAGAGGAGTTTTATCTATGATAGTACAATTCGTAAGATTTGGATTTAATGTCAAGTAAAATGATGTTTTTTCTACTACGAGTAGACAATCACTGTTTCAAAATAGTCAATACTCTTAAAAATGAAAAAAGTAATGGTCGGTCGTATAAAGTCCGTTTAAAACAGAAGGGGAGCTTCCTTAAAATGGAGGGATCGTGACTCATCAGTTTCCCGGCAACGATATCAAACAATGAGGGGAAAACATATTTTGTCGTCTCTTAAAATTATTACAATTTTTTTTTCCACCTGAAATATTTTTTAAAGAATAATCGTGCAAAACCAAATTATAGCAAAAACGCAATAAGCGAAATGTCAGTGAAAAAGAACTCGTGTCATATTATTCCTGAAGGGAATTTAATTTGCAAGTACGAGTACACGGCTCTCTGTGACATGACTTCTCTTGATGTCATATCAGTTTGACGCTGATGAGATTTAGATACATTGTACCTTACTTTATATTAATAACAAAACCAATTTAATCCTAAAGTAACTTATTTAGCTGCTGACAGTTTTTATATTGCACCTCAAATGTTAGTTTGGTTTGCAAACATAGAATTGTATTTACATAGAAATATACATATGTTGCGGTACGACGTGGTATCCTCTGAGCGAATGTTGTTCTTACATCTTTTAGTGTATTTTCTTTCTTTCGTCAAAATGTCAAATGTTAAAAGAGAATATTAAAGAAGCAACATTCTATTAAATCTCACGAGTATTTACGTTATTATAAAATTATAAAGGATGTAATTGGACATCTGTATCTATATTGTATAAACCTTGGGACATCGTTTTCAAGAAAATACATATTTAATCTTTTCGTTTGAGATGAAACTGCTCGTATAAATTATTACGGCGACACATTTTATATTTTAGATTTACCTTATAAAGGTCTAGAATTGCAAAACGTTCGATCGCGTTTGAGTTTTATGTTTCTTACTAATATTGGTCCGAATTTCTCAGATTCTTTGGTAAATAATTGTGCTTGTCTTCCTTATAATTTAAGTTTCATATTCGTCGTTTTTCAAAATGGCTGTTGTTTTTAAATTACAAAGATTTTTTTCATTTCTATGCGATCTCTTAGCACGTTTTGGTTACTGTCCTGTTTGTTGCCATGTGCCGTATAAATACAAGCTTAGTAAAGTTCACAAGTATTACCTTGTCTTAAACTTACGAATCAGTTTATTACGTATGCATTCACCAAAGCGTGTGGTGATTAAAATAACAAATCTTCGATAATAAAAGAAAGTTTTAATTGTTGCTATTCATCGTCAGGAAGTCAAGGCGCATCTAATTTGATAACACAGATATTTAATTTTCTTATGTGATTAGTAAATGCAAACACAGTCATAATCATAAATCTTTACACTATATTGCATTCGAATGATTTCCAATACTATACTGCTTCTGTTACGGACTGTACCGCACAATTGAAAGTGAAACGTGGATATACCTTGCATCGACAACCTTATAAAGGTCGAGAGAAATTGGCGATTATACTGATTAAATGGCTGTCTTGAATTCACGAATGGCAGCTCAATTTGACCCTAGATGTTGTGACTTCAGTATATGATTTATTCAAACTTGACAGAGTGAGGATAACGACAAATAAATTGTAAATCTATGTACATTATTTTATAGACCGTTACATGTTCGTAGGAGGACATTCTATTTTTACGCTGAAATTCAGCCCACGCATTCTGCGTCCGACAGGTTGTGACTATTTTTGTTCAATAACCTACTCGGACTATAAAAATAAGTGTAAGTAACTGTAGTAAATGTGCTCGGTAACGATCGGGGCAGCAGTTGGCACTAGTTCACCCTCTTACCCTGGCAGCATATGGGGAACATTTGCTTGAGATTTTCCCCCTTTATTTTCATGCATGTTATTCAAACGCTTAATGTATGTAATAACAGTCTGAATTTCCCTCACTTAAGTGTTATGGTTTTATTATGGTTTTGGGGAATAAAAACTGAACTTTTCTTTTCATGTATATTAAGTAATGCTTATGTCTAATTGCAAGAGAGAATTCCCATGAGGAAATTAAGAGTCACTAACATTAAAGGAGTTTACGAATTAAAGTTGAGTAAGTTGACTGGCAAATGTCCCTTAATTGTTTAAGCTCTTTAGCTAAACGTGCACTACTTTTAATCCTTTTCTGTCAACCAAATTAGAACAGAGGATATAAGAAATTCGTCTGACAAATTAATTACTGCGAACATAAATCTTAGTAAAATTTTAAATTTTCAAAGTGTTTCTGCGCAATCGTAACGCATTACGTCACACCAGTCCTGTAGGCCGGCAAATGCCAGGGTTCATTTTAATTTGCGTCACCACCCACCCCTCTCGTAACTGAGTTGTGACAATCAAAACTCGTGTACCTGAAATCTGAGCCGGTAATTAATGTCGCCGCGATACGGTTATATAAAGGCAAGTTCATAGGGAAAGGCTTTCGAATTGTGCACCTTTCAGAGAGAGTTTGGAAGGAGATCGTAAATAAAAATCAAGAAGCGGACTTAAATCCTTCAATATTTAGAGTTTTAAGTCAACAGATCTAGGAGATTTTACAAAATTGTTTTACTTAGTAATCATCTGAAAAGTTTTCTCCTAACCAATCGCTTTGTTACAAATCGTTTAATGTTCTGTTTGAACTAAACACTACCTTACAAAGAGCAACCTTCCTTGAAGTGAACTTAGACAAACTAGCAATTAGCTTAACCGACACTCGCTAACGACTTCAAGAATGGACGAAGATAAATTAAATAGCCATATTGAAAACGAAAAGTCTTAAGACAAAAGCAGACCTCGAGTTAAGATGAGAAGACGCAATACTGAGTAACAGACATCATTAGTATACTAGAATAATGGTAGCCAATGAAAATGAAATTGTGCTGGCTAGACAAACGAAATAGCATAAAACCCTCCTCCAAAATGAAATTAATTATTGTTAGGTGCATTATGAAAAGAAAACATTTTGTACATTCATTTGTCGTACGGAAAAAAGATTCATAATATAATCAAATCTATGTCACGTGTCATGTTAAGTACTTCTTAATTTAATAATGTAAGCTTTTCATGTTTGATGTACCCGTTAATAGCTGCATATAAAATGCAAGGAAACTCTTCATTATTTTGTCGATCTCACGGACTTTTGAACACAGGTGTTCGTTCCTCCTGTAATATGTACCTGTATTGTGTGCGAGCATAATACGTCTATGCTAGCTAACCCGGTATATATACTACTTAGCTTGATAATACATAATATCTGGGCAATGTACTTACACTGTTATATCACTCACTTCATGTATGAATCTGAAAGAAAATAAAATTAGCATATTACAAGTGAGAACGTGTAAGCTAGCTTTTTTTGCTAGTTTAACGGTATTTTTATTAAAATAAATTTGTCATGTTATGAAGATATTTTGAATTTAATTGAAAAAATAAATAATTTATGAACAAGGGTTTACACAATTTATTTTTAATATTGAGTAGTTAACATAGAAATGAGCTTTCAGCTAAGGTAACGAATACTTTATTCGAGATTTTTGCATGTATAATTACAATAATAATTACTTCACGCAAGTAAAATAAGAAAATGCCAGGCATGCATTTTGATATTGTGAAGTTTTTAGATTATTCCTCTATAGTAAGTATCTATACTCGAACTTAGGTACTTTCCCCGGCTTAGAAGATTATAAAGTTTTGACCTGATAAAATAGGCTTTGAAGTTTTAGTAAGCAGCTGGGGTGCTTTTCGTTCTATCTTCATTACATTGTAAAGCCATCTCTTGCATAATAACTACTAAGTTTATATAGTATCGCACAGTTCAATGTAATTATTTTTTTATTTGTTTATTTAAAAAGGATAAGTTAGGATGAAAAAAAAACACAAACATTTATTTCTGACATTTATCTTTTTGATATTTAATAAATTTTCGTGGTCTCAAGTATTCGTATATCACGCAATGTAATCAATCATGTTATGAAACCTTATTAACTTTAAGGGTTAATAAAAGAAACCGGCTGGTATTCTTGGCATAATATGTATTTCATAACACTTTTATGCATATATTGTTATTCCATTGTCGAATATTCTTGTTACAATTAAATCATATGGACCAATAATTATTTTATTTTGCCATGACCATTAGACTGAATTTATTAGATTAATGATCCCATAAAAATAAGACTATAGTGCAGTTATTCTTCAATTTTAAATTTTAAAAAGTGAAAAGATTCAATTTTAAATTTATGAACAATTTTTATCCTCTTCTATGCTTTACTTTACTCGTTGAAAGCCCTATCCATTTGTCAATGTCAGTAATATTTACTCCGCTTGCTCTCTCTTTCATGAACAAGCATCTAAAGATCGTATTTTCTGAACAGCTAATCTCACCATTCCCGTCATCCAGTGCTCAAGCTTTCGTAAATCTACCCTACCCGTATGTCAGAGGTTGGATTGCGGTCAGCTGTTGTTATTTTTAGATTCGCGCGAAGGCTCCGCAGTTAACACGCAACCTTTTCTTGGCTGGAAGATTACAATGCGGTAACTAAAACGCGGTGTCTGGTTTCTGATGTTCTTTATTGTAATATTATGCCGCCTTTGAAGCTTGAATGGTTAATGAGCATGCGAAAAAAGATTGAATCTGTTGTGAAGGAATAGTTTAGTATGATTATTAAATTACAAATGGTACAACCTTCTTTACTTTGAAATTTCTTCGTAGCTTTTATTTTCGTCTAAATTATTATGTTTATCTAAGTTTCTTTTTCGTTGCTATAAACGAGGGACAGACACGTAAACTCCGAAGGAAATACGTTATTTTAGCTCGTTTTCGCTCCATTGTTGAAACTTTATCTAGACCTGCAGCCGTGAATAGGGCTCAGGCCAAATGCGTTTATCCCACTTACATAAAAGCCCCACTGGGTTATCCTCCCATTCTTTTGAATGATATCTGGAGAACTAACTCTTCGTTTTCGCATACTCGGTTAGGGATGATATTTTATTATCCCATCTGCTGCCGATGACGTTTTTATGGTCCATTTCTTCTTGTTATCGATATGGCACAGTTTATGTATTGTTGCGAAAATGGAACGGATACGGATATTTTCTATGGTACCTCAATATATTCTCCCTTGACTTAAAAAAGTATAAACTAAGGACAACCTTGTGCTATGAAGGTAAATGAGGGCTTATTTATAAATATTCATAAGGGTTGCAACACTTGTCTCCTAAGTAGAAACGCAAAGCTAATAAAGAAATATGTCAGACCACAATGCATGCCGTGGTGGCCTATAATTAAAACTGCACTTAGACTGTAATTTAGTACCTAAGTTTCCTTTGTAAGCAATAGTGTAAGTTTTGTTGGCTACCCTATTAATAAAATAAAAAAAATAAAATAAAAAAAATAAAGCAAAATTAGTTAAACAGTGCGATGTAATTGCTTGTGAACTAAGATGCGGGTTCGCACGATTATTGTATCAACACGTTACTCAAATGTCTCTGCGTTCAATGCTGTGTGGATTGTTTCATTATGTAAATCCTTATCTCGGAATTTCTAGGTTGATGTTGGTTTGCGAATGGGTCAGTTAGTAGTAAGAGTGTTGGTAAATATAGTGATTCATGATGACGTGTATTTGCAGATTTTAAAGGTGCGTTCGATAGTTGCCGACGTGATAGTGTGTGATATTTACAGTAATATCTTCTTCGTGTACCAGGTTCGAAGATTGATGGGACAAGAAAGAAAGACTTTTTAGAGTTACACAAGTTTTGAGTAGGTTTTTATTCATATTATTGTGCTAGTCACGTGCAAACAGTGATTTGTGTCACCAATATTACTGTTCTAGAGTTTTATCGTCGTGATAAAATTCTTTAGTGTTTCGAATAAAAATTGGTGTTGTTTTCTTGAACTTTAATAATGGTCGAAAATTCGCTTCAAAACATTAATCAAATGACTTTATTGTAATACTCGGTCTCCATAACCTTTAAATATGAATATATACCTCGGCTAGTGAGTCTCTTCATTTTTTCATCAGACAATTAGCATCAGTAGTACCTACTACATGTAATTTGAATATATGTGTGTGTACTTCATCAAACATCGGATGTGTTATTTAACTATGTTATTACTCTCGTGCATTCGCTCCAGTATTTGTTTAAGGATCGAGGGCGCCTGTATTTGCTCGAGCTGAAATCTGGCAATCAATGTGAAGCGCGAATATTGAAATGTGTCGGATATCTGGTGGATCACGTTTCATTGAAAACCTTTGATGTGTAACTTTTAAATACGTCATGGAATGTTTTGACAGCTGTTTTGAATAATTGGTATGCGTTATTAAAAATTGTGTGGAGTTTGAATAATGTGAACGCTGATAAGTTAAAATGTTCAACTTCAAGTTTTGAAATGATATTAGAAGTAAGCTATTTTGTGTTCTATATTCCTTGCAAATGCAGATCTTTTTTAATCTACCACCGATATCATTTATATGATTTGCTTAATCCACGTAGGTACACTACATACAAACAGTGGCAAATTAAAGTCTATCTTTAGAAGTTAAGGAACGGCTTAAGGACGATGACGATTTTTCGGTCTTAACTATCAAAGTGCCAGATGCGTAATGCGTAGTGTTTGGTGTCGCCAGATATTTATTTAATATTTTTGTTCCAGCAACGAGTGGCAGCGGCAGCGGTCCCGGCGGGGGTGAGGCGCGGCGGGGAGGGGACGTCACGCCGCACGCGCAGCCTCAGAGGCGGCTCATCAAAGTAGACTTCGACAACCTCGAGGTAAGTGTCAGATAAATATGGTCAGATACATGAAGTACATAGCACTTCCTAACTGTTAAGCTGCTGTGATGAAGGGTTTTAGAGCTGAAACTGAGGCTAAGCCCCAAAGTGCGTTAGTTTAGTCTCAGCGATAGTCATTTAATACAATCAGGTAATTTATTCCCTCCTTTGCTTTTCTCTTACATAAAAGAAGTCTATTTCGCATCGGGTTAAAAATTTAACTGTTGCAAAAACAGCAAGTCTGTGGCAAAAACAGCGTTGGTTCAACTAAGATTTGAATAAAATCATTGCAAGTGTCCAACAAAAATCATATTCAAATTTTGTTTGTCATAATATTAAACAGCCAAATCAGACTGCATCTGTACTTTACCCGCAACGGTAAAGATGACTTATCTTAATTCTCAACACGCCCCGAAATCCTCAATTTTAAGTATTTTAAGAAGCCGTAGCATGCAGCCTTTGTTACTGTATTATGCGCGGTGTCGCCTCGCATACATTTCCGCGTTGTCTCGGCTTAGCAACTCCTGCCAAGTGGCTTACTGCATATTTTAGTAGGCCTCCGCTCTGTTTTTGCAAGCGAGAAAAAACAACTGGACGTTATTCAGCATCCTTGGATTAAAAATTCGAAATTTTACCTGGTTTACCAGGGAATTAGAAATGTCTCGTTTTGTTGTTTTTAACATAATTAATCAGGCACATTCACACGAAGCTTTCTTTTATGCCCTTTAATGAGAATTAGTACGTACAGAGCAGAAACTTGTTTATATGTCAACTGACTACCGCTGATATATAAGACTATATACCAAACCATATTTGGTATTTCAAATGTCTTGTCTTATCCGGGATTTAAACCCAATGAAGAAGAAGAAAGAAGACCATTATATACGTATCAAATTAACATCACGCTTGCTATAATTGATTATTACCGTGATAATGAAGGGCTCTATCATTATAACAATCATCATCACTCAACTAACAATTACACTCATAAAAACGTCTTAAGAACTAATTTTCCTTTTCCGAGTAAAGTCGCAAAAACTCGTTGAACCGACTCACAACCTGCTTAGCGGTAGGTAAGTCCTCTTCTTGTGTTCCCTAAGTGGTTTTAGTCTTTTACGGTATCAGACTGTAATGCCAAGGGCAGTTAACGTTCTATACAGAAAGCCATGTTTGAAAACTTGAATGAAGACAGGTGAACCATTAATGGAATCTAAACTCGATATCTGAAAGAGTACGTATTTCTTAATGGAAAACAACAAAAACAAAAAAGGTCGACAACAAGCGTTATCAGAATACAAAGGATTACCAGTAAGAATTTTGAGAACTAGATGTAGAGCTCGCATTGAATTCACTATGCACAGTTTTAGACAACCTTTTCGTTCCAACAATGCAGAAGTAAAAAGTTGAAGCGACAGTAAAATTAAATGAATCGTCCGTGAAAAATACATCACACAGTCGCAGCAGTAAA
The DNA here is from genome assembly GCA_958496325.1 of Nomophila noctuella. NCBI lineage: Eukaryota > Metazoa > Arthropoda > Insecta > Lepidoptera > Crambidae > Nomophila > Nomophila noctuella. Next base: position 2,949,194 of record OY292485.1, read on the forward strand.
GCGAAAAGGTAACTGGGGGAGAATATCTTCTCGTTGCAATTTTAACTATAACGTGCTATAAAGCGGACTGGAATTTGAGAATTAGGTCAGGTGCTTCCCGCTTGCGACCTGGGTAGTTTTATCTCTCCCTGTCACGGTATTGCAATCCGTTTTAAAGCTCAAAAACTGCTGTGTATATAACTTCAGTTGATAGATAGGTTCTTAGCCCTCCTGGTGGATAGTGGAAACTGCGGGCCTTTCCATAACAATTCAGTTGCTTCACATAAATCTGCCACTTTGTAGGCTTTGTAGACTTATATTCAAATATATATAATATACTTGAATATAATAGACAGATGAAACAATTAAACATATTCATAGTGAAGGAATTTAAAAAATATAAGATATTTCTGTCATCCCTCACGTTCTAAATCTAGTATAAAATAAGGCTAAATGGGATTTTTCATGCAAGTTAGGTTTGTGCAAGTGCACTTGGCGAGAATCCAACAGGTCATATCTTCAAATGTCCTGTGTATCTACAAAAGGAGGTAAGTAGTAGGTGTACACCGTTTAATTGTAATATTGTGAGAAAATATGATTGGCATAGTATGCAAGATACTTATAGAAGTAAGTTACCCCTTATAAAATACAGCTAATGTTAAGTTAAAAGGACAGTAAATTATAGACTTGAAAAATTAAGGAATTCATTGACAGTCATTATGTTTCACAAAGCCACTTTCGTAGAAGGCTCCTTGAAGGCACCCTTCAATCCACCTTTGAAAGAAGCCATTTGAGTAGGAAAAAAAATATTTCAAAGCACAAAGTGAAACTTCAAAGATTACATTATAAAAAATATTGTGAACGTCAAATTACAACTACCAACAAAATTTATTCGACCAGAAAATTAAACTGAACCTCGGCCAGGTACTTGGAGTACAAGTTTATACACAAAAATATTGCTATTGGTAAAGAAGAAAATTGTGACATGTATACAGTTTTTGGTACGAAAAAACGATAAGATTAGGTATCACGAAAGCGAGTAAAAGTTACACACTTATTAAATTCTTGCATTTCATGAATGAAACTGCGGACATTTTCTATGTCGCTCACTAAGCATTTCTCATTAATATGTCACCATAATTTTCCCACACATTAGCTTCAACAGAAGTAATATTACTTTTCTGTTGAATTATAGATTTATTAGTATCACAAAGGTTCTAACGGCACCTAAATATCCTTCAGAAAGAAAACGGACACACTTGTGCAAACTTTCGTGGCCCACTTTTGTGCAATCGAGAATTGCGGCCTTATGACTCACGGAACAAAACCGTTATTTCCTTGAAACCCTCTGGGTGGTGTCTTCGCTCAGGTATTTTTTAAAGTTATGCAAGTGAACAATGCTGTACCGATGGGAACTCTCGGTAATGGAGCTTTATGCTTAAAACAGGAATTCAAAGTAAGTTTTCCTTTGGCTGGACGCTTTCTTGCATTTACCACTGAGTTAGTCTTTAAGGCTACCCGGGGAAAATTATTTCGCTCAAAATTTAAGTAATAATATTTTTATAGCAAGCATTGTTAAACTTTATTATTATAATTTGACGGGCCCGTTGGTCGAGTGGTCCTCTGACCACCACTTGACGCGACCCTTGATTTCGTAGCCATGGTCTCTACCCTGGCTACGAAATCAAGGGTCGCGGATTCGAATCCCGCTAGGGGCAAATGTTTGTGTGATGAACATCGGCATTTGTACTCGAGTCATGGATGTTTATAAAAAGTATTAAAGTATGTCTATCCGTTCCCTAGCTTCCATAGTACAAGCTTCGAGCTTAGTTTGGGGCTAGGCAATTGGTGTGTCAGTCCAAGGCATTTATTTAGTCCAAGGCATTTATTTATTTATTATTTATGTATAAATGTGGTTTATGCTTCTGAAGAAACAACATTTGTTACACCATATCTTTTTAACCCATAACACGTTGCAGGTACCTATAATAATGAGTCATTACAATGTCATAAGCTTGCATTTTATTGCACAATAATTGATGCAGACTGCAAGTGATGTCAATCGAAGCGAAAGTTTCTTTGATGTACTGCATCCTAAATAGTGAGAGAAATTGCTTTTCACTTTTACAATCGTTCCTACTTTTCCTGATAAAAAAAATACTGTTTTGAAGTTTATAGTGGGGAAATTTTCCTCGGGTAACGAACTATGTTAAATAAATTATGCTGCCTAATCTTTACCTGAGCTAAAAGTCAATGGACTTGAACAGTTTCTTCTCAACTTGCTTTCAATAGGCGATATAAATAGCGGTTGCTGTTATGACGTTTTTATTGTATTAAACGTTCGATTTCATGAACAATAGTCAATTAGTACGATGCTGATTAGTTCTTGGCAACTAGGAAACAGAATTGTTTCTACTTACATTGTTTTGCCTAATTAATTTCGCAAAGGTTACGTTATTAATGATTATTTCCATGTCGTTTGTTATATTGGCCTCTCTAATACGGTATACTTACGCCTACATTCGATCATTTCGGGTCACAATTACGCCTTAGGCGATATTAACTGTTCAAGAAAAATAAACAAGACAAGAAGAACAACAAGTATGTGAAGACAATTTTGTTATTTATAAACTCTTAAAGTTAAATTATTCCCAGCATTTTGGATTTTATCTAATATCGTATTTAATTATAGTCAATCTGAGATTTGATAATTGACATAAATGATGTTGATTTTTCATTTAGTCGTCCTGCTATGACTTTGGATATATAGATACAGAATTGCAACGATTGTGGAGCGATGTGTAGCAGTATTTTTAAGTTTTAATGTTAAGTTTCAATAATAAATATATCGATTATTCACCCATTTTAATGTTTAAAATGGTATCTTCAAGCAATTTAATGACTTACTTTTATTAAGTAATCGACCATTTTATCGTCTGATTGCTTAACGATAGAAACAAATGATCAAAAACTTTCAACTCACGTAATCACTTTCCTATCGCAGTCTTGTTAATGACTTCATTTATCGTTACTTTTTTTTTCCTATAAAAATGTACTTGCTTGTATTTCCTATTTAGTTATATTATTTGTTTGCGTGCTAAAGACTGTTCATTAGTTCACGGGGTTTGTGTATTCTGGATAAATGGGTATATTTAAATCCACGCAAAGTTCTAAAGCAATTTCCTGTGCTTGTGTGATTTTTTTATGATACAATTATGTCCTTTAAGTATTTAGGTTAATCAGATGATAAAAAACGGTTTATTCCAGAAATAATACCTTACAGATTTAGTTAACGTTGCCTGTGATATTGTGATATTGGGTTCAAATTAATATTGCCAAAATTCTTAATCCGCTTGCCGATCTGAACAATTCTATTTAAAGCATTAAATCTTGTAGTTGTAATATTTCATGACATTATTAATCTTTGGTTCAGGAAACAGAATCTCTCAACCGAAGCTTTTTAATTGGCAATTTGGCACGATATCGAATCTCGAATATAGATTCATGGGATAGGAACACAAACTAAACAACAGTCTCATTAATTCTAAACCTTAGCTACAAAAGTATTCGTAGAAAGAAACTGGAATCACGTATGTTCGCAAGGAAATTCCTTTGTAAACTCTCAAAGAACCTCGTTATGGTAATTATAGCTTTCTTCACAGCAGACTTTGCTCCTTAAAGCATTAAAATAACACACGAACCTGCTAGTTCCGTACACAGTTTGGCTTCGTTCCATCTCATTAGCTTAATACTAACGTACGGGATTACTCCTGTTTCAACGGTTCAGGAATTTACCATCATATCGTCTATGTATACTTTGTTTCGGGGATGACATCAATGTATGAAATATTTGAAAATTGTTTCGATAATTCTTAAATAAAAATGCTATTGTTCAAATAATACATTAAAGAATAAAGCATCTTTGCGCTTAGCAATTTACGAAGTTTTTATTTTGATTCTCTCAGTTCTCTCAGTTCTTCAATATATTCACCTAGCAAGTAAGTAGTAGAAATGAGTAATTAAGGGATGAAGGGTGGTACACTTTAACTGATATAGAGCGTAAGCCCAATGTCAAGGGTATACGGAAGCTTATCAAACGTGAATGTTGTAACTAGGCCGTGCTATATTAATTTCCGATCTAATGCATCGGCGGATTAAAATTGTATAGTTCGTAAATCTGTAGTTAGTAGTTCAATGATTTTCACGGTAGATACTCGTAGTTGAATCGATTACAGAATTTATGACTGATCCAATTGACTTAATCCGATTTAGCGTAAAAAATCGGCTGAAAGGCCGGCGTCGCATTTGTGACACCATTGTTGTATTATGGGCGACTGGAGTCATTTTCCATCAGTACTAATGCCAATCTTTTGATTATTTTTTTTAATTTTCAAGTAACTATTACTAGGTTGGATTCATGTGCGGATAAGGACCTACAATGCCAAAAAGACGCCATTCTGATCCCCGTTTAATAATTATATGGCTAATCAACCCCAGACGCTCTCAGCGGGGTGTTATTCCTGGAAGTAAATTGTATGTAAAAAAAAACACATTATATGTCATTATTTTATTCATCAACTCCACAATCATTATTTTATTAAAAATAAAGGTCTCGAGTACGACTGCAACCGAAAGGTAGCTGCAGTAATCGTTCAACTTGCCTGATATACAGCCCGATTGTGCATCTGCAGTGGCCGGTAACTGCAAACTGCCGTGTTTTATAGCCGCTGGCAATTGGCAATTTTTTGTTTTTACCGCATACCATAAAGTACGTTTTACGACATAATTGGAAGTGAATATATATATTTATCGGTGATTTTTTTCATTTGCATTCGAAATGACAATTCTTCATCGCAAAATAAATCAGCGTTTAGTTATGAGCATTTAAATTAGTTTGCTATATTGTTTAACCACTTACATATGTCCGGCATTCAAAGTGCTACATGAAAATAAATAAATATATCTAAAGCATATGCAAAAGTCGAAACCTGAACTAAAATATTTATTATTAGATTGTCTAGTACTTCTAGTAGTACTTACTCAACAAAATTAGGCTCTATATTCATTAGAATAAAAACCAACAGTTAAGCGAAGTATTTAGAACGTCAGTAAATCAAAAACCTCTGCAATTTCCCAAGCCACGCTGCACTATGGAATTCGGTAGCGTTCCGCACGCGATCTGCGACTCCCAGTGTTGCCAATATTTTGTGTTTGTTGGTATTTTATTTATCTTCACGGTTCATCGCTCAGCGGAACTGCGCATTGATATCGTTAAATAGACTTTTGTAGAGCGATAGATTTGCTAGTTGTCTTCCGAAAGAAAGACAAAAGGCACTAGGTTTATAAACTTACTTACAACCCAAAAGTCTTTTTTTCTTCTGCAGTTATCATTTTGCTTTTATATATTAGTGTTGCTACTGTTTGCTGATGTTCATGCCATTATTCAGCCAATATGAATTATCGTTTATTATTTTTTCCAGAGAGAATAGATGATAAATTATTATAATTAATATCTCCTGAACAAAGACGATTTAATTAAAATTCCGCAGAATTATGCCCAGGGGTTGACAACAAACTTTCGTCGTAAGAATGAAAGAGTAAAATTGCCAGGAGAAACAAATTGAACCAGCTTGCATTATATGTAATTATTATAGACTTGTAAATGACACCAAGTCATTGTGATGTTATAAAAATAAACAGTCTGGTCTGAGTCTGACTACCGCCATTTAAACTTTCTTTAAAAAGTCGCGGTTGTGAAAGCAAGCAATTCTGTAAGTAATTCCTTTCGTTGAAAATTGTATCAATTCTCTTCAATTCAGCGCCAAATTGCCAATTGAGTGTAAGTTTCTGAGTCTACGATAGATTACTATGTTATGTAAGGGAAGGAAGGTCCCAACCGCAGTGTGGTTGTGTTACGGAATCTATTACGATCCCATTTACAATGTTACTGGTGACTGTGGCAGGTGAAGGTTCTATTATGGCTGTTTTAGTTACTACAATTACTAAAGTAGAAGATGATGGATATGATGTAATAAAGCCCATGTATGTTTACTTCCATTTTAAGAACGATGTGTATATAGTTGTAACTTGGAACGCGTGATTGAATTATTCGCAGGATTTTAGCCGTTTTCTGCTCGAAACTCGGCAAAATATTTGGTGATTTTGAATTATTATATGACAAATAATTATCAACTGAGATGAATGTATATTTAAGTTGTTGATGATGATGATGATTTTGTCAAATGTTCATTATATTTCCTTGTTCCCAGGATGACGAGGATGAGGATGACACAGAGACCTGCGCGAGTCCAGAAGTATGTGCGCCTCAACCTTTCCCGAGGCATACGGCGCCTCAGCAGAACAACCCAAAACCTTGGAAAAGAACCGGTAAGCATCCTTATACAGTTCATAAAATTATACAGAACCTTGCCCTATTGAAGACCAAAGTGAAGAAGTTGTGCTAAGTTTCTGGGGACTTATGTCTCCAGACTCAGGTCCCCAGAATTTATTAAGAGCAGGCATCGTAGCTGCGACCATAGTAGCATTGTACCTTCGTATGCCGCCTCTAGCGTAAAAAATATAATATCGAAGCGGCCAATTTAGCCATTAAATACGAATGAAATGACCCATTTCAAAAACAGTCGGCTATTACCATTTTTTGCTTGAATGTAATAAAAAAGGGTGAAGTCGTTTATGCAAATGATAGGTAATTTAGACCTCAAAAGAAAACAGATTGTCATTTACTCGCAGCCGTAAATTATTCCGAGATTCGTAGTAATTTTTTGTTCGGTTGGCAGAAACACTTTATAATTACATGTATTTTTTGACTACCTTGTCATAACGATGGCATGTATGTTTATTAGACAAATTCTCTTTCATGTTTGTGACAGAACAATGAAAAAAGGATTTTAGGAATTTTCACGTTTGATGATAATATTATTTACTTACCATTACATATACAATAAGTACCTTTGTGCCGTTGATGTCTAAAGTTACGTTCAATGATAAATAAGTAACCGAAGCTAAAACTCTTAGTCTTAAGCACTTTCTCCTTCCCCATGCACACCTTGACGCCGTAACCAATGATGCTGACGCTAATGACGTCACAGAGGAGACGCCGCCGCGCGCGCCGCCGCGCACGCGCATCTCGCACGACGAATACCACCAGTTCTGCGACGAGACCCTGGAATGTATGACGCATGTCGTACCGCAAAGCATGCTGTCACGCTTTTTATGTTGCAATAACTAGGTGCCGGCAAACTTCTTGGGCATTGGGTGACGTAGTTTGCAATTGAGGAACTGTCGGAACGAGGTATTGTGGACCGATAGGTATGCGATCTGTTGGTTCACAGGGGCAAGAATCGCCAGGCGATCGAATCGCCACAGGAGTTGTCGGGCCGATCCATACCCAAGTAGCTGGCGGCAAACGAATCGAAACGACGCGCGATTAGATTATACTACGCTACTTCGTTCCGCTTTACATGCAAAAACCCACCAAGTAGACCCAAAGGTGGAACATTGGGTAAACCGATGAGACCTTAAAACCAACTCCTGCATCATACCTATTTGGTCAAGTGGTTTGCCGGCACCTGTATTAATGTTAGGACGTAGGCGATCGATGTGAATACTACTTCTAATTGTTATCATTGTTATAGCTTGATTTGTTTACCGAGTATCTAATTGACTACTAAGTACTCGTGTAGACTTCGATTAGATTGTATTGTTTCAAGTTAATTGTATGTTTTTTGTATAATTTTAGCAACCGTTTTATGTGAAATAATATCATTCATACAATGAATTATAAATACGATTCCTGTCTCATTCAATCATTTTTTTGTCTATTTATCTCATTTTTGCAACTTTTTCTTCTCTTAGTCGCGTACATTCTACAAGATCTTCTTTTTTGCGTTTTAGAATTTACTTGTATACTCTCAGTCTTACTTTTTCAACGTTTTACATTAATTCCAAAACACTTTTCACTAAACGTCTTAAATTTTATCACGTGTGATCTAACAATCGTTTTATCTTTTACATGGATTCTTATCTCCTTGTTGAGTGTTAGTTTAGTACACTTTGTGATTCACTATTTCTAATACCTAATATGTTACATAATCTAAGTTCTACCACTCGTTTAATCTTACGTGTCCTGATTAAGTTAACGACAGAACAATTTATTTATGGTGTTAACTGTTAAAATGTATCGTGTTGTTTACACCGTACCTTTTCATAATATCAGAAACATTGTTCCTTACTATTACTAGTAAACGTGCTTATAAAAGCCCTCAACTGTCAATATCTTCTTCATACATTGAAATTTTACTATATTATTACCTTTCATTATTGTTCACTTTGTTTTTCTATGCCAACATCTCAGAATATATTTAGTTGTAGGAAACGTTTTCTTTGATTGAAATAAACCTCATCCTGATGAACCGAGGAGTTCACGAGGATTTTCTAGGGTTGCTCATCGAGCCAGTGGGTCCTGATGACCTAATCACTTCTCAAAGAACCCCATGATAACCTCTTTTTGTGTGTTCCAGCATACGACTTGGCGACGCAGTGTCCGTCGCGGCGCGCGTCCATGCGCCGGCACACCGTCACGCACGCGGCCTGCCCTCCCACCGATGGCGCTCACTCGCTGCCACACTCAAGGTAAGGGCTGATGTGACACTGCATACGACTTGGCGACGCAGTGTCCGTCGCGGCGCGCGTCCATGCGCCGGCACACCGTCACGCACGCGGCCTGCCCTCCCACCGACGGCGCTCACTCGCTGCCTCATTCAAGGTAAGGGCTGATGAGACACTGCAGACGACTTGGCGACGCAGTGTCCGTCGCGGCGCGCGTCCATGCGCCGGCACACCGTCACGCACGCGGCCTGCCCTCCCACCGACGGCGCTCACTCGCTGCCTCATTCAAGGTAAGGGCTGATGAGACACTGCAGACGACTTGGCGACGCAGTGTCCGTCGCGGCGCGCGTCCATGCGCCGGCACACCGTCACGCACGCGGCCTGCCGTCCCACCGATGGCGCTCACTCGCTGCCACATTCAAGGTAAGAGAGAGAGGAGTCATGTACATAGTATCGCTAACCCATTTCCTGCTGGGGGTGTCGTAAGAAGCGAGTAAGGCACATTTCGTGGGGATGCTCAGCCACCAACCAACTCGTCACCAACCCATATGGCTAACGTGGAGACTATCAGCATAAGAAAGTGGTCAACAACCAACATTGGACTGAAATAACTCATCCCGTTCGACTTATTGCATATCAGTCTTTCTGTTAAGAAGATCCTGTCTGTGTCCCCGTACGCATTGTACGGGGACACCATGCGCGTCTCCCGAACCCCGAAAACTGGATGAAGTAGGTTTGCCTACTTCCTCATCAAAAGAAAACATAAAATTCATTACTGACTCTCCAATTCCTTCCCAGGCCAGGATCCCGCGCGTCGTGCGCAGGCGCAGCGTCGATCGCGAGCAGCGACGCGGACGCGCAGCTGGGTGAGCTGTCGTGGTCGCGGTCTTCGCTGCAAGACGAGCTCATCAAGTCGGTTAGTGGCAGCCCCACCAACGGCTCGCATGTGAGTAGTGTAGAGTAGTGATGGTTGGTTTGTCAGCATTGTACTGTACTGTGTGTCTACAGATTCGTTATACGTATTGAAACATTTCATTTTTCTAAAGGTTGACTGGTAAAGAATGCTTTTAGCGTTAAGTCCGCCTTTTGTACCTTACTTACTAGTGTGGTCAATAAAGTTTTTATAAATAAATAAATAAATACGTCATTGAGCTATTACTAAACGTAGTAGTTATACCTCAATGTTATACGTATGCCTCCGAAACAACAACTAGTTTTTTAAATTTTGAAATTGGTTAACTAATTCACGAATTTTCCGACAACTTATGCTTCTGTTTAGTTTAACATCGAAATATTGATTCCATATCGATAGATAAACATTTGTTAAACTACTTACATTATGTCATTGTTCTCTCTCTAATTGTCTCATTATTTTAGGAATATGTATAACGAATTTGTATAGCGTGATTTGGAAGGTATATTCAGGAATTAAAAGTTAAAGAACCTTTATTGCCAATCTAACCAGTTTTCGGGGAATGTAAACGTTAACAACGGATAACTCCACTTGAGTGGAAAACTTGTGTCTCTGGGTAGTTGAAAATTTCGACAGACAAAAATGTACACGAAATTGTGTTCAGATTAAGTTTGAAACTTAACTTTGTCGAATTATCGTGTTGTATAATTTCAAAGCAGCTGCTTTCGTAATTGAAGATTATGTTCAGCTTTGTTTTAGCATATTTTGTTGTTGTTTTTTTTACACAACTTGGATATATCGAACCTCCACTGTGCGTTTTTCCCGAAACTTTTTGCCTCGAACGACAGTTTTGTGGAACAATCTCACTGCTGCAGTATTTCCTGACTGCTACGACATGAGGACCTTCAAGAAACGAGCGTACTCTCTTTTGAAAGGCCGGCAACACATCAACGATACCTCTGGTGTCGCGGATGTCCATGGGCGGCGGTGATTGCTTACCATCAGGCGACCCGCTAGCTCGTTTGCCGCCTCTGCCATAAAAAAAAATATATATATATTTAAAATATAATTTGACAGCTTCTCCAATTGTCCTGTCACATAAGCATTTCATTAAGCATTTCTCAATGGCACTATGCTGTCAGATGCTACCACTTGTGATACCAAGTATTATGTGCAAAGTACCAGTCGATGCTGACAAAATACTAGGTACGACGACCAACAGTCAAACATTGGTATTAGTAGATATAGGCTATTTTTGTGTGGTGTTAGATAGAGTAGCTATGTAGCATTATATGTGTATAGCTTGCACTTTAGTTCTTGAAAAGGATTCAGAAAATCATAGTTTTAATCTCACCGCTTAAATTGGTTTTTATGCTTATTGTCAATTATGTTTGCTACTTGTATGAGAACCAGTTCCGTGCAAAACTGGGGCTTATATTTTCTACAAAGGCTAAATTGAGTAAGTTTGTAATAAGCGTTGGTGTTGTGCGTCGCCTAGGCTTCATACTTAGGTAATTAGATATGCCGGCGCCAGACCAATTACAACTCACTTACTAAGCTAGAATTACAATGTACAAGGTTGTTTTGCATGTGTTTATTTATTTGCATGCACTAAGTATGCTCTCTACAGTAACAGGTAAACAGAAACCTAACAAATGTTCAACTGTAGTGTATTAATTGAAATCTTGCTAACTAGATCAACTAGTGAAAGTTTATTTATAGCAAGTTCTTGTCAAACAAGGAATAATCTTTAAATATTTACTTATTTAATGTTGCTGCAGCTTATCCTTAATTAGTCTCATAGTCTCTAAAATATGACTAAAGAGGACGAGTAAAACCGTACTATAATGTCTGTAGTTTAGTTTTGATACCTTTCGTGGGTGTTCCTCAAGGTTCAATAATAGGTCCGTTTTATTCCTATTTTTTTACATTTTTAAGCATTTTCTTTGTCGGAGACTTCGACAAAGTGGACTTTTTTCTATTTTTATCAATCATAAGTAGGTATATGTATTTTTAGGTAATATCTAATACTTTAATACTATGTTCAATACAGTTAATAGTTTAGATGATATTGTGGACTTGTATCATTCTTCATTCGATGTTGTCTTAGTTGTCTGACATTATCTAGGTACATAGAAACTATTATTTATTCCTATTTCTTTATTTCCTCATAGAAACAGTGGCAAGACGCGATAATGTCGGACGACCGGCTCTCGCTGACGCTGGAGGAGATCGTGCACATCAGGTCCGTGCTGACGAAGGCCGAGCTCGAGGTGCTGCCCGTCGAGGGGAGGGTCAAGGAGGACGTTGAGAAGAGGAGGGTGAGTGCTTCTTGATCAGTGGCAGGATGGATAATGTCGGACGACCGGCTCTCGCTGACGCTGGAGGAGATCGTGCACATCAGGTCCGTGCTGACGAAGGCCGAGCTCGAGGTGCTGCCCGTCGAGGGGAGGGTCAAGGAGGACGTCGAGAAGAGAAGGGTGAGTGCTTCTTGATCAGTGGCAAGACTCTATAATGTCGGACGACCGGCTCTCGCTGACGCTGGAGGAGATCGTGCACATCAGGTCCGTGCTGACGGAGGCCGAGCTCGAGGTGCTGCCCGTCGAGGGGAGGGTCAAGGAGGACGTTGAGAAGAGAAGGGTGAGTGCTTCTTGATCAGTGGGGTACGCGATAATGTCGGACGACCGGCTCTCGCTGACGCTGGAGGAGATCGTGCACATCAGGTCCGTGCTGACGAAGGCCGAGCTCGAGGTGCTGCCCGTCGAGGGGAGGGTCAAGGAGGACGTTGAGAAGAGAAGGGTGAGTGCTTCTTGATCAGTGGCAGTACTCTATAATGTCGGACGACCGTCTCTCGCTGACGCTGGAGGAGATCGTGCACATCAGGTCCGTGCTGACGAAGGCCGAGCTCGAGGTGCTGCCCGTCGAGGGGAGGGTCAAGGAGGACGTTGAGAAGAGAAGGGTGAGTGCTTCTTGATCAGTGGCAGTACTCTATAATGTCGGACGACCGGCTCTCGCTGACGCTGGAGGAGATCGTGCACATCAGGTCCGTGCTGACGAAGGCCGAGCTCGAGGTGCTGCCCGTCGAGGGGAGGGTCAAGGAGGACGTTGAGAAGAGAAGGGTGAGTGCTTCTTGATCAGTGGCAGTACTCTATAATGTCGGACGACCGGCTCTCGCTGACGCTGGAGGAGATCGTGCACATCAGGTCCGTGCTGACGAAGGCCGAGCTCGAGGTGCTGCCCGTCGAGGGGAGGGTCAAGGAGGACGTTGAGAAGAGAAGGGTGAGTGCTTCTTGATCAGTGGCAGTACTCTATAATGTCGGACGACCGGCTCTCGCTGACGCTGGAGGAGATCGTGCACATCAGGTCCGTGCTGACGAAGGCCGAGCTCGAGGTGCTGCCCGTCGAGGGGAGGGTCAAGGAGGACGTTGAGAAGAGAAGGGTGAGTGCTTCTTGATCAGTGGCAGGACGCGATAATGTCAGACGACCGGCTGGCGCTGACGCTGGAGGAGATCGTGCACATCAGGTCCGTGCTGACGAAGGCCGAGCTCGGGGAAGGGTCAAGGAGGACGTCGAGAAGAGAAGGGTGAGTGCTTCTTGATCAGTGGCAAGACTCTATAATGTCGGACGACCGGCTCTCGCTGACGCTTGAGGAGATCGTGCACATCAGGTCCGTGCTGACGAAGGCCGAGCTCGGGGAAGGGTCAAGGAGGACGTCGAGAAGAGAAGGGTGAGTGCTTCTTGATCAGTGGCAAGACTCTATAATGTCGGACGACCGGCTCTCGCTGACGCTTGAGGAGATCGTGCACATCAGGTCCGTGCTGACGAAGGCCGAGCTCGAGGTGCTGCCCGTCGAGGGGAGGGTCAAGGAGGACGTTGAGAAGAGAAGGGTGAGTGCCTCCTGGACAGTTATGAATCCGCCTATTAACGACGCACTACAGGGAAAACCTCTTCATCATTTGAAATCATGGTATCGTTACAAAGGGTTTTTGCTTAATCGACACGCTTGCCAAATATGAGTTGGTGATCACAAAACCAAACTGTTTTCGGGGAAAAAACCGACACATATAATGCCAACTCGGAAATTGAACTTAGGACCTTGAGATCACTGCACGGTTCCTCACTCGAGCAACGAGATCTGCGAAAAGTATGGAAAATCATCATCATCGGTATGTCATAGTCCACGAAGAAATGTCTCTTAGATATGCAGCAATTCAAAGCTGTGAATATATTATTTAAAACATTTATGTTTCTTTTCAGGTATGCTTCCTATGTTTGAAAACAAGATTCGGCATCTTTGGTCCTTGGGGCCAGAAATGCAAATTATGCAAAAAGACTGTCTGTCAGAAGTGTTGTTCAAAGGTGAGTGTCAGATTCTCTTACTTCTCCTATTTACTAAGCTCGAAGACTTCTTCCTTACCTATTCTATAAGTAATTTACTGGAATACTCTGTTTAGAAATAATGGCTTACCAGAGGCTTCTCACTTATCTCCGTTCGTGAATAAAATCCATTTTAATCAGCTGAGAAGTTTGAGCACAATAAAAGGCGGTCAACCACATGCCAAATCAATCATGTGCAGTGCAATAAGTAGAGCTTATGCCTCTGAGAAAAGGGTGTAAGGTACATGTGCTGTTGTCTATACCTAAAATATTTTGGTTTCCAGATGCGTATACCTACGGAGCACTTCGCACACGTACCGGTGGTCTTGTTGAGTCCATCGCTACTCCCATCTCCGGAGGAGGAGGCCTCCTCCTTCCCACGGAGCCTCATGTCGCGACTGGTCTCACCCGACCACACGGTTAGTACTAGATTAGATAATTTTATTCGTTCCTCTGTACAGACTTCTAAATAACCATAATTACCGCGATTTAATGGACATGTAGGTTCATCTTTTGATGTTCATACATACTATCGTAGCAATTTGCAGATCTAAATGAAACCCCTTATTTGTTTTATATACATATATTTATCTTTTTAATGCTTGTAAGTATGCTTTGTTCGACTCGAAAAGCGTTAATTTCCACCTAAACGTTGTTGATATCTTGAGCGTCGATTAACGGGCATCGGCAATCGACCTAGGCGTACGAGGATGTGTGTGAGGTAGCACAAAGTTCGTTTGAGGTTTTTCGTTCGTATGCCTGTCTATGCAATATTGTAGCGCAACTATTCGTAGTGCCGGAATTAACTCTACCAGCGTCCTGGGCGAGATTTCAACAGCGCTATCTAAGACTAAGTAAACATCGATCTAAAAGGATTAGTTGGTGGCCCCTCTGTGGCTCCACTTTGATCCGGCGTCCCGGGGCGTACCGCCCGCCAACCGCTAGGTACTTACTATACGGTAACATCAGTACGTTTCTCCGCAGAGTATGGTGGAGAACAGCGTGGGCAGCGCTCCCAGCAGCCCGCTGGCGCGTCGCGCGGCGCACAGCGCGCCCGGCTCGCGCGGCGGCTCCGCGCTCGGCTTCAGCGACGGGCCCGGCAGCATGCCGCTGCAGCTGCACCGCCCGCCGCCGCACCAGACGCCGCCCGAGCGCAGGTATGCACATCTACTTACAAGATATGCCAGTCCATGGTTTTCGGAGGGCCCTGAAAAATACAGGAGTGACAAGACTAGTCGATCTTGAAGCTGCTACGATTCTACTTGGGCACTGGTACAATTTTTTTTTTGTACAATTAGAGTCAGACCCCTCTTTCCCAGGGCTCCACGATCGATCGGGGCCCCCAGACCCTGCACGATTATCAAACTAGAGGTTCAAAAGGCCTAGCCCTAGTGCCCAGGGCGCCATATGGGCGGTACATGGGTGGGGTAAAAGGTGAAAGACGACCCTGATGAAAGTAGAAATACGAATAGTGAAATCCACAGTATACTTAGGTGGTGTTTTCAAGCCACCACTTACTACATAGCACTCAAGTCCAATAACTTAAGATTAATTTTGCCCCACAGTAGGTACCCCCCGAGTTTACGCGTCCCGCATGCTCGCATCCTCGTTCGGAAGAGGTTTATTCCAATGATATAAGATGTTATACTTTTGCCCCGCAGCAGCGTGCGGCACGTTCACGTCGTCGTACTGGAAAACTGATTGTATTCCATTGACTTACGACACATTTTCCCCCACAGCACGCCCCCCCGCGCATGCGCGTCCCGCATGCACGCGTCCTCGTACGGCTACCTGCGCGGCGCGCCGGGCGCGGCGGCGGCGGAGCGGCTGCGCGGCGTGCAGATGGGCGTCTGCCACGACTGCAAGGCGATGGTGCTGCAGATCATCAAGTCCAGTCGCGCCGCGCGGTCCGCCTCGCGAGACACCAAGCTGCGCCATCTCACGCTCGACCTCGCGCCCGTGTATACCGCCGACTGCTAGGTCCATGTGTCCACTAGAGATGCTGATGATTGAAACTAATCTTTGGTTCGTCAAGAAGGTCTGCCGTTGACGGATTGTCAAGTGTAAGGAAAGTAGCGATAAAGTTTTAAACCATCCGTAGAGCGTCAGAGCGTTAAGTGGGACTTCCACACCCTAAAAGCAAGATGCATACTTCCTATATCCATCTATCTGAAGGTAAAAATATTCGCTCATCAAATTGATGACCCAGTGCTTAGTTCTACGATATGAAATGAACTTTATCGCTATTTGACATAGTCGGATCTGGTAGACCACTTTATTAGCAATACCAAACTGCGTCGAAAACTTCTGTCACCGTTTTTTTCTAACTTGGTATTTGATCTACCAGCAAGAATTCAGCCATTTTGCATTTTATGCGGAATACTTTTTAGATGAATTGGGGGTGACACTCTTCTTTCCTCAGTGAGAGGTGGATTCGATCCGCCAATAGATAAGAAGCGACCTGGGGCGTTAGAAAAGAAAGAAGGATTTGTTTTTATTTCATTATTGATCTCTAGTGGATACTTGGTCGATGTCTTTCGACGTTTGGACGCTTGCGGTGGGTTGCTTTGCACGATTGCGCTGGTGATGCCGCGAAACTAATGTATATACTTCTTCGTTAATGACTCATCCATTTCTTTTTCGTTTGTGAAAATTATGATACGTTTCTTTAATCAAAATTAAATTTAACAGATCTCGTTATTTTTTTATGTAATTAATCATAGTTAAAGATTTTAGTTGGTTTACATATTTTGTCAAAATAATCGAGTTTGATCGAATTATCTCTCGAACTGTAAAGGGACATATACCTTACTTGCGTGTTACTTTACGTGCAGTGCAATATGCTTTGCGACGCAGCCCACCGCCCTTAGTAGGGGTGCCACGACACTCGATTGGAGCTCGATCTGGTCACACTCGTTTAGGTCACGGACGCGATGGCCACCGGTATTGCTTTTTGTGTCATCAATATTACCCCCATCATTGGTTGGAAACTAAAAAATGGTTCTATAAGAACTATTTAACCAATTAATCTACTGTTGTTAGAAATAGATTGAAGTCAACTGGTTACAGAAACTTCAGAGGGTAATAATGGTGGCATACTGCCATTGGGTGTTGCCATTCGATAAAATGAAATATATAACATACATTTCAGTAATAATAGGACTGAACATCTCATAACAAATTCACATCAATGACATACATACCTAATTAATTAATAATAATCACAGTACTTGCATTCAAAAATTTGCCATTAATTTTCCAATGTAATTTTTATCCATTTGACATTGAATAACTAATTTGACATGTTAATAAATAAATGTAATTGCAAATTTTTCGGCGTTTTCCGGTCATTTTATTATTTCAATTTTAATCATATGACATTTTAAATTCAATCTTAATGTACAGACATTACGGGTGATTGTTGAATGATTCATAACTGCAGTTAAATTATTCAACTACCCATGCAAGAGTTCAGTCCAAAGTTGGAAATACAGATCTGAATAGTGTATTTGTCACGATGCGTTCAGAAAGGGCTACTGAGTAGTGAAACCAAGAACTTAAGAGCTTCCGAGGTTGTGTAGTATGTGTTATGTAACGTAGAGTGGACCATTTCGTTTTAAAGTAGACAACTGTATCTCTTATGGGCGCCATTTTATGGAAACTAAATTATATTATCTGTGGAAAGTGTACTCATAAAGAATATAAAAGTTATATTCGTTCTCTTAATTTATTGACGTACATAGTAGTTAAGAAAACATTTGCATCAAATAATGTAATAAGCAATACATAAGTTATCCTCGAACTTATAATTTAAGATATTTTTAAGCTAATCGATTTTAAATTGAAAACAAGTCAATAGTTAATTTGATTTTTGTTTGTATAAAATATGTTTTTGAGATAAAACACTGAGCATAGAGAATTTTGAAATTAAAATGAGTATGCCATATCTGTTCATTAACAGAATATTTGGAGAATGCTTCAGAACAAATACTTCATAATAATAGATATTTAGTACAAATAGAATATAGTTTAGTTCCCACATTCGCCCTAGGAAGGAATACTGAACTTTTGACAATACTCAACCTTTGACAGACACGATAACTACTTTTTTTATCGCACAAAATGATATTACTATTGAAAATTGTTATAAATATTTACCTTAGATACATTGTATCAAAATCATGCTACTTATAATAAATCATAAAAATACCTATATAAATTTAATGATATATTCCTGGAAATTAATATTTTCTCACTGTATTGTAATAGATGTATTTATATTTTTCCCGAATGATAGTATGTTTAATATGTCTACAATTTGAATGTGAATCAAGATAATCTGTGTTCAAGAAAATTGATGTACTATGGATGTTATTATATTAAGAATATTTATTGAATGTTGAACTTCACCTAGATTCTGTTTAAAGTAAGCTTTCAAACATGAAGCATACCACCGCTGTCCCTTAACTAATGATTTTACTTTGAATTTAAAGCTGGATTCTCTGTAATTATAATTTTTATCTGCTTGATTGCACTTAAAACCTGTTGATCCGTAGTAAAAACTATGAAGTCATACAAGAATCCAGCTAACTCTGCTAATGTTGTTTTATTTTTCAAATGACATTTATTACAAATTGATTTTGTTCGATATAATTACGAAGGTAAGTTTATTTTTCTGTGCCATAAATAAATTTGTTTAATTGCTCTACGCAGTACTGATGGCTTATTTGTCTTCAGTCGTATTCGTCGTGTTTGAAATATCAACTCATTTTTCGTTTGCATGATAATGTACTACTACACCTAGACTACGAAAATTTTCAATAATGTAAAAAAAAACTCGGAGCTGCCCCGTTTATTTCTTTAGTTTAAAACGTCAAGCCATAATTTGTTACTTACCGATTAATTTATTTCAGATACATAAAAATTATAAAAAAAATATATATCTCTTGAGCTTGTTGTACATTCTCAAGCGGTCAGTAAAAATGTCGAAAATGTACACCCAGCTCAACAGATCGTCTGGTTGAGAAGAGTATGGTTGATTGCTAGTTTATATTTCTGTGTATCATTCATGGTTTCATTCTACTTAGATGTAATTAAATTATTTTGCCAAATATATAACCCTTCCTTGTAAATATAGATATGTTATATTAGTGTCATCCTTACATCGGTTACTTAATCCTATTTAGTAATAAGTTTCAATGTTTATAAACTAATGAGCTAGATTTACATCTGTAATATGAAGTCTCATTGATGTTTCAGTTTTGTTCCCTCCGTTAAGTTACTTTACATTCCATTTATTTAGTGCTTTAGAACATTTTATTTTTGTATCAATAACAAACGAAGTCAGGCCTAAAATGTTATTTTTCTTTGGATTTGTTGTTTTGTATCATCAGCAAAGTTACTATTTCGGCATTTATTTAGCTATAATTTATTCAAAATTATTAAAAATGTGTAAAAACTTAATCCCAGTTACGAGTATTTGTAAATGTGTGTAAATTTTAGTAGTCTATATTAGATGTTACGTAGATTGTACACGTCTAAAGCATATTAAAAAGTAAAAAGAAATAAATATGAACGATAATAAAAATAATTACAAATCGTTGCTGTATTGTTTTATTAAAACCTACTAATTAACAAATTAGTTTGTGCCTGTGTGAAACATGGGACAAAAATGTTTTATACTATAGTTAAATGTAATTACGATGGTACTGATTGTATTAATAAATAGTAAAAATTAAGGGCATGTAATGGCAACACCGATGAACTCTATACATTTCTCTCGCTTACAATTGAGAGAGAGGATGAGAAACAACTACGAACAATCGAATCACATTTATTGATTGATCACTATGATGTACAGGTTGTCCTTAATAAATAAATTTTCTAGTAAAATAATCGTTCGGTTAACCTACGATGAGTAGGTTGTCTGCAAAGGTGTGGGGGGGAACCTCGAGGTTGAGTGGGGCGGGTCCCTTGCGGATGCGGCCGGAGGCGTCGTAGTGGGAGCCGTGGCAGGGGCAGTAGTAGCCGCCGAAGTCGCCGGAGTTGGCGACCGGCACGCAGCCCAGGTGGGTGCACACGCCGATGACGACCAGCCACTTGGGGTCCTGGGTGCGCTGCTCGTCGGCTTGAGGGTCGCGGAGCTGGTCGACTGGCACGGCCTTCTCTGTCGCGATTTCTTCGGGGGTCCTGAAAATTCAAGCAGTGACTTATTAATTCACTTGCACTTCGGTTTCCGCACACTAGTGTGTATACTATACTTAAACCCTTCCTGGGCTAATGGACTATCCAACACAGAAATATTATTAATTTGATGTAGTGGTTCCTGAGATTAGCGCTTTCAAGGATGAAAAACTCTTTATATTTATTAAATTAGTGTGATTGAAAGGCAGGCAGTTAAAACACTGATGAAAGCCTGTATCTTACTAGTTCCAACTCATGGGCTAACTTCTCCCAGTTAAATATTTGTCTTATCTATCTATAAAATATATTGGTCCATAAATGCGACTTGTTCGCCAAAACAAATATACTGGTGCCATACAACAAATATATGAATTTGCACACAACAGTTCATCTAAGAGGCCAAGATTGGAAAAATATATAGTTTAAAAAAGATTCTAAAATGAGATTTTTTTTTTCATATAATTTTATAGTTTGCTTGGAAATAAATAAATAATTGTAAGAATTCTCATGTACTGGTCATAGAAATGTTTTCTGTCTTCATCAGTTCAAATTAAATATCCTGCTTAGAGTTCTGTTTAACATTTCAATGCCAATCAATAGACAATCGCATTCAATAGGATAGTAGTGTTCTACTATTGGAAAGAGATTCGGAGCAGCAAAAAACTAACTGACTCTTAAAACTTCTACAACAATATATGTACAATATCTTGTTCATACACATACTACATTATCTACAAACCTGTGCCTGATGAACAGAGGTTTGCCCCTCCACTTGAAGGTGACGGACTTGCCCTCAGGGATGTCGCCAAGGTTGACCTCAATCTTAGCCAAGGCCAATACGTCAGCGGCAGCGCTCATGGACGAGACGAACTGGGTGATCACAGACTTGGCAGCGTAGGCTCCAGCGACACCACCGGCTGAAATAGATTGAGATGGGAATTTAATAAAAAAAATTGAAGACAGAATGTAGAAGAAAAATCTAAAATTTCTCTTTTAAACTTCCTATTACATTATTTCAATTCAAAAAGAAATATTATAGAATTTGTCTATTAATTATTTTTTTTTGGGTAGCCAAAAGCTTATTCCTTTTTATGGACTAGGCAGGGCATGTTTATAATATTTAATACAAAAAAGCTACACTATATTACAAGCACATAATTAAATCTGATTAAAAAGCAGGATGAAGCTTTAGGAAAGGACACAAATTATACAATAAGGAAAATGATTGTTAGATGCGTTTTTAAGTTGAAGGTAATATTAAACAATGGTCAGGAATATGATACACACTGACCCATTATTCAAGTTGTTTCAATTTCTCGTAGTGCAGTTTTATGATATTGCATAACATTGCTCAAAGAGAAAAGCATTGCTTTTAATGAGTCTTCAAGTATCATGACTCATTTCATTTTATAATAATATTTGCTATTTATTTACTATTGGACAGATGCCATTAGTTCAAAACATGATAACTTGGAACAAATTTCATCTATTGTATGGCCTTAAAACCAAACCCAATGAAATCAATTTGATAGACTTATCTAAACTAATATTATCTAAACTAATATTATGAAGAGGAAAACTTTGCTTTTTTGGTTGTAATGAATAGGCTCAAAAACTGCTAGACTGATTTTAAAAGTTGTTTTGTTTCACCATTCATAAACTACATCGGCTCCAAGCTACATAGGCTATATTTGGTTTAAAAAAAATATGTATGTGATGTCATGTCAGCCCTGGTTTTGCACAGTCAAGAGGGGGCAAGCCACTAGTTATCTATAATTTTCCTTTAGCTCACATACTATGTCTATCTTATGTCACTCACTTCAGTTTGGTAATGCAAAAACCAAAACAGCATCAATTTAGGCTTCTTGTAATAACTGTCTTGACAAACTGGGTTAGTTTACATATATTTGTAAGGGTTTCTGAATAGTGCATAAATTGACAACTTCATTTTGCTGACCATCGGAACTGTTGTAACATGTACCAGCCACGATTTTAGTTTTGTTTCATCATTAGAGCCAGTAATTAAACATTTTTGACACTCAATATTCTATGAACATTCCCATCTAAAGGTTCCCTTTCACACGAGTATAGAATTATGCACTTGTATGTAACAGTTTTTATAGATTAAATACAAGATGTAATCCAAATACAAATAGATGCATGGTGTTTTCATGAATATGGTGTTATTCTTTCAGATAAACCTAGGATACTTACAAACATTTCATATATATAATTTATTTTAGTCACTTAAGTATAAAAAGTCTGTGAAACTAACCTCCAGCGATAAGATAGGTGAAAGAATGACGCGAGTCAACGCTTTCCTCCGACCTGGCCGTGGGGCTCTGCGTCTCCTTGCGGCGGTACGCAGAGAAGTCCGGCACTCCGATGTCAGTGTGCGCGAATCGCACCTGAACTGGCACTGAAATTGACATGACAATGTGTTATGTAACTTTACTTTCCTCATAACCACCATAAATTAAAATCACGCGCTATCAAGATCACCACTCAGAATGCTCACCTTTAGTTCCAGCTTTGACCTTCAGGCCTTGGATAGCCAGGGCACCGTGTAAAGACTCAACGGTAGAGGTTTTTGGCAGAGGCTTCGCGACCAATTTGTCGGTCGTGGTCGGAACCGCCGCTGCCACTTTAAGCCCATTGGACACGACTGGGGATGAAGCCTTGAAATAAGGGGCTAAGTGCCCAGCACGCACTACTGAATTCATTTTGGTAACCTTCTAAAGCGCAATTTAATCGCTATTTTCTGAAAGGGCTGGTTCGACACGGCAGTATCTTGACGTAAAACGTCAAAGACTTTGTTTTGTTGCCAGCATAACTTTTTATCTTTCCCTTATAGTTAGATTGTTTTTTTCCGCAAAAATACTACACTTCATGTTAAACATTATTCAATTTGAAATGAACTGCACAAAATATAAATTTTACTAGGGTTACCGACAAAAAAGAAAAAAATCACTCAGTCTAAAAAGTTTTTTGTTGTATTATGAAAAATATAGGCTAATGATAATAATATTTTAATGGCCGGAACATGACTTCTTCAATAAAGTAATATATATTATATATATTATAATGGATAATTTGATATTAACATGAATACATAAAATAAAATAATTATGGAGATGACAATAAAATTCCATGTTTAATTTTTCTCACTGAGTTTAACTGACTCTAAATTTCTGATCGGAGGAGGTAAATTATTCCAGCATTTCGTGGCAGCATAACGAAAGCTTCCACGAAGACAACAAGAGGTACTGTTTTGTTTATTATAAATTACAATAAAAACATCAATACAGTGTTATTTTTTTTTAATAATGAAAACGATATGCTTTGTGCGTTTATTTGGGTCATTGAGTGAGACAATTTATCATGAAGAATAATTTAAAAATTAGTTACTTATCTTTTGAAACAAAATGGTGGTACGAGCAGGTGCCTTACCATCAAGTCTTATAGCGATCTAAAAACCAGTGAGTAAGAGAGATGCCGCCTTACATCATGAAAAGCGGCATCTCTCTTACCCACTCTTCTTCTTCTTCTTCGTCTTTTATTTAACCCAACTTAAATATTTTTTACTGATGGCAATGAAATCTTCTAGAATACGTTCCTTTTCGCACATTGTAAATGCCAATTTCTGTTCAAACAATTTGCGGTTAATTGTTGCAGTTTATTTTTCAACTTATTTTTAAAAAGATAGTTTGTTTAAATAAATAGAGTAGAATTTACAATAAAAGATTCAAAATGCTAGTACATCTTCATCCCTTAAGTCTAAATTATTATGTCAACGTCAGTATGACAGTTGAAAATAAACACATTTTGGTGGAAACTTTGAAAAACAGTGTTATTAATTAATAATTGAAAATAAGATTAAAGCTGCCCCTTCTGATACCTGCTGGTAAGTGCTAGAAATTAAGTTTAAAATAAGTCTTTTGAAACTTATGATTGGTTATAATATCGGAGTATTTGCTTACCATTGTTGTTAATAACTCTGAGTGGAACTTTTTGTTAATATTGCTTCGAAGTTTAGCTTCAAAGAGTAAATTTATAAATGTAATTAACCAAACTAATCTGAGAAAAAATCAAGCACACAACATCCCCTGTAAATGTTTCATAATCATAGGACTTATTAAATGCGAAATCATTAGGCATCTTTTATCACCAATAAGTGAAGGTACTTTTGTTTTAATTTTTTTATTTTGCAAATAGGTGCTTGAATTATTGCCAGTGCCGTAAATAGGGCGGTGCCAGCGGTGCCCAGGCACAGGGCGCAGACCCTGGAGGGGCGCAGAAATGACCGACTTTCAAGTAAAAAAAAAAAAAAAAAAAGGTCGCAGTTTTGTGAGCTCGCAAGGGGCGCAGTTTTGTGAGCTCGCACCGGGCGCATATAAGGCTATTTACGGCTCTGATTATTGCAATTCCAAGCTTATCTAAAATTAAATCTCTGAAAAATTAAGTAACATCCAAGCCCTGACCTAAATATTTATAAAATAAACTAATTTATGTTGTTCTAATTTAAAAACTTTAAACAATCTGGCTTAAAGTTTTTTTTCAAGGTACTTCATTCGTATATTCTATGGACTAAGATTTGTAGGTTGAAATTTTATTAATTATCTTAAAAATAGTTGTAACAAATACCACATTATGAATATTTGTTCTTGTTATAGAATAATATTTAACTGATCTTAGTATTCCATTAAAACTTTGTTATTTAGGCATAAGCAATAACATCCACATCCTCTGAACTAGAAATCACATTATTCATATTTTTTGACAGGCCTGTTGGTCTAATGGTCAGAGACTCTGGCTACTTAACTAAGGGTAGCGGGTTTGAATCATGCTTGGGGAAAATGTTTTTGCGATGATCATGGGTATTCATATTCATGCCATGGATGTTTATTAAAATATTGATTTCATTTCTAGCATCCATAGTAAGCAAGCTTCGAGCTTAGTTTAAGACTAGTCAAGTGGTGTGTTGGTCTAAAGAATTTAATTTTTTTTTTGCCCAACGCCAAATAACATCAACAAATCTGATTAAAGCCAAAATGGGCTGATAGTAGATGGAAAAAGAAAAGAAAAAAAAATTTTTTGTAAGAGATTTTTGGCTTTTATCGTTTTTCAATTATTATTATAGTTTGGTTTCAATGTTTATAAATCTGAAATTTCCTATTGCTATAATCCGAATATTTTTACTTTGCTCCATTGTTTTAAGTTTCCACACACATAGCCGAAAGTCTCCCTAGACAAATGGAATTTCCAACAAAAAAGTTTTTCCATTTGCACCAGTAGTTCCTGAGATTAGCGCATTCAAACAAACAAACACTTTAAGCTAAAGACTAATACAATAAAGCTATTGTATTAGGAAATATTATTTAATCCGGTATTTGACTGACAGGTCAAATCACCTTCTTTTATTAAATGTCAAAAACGTAAACTTGTAGGGAAAACTGTATGGAATAGAAAAGTGTGACGTCACATTTGTGTATTGTCAAATCAATCCTCTTTTAGTTTCAATTAGGTGCAATAATTTGTAAAAAGCTCAAATGTAACTGTGGGATAAAAAATTGTGCTTAATTTTTGATTTTATCTTTAACTAGCGGCCGCCCGCGACTCCGTCCGCGTGGATTTCTTTTTTTCGAAATAAAAAGTAGCCTATGTTCTGTCTCAGGGTCTAAAGACTGTCTGTACCAAATTTCATCAAAATCGGTTGCGAGGTTTAAGCGGGAAAGCGTAACAGACAGACAGACAGACAGACAGACAGAGTTACTTTCGCATTTATAACATTAGTTGGGATTAGTTGGGATTAGTTGGGATGTTGGAATATCATAATTTATTTCGTATGCAGTCAAATACCCAATTATATTAGTAGACTCTTCAGCTTTATTATGTTAGTATAGATTTCAAATGATAATGTTTATTATTCACAATTTTACCTTAACCAATATTCCTCTTATTCTAGAATCGTTAGGCCTCTGGGCCCTGGCTTACATAGAAAAAAGTGGTTCACAAGTAAATATTTAATAAATCTCATAAACTAGTAACAGTGACATTTTGTAGTCCCGAAGTTATTTAAAACTCGACTAAAACGGCCGCACCTTAATTAATTAAGACTCATCTAAAATCGTTATAAAATATCTATCTATAAATAACTGAATGGTGATTTGGAATGTCACCCAGACCGGGACAAACAAACATGTTCATGCACACAAATGTATGTCCTGTGCAGGGATCGAACCCGCGACTGTAAGGTTGAGGTACTTTCCCAAACGAGCGACTCATTCGAGTGGAAGTTTCACTAAGCTTTACCCTTATTATGATTGAAATAATGCTGCTGTCATCCCCCGAAATGTTCCTCAGTCGCTTCATACAACATCCACTAACCACCTCCTCCTTGAGGCGTATTCCTCATTATTGAGGGTTGTGATCATTGTATGAAATGACACACACAACAACTCTCTTGGCAATTTCATTGGAGTGGTTTGCCATTGCCTTCTTCAATTCATACACTTACTCGTAGTGTGTAGGTTTCCTCACGATGTTTTCCTTCACCGTATAGGTGGTATGAAATTACGCATTATAGATTATATAATCCTGACCAGTTTTGAACTGCCCACCTCACTCATGTGAAGCGGCGCTCTTACCACTAGGCAACCGAGCTGTCAAAAAATCCACTAAGAGAACCAATTTATTGGAATTCTGGCAGGCACTGGACGGCACCATGGCTAGTTCATGCAGTAGCATAAAACATGCAGCCACACAACTCAGCTGTTTTTTAGCATTTAAAGTGGGGAATACCATTTCATTAACGCGTCAAAATATGCACAGCTAGGCCGGCTAGTTCCGCGAAAGTTTCAACAGCCTTGGTAGGTAAATAAATATTCATTGACGGAGAATTTAGTGCCTGCCTGATCATTGGCATTCATGCGACTGTGACAACCTGTTTCGTGGCGAATAAGCCACCATAATTATGCGCGGGTTTCGCACGACCAGTAAAATACGCTGTTTATAGGCAGTTTGTGCTTATAATTTATAAAATTCTAAATCTACGCCCAAACGGCCTTGTACTGTTAGGTAAGGAATATATTTTTGCCTGCAGATTTAGTCATAGCAATTTCATGGTTTATTATGCTGTAACTGTAAGTGTAGATTTTAATTAACCGCAAGTTAAACGTAGCCGGTGAATTTTATTTTAGTTTATCCTATAAGATTTTAGATTTGAATAATCACCGTCCATCACATTGGGTAGGTACCTATCATGTACGTCAGCATTACCTAAGGTCTTAGGTAAAACCTTATAGAAATCCTTCATTTATTTTGCATTGTCAAAATCTAGTTGAAGCTATCAAACGGATCTCCCTTCAAGTCCCCTACAGCCTATGAAGCATGGTTTTCATGCAGAAAATAACAAAACAAAAGTCATCAAGAAACTAATTTTCCCCGTTTTATACGTAAGTACTTGTCATGCAACTGCTGTACGAATCAATGCACTTTTTTAACCTGCAAGGAGGCATTCGTCATTATGACAGAACACGTTGAATATTGAATAAGTGAGTTCCTTAGCAGTTGTTTTTATTAGTGCGGCGCCTTTCATAAAAAGGCAAGCAGGCTTTATTATTTCCATGGAAGTTAATGTTAGTGTAGGAACACACTAGGCTGAAATTACGCGACCGAAGTTCGGCGGCAATGCCTTTTCTATGCAAAAAGAGATGTCCCAGAAATGTATGAAGCCTCGGCCTGGTCCATGTACGCTATACCTAAATATAGGAAAATAAGTGTACTACAGTTTTAATCACTCCAATTCTTATGGAAAACCTTAGTTTCTTGGCTGAAACAATAAATTATCCCACAATATTGCAACTCAGTACAATATGGCGGAGGACGCATCCATAGAGTAAAGTAAATATAACAAGACGCATCTTTGAAACTTGAATGACGTTTATGTCGTTTGTCCGTCAGTTTATTTTTGTTTTGACAGTATGCAGTTTATTTCACAAAGTATTTATATTTTTAGGTTACAAACGACCTAAAAAGGCTGGGGCCCAAAGCTGTAAATCCCAGTAAAGAAAAAAAATACAGTTGCCATCTTTACGAAGTAAAGTGAACAATTATGAATTTGATTTTATTTTTAAGCCACTAAACTACGGTCCAAAAATGTTTTATTGTATTTTTAATGGAAATAGCAATATTTTATCGATTTTTTGTTACCACGTACATGGTGCGGGCCTGGGATGGGACATCTCATTTCGCGACGTAATTTCGGCAAAGTGTGTTATCTCTCATCTAAAAGTGTGTCATATCATGAATACGTCGGAACGTCTATTCTGCCGCGTAAAATCGGTCGCGTTTTTTCCGCATAGTGTGTTCCTACACAAAGTCCATTACAAAGTATGACAAGTGGTCCCCGGATGCGTTATATACGTGATAGCAGCGGCTGCCTCATTTCAGGCAGTTTCTATTCAGCTCGCGGGCGATACTTGATTTGTTATTTTGACTAATGTACTGTTTATTATTTCCCCTCCCGAGCCTATGTGAGATGAGCAGTTAGGTATGGTATTTGGTGTATGTTTTCTTTTGTTTGTTGGTTCTTTTTTGTTTTAAGGAGTTTTTTTTATTCCAGTGTTTGTTCCAAAGAGTAACTTTGTTTTAGAGAGAAGATTCATTGTACATAATATGTATATTGAAATGTTTTTGGGGCTACCCTTGAAAGGATTTATTGCCACCTCGTAGGCATTGTCTTAAAGAATATATTGTTGGATGTATGTAACAAGTATTTACGATGTTTTTCAAGCTGTAAGACTATAAACTTTTGTATAATTATTTATACCCATCTAATAAGATTAAATACAGAATTTGGGAAACATTTCGAATAAAAACAGTACATTTTAACCAAAAAGTTCAAATAAAGTACTAAACAGAAAAGACTTGCTGCGTCGACTAATTCCCACGCGCCCGCAACAGATGGCGGTAGAGTCAGCAGAAACGCAACCCAGCTACAAATACAAACCGAAAGAATATTTTCGATAAAACCAAGTTATTAGCATAAATTAATTTTTAAACGTCCACCTATACCGCGCGACCTCGAGTTATTGCTTGTACCTAGCAGTTCTATAAACAATTTCATGGTCACCGCTGCGCTTTGTTTGCGTGTGTGTCGTCCGTGAGTGTGTGTACGCACACGCGGCTAGGGCTGCGTGTAGCGAAACTACCAAATCCCAAATTGGTAGGGACACCATGCGGTTGAATAGATTGAAGATTATCTTTTTTAATTTTTGAATTTCATTCAGCGTCATAAATTAAGGGGGAAAAACTGTAAAAGGTGAAAATTTGAATAATTTTATATTTAATAATAGATAATATCATTCAAAACATCACTGGTAGTATTAGTAAATTAAACCTCTACTGGCTACGAATTTATTGTTCTTCTGAATGTTTTAAATTTTCTTACTCTTAAACATGTATTAAAATTAAAACCGAAATAAATGACGGCATTACCGTAAAAATATTGATGAGAATATTAATATTATTCTAAAAGTAAATAAATAATTTTCTAAAAATTACGTTATATTCTATTTGAAATCCGTAGCAGAAATTGCAAATTGTAGTAAATGTGAATCTCGTAGCACCTTATTGTGCCGTAGCAAGTTGTAGCATGGATTAGCTGTGATCAAAAGTGTAAAAATATGCGTTCTTTAAAAATGTTTGCGAAAAAATCTTCAAAAGTATTGTAAAACAAATGAGGCTGACCTTGTTTATAAGTCATTAAATTATAACAACAAACTCAAAATGACTCGACAACTTAAAACATAATATTTTATTGAAAAATTACATGTAAATAATTGCTCACATAAAAAAACAAAGTAGAACTGTCTCTATTCATTCAGCCGCTTGGCTTCCCTAAGCCCTACAACACACACATACGAACTAATCTTTGACAACTCGACTCACACTTGGAGCAATAAATAACGCAGTTGGGCTGCGTTGCGTAAGGTGGTCCACTTTGTGCACCCAAATATAGAGCATCCGCATAATGAGCACCTAGTTTAGTCCTCTCTGAGCACCTTTTGATATTATTGGCGATCGGAAGCAAAAAGTAGGGCTGAAACTATCGATAAATGCTCAAAGTCGACAAGGCCAAGTTCTCAATAGTTCTCAATGAATGTGTCTTAAAATGATTGATGATGTGATGATGACATTATATTTGGGTTAGGTACGTCAACAGCAGTTTTAAAAGAAACTGATTATTTCATGAAAAATGAAGTGTTTTCAATATGCTCTAATAAGAATCTTACAATCTTAACCTGCCGATGAACACTTTAAAATATTTCTTGCGATGTACGAAGGTTTTTTCGAATCCAACTAACTTTGTTGAAGATAAATATTTCTGGAGTTTCTCCCGGGTGCTCTAAACTTAGGTGATCATTGTGGACTACCTCCGTTGCGTGCTACAAGTAGATAGATACTGGGCTTGGGTTATTTTGCATACAATTACGTATTTTGTTTGTTGCTATCATCGAGGTCTTAATTGCCATTTTTGGCTTCCGAATAATAAATAAGGCCGATAGGGTTATAGATAAAAATCGTTTTCACAAACTATTTTATTGCTAGGGTTTCCCGTGACGCAGTAAAAGATTGTGGTTTGTTTATTTGTTATAATAAAAAAATAAAAAAATAGTAAGTAAAGTTAACATTAAAAAAATATAATCATAATAAATTTTACCTTAAGTCAATAAAATAATGCCCTCCATCAATAAATGTCCTTAGTACCTACGCAGCCGATTCTACTTTTAATACCTATTTTCAGAAACTCATTACATTATTGTTATTTAACAAAACCAATTAATCGCCAACCATTCATAGGGAATAATCACGCATCACACTACTTACATCGATAACCTTAATAGATAAAGTAAAATACTACGTCTACCTATTCGAACGTAACAAAAACCCCTTTGAAAATTACTCGCCTAATTAATTCTTTTTTTGTGTGTAAAACCTTATTCGTAACGTTAAACGCTATGAATGCCTGTGATGACCTTTCCATGCAACTGATTTCCGCAGTACCAAACTATGATGGCGTCACGCACGTTATAAGTACCTACCAGTAGCTGTATTTGTGTGAGAGAGTGTATGTGTGTGTACGGTAGTGATGTGACACCCGAACTGAAGCATAGATGGCGCTGTGAGGTAGATCGTTAGTCTCGTGTGCGTTTTGAGTGTTGCTAGAATGCTGCAGTTTTGTACGCTCCTTGTAATATTTGTTTGGTCGTTCTGATGTTGATTTGGTGTGGTTTGTTTTTACAAGTTCTTATGCTATAATCTTAAGTAGTTTTCCATTAGAACATAATTAAAGAAGTCGTATTTTAATCAACTTAATTAAATTAATTAATTTAGATTAAGTTCGTGAAGAATGACATGAGTGAAAAAGGTGTGAATGACTCGATGTCAAATGATAGGCCTGTATGGAAGAAGTCAACAAATGTATTCCGCCAAACCCAGATATACTGGGAAAAGGGCTGACAAATGATGATTTTAAATTTAGTTTCATACATAATTAACAAAGATGAAAACAATTATTTCGTAAAGATGAGAGGGAGACTGTCTATACTAAGTTTTAACACAATTACGAAAACCGGAATAACATGTCTGCTTTTGATACCATTCACGTTATTAATCGGATATCATGGCAACACCTTGTCTAAGATGCGTTTCAGAACTGAATAGAGCGCGTAGGTATATTATACTCATAGATAGTGCGATGCGCGAGGCGCTCTAGGGAGGGACGGCCCAATTCTGCCGTTCGCCCATTACACAATGAATTTATAGCCGCATACGACTGACACATATTGCTTGCATGACATGTGCCTTGCGACTTGCGACAGGAATGTACGGGCAATTAGGTACTCGTGTAGTAACGAAATAGAGATTATGCGGTTTGGTTGATTTACGATTCGATTCTGGAGCCGATTATATTTGTTTCTGCAACTGTCTTTTCTTTCAGCAAGTTTTGCGGCTGAGGTCCGATTTGTGTAGTTTAATGATAAGTTGGTGCTTTCCATACCATACTAAGTAGTTGAGTAGTATGGTTATTTTGTTTATAAATTCTAAGGATTATATTTAAATAGAAAATAGAAAATAATGTTATAATATTATTACCTATTATTATGTCACATGTTGCTTGCATGACATGTGCCTTGCTACTTGCGGCAGGAATGTACTGGCAATTAGGTAGGTACTTGTCTAGTTTGGGTTAGGTTTGAACGGTACTGTCTGATTATGAGATCTGTATTATTATTATTGATATATGGTAGATTGTGGGTTTATTGTTTCAGCAACTAATCGTAGTGTGATTGGATATTCGTTTGGCTTTGGGCAATAAAAAATTAATGAGCAATTGCTTTTTTATGCAGGTGCTTTTTTAATAGTATAGATTATTAATTTGATTCATTTATTTATTAAGATTAGAAGAGAAGTTAGTTACAATCTAATCGGGCAATAAATAAAAGTGCCCTGTTGAACACTGCCTAAAAGTAATCTACCTAACTAGAGTTTTATGGAAATATAAACAGCATTGTTTCTTTCAAATATTAAATAGATTTTGCATGTTTATTTCTTGAAAAGTGAATGCTAGCCTGTATATAATTGTAGTGCATCCCTTAAATATACTTTTCGATACAACTCACAGAAGCTCAAACTCAATCCAAAATGTCAACTAACATAACTGAACCCACGCTCTTCTAACGACGATGACCTCTTCTCTTTACTTCGACTAAAAAAAGACGCATATAAAACAGTTGACAGTCTAGATGTAATCCACCACGAGGCAGATGCGAGGTCGCCTCGGCGATGCTAATGGCATCTATTGTCGATTTGACACGTGCTGAGAAATGCAGTCGGTGGGTGAATTTTTAATGTCGGCCTTTGTTCTGGCGGCCGGCCAAATCGACCGGTCATTTCGTGTAATTTGGCAAATGGTAGCGTCTCTGGTTGGGCACCTGTCTTCGTAGAGTTCATTTTACGAGTTCACACCGAGTTTTGGTGCAGGGCCTTTTGTGTTTGAAGCATATTCGATTTTTAACGGTTGTAGTGTGTATTGATTAGTCGCGTTACGACTTTGAGTGTAAGAACACAGTAGGCTAAAATTTCGCGACAGAAGGTCGTCGGCAATGCATTTTCTACAGAAAATTACGAGTCAATTCGGCATAATGTGTCATCTTCCATTCAAAAAAACATTACAGGCGCAGTCACGCCGAACTTCGGTCATGTCGGTCGGTGTTCCCCGCGGATTAGAACCCACGACCTCCGCGGTTTTTGAGCCCTGCGCTGTAACCACTACACCACAGAGGCGGTCTTCGTCGTAGCACAAAAGTTATTCAGTTCCCTAAATTAATTATGACATTTTACATAGGTATTCAAAATACACGAGT
This sequence comes from Nomophila noctuella, assembly GCA_958496325.1. Classification (NCBI taxonomy): domain Eukaryota; kingdom Metazoa; phylum Arthropoda; class Insecta; order Lepidoptera; family Crambidae; genus Nomophila; species Nomophila noctuella. The sequence continues at coordinate 2,982,704 of OY292485.1, forward strand.
ACTTATTTTATTTTGGTAATTAAAAAGTCTTCCTAGCGATATTTCGGCTATAACCCAGGTGCACAAGTATGGCTTTACGTTGCGGTTGAAATCGTTCCACTCCACGTGAGTTCGTGCGTAGGCCCGTGCAGGACACACTTTGCACAATAAGAAATTTTGGGTATGTTTGTCAATTTAGATATATAGACAGACCGCGTGGTCTAGTGGTTAGTGACCGTGATCAAAACTGAGGGTAGCGGCTCAGCACAATCTTGCCGGAGTCAAATGTTCTTGTGATGAAGATGGACATTTGTACTCGAGCCAGGTGTTTATAAAGTATTTAGGTATATTTCATACGGATAAAGGAACGGTCCCTACTCCCTACCAACCATATAAAAACCTTCAAACTAAGTTTGGAACTAGGCAATAGGCTAGTTGCCTCATATCACCATTTATAAAATCACTTTTAATTCGAATATTATTCCGTACAAGGGTCCAAAATATGTAAACTTCATTAAATATAAATATGGGATTGCTGAAAAAATTCAACTTACACCCGATACATTTTTACTTTTTTTTCTCTTGATTGAAAACACCGTCCGCCATGATTCTACGTCACCAATATTGTAAACAACACAAATTCAAACGGCAGTTTCGACAGGTTATTCGTGGGCTTTTATTTAAACGCGTTGATTGTTGTTGTTTTCACTATTAAAATATTATACACTTCACATTTATTGAAAACAAACCTGCCCAAAATAGATACTTTGATGGTTGCAAAATGTTTTGCTTCAAATTCTGATTCGCAAATTCTCATCACTGGGTACTATAATCCACAACTTCTTATTGATGTATTCTTACATTCACGCACGATACAATAGTGGTAATTCATAAATGTATCATGTAATCACTACGAAGACATGGTTTTATTTCCGATAAACACTTTTTGGTTATGTCACGCGTATTGTTGACAAGAACAGTGACGCCACGGCACAGACCATCATGGCGGACGGCGTTTACGGTAGTATAGTGAAATTAATAATTTAAAATTCAAAATACAGTTGGATAGGTGCTTCAAAAAATTTTCATATTTTTTTTATTTTGTAATATAATCGTAATGAACCGTTTTATCAAATAATAAAAATAGTGGCAACTAGCCTATTATTGTGTAAGGCAAAGGATTTTATTTCTTTATGGAGAGGTCAGCCTGTGTTGTTATTGTAAATTATGACTTACGTACGATTAACACATAACACCTCAAGCGAGAAAGCCTTCATCGTCAAATGGACTATGCCAAACAAAAAAAAAAAAATTGGTCAAGTGCGAGTCGGACTCCCGCACTGAGGGTTCCGTACAAATTCTATTTTTGACGTATAAAAAAAAACTACTGAATAGATTTCGTTCGAACCAATTTTCGTTGGTAGTTTTTATGGTAATGTACATTATATAATTATTTCAGTTTTATCATCCTCTTATTTTAGAAGTTAGAGGGGGACACACTTTTTTCCACTTTGGAAGGGTCTGTCACGCAAAGTATTCACTTGAGAAAAAAGTGATATTAGAAATCTTAATATAATTTTCAAAGACCTATCCAAAGATACCCCACACGTATATGTTCAATGAAAAAAAATATTTCGAGTTTCAGTTCTGACTATGGGGACCCCCTACTTTTTTTATATTTTTTCTATTTTCGTGTAAAAACCTTGTTGCGGTTCACAGAATACATCCACTCACTAAGTTTAAACAGTATAGTACTTATAGTTTCGGAATAAAGTGGCTGTGACAGACTGGCGGACAGACAGACAGACAGACAGACAGACAGACAGACAGACATGACGAATCTATAAGGGTTCCGTTTTTTTTGCCGTTTTGGCTACGGAACCCTAAAAACATATCGTACCAGTGGTTCTTGACATAAGCGCGTTCAAACAAACAAACAAACACACTCTTAAGCTTTATTATATTAGTATAGATATAGGCTAGTCTAGTATGTCTAAAAAGTTTTAGATTCATTACTGCGAGTAATATTCTCACCGAGGCCGTACTCTATTGTACTAAATTTGTATTCGCATACAACCCTCTACGAACACCAATGAAAGTTTGACCTTACATTTCATAATAGAAAATTCGCTTCCCCACACTGACCTAAAATTGAAAATGTTTCACAAACTCGCTTCAACGTCTAATAAACAACGTCAATCAAAGATACTCGTATATCTAATCTATACGGAATAAACATTTTATTTGCAATGGAACTGGTTTTTCGAGTATATTCTCTGTCACAAAAGCTTACTGAGGGTAGGATAATAAAGAGAATGCTAAAGCATCGGCAAGGTCCGTCTTTTGTGCGTCCGTCGAGGAGTACAGGGCGTGCAGTGAAATCTATAAGCCCCTGGAAGATCTTACGTGGTTGTGATAAGAGTCATATTAGGTTTGTAGATCTGTGATAACTGTACGTAGGTACATCACAATTGGATCGGCGCATTGTCCTTTGCTGTACGATGGGCCCACGCTTCCTACTTGCTCGGTGGATTCCGATCTAAATGGAGATATTAAAATGTAGTAGGTACCTCAGATTTGAGCTATAATCGGCTTTGATGCGTTAACTTAATTGGAACAGAACTTTATTGGAAATGTAGGCGTATTCTTCGTATGGATTTATTTGGTTTTTAACCATAAGGTTAACTGTTACATTATAAACAAGGAAAAGTTCATCTGATCTCATGATTTAACCCAGCAACCTGTTGCAATCCGGGCAAGCTCTCTTACCACGAATTTTTCAATTTGGATTAATTCGATTTGTTTACGGATAAAAATATAAGCTAAAGGAAATTCGATTTGTTTACGGATAAAAATATAAGCTAAAAAATAAAATTTAATTTTATTAAAAATAAATGTACAAAAAAAGTCGACAACATAGTCTCTTGTAAAGTTCCCATTACAAAAAAATTACATTATTACGTCGTTAGAATCAAAATAATTTTTATGATTAAGAAATGCGGGTTTTTTGTTCGGGTGTGTTCGAGAAATAAGACAACAATCTTGTGCAGCCTCAAAATTGAACTCAATTCAAGACCTAAAGATCACGGATCATCTCGAATTTGTTTTTATACACCACAATGAAACTGTTGAACATACTTTAATAGTAGTAGTTCATAGTTATTTATAAATATATTTCATTTAAATTCACGATGCTTATTCTTATCTACACTTTTGTTAGTTTATCATTGCGCTGGGTGTGATCTAGATAGTTGGTTGCTAATTTGTTTTTTTTCCTTGACAATTATATAGGTAGTTAAACAAAATTTGCCTTTTTCCATGACCTATACACGTACTTACCACACGATTAACAAATACTGACCTATCCCATGTATATTTAAATGTGTTATATAAATCGAATTGGCCCTGAATGGAACACTTTGTTCCGCATTTCGCATTGACGTCACAAGTCATAATTTATTAATGATCAACACTTAATTCGCAAACATTAAACAATGTTGGCTTATTAAATATGTGTCCATAACCGCATACCGTAGATGCCGAAGAGTCACTCTCCCATCTTCCTTACCAGAGGTACTGAGTTGTAATACTGGGATAACTTGAGCAAATTGTGCCTGAGTTATGCCATACGATTGTCTTTGTATTGTAAAAGTTGTATTTTAATTAAAATCACATTCAAATAGCAGACGTTGTTTACCCAAACCACCTAATATAATCAAATAACCTGATTCCATAAACAACAATCTTGTTAGTACTACAAGTCATTCGTAAACCGAAACAAGTATTTTCCTTGACTTCATTCTCAAAAAAAAAAAATACCCGACTCGCAGGCCCTTTGGTCAAATGGTTGCAAGAGCGACATCAGGCGAGTACGCGGAAACCTTCCGTGGTCCAAGGCCACATAACCTGTTTGGGACCGGTACCATCATAAAGACCAAGTAAGATGCCAAAGGAGTCTGTTGGAACATTTTTGTCCTTAACAAAATATTTGTAGGAATGGGAAAGTAATTTTGAGTACCAGGATATAGCATTTAGATACAATGAAATATGTATATTCGAATTCATGTTATTTATTGCTTTCTTGTTGTATACAAGGTCTTGAATATATGGAGTTTCAAACATCATCCCTGCAAGGGCATTGCAAAAGTCTTAGCAGCTATGTCTATACCAGCGAGTTAATCTATACTATTATGAATTGCATAAACATCAAATATTAATAAACAATAAATGAAGTTTGTTTGAACGCGCTTATCTCAGGAACTACTGGTTCGAATTGAAAAATAATTTTAGTGTTAGTTAGACCATTTGACGAGTAATTAAGGCTTTTGAATGCCACTATGTGCGGAAACCAAAATCCTGGCGGGCGGAGACGCATGCAGCCGCTAGTGATGAATATTCGTAAAATACTAGAATCCCAACTTCACGACTAGCACCAGTAATTACTCGTACTTGTTAATTATATCCTCGAACATCCTCTCACGGAATGTTCCTTGTCGAACACATCCGTCGTAGAGTGATTAACATCAACATCTGGTTTGCACATTTGTTTCGAAACCCCCGACAGTGTAGTCCTCAACTATTGCCCAAGTTGAGACGCGTGCATGATTGATTACATACTGATTTGGAAATCCTTCTGGTAGTCCTTGGTCCTTGGGTAGGAATCTGAAGTAAGGCGTATACTTGTACGTAGTTGAGGCAGGACCTAGATAATGTATGATATTGATTCGTATAATAGTACAATATTCACTTCAACTATACGTATAGAAATACACTAGGCTGAAAAAACGACCGAAGTTCGGCGTGACTATGCCTGCTATGTGTTTTTAAATGGAAGATGACAAAGGATGCCGATATTACGTCGCGTAATATTTTGAACGAAATGCATTACAGGTGTACTTCTTTTCTTATACGAAATTAAACCTTATTTCAAGGCAATAAGTTCCACTACCTGTTTTAATGATTTTCCGTAGGCTCTCATTATATTTGAATAGTGTCGATTTGCCTTTGAAGGCATTCCGTCACCGAGATCATCATAGCTAAAACGGACTATAGTTGCATTTGAAAATAGTACAAGAGCAAGTATTCAGTGGTGTGCAATCAATTACTCGTAATCTTGAAGTGGGTGGACAGAGCCTATTCATCTCGATACTAAGGAGTATCACCATCACTTAATACGTCATTTGATGTAAAGTTTCAAACCTAAGCCTTTCAGGGTCCGCTTATTATGTTCGGTCATTAGTTTATTCTGAGGCATTCTAATAACAAATTCCCTTTGAGATCCTTTGGGTGCTATGAGAGCTAACGAATTGATCGACTTGTAAGTACTTAAATCCTTTTACAGATTGGAGAACTTGAGCGCAAGTAATTTTGTTCTTGAAAGGTGTAACGACTTCTAATTTATGAATAAATAGGAAAATCGAAAACGGCGCATTGATGAAGTATTTATTTTCTTAAAATGAAATGTAAAATGAAAAATTTTAAAGTTCTATTATGTATGGTTGACAAGACTAGCCGAGATATAAATCCCTACGCCGCGATCGGATTGGAACTCAGTCGGACAATCGTTGCAAAATATTTGCATGTGCAATTTGTAGCGTGCTACGGCACTCGTAGTCCGTAGCTGCATTGCTACGGTGCATCGGTGCAGTCGTAGCGTGTAGTCATACTACGAAATTGTATGCGTTTCGTAGCAATGTTAAGGGTGCAAATGAATACAGTCGCTATTATGTTTTTTTGGTGACAGTCTACAGTCTTATTGTATTTTTTGGAAGGCTAAAACGTTGTAAAATAAATGTGGTGGTCTCATCATAAACAGAAAAAAATTGTTTTGGAAACATTGCAATGCGGCAACATTAAGAGAACACATTATTTGCTCCTCCAACTTTGCAACTGTCGTTGGAAGCGGTAAGAAAAACTAGCTAAATTTTTGTTTCGACCATCCCAACTAATATTATAAATGCGAAAGTAACTCTGTCCGTCTGTCTGTCTGTCTGTCTGTCTGTCTGTCTGTCTGTCTGTCTGTTACGCTTTCCCGCTTAAACCTCGCAACCGATTTTGATGAAATTTGGTACAGACAATCTTTAGACCCTGAGACAGAACATAGGCTACATTTTATTTCGAAAAAAAGAAATCCACGCGGACGGAGTCGCGGGCGGCCGCTAGTAGGTATATAAACGATTAGGGTGAGACTCATCACTCATCTCCACTCTGGCAGAGTCTCAGCCTTAGGACGAGGCTGCACCATAGTGGAGAGGTACGAGCCAAGCGTAGATGTGTCGTAAACAATGGGGTTTCGGACAAAACATGTGACCGTCACTTCTCCGCTCCGCTCACGTATTTCCACTTTGGTGGAGTCTCAGCCATTACACTGCCTCACACTGGTGGGCCGATTGAATACTACGCCAAACTTTGTTTGTTTCTATAAATTTGAAATTGGTCACAATTTTGTACTACAGATTCAGTCATACCAAGCACTCCTATAAATAGCAAATACGCCCCCACACGAGACAACAAAAAGCTAATGCACTAACACTCGTCATATAAGAGCTATAATTAATAGCATAGGTACAGGCCACGGCACGTCAGACGGGATAATTTGGGCTATATATAATCCTTATGTCAGGGGAATAGGAGCTATTATCGAACTGGAAGATCAACATGCGCATTCGCAGGCGGCGTGACATAATACGCGCGTGAGAACGGCCGACGACCGGCGATGCTGCGCCGTTTATTTTCATTCCTGTGTTTTGGCCAGTGTGCCTACATAGATCCATTATAGAGATTTGAACAGGAGTTTTTAGCTGCTCGTTTGTTTTTTTTTGTGATGGAAGACCAAGGTAAGAAAAGATTCCAAGTATTTCAAAACATTTTAGTAAGTTTTGGAAGCATTGTGCGTTTTGCTGCACATTGAAGTTTTGTAAAAGAAAAGCCTATTACTGTCTCAATTCAAGACAAAGGCTTACATCATTTGAAATCATGTTATTTCATGTTTTTGTTACAAAGATAAAATAAAATAAAATATCTTTATTTACCAGAATAGCCTGATTACATTATCTGATTGTTGGGTTTTGGCCTTTTGAAGCACGTACCACGTTTGAAGGATTTCAGTACCTATGCTTTTATGCGATTGACGTGATAGTAAACTACTAACACCGCCCGCCCGTAGTATTTTGCCATGCATTGTTGATTCCTACAATCATAACATTTATTCTGTATAGCTACACATGTTTGCATACATGTGAAAATTTCTGTGATTTATTTTTAAATTTTCATCATACCATCGCATCGTATTTATTGATTCAAGATGCGAAAAGTTTTGTTACATTGGCTTTAAATAGATGATTTCTTTGCGGCAATCGACCGCCAAACTGTCTATGACTAAGCATGACTCAAATAGTTTCATTTGAAAACAACTGCATAGTGATTTGAAGCAGATTTCGTTCTAAGAAACGTTTTTCGTGTACATGCTACTTACAGAAACATATTACATACTAGTTTCTTAAATAGTTTCGTTCTCAACTTCGTGAGTTTTATTGTTTATAATCCGTATAGTTTTTATTCAATAGTGTTGGGTTTTAACTAAAGTCATGTACATTAATGTTTAAGGCTCGTTTTAATAAATCGCACTCAACTCTGAGCTCGATCTTGAGCGCGAACTTTAGGTGCTGTTTTGTATGAGAATGACATATCTAGTTCGCACTCAAGATCCAGCTCAGAGTTGAGTACGATTTATCAATACGAGCCTAAGTGTAGACACTTACCTAGCCAAAAAAACGCAACCTAAGTTCGGCGTGACTACAATGCAATCTAAATGGAAGGTGACACACCATGCCGAAATTACGTCACGTAATATTGTATAGAAAATGCATTGCCGCCGAACTTCGGTTGCGTATTTTCAGCCTAGTGTTTCTACACTTAGAATACCTAAAACCTTCATTGAACAGATTATGTTATTGCAAATAGCAGTTTTCACTCGCTCTTACACGAGTATAACTTCTATATTATGGTACGTTGTTGGAAGGCTAATTTAGGTATCAATTATCGTCTTAGTAGTAATATTGATCAATCAAGTGCATGTTTCAGAATTATCTGATTTAGTTCCAGTATATCGAACCTACCAGATATCAAAGTTCCCAGAAATGTTCAAGGAATGTCGACTTTAATTAATACTGACAGATCAAATTGGGAATGAAATAATTTACGAATCCACTTCGGCTTAAATATGACCTTATTTAATATGAATATTTTAGAAATGTCCCTTTTGGGATTGACGTTGATAAATGTAACATTTATGTATAATGGACAATGTCAAAAGTTACTCATTTTCGGTAAATAAAGATAAGCCTGACACCCGAAAACTATGAGATTATTTTAATTGATGAGACGTAAGTTGCTTTCTAAGGTTACTGCGCGACGTGAAGCGATCGTCGCTTTACATTATGGAGCCTGTGTCAGAGCGAGACGAAGTATGGAGAGGCCAAATCTAACTATTTAAAACCATAGATTTAAATCGTTACATTTGCCATTTTCGAAGTAGGCGAGGGCAACGTAACCAACGATATAAATCTATGCTTTTTGATTGGTAATGGTAAATCCAATCGTTCGTATAACCTACAGATCACTACAGGCCATAAGCCTGCCCCAAGAGACGCTATTTAGGCGGTCCTCAGTTTCAGAAATCCCTTTTCATCTCCGGGTCTTTTTATGCCAAGTGTGTTTCACATCATATTGTCAGTATTGGGGCAGATTATGGCGTTATATGTTGGACCTAGGTCCTTATTTTAATCCAAGGCAGGTTGGTTTTTTTTATTAAAGAGAATTCGTTAGACTATCCTTAGTGATACTCAGCTGATAGTTATGTGAATATCGGAAAAAAACTGTTTTATTAATTTTACAATATGTTTGTTGCTCTTGGCGGTTCCTTCTGGTAATATAGTCCTAATATAAAAATGAGAATAAACGCATTTTCATTAAATACAGTTCACAGTACACTACAAGAATACAAAAACTATTTTCACTTAACTTACAAAGTTAAAATAAATAACGATTAAATTATTTATTTTTAACTCTAACACAATCAGTGTTTAGAAGTATACGATAAAAGTTCTTCACCTCCCGCGCTTGTCCAAAGACTGTTACGGCAAGTTCAGATTCCCACCACATTTTAAACTGTATTAGACTAATTGATATAACTAGGCGTCTGTAGGACGTTTTGGAATGAACAATAATCAAGCAGGAACCCTCGACCTTTGTGCGTCCGTGACCGACTTAAAAAACGCAGGGGACAGACATACTCGCAACGCATACGTTTGAATAGTTAGTCGTAATCAGACTTGTGTTTCACTGTTAATAGGTCAATGTTATTCCCACTTTAACATTATACTAATTGATACTTCATAGGCATCTGCTACTGTTCGATGGAAGCACTTGCGATATGCACTTGCTGTGGCTATTTGAATGTTACTGCAATATGATTGCTACGTAGTATAAGGGCAATTACATTTTAAAAACACTTGAAAGGATATAACCACATATATATAAACAAATATATATAATATACATAAATAAATTATAAATAGGAAGCATAACAAACAGTATCATATTTAAGGCTTTAAGTGTAAGTGTTAAAGGCTGTGTATTTTTTGCAAAGAATATCTATAATGTATAAACTAGACGAGAACTACTGCCGACAAACTGCTGTGCAGTTTGGCAGGTGTTATAAATGTAAAGTGCACTTTGTATTTTCGGAAATAAATAAATTAAAAAAATATATATTTAGTGCTTCTATGAGATTCTAAAATCTATGAAGTACTTCTTATAGGATTTTATTGTGAGAGACCGAAAGATATGTAGAGCTTGGTGAAACTTCCACTCGAATGCGCCGCGTGTCTGGGGAAGGACCTCAACCTTACAGAAGACCACTGTGAAGTGGCACTTCGAAACTGCTGTGCTATGTTTCTACTGGGGAGTAAGGTCGCCAGAGCTCAGTTGTGGGGGGTAAGGGGTCTTTAAGGCAGGCATCTGCGACGCTTGGTTGTTGTTGATGTCTATGGGCAGCGGTGATCACTTACCATCAGGTGACGCTCTTGTTTGTTTGCCTCCCTATAAGATTAAAAAAACTCTGGATACGTGGTTCGACACAATAATGTTTCCTTATTACCACCCGTTGGTGATAACAAAGTGTGATTAATATGTAATGTTGGTAATACTAAAAGTGTGTACAGATGAGACCTCTTGTGATACTTACATGGAGACCGACTTTTCATGATAACATGATTTGGTTTAATCATTGTAAAATTAATATAAAACAGTCAATAGAGCAAAAAATTATGACAAATGGGAATAAAAATTCAACAGTGCAAAAAATAGGTATGTGCAGTTGTAACAATACAGCATTTATTTTTGGCGGATGCCTCCTAGTCAGATGTGACATATGTTTGGAGACGCACAATGTGCGGGTTCAATGACCTCTGCCGAATTAGTATTACGTGCATGTTTGTGAGTTGCAAGTAGTGTCACCAGATGTCCCGATTTGTGTAGGACGTCTTGATTTCGGGAGGTCCTGGTGGGATTGTATTTTTCCGCTGAATTATCTTGATGCCATTTTCTTTACATTTTTCGTGCGTCTTGCTGTTGCTTTCTGTGTTAACTAAAGTGATCGACTTGAATAATTAGAGATTACCACAGGACCTTATAATAGCTAATTAATCACGTGACGACTTCATTGTGGGATAGGAATTTAGTCTAAGTTATATGTGATTTGTTTATAAGCGGACCGAGGTACTGAAAGTCAGAGGTAAAACTCTAACTCTTGAATTGAGGCAACATAGACATGTCACCTCATTCATCAGCCCGCTTCAATCCACCGCCGCCTTCTGGGGGAGCCCAGATGGCGGGTTTTGCCTATGATCTCCTCGCTGAGAAGGCCAGATGATGACTGCTGCATTCCCCGTAATGTCCCTTAAAAACCCCATGCAAAATTACTTATCGACTGGTAAACTATTTTTATTTCCGATTTTTCACAATAAAGGTCCCAACTGAAACATTTATTTTGGTAACATTAGTTGCAAGCATGAAATGAGTATTTGCGCGTGAGTGTGACGCTGACGCGCTTGGTACATTTGACCCGTGTTTGACGATCGATAGCATAGTACCTCACGGGTCAAGTTCAAGATGATACGGGTTGTTATTTAGAAACGCTGCACACGGTTCCTCTTGACGATTATTATTTTGTAACTCTCTTAATCATGATATTGTGTTTTTTCTTAGGTAATGTTTTGCCTGTGGCTGCTAAAACTATGCATTCTTATAACTATTTTGAAAGGCCTGTAATGTATTATCATGAGTCTATGGGTGGCGATGATGACTTTCATATGTCTCGCTTGCTCGTTTGCCGGCTTATGTATAATAAAAAACCTCCTTGTAAGTTTGGTTATCCCCGCTGTCCTTACTGATAGTACAAGAAAATCATTGGAATCCTCTCATGATAGTTCAGTTCCTAATGAACCAAGGGTCAAGTTCAAGAGGATACGGTTATTGTTTAGTTATATGGTATTGTAGTTTTTGTGCTGGCTGCGGCTGAATACGAATTTAGTTGGGCTATTCCTGTCGGTGAATGCTATGGGCACAAGGCCTATAGTCAACCCCCCAGTTGACTCGAATCTCAGGGCATCGAAGTGATACTATGAGGTTTTTAGCAGATAGTTGAGTCTCCTTCAGAAGTCTGAAGTAAAAGAAGCATAACACGTCGACTCGATCGATGATGGCTCCTCATGTAAACCTCTTCTTTGCCCTTTACACCAATTTAATTTCTGAGTGGCTAATTTTAAATGATTTAATGACTCCAAACTCTGTCCTTGTAAAGCTCATCAAAACGAAAGAAAAGTATGATCTACATCTACCCGGAAAACGTTTAGAATAATTAATTCCTATCATAAGGTACCCCTTGCTGTTATGGCCCGAAATAATCCCACGCCTCACGTACTATGCACGTGCATTCTATGCTCACATAGTTCACTTCTAGTGTTTACACTGTGACTCAGGCACTATGACGTTCTAGGCTTTACCTTGAACTCTATTTAGCCTTACGGAGGGCATTAGTATTGGAATCGAGGCTTTTGTTGCCGGACTTTTATGGGCCATTATAATATTAATTACGGTTGGGCAAACGCTTTTAGGTTTTTTAAATCGATCGTGATGTTTGGTTGTAAGATGAGATTTTATACCATAAATGGTCGATGGTGATAAAGTGCATTAGAAATTAATCAAATAAAAAAAATGCTGATATCCTAGAAGTTTATATATTTTATAAGTTCAGCCGTCTATTACATTTGTTATTCCTATCGCGTACGGGAAGAAATACAAATCTTTTGTTTCAATGGCAAATGTATTTACATATAACAAATTCTTTTACAAATATTTACACTCCAACACGTAGTCAATGGGTTGCTGAGAAGAAGTTATGCATGAAAAACTACCAGCATTAAAAAATATGAATTGAATCTTTACTATTATAACTAAAACATAAATAAACATTGATGCTTGGATCTAACCCAAGCTGTCGTGGTCTTAATTCACAAAAAAACTCAGAATCATCACAACGATTCGCAGATCTCCATCGCAAAATAACTTAGAAATCGCAAAGGAAGCGAGTTTCTAACCGATATCACTACGCAACGGTATGGAAAAATGCTGAATATCTTGGACGTTAGATAAAGTGGTGCGTTTTAATTCCGAACTATGTTGCTAGGGGCACCGCTCACGCATAATTGGTCCTCAAGCCGCATATTACGTCATCCGATGTGTTATCGGAATGTTTCGAACGCAGTAGGCTGGCTTGTGAATAGCATCGAATATATTTCTATTGGAGTAACCGAACTAGATGGCGATTGGTGTAACCTGAAGGAGGCCTTCACCAATCTAATGGTCGAAAATGGCTAAGAAGAAGAAGAAGAAGTGAGGAAAAGTTGCTTGAAGGCTAGTGTATTCTTATTGGCTGAAAAAATCCGGTTTGGTAGAGACAGTTGTGTGTGTGTGTTGGTGAAGTCGAGTAGTTTATATTGCTGCTGAGCAAAATATGTTTGGCAGCTGCTGAGTTTCTATATAGTTTCTATACTATTGAACTGGCTCATTATGACGAACAAACAAACAAACTCTTCAGCTTTATTATATTGGTATGGATATTATTTCCTGATCCTGACTTGTTGAAACAGATTCGTTCCCTACGCATTAGAACTCTCTTGGGTACTTATTCTATGATCGATAGTATCGTTAGAGTCCGTAAGTTGGTAATACTGGGTCTCGTGGTTTGGAGTGTGTGTGACTAATGCATTGCATACGAATAAAATACCTGAACGGAATACACTGTACACGTTTATTATTATTTATGTCGAGGACGTATATAAATGTTAGATTACAGCACGTGTTTCTATTATTAGTTTACTAGTTTTTACAATCAAGATTGTATCAAGATTCCTGATTTATCCCATGGGTGCATTTAATCCGGAAAACAAATATCCCACCACCTTAGTCAGCCCATTGCCCACACACGAGATTTTCCAACTGTATCCTTTTTAACCGTTTTAATATAAGAAGATAAGCACTAGCTTTATGGTACTCTAGGCGATTACCCAATATAAAAACAGGCCGATCAAGAGTTAGTATTATTTATTTATGTATTTATTGAGACCTAGAAACACGTAGGTACTCGTACTTTGATTGATACTGGATTAGGCTTAGATCCGCTTAGGGACACTTCATCTCTGCTAAGAAAGTTTCGCGAAAAATAACCAAAAACATGAAAATAATATTTACCCTGTTTTATCTCTGACGGTGAGAGTTCATTCACCTCGTTATTTTTCCTATTAAACTGCCCATTTTTTCCCAAAAAAATTGACATCAAGGGCGAGTATGGAAAATTCTTTCGTATCAAATAAAGTACGAATGTAGCAGGATTATTTGTTTTTCATTAAAAGCTTTTCGTTACATCAATAGTTATATACTTTGCCGTTATGCTAATATTACATGACCGGAAAATGTGATATTAGTTCTGCCTCTTAATGTGATTGTGGTCCTCAAGAAGAACGTGTCTCATATATACATACATACGTACTATGAAAATTAAGCATGACCTTAAATGTATCAAACTTTTCTATATTCTCAGAAACGGTTGAGAAGACCCCGTATTTAATACTAGCGGCCGCCTGGGAATCCGCCCGCTTGGATTTCGGTTTCCGCATACATAGTGTTATGTATATAGCTTTAAGCCTTCCTTGTCACTTGGACTATCCAACACTTAAAATCAGTTTTCATTTCGAACCAGTAGTTCCTGATATTAGCGCGATCAAACAAACTAACTCTTCAGTATAGATGGATATTTGGTAATTTGAAACGCCTGAAAAGGTGATCGAGAATGTCAGTTTGTACAGAAAACTGCTATAGGCACCAATGTAGAGCAAGGAAAAGGCAAAACTCGCACCTACTCAAAAATAAGTAATAAGGCATAAAGAAATTGCAAAAGTTTTTACGCCTTTCCAAGGAACCCTGATAAAAACAAGTTTTGTTCTATGTGGGCCCTCGCCTAGTTCAAAACCCGCACATTATTACTGCACAAAGCTGAGTCCATCAATGGCTTCTTCATTTGCAGCTGTCGCCCGTGACACCTGAATGAGGGCTGCCTTTGATCGCGCCCAAAGAACGCTACACAAAGACCTCAACTTGAGGAAAGTTTCCAACTCCGATGGTGATTAACCTGAGAAATTTGAGGTCGTTTTAAATCAATTTGGCTAGGCTTCAGGATTTGCGGTGAGGACTAACGCGAGGCGAGGGTTTTGAGATTACATTAACTATTGAAATGCTAGTTTTAGAACGATATGCCAATTTAAGGAGCGTTTACTTTTTCAGACTTTTTTACGCTGTTGTTATATTTTATAAACCTCCCTGATGTTTTAGGCTAATCCTGGATTAATTGTTATATTACTAAGTGTGAATTTAAGAATAAAGTTTAATGGCGTTTATGATAAAGGCCCCAATTTCAAGGTTTAATAAAGCTCAGTACACTCGAAATCATGAGGAGGCTTTTAATTTGCTTCATAATTGCCGCCGTTCGGATAGGCAGATGATGTTTAAGTGCTTTTAATGTTTGGTGCCCGTAATATTATGTCCGGGATATCAGCCGGGTCCCGGCGGAGGCGCGTTCGGTGGATTAGGCCGCCGGTGGGGTTGCACAGCTCCCGACTCACCTTGGAGAGTAATTATAATGATCGGCGCCGGAACCCTAGTCTGGGACGGGAGTCCTTCCTGGAGAGGCGTGCCGGGCGCCGGGTGGCGCAGCGGAGGTACGCCCACGCTCGCGCCTCCCGCTCCCTCCCGCGTCCGGCCCAGGAACTCCGAGCACCCCTCTCGCTCGCACGGCCCGTCTCGCCCCCCACGCCCCCACGCACCGTAATAACCCAATTTGTAAGAACCCCCCATTTTCAAGGACGGCCGTCGGTCTTTATGGCGGCGGCGACGGCGACGTTGATTCCCCGACCTTGTTTATTTCAGTTTTCTTTTTGTTTAGGAACTGGCTGAACTTATTTTCGTACGTCTGTACCGGGCCAGGTCCCGCTTGTTTTTGTAATGAAAACTCGATGAAGATTTGAAATGTTGATCACAAAGGCGGCCGTTTGAGACCGTAGCCTTTATACACATAGCCGTTCAATATCAATTATTCAGGTCTCTTCAAATTCTGAAACATAGCATTTCTATTCCTTTAGGCGTGCTGCTATAAGTAATTGGATGTATTTTGTTTGAATGTCGATCAGTAGCCCGTAAATTTGTTCGTTACCCTGAGTAAATACAAAGTTTTAGCAGGTTTTAATGTGAATGCTTTGGAGTGAGCCTATCTATTTTAGTTTGCGTATGGGTCGGTGTGTTTGCGAGATTAAGCAGAGTTGTTACGTTGAGATTTATTAGGGAATGGGAAAAAAGTGGGGTACATATGTACATGGTAAATGCGGGGCAGCCTCATTTGTTTAAGCCGTTAGAAAGTTCAAGGTCGTCGGCAACACCCTTATCAAAACCCGTCGTGTTGGGCCGTCTAGACGGGTTCACACCTCCAGCCCTTCAAGGGTCCAGATCAATTTGAATTGTTTCATTGTTCCTCTATTTTTCACATACTCGTTTCTTTTCATCTTTCAAGTGGGATTCTATCGGTATTTGCGGTTGTTTGTATTGATTTTCTTGAGATCGCGTGGAAATGAAATTTATTTTACCGGATTTTGCGTCGACGAAATATTATATTGAGACTTCTTAAAAGTAGGAAAATTATAAAACTTTTCTTCAAACCTTGAAATTTATAAATGTTGTTTGTTATAAAATCATGCAAATAAGTGCTCTAAGGGCCGATGACTATTATTTTTTTCTTCGTCCATCTATTATTTTTTATTCGTACTACTAGGCAATTTGTTTAGTTCCCTCCCTGTTTGAGGGAGCTCGCACCCTTGGAAAACGATTTGTGTGCATTTTCTCCGTTGCATTTTGCAAACATAAACTCCCCTCGGAATAGTTGCAAAGATTTTCCTTTTTCGTTTGTATTTTTTAGCTCGTGAAACTAAATCGTACTAAAGAAAATTGTAGAAAACCTCTGAATCGATAAGGTCAAGCAACCTTCCATCGCTTCTTCCACTTATTAATATTGAATATTAATGCAAAGCGAAAATTCCGTTTAGGTATCCTAACATTGGACCCTAACTTTATAATTAAATTAAATGTAAACTATCGGGTGAATAAATCCGTAAAGGAAACGAGAGTTTAATTTTTAATAAAGACCTTGATTGGGCTTTACATGGATTTCTTTTAAGATAGGTACCGGGAAAATGAAGAGCTCAAGGTAACTAAGCAATACACGTGTTTGGTCCTAACTGACACAGTTTCAGAGTCTTCTTCCAGGAATTTTTCAAGGAGGGCCTTTGATCGCCGCCCATCGCCTCCCCGTCGTTATAATTTCTAACAAAGGTCTTAAAGAGAGAGAAATGTTTAGTGTCATGTGAAGTCCGGCAGAAAGGTCAAAGGTGCCAACTGTCACTCCGGCGAGTATGGTTCGCGAACATTTCGCTGGCGAGGCACCAGGCCTATTGGAAGTTTCGGGAGGCAGAGGTTAGGGATGGGAGGGGGGTCCGTCGCGCCGGTTCCCTCCTTTTCCCCAGCCGGCGCATTGAGAGTAAAATGTGTCACCGATAAGAATGACGCCGAAAACATGGACTTACACTTTTTTTGCGGCTCGGTGGATTTACGTTTATTGGTTTATAGGACTTTGAGACGCGGCAGGTCCTACAGTTGAATTGATTGAATTTATGCGTTTGTAACTTGTACTAAAGTTTTGTACATAAATTAGACTTGTGATTAAAATAGTTTCATTTCACATTTGCATTTAGGATCGGTGCCCTAATTGGCAAACTTTTAGAAATCACATGAGCTTTTCAAATTAAGAAACATTACAGACCAAAAATAAACTTTTTTGAAAAAGAAAAGTTAATTTAATGAACATTTCGACGTAATTTGAACACTTAATTTAAATTATTCGTTGGAAGAAATGGAACATTTTTTGTTGAAGTAATCAACGTCGACCTTTTGTTCTATAAAATGAGCGAGGCATTATTTCTGAGGCAAAAACAGCCGCCAGAACAATTTAAAAGTCTGCCTTGTATGCAGGGCGGGATAAGTTATAGTGGCATAGCGCTGAAAATCGAGGCCGCCCAGTCTGATATTGAGGAAAACTGGCTGCCGGCACGCACCGCAACGCACGCAGTCCAGCTCGACACTCCAACACGATATTCACGAAATGCATTTCTCCGTCTACACCATCGTTTTGGACGCAACGTATTTCTGCCTTCAAATACACATCCCGCTCAATCACCCCTCATGAAAACAGCAATGTATACTTCGCAGTCGACCGACGCCTTCGCCGGTTCTCATTATTGCGTACGTCCAAAATAATCTGATATTCTTCGCCTTTTCTGAGCAGGCGATAATGCAACGTAACGACGAGGCGTAAGAACTGAATTCCAATGAACAATGGTCGATATCGCCGCTTGTTATAAGGTTTCGTAGAAGCTATTGGTCCTATTGTAAAGGAGGGTTTCATTGTCGCCTAGATATAGTCTAAGGTTTTGTCTACACGCAATCTCGAGTTCCGTTTACGTTCAGGATAAGCGAACTTGAATGGACAATCTGTCAAGTTCTTCGCGTGGAAATCATTGAATTTGTGTGGTGAATATCCGTAGCCACTGAAATGAATATTGTGTCCCTCGTGAAAGAGACCTTGTTATTTTACCTGTGGCCATACTTTAGTTATGAGTACACAATTAGAGTGTGAGTCAGATTGAAATTTGTCCTTTTACCGAATTTTCAATAAAACGTGTTCTCAAAATGAGGCTTAGAAATTAATTTAACCTTGACAAAGTCTGAAACCTAAAGGGCCCTAAAATCAATACGGTTTTTGCTTTACACGGTTCATCAATCAACGTGTCCATACAGTAAATTCTCAAGTCGATGTTGGATAACACTACAATGGCCTGTAACGAGCAGTTTCCAGATAAGTGAGATATAACTCGCCAAAAAAAGTAAAACTAATTTTACAATGGAGCCGGCATAAAAAACTGTTGAATCAACCGCCGCGGTCACGTTCTGTTCAAATGCAATCGCCGGCGACCTTGAAAATTCACTCTTCTAGCTCTGTGTACATTAACGCGGAAAACGCTCGGGCTGTTTAGACTTTTAGAGCGTCGCCAGAACGTTGGCGAGCGCGAATTGATAGCGGCTTGCAAGTAGACGGGGCTATTGCCCTCCCCATACCAATGCAAGGCCACCCAGGGCCGCATTCGACGCCGAGCCTCCGTAGCCATGGCGATCGTGTAGGCGCGGGCCCGTTGCGATAGTGACGTGCCGCCGCCCCCCGCGCCCCGTCCCGCGGCCCCCTCACGTGTTGAGCTCCGCTTATTTGGAGCTCTTTTCAATTTCCCTCAATGGCGGCCGAGAGCTTGAAGGTCGACTGAATATTCCGCCAGGTATTTCGGCTTGGGCTTATATTAGATGTTTCTGGTGCTTTATCGATTACTTGATGCGGGCTAAAGAGGAAGGATAGTCTCTTAAATTAGACCTAAATTTTGATTTCGTTTGAGGCTTTAAATGGGATATAACGAATGTAACTATACCGTAATCATACTAAATCGAACTGATTTGTCTTTTGTTGAAACTGCGTACGGCCCGCATCTTTGCGAACTGGGAATTCAGGGCCACCTTCTAAGAATTACCCCGTGGGAACATTGTCTCGTTTCCGCGAAATTCGTATCCAACTTAATTTCGCCAGACGGCTCGAAGATGTGTGAACCGTATTATTGTCAACATATGCTTCAATTTTGCTTAATATTATTTCGGCATGTGTAAGATAAATGTTTTTGAGCAAACTTTAGATATGTTTAAAATATTTTGGTTCCGATCAAATGTTATTTTATTTGCTGTTTGTTTTCTCTCAAGTAAGGCTATGACCTAAGGAACAGAGATATTCGTTTACATATATAATGAATAAATTCTATTAAGTAATAAAATATGATGTACTTCAAAAAAGTAAAGTATACATATTTTGGGCACTTGACTCATCAGGCTCTTTCAATATTAGTTGGTTAATGAATCAAATAATGGATCAAAATATATCCTAAATAAGGTTTTAATTTGAATATTTATTTTGAAGTCGCAATTACTTAATACGTAAACCTTTGTTATTTTATTCGACATTGCCTGGGGAAAATTATTTAAATAATACTGAAAATGCATTTTAAATTCGAATCTCGCAGGACCCGATAGCTGCGCTTATAATCCTAGGCCAGCGCTCGCAGTGCGGCCCTGGCTGGGAAGTACACTGTATGCCAAGTCGCAGCTTGCTATTTGTGAGCGCCGGGCCTCCGAACTTCGTACCTACCTCCGCCCCCGCGTCGCCCCTCCCTCACACCTCCCCAGAACTACTAGCGATACTCACATATCGCGATGTTCGTCTATGATTTTGGCAGTGGATGCGACAGTTTCGAATCCATTTATGCCCGTTTTTATTTAGATGCCACGGTTCGTAGGCGGACGGATTTCTACGCCTCTGTTGCGAACGGTTAGACTGGATTCGGGTGCGCCTTTGTTTTCACTTTCAAGTCTTTCCACCAAACGGAGATTTATTCGATCGATCCGTAGATTCCGTAGGATTTTAGGGACACTTTTGATAACTTCAGTTTCTCAATAAAGTTATTCTTTGTCGGCGTTTTCCTTTTGTGCCGCCAAATTATGAGCTGTTGCTTGGGATCAGCTGTGTCTGTTATTGTTTCGTAGCGTACTTGTAGTCTTTTGTTTTCTTGAGTTCTCGTTGAATGGATGTCGGGTGATAAGGATAAAATGTTTTTATCTGTAGGTGATGTTATCAAATAAATAAAAATGCATACGTTCTTACTTATTTGTTTGCAATAATTAATTGAGGATTAAATACATAAACCGACTTAAAAAAAAATCGTGAATACAAAAATAAACTAAAAATTAAAAAATAATTCCTAATATCTATTACCTAATAGTATAATTTTCCTAAATTATGTCAAAGTAATCTTAAACAAACTAACTGAAGTCGGTGCTTTTTCTCTTCTGCTTTTTTGGGCAGGCACCGACTTCAGTTAGTTTGTTTAAGATTACTTTGACATAATTTAGGAAAATTATAGTATTAGGTAATAGATATTAGGAATTATTTTTTAATTTTTAGTTTATTTTTGTGTTCACGATTTTTTTTGAAGTCGGTTTAATTTTTTTTTTAAAAAGTCAGTTTATTTCATGATTTTTAGTTGTGTTAAAGCGGTGTGAACTTAATTATTAATAGGAACTTAGTTATTGTTAAAAGTAAATGAGAGTGTGGATAAATTACTTGTTCTCGCGAGAAGGCTCAGCGAGACTTCTCGGCGAGATTTCTCGCCGTGGGTCTGGATGTAATATAGGTACACAAGTATCACGTTAGCCCTACATACATTCGATCGACCAATTGCAGTTCTGCCTTCCAACTCCTAACCGTTAAGGAGTACTGTAGCTTCATCATCAGCACAGTAGCATCAGATGTTGATTCAAGCATACCCCACAAGCAACATCTAAGCCCTACATACTACTAAATAGTTTCCATCGACCAATTGCAGTTCTGCCTTCCAACTCCTAACCACTAAGGAGTACTGTAGCATCATCATCAGGACAGCAGCATCAAATGTTGACACCCTGAAGCATATACCTGAGTAAGACATGATTACGTAACAAAAACACCATACGAGCATACAATTTTCGGTGGTTGCCCTCGATTTCTCCTGGATTCCATGATCAGATCCTGGACTGGTGAAAATGGGACCACCTCAGAACTGAACGCTATCCAACAAAAAAATTTTTTTTGAAATCCGTCCATAATTGACGAAATTATCGGTGAACATACATAAAAAAAAATATATATATTATACATACAGACGAATTGAGAACCTCCTCCTTTTTTGAAGTCGGTTAAAAATAATAAAACCGAGTGAACAGTTAACTCTACATTTTATAAGACATTAAGTAAGTATTCCATTATCTCACCTATTAAACACAATACAAAAAGTATCTTCGCAGCAAACAAATGTCAATGTCAGTCCACGCCCACATTTAAATAGAAAAACTTAGCCCTTATGCTTTACTAGAACCATTATGACATATACTAACGACGTGGGAAACGATCGCGTACTTGAACTTGTATTTTGCAGTATCATAAAAAGTCGATATCCTTGACTTTGTAAGTACTTCTACTCGCTGCATGAAATGTCTCGTGGATTGGCAACGAAATATCTACCGGCTTTCATATTTATAATAGGTATCTATTTTATTTACTAATATTATATATATTGAATACTATATTAAAGCTAAAGAGTTTGTTTGAATTCATATTAGGAACAACTGGTTTTAATTGAAAAAATGTTTTTGTGTTGTATAGTCCATTTGTCGAGGAAGGCTTTAAGCTATAGTATATTTGTGCGAATGCACTTCCAAATATTCTAAAAAATCATACACGAGAAATAATTCAAACAAATTATTGAAATTTACTTTTTGTTGGGGCTCTTTTCAGTGGCTTTTTACATTAAGGCAAACTTCCTCTTCAACATAAAAGTGCAAACCTAAGTTACTGCGTACTTAATTACATTGAAGTACCAAAGAGGTTTTAGTCCTTGAGAGATTTGTAAATACTGTTAATTGTTTACTAAGTAACCAATGGAATGTAAATCAGGAAAAAGCGCTTCATTTAATTGGGAAATGATTTTGGTTGATCATGTAACGTCACAAGGAAAACCGAAGTTTTGTTTTAATACCTTCGTGAAATTGTACTTTGCAATGATGATTTAACAGTATTTTACATAAACATCGGATGATTCTGTTATTGAGCAGGGTTTTCAGAGCTTACTTGAGAAAAGAATTGACAACAATGAGCCAGCAGAGTAGGAAACCGCAGAAATTGCTTGTGGCCTGAGGCTTTTATCTAGCGGCTCCCAAGGCAATCAATAGGGGGACACCGTCAGGTTTTTAGCAGGTAGTTGAATCTCCTTCTGAGGCTAGGAGTCCTGCATAACCTGTCGACCGCCCCCGTGGCCAACGAGAATGCGTAAACGCATTTTCCTGATGGAAAAAGGTATAGCGTGTAAAAATAAACAACGTATCTGCGATCCTTGTGGAGTTGTTGATATCCATGGGCAGCGGTGATCACTCAACATCTGCTAACTTGGTCGTTTAATTCCCTCGCACATAAAAAGTAATAAATCTTATTACGACATGTCTGATATTTAAGTCGTTCTGAAATAGTTGAAATTATCTAATTCCAAGTTCTAAATTAGTGGGTTACGTCCCTGTTGCGCAGGGGGATCGTTGCTATAGGAACGTTCAGGTCCCGATTTTCTACGGCCTATTGATTATGTGGACCAAAATGTATGTACTAACTTCATTATAATTCGGCACATACATTATGTATTAACTACGTAATTGAAAGGGCGGTACATTGCTGGTGTAGGTTATCAAGTGGGTATACGACTACGCGTGTATTGCAAATAGTGTTTGCTTTAGAGGCTATGAATTTCAGAAAAGTGTGTTCAGTGAATTCCCTTTTATTTCGATAGGGACGAACCTAATATTAACGTAAAAAATGCCTTTTAGAACGAATTCGTGCCCTAATTCTCTAGGCAATTCAGATAAGTTAGTGTCTGTTAACTGAAGAAGTATTGAACCTTTTTTAAGCTCGCAAAAAATTGGTTAAGGTACTTTTTATTTTTAATGCACTGTATACTGTATATTGATATCTTTTGATATTTAACGTTCAGTAAGTCTTAAATAAGAAGAGAAGTAGAGCTTAGTGAAACTTCCACTCGAACGAGCCGCTCGTCTGGGGAATTACCTCCACCATACAGAAGACCACAGTAAAATAACACTTCGTAACTGTTATGCTATGCTGTTACGCCAGAGACCAGTGGGGGAGGGTATGGGGTTTTAAAGGCAGGCAACGTATCTGCGACCCTTGTGCGCTTGTTGATGTCCATGAGCAGCGTTTGCCTCCCTATAACGTAAACAAAGGCCGACATCCAAATCTGTAGGCAGGTCTGATACAGAAGGTAGTCGTTTAGTTAATGCAAAATGGGAAACAGTTCCTTGTACTCTAGGTAATCAAAAAAATATTGGTAATCGATAAATAGACAACTTCTAGCGATCAAGTCCTATCTGTATAAGTTATTTTGTGCGCACTGTACCTACCACATTACATTTTCGGACCTAGTAATTTATTCTAGCGAGCTCTATCTTATTTTGTTGGTTTTAGGCTCCATTAAATATTTCTGTTTACTTTCAAATAAAATTGTATATTTTAGAACCCTTACTGGTAATAGAATGCTTTATAAATTAAATCGCTTGTTTTCAACGTAGCCTATATTGCCTGTCGTATTTTTTCCTTAAAAGTTATTGAGAGAGAAAATACTCGAGTGGAAACGCAAGTAGTTGTAAGATTCAAAGTCGATTGTATTTGTTTGATTACATACCAATAATTTAATAAGGGGTTCTACCAACTTATTTGTGTATTTCTAAACGATGTATTTTGCAATATTTACGTTGTACGAGTAGATGGCACATTGTTAAATATTCAAGGATGCATACATTAAATGTCAACTGTAGGTACTTCCGTACTATCGCGCCTTGAAACAATAGTAAAGGAAAATATCTTCTTAATATCTAACGCATACAATATCTCGCTAGCCCGTTCAATCAACACCGTTGCCATTGGTACCAAAACCGTCGAGAGTACATAATTTTTTCTACGCTGAAGAAACTGGTTCTCCAAGTGTTTCCTCATCCCGAGGCATCAGCTGAGGTACAACCATGACCGTGAACGTTGATTCAAGCGCGTTACGTAACTATGCGTTCATCCTTCCACGACAATGCCACGCGAAAATCACCCATAAGTTAACCACAAAAACATCAAATTTCCTCCCGAATACATACAAACATTTTTGTCACAACGTTTTTCACAAGTTCCTTATTGCTGTTGAATTAACAGCGCAGTTTCGACTATATTGTTGTAGATTAGTTAATAGGAAGTGTTTTGTTAATCTTATGCAACCAGGTACATCTGAGGTGACGTAAGCTTTAAGAGTTCACGGTCGTAGCCAAGTTCACACGTTTGTTCAAGACAATAAGCGAATACATGTGTTATTATTTCTTATCAGACCGAAAATTGTTATAATATGCACAATATTAACATACGAAATGTTTACCCATATGCTTCCTTTGTAATTTTTATATTTACATATGTAGAAATTGTTTAAAAGAAGTTGACTATAGTATTAACTTAGCTCCCGAATCAATAATAACATCAGGGATTATTCCGAAGATTTTAAAAATTAAGGATATAGGAGTTATTGTAGTGTTAGAAATTAAGGATTTTTAGGGACGCAAATATGTTGAATTATCAACGTTGGAAATATTCAAATAAAATTACCATTGCAAAAGAGACTTTATTAGCAATACGGAATGCTAGCATACATTTAAAAAAAAGCTAGTTCGGTTATATTAGAATAATTGATGTCGCATTCGATATCTTATGCAAATAATGTTTTTGTATTCACAACATTGGACGGTTTGTGTAATTATCCATTTAATTTTGTTAATTTAGTATAGTTTCTGATTATTTTGACGTTTTAATTATATCTGGTTTTAACAAATCGAATGTTTTGAATTCATATCATTTTGAATTTTAACGAGTTCAAAATAAGAGGTTTATTTACACTCCATCTAGCAAGTAGTTACAATTATTGGTCTTACTGTTACTATACTAAAATAAATGATATATATAGTATGTTAAATACTTACAGTTTAACTTTGTTTTTATTTAGCACAGTGATTATAGTCAACGATACTTTTGCGAAACGATTTTCTTTCTTGCAAGCATACTACTCGTAAAATTTGTGGCCTGTTTAGAAAAAGACGTGGAAGAAACTCAATAGTTACGGTTTTTAACTAACCGCAATAATAATTAAACCCCTAAAATATTCCTAAGATTCTTCATTGGTGCGTCAAACAAACCTTTTTGTCTCTATAACACTTTTAGCATAAAATGTTTTATGATCAGCAATTCTTTATTTGCTTAAAATATTTTATCGAACAAATTAGTGAATGATGGATGTCATTATAATTAATTTATTCAATACTACATCTTTATCGAAGGGGGCGATGAATACGTAAGAACATATTTATTACATTTTGTGGAATTTTTAATAAATCAGTTTGTAAGAATTAACATATTTTAGGATGACACTTGATGCCTAAGGCGCGCAATAATTAATCCATAGATGGCGAATACGAATTAAGTTCTCGTTCACTAATGCATATTATCTCATCAATTAATTTTGTTTCGGAATTATGCTTGGTTACGCATGTATTAGGCAAGACAACCAAAATAAAGACAAGAAAATATGATGACTCAATTAGTCCTTCTACGTCTGCTCTCCTTTCCTTCTTTGGAAATCGCTTTTGAAATTAATACATATCACCTCGATGGTTTAGCTTTAGTGGTTAAAATACCGGGCTATGATCTCGAGGACCGTGGCCAAACCACGTCAGCCAAAATATTTGTTGGTTACTCCAAATCACGACCATCAACTTGCATTTGGCAAGCGTCAGATTAATCCCATCTTTGTAACAATAAAATAATTTACCGAAGTGAGTCTCTATTAGGCTAAAACTTTACTTTATTTTTTGACTACTAGGCCAAACAACAATAAATACAAAATCAAAAAATCAAAATCAAAAAGTTCTTTATTTACGTTGGCTTCAAAGATGCACTTATAAATCTTCAAAAAATAGAAAAAAAATACACTAGGACTCTACCACCGACTTCGAAAAGCAGCCATCTATCGAGAAGAAGCGGCAAGAAACTCGACTTGCTCTTTTAAATTCGCTAATATACTTTTAAGATGCATTATCTCAAATGTACTAAGACGTAACCTCGGGATGCCCTACGATCTATCCAAACTCTTCTGTTCTGTAATGATTAATAAATACCTTTGTCAAAATGTGTCTGTGTTTCTGGGTTTGACAGGCGGCTCATTTCAGCTGGTTCGATCCTCTTTTTGCAACCTTGGACCCGGAGACCCGGAGGGCTCGGTGGGGGCTAAATAAACTCCAGACTATTGATTTAATTAATTTTGCTAACGTTTGATTTTTTCAAATGGTTCTCAATATCGCTCGTTTTACACGTGTTCTGAAGTGTTCATGTTTTTGAAGTCCCAAGAGAAAATACGTTTATTTTTTATGTTTAGCGACTGTGGTTGCGTTTGACCAGTTGATTGTAAAGACACTTACGAGTATATTGATTAAAGGGACTAAGCCCGGCATTTGGCAGCGCGAAAGTCTAAAATCTAAAGATTGTAAAGAATATTACGATATTTTTAATAAACGTGCCTGTTTTTTCTATTCTCACGTTCAGTGATTGTTTAGTTTAGAGGCCTAGTTTTGTGCTAAAATAAACCAAGGAAGACCTGATATTTATTTTTTGAACACGATAAATTAGTCCGTACGAATTTCACCATGTTTTTGAAATATACAAGAAGTTTTAAAAAACGTATCCTATGAATCAGAACGTAGTATGAAGTCATAAGTGGAGCATAAGGTATATTTAAGTCATGCGAAGCGTGTTTGTTAGTTTAGCTATTTATTAAACTCTGAAATTGCGTGTCGGCCAGGTGGAAGTTTGATTAGGGGTGGCACTTTGAGAAATGGCCACTTTAATTTAGACAGAACATACTCATTTACAAACAATAAAAAAATCATTAGACTTTATAACACACCAATTGCCTAGTCCTAAACTAAGCTCAAAGCTTGTACTATGGATGTTAGGGAACGGATAGACACACTTAAATAACGATGTTCATCACACGAACATTGGCCCTAGCGTGATTCGAACCCGCGTCCCTTGGTTTTGTTGCCAGGGTCTCTGACCACTAGACCAACGGGCCTGTTGTATATTACAAACAACGTTTCTTACTTACTTTACTTCCATATATTGTCATGCAGCCTCCGTGTCACTTTGGCTAGAACGGTCGCACTTTAAATCATCGATAGCACGAAGGAAACCTCTATTGAAATTCCCGATCGGACCCAAATGTGTGATTGGGTTTTTCTCTCCGGAAAATACTCTGTTACAGTTCCGAATTTGGGCTTTGTCGGTTTCATTACGTTCTCGTCTTTCAAAAAGCACGTTGTTTTTGCTACTGTTAGATTGATAATAATCTATTCTATCAGAGTTAAGGATTAGAAGGATTGCACTTATGCTTACGCATCTACTATTGTACTCAATTAATTTGTTGCTCGGATAGCCGTTCTTATACTATTTTCTACAACTTATTCGGTTGCTGGGGTAATCGATTACTTGTCTAGGAACGCAATTTTATCATTGGTTTACCCATGATACTTTACATTACATGTTACAAAATATTCCTGGTTTAATGAGACAATAAAACATCTACCACTTTTTCATTGCTAGTAGTATTATTTATATGCACTATCAGTATCTATTCACCCGAGGGTATCAAACTACGAGTATGTAATTATGGTGTATCAAAACTGTTAAGGCGTGCCGGACATTTAGCGAATTCTTTATGTGTCGGTTGGTTAATATAAAGAAGTCTTTCCTGTTGAATTCTTTTGACTGTTTATGTTTTTCCTATGTGTATTAGTTTTTTCACGTACCCTTCTGAGAATTGTTTGGATGAAATGTCATTTCAACTGGGTTTTGAGAACATTTACAAAGTTTTCGTAAGGTCGTCGGTCGTTGTACTTCTATCAACATTAAACTATTTGTTCACTAATAATGAATTTGTGTTGTGACATTTCCTCAATCCAGTATGTCACTATCATCTCCCATAACAGTCCCTTATAACGGGCCTGCAATTCTGCCCCCATAAGGTGTCAATCAAGAAAAGCAGAGAGCTTGTATTCAATGATTTTTTACCATTCGTTTTATGTTTAAAAGTCTTCTAGCACGCAGAGGCAGGTCCAGCAGTAAGCTGTGACAGCCTGATAACGATGAGGATAAGGTAAATCTTTTGAAGCGTGTAACCTTAAAAATTCAGCATAATCAGTTCTATCTATGGCCGCTCCTGAGTCCTTCCTTCTGCCAACCACACAGTATCAAACGTGACCTCACAAATTACTCTCGATTGCTCCATTAGAGGAACTACTGCTGCACAGTCGGTCGAATGCATGCTTACGACATCATAATCAGTGCTCATTAACATGACCAAGACCTTTACACAGCTGTAAGGTCATCTGACCCTGGTAGACGCGGCGGCCGTTCATATATTAAGTTAGCGAGTACCAACTATTAATGTGCTTTTTCAGGGTAAACGCCTCCATAATAGATATTAAACATCGTCACCAATGAATATTGGATCAATCAACGAAAATGATACACTCAGATTAGGCAAATTAGGACTCAGATGAAAAACATTTAATGATATTAGTCCAAAAAACTGATCACGTTTTGTTTCCACTCTTTATTTTGAATTAAATTTTATTAGTTTTTTTGTTATGAGGGGAAATTGTGTGAAAATAATTGAAGCTACACTACATTTTCATTAAGTATGTAAATGAATGTGTAAAAGTATATTTTGAGAATTTGTATGAGAATGAACGAAGACATTTAATAATAATACTAAGATGTGTAGAAACAAGAGAGCTTAGGAACTCACGAATGTTTAGCGAAGGAATTTTTATTTCGTTCGTGGAATTCGAACTCGCTACTCCGGCGCATAGAGCAGGGTCACCAAATGTGTCATTGAGTTCGTCAGAGAAGGATTTTATATTTTTGAGAAGGAACGCTTTACAATTTTTTATCAAAAGTAAAATTAGCTACTCGTAAACGTCGAAAATCATATCAAACTTTTTTTTCGCTACGTTTTTAAATAATCATAAATCAATGAAGAAAAATGCGATGAAAACTTCAAATTAAAAGGAAAATCATAATCTGAAGAGAACAAGCACTTAATAAGAGAACTTGATTGAAGCTTACTTCTGCCATTAAGCGTTGCAGGAAGAATCCATATCGAATTAAGAGATAAGTAAATGTTTGCGAAAATTTTATAAGAATTAATAATCATTTGAAAGATAGACGCGAAAAGGATTCTTTCTTGGTTTTGAATTTCATAAAATATTAAAGTATAGAATCAACAAATCTGGTGTTACGAGTCTATTCATTGACTCTATTATACCGTTCTAGTTCATTTTGGTTCCAAATAAATGCAAGTGACGTCATTTGTATCTATTTATTCCATTATGCTTGCTTATGAGTATGCAAGCAAAAACAATGCTTGCCTCTGAGGGACTGGCCTTCAAAAGTTTCCAAATATGAACATTTCCAGTAAAACCTTCTGATATTGTATTGGAAAGACGTACAGCCATCAAGCTTCAAAACCAAACGTAATAATAATACAAATATGTAGATGCAATTTTAATGATGGTGACGATAAGATAATTTAGGCAGCAATGAAGTGTGTATTCTAAGTGGTTTTAATTTTTAATACTTCACCATTAGCCTAAATCCTGAGAAGGGCAAAGTATGTAAGTATGATTTTAAAATTTTTAGGAACTTACTTGAATGTGACTTAACTTTACGAAACTTAAAATATATTGATTTTTTTTAAATGAATGGGTTGTACAAGTATTGGAAGTTGTTTCACGTGCTTTGCCCTAAAATATCTTCGAAAATTGAAAACTAAGATAGCATATACATACAGTGCTGACTTTCTAATTCTGTACGTTGATAAACAGCCAAGCCGTCGAAAGAATAATAGACCTGCGTTTTCCTAATATCATTACTACGCATCAATACTAACAAATTTTGGAAGCCATTCAGTCTGCATAGTTGAAAACGCATTTACAATTTCTCACGTCCCGACAAATGATCCGGCTCGAACCGATAAAAAAGACAAATTATTATAGTTTTTATAAACAGCTATCGCGGATCGAGTGCACGGCACGACGATCGCGGAAATAGCCACCTGGCAACCCTGTTTCTAGTATCTAATACGATCAGCGTGCAACTATCCAGCCGAGGCCGCCCACATCTGATCAGTGCAAAATTTGTTCGCTGGGATCAGTGGCCGCGCTCAGGGTCGCACTGCCGTATCTCTCAATTTTTGCCTGTTAATTATAAAAATAATGCGTTATATAACTAGGCATGCAGGTCTCGCTCGCACGCCCGCCTAACCGTATAGCTCTGTCTCACTTCTACCGCAGCTACGACGCACACAGAAACGATATCTAGAAAAATACATCCGTGAAATTCGGCTATGCGCTCTACGTGTGTGTGTGAATGACGTTATCGCACAATGCGATTACAGGGCCGTATTAGAATATTTCCGTTGACGCGTCGACTGAATTTTACTTTTATGCACGATGAATAATACAGTGATAATGAACGTAGGTATGTACTTGTACGAACGTACGTATCCTTGTGAATTGCGTTGCTTGTGAGTTTTTTTACCTTTAGATAACCGATAGCGGCTTCGAATACCTTGTTATAATATACATTTTAAATTGGCGTTAACAATGAAAATACTCGTTTCTCATCAATAGTAGCTTAACTTAAAGATAATTTTGATTAGAGACCCTTATGCGTTAACGAATTGAGGTAGTGTTTCTTGGTAAACGTATTATCTTATAGAACAATGTTTAGATAGGTACTTGATAAACTGTTATCATCTAACAGTACAATGACCAATTTCTAAAAATATTTGTTTTGCATGTTGCAAGATATCTAAGGTTGTGTATTATTATAATCTTTTGTGTACCTACCTGATTTATAACGTATAATCAATGTTTTCCAGTCATTAATCTAGCACATTTTAAAATGTATCATTTTACATTTATGATTTGAAAACAGTTTAAAATGTAAATACTTTTGTCACCCAACATTAATAGTAATTCGACGTGTCTCTCTTCGCTTTTGCTAATGGCGGGATCATCGCATTGAAATAACAGAGTCCACAAAAAATTGTAAATATTTGAACATCGTTATTCGAAATAGTTCCTACATGAACTTATCCTTCTCATTCCGCCAACCACAAGGAGTTCATAAAATATTCACAATGTTTTAACATAAAGTTTTTCCAAAGAGATCAAATACAAATTTAACCTTGATATTTCCCACGAAAAATGCATAGGCCTCACCCGTTCAAATTCGGCACTGCGCTTACACGTGCCGCACTCTATCCCAGGATGCGATCTTTAGCAGTCATTGTGTGCTTGCACCGCGTATTTGCGCACTCCGCCCCCCTCCCCCGCGGGGCCCCCTCCCCGTCACCCTGACTTTATTTTGAACGCATGCACGCTCGAACATAGGTACATAGATAAACGTAAAGCTTGGCGCATACGCGATGAGCGTTTAGACGTTTAGAGGCTCAACGATTTGCCGATGGAGGCGCTTGTGGAGGTCTCGGATGTCGTTTTCACTGTTATGGGGTGTTTATGGTTTTATTTCTGTTGAGAATGTTCTGAGAACACAATTTTGTCAAAGGCAAAAAAACATCATTTGCGGCCAATCTTTAAAGTCAATCTTCTTTGGACACTAGGCTAGTACTGGTGCACTATTTGTTTGTTCTAGCTCAGTTTGACAGCATAAGAACAATCAGATTCACCATTATCCATTCAGTCTGTCCTAGTCCCAAATTCTGATTGCAGAATGTCGACAATAACATATGTTAGGTCCACCCTCGCGGTCCTTTATTAAGACCTACACTTCAGTATTCTCTATTTTGAATGTTTCATCAGCCAATATGAGTTACATTCAAGACCTTATTTGCAAGTGAAGCTAAACAAACGGTAGCATTAATTATGTATTTCGCCTAAACCTTGCAATTTTCACGAGGTCACACCTGTGTGTGTTATGGTTAAGTTAACGATAACTGAGTGGTTTCGGGTCTGTTATGTATAATAAATACTTATTGCGATATTAAAAATGCTGAATAACTTTTCATCGAATTAGCATTTAATGATTCTCTTCTTATAATGCTGAAAGTTATTCCTGAAAGAAAAATATTGTAATATTCCATTGTAAACATTCATTCGTTTTAGATGTAACCCATTCCCGAAACGACAGGTGTTAGGACCTCGTACCTAGTACGTTTCAGCAGCCCACACTTACAGGGGCACGACTGGCTCTCAGAGCATTCTGTTGTGTGGCTAGTGGAGCAAGCGTGGCCAGCCACCAATGCAGCGGCTAGATACCGCGGGGTTTAGCAGGTAAACCCCTGAGGCACAATCCCAGGAGCAGTGCTACCTTAAAGCACCGGGAGTCCCACACGCGGCCAGTCTAAGTCCCCAGAACTAAGTCAGGGTTACGCATTACCCAAGTAAAAAAAGTACACACAAGTGACACAAGTTCCACGAATTTTGCGCTTGCTTGCATCACCTCTAAAAGGCTTTAAATGATGCATCTAGTTTTAGTACTGCCTGTGTTTACTCATGCACGTAACCCATTCGCTCCCCCACAGCGGAGTGCGCTCAAATGCGTTTTCCCCCTCGACCCAAAAATTAGCGAAAACCATAGATTTAAATTGTAGATTCGCCCTCCCCATACTTCGAAATTGCCACTAAAGAGAGTAAGACAGCACGTTGACCATAGAATTAAACGGACGACTGTCAACTTGCTGTCTCGCTCTATGAAGCGACTGTCACTGTTATTTTAGGGCTAATTTTTAAGTATGGCGAGGGCAAATCTAACAATTTAAATCTATTTCGATAACAGAGATAATTGTGTCATGGAAAAATCTTTATTAGTCGAATGAAGGTATTTTTGGATATCCCTATCGACATGAAAATTTTATTCAGGGTAAAATTTACATCATATTGTGTTTTAATCACAGCTTGTTTGCGGTGTTGGTACGAGTTTTTATTGATATAAGTTTATTCAAATAAGTAATTTATTTATGACTCTTAATTACTTACCTCGATCGTGAGTAACAACTTGCTTTTTAAATTGATATTTATTTGACAATGTCACGCACATTTGAATGGACTTATCATAATAATAATGTTGTCAAACAGCTAATTTATGTAAAGCTTCAATATTTAATCAAACTCTGCTAGTTTCCTTTCCAAGAAGAGTATCTTTCGAAAAACCTGTCATGTGGCTCAAGTAATAAAATGAATACACCGTTGTACATAGTCCATTATTAATTGTTAATACGGTAATCCTAATTACGGCAATTCGTGAACCTTTACGATCGATTCCGCATAAGCCTCTGATTAAGCTAGTAAACAGAACCAAACTTATAAGAATCTCATAAATGGAACATTTTGTTCGTAGCGACGGTTCAAAATGCTTTGGTCGTCTATGTGGGGCAACTAAGCCGCACTTTTTGTTCATGTTGATGTTTAATTAAAAATTTATTGCAGTATAACCAATGCGTATCGCCTTAATGGCCAGTATTCAAATGTTAACCAGTATTCTAATGTGATTGAGAATGGTCTTTCTTAAGTTATGTTTCCGCTCCCTTCGACATGAAATCTGTTAACTATGGACGGGCATAATTCCTTTACATTGTGACCTTAAGTATTTAAACTGCCATTTTAAAACATCGAAAATATTATACAAGTAAGTTGTCCTAGCAGATCTTTGAATAGATTATGATCTCGTTTGTGGTGTAAATTAAATAAAGCTATTTTTTGTGCTTGTACGTCATGTTTTTGACTTAAATACTAGATTTATGAATGAGAAAGATTCTTCATCATCAGGTTGTGGCAGCCAAAGGCAACAGAGAGAGAGAGAACTTTTAACTTATAAAATAAATAAAGAATTTTGAGCAGGGATATAATTATGTTATTCCCTTTTTGCTTAATATGAACATTCAGGCACATACCTTCGTAGCATTTTACAGTGTAATATTCTTATAATAAATTGTTGAATTTATTTATTCGTCGTATAACACAAAAGCCTCGGAAGCTCGTCACAGACATTTGATATTTCACTAAACAATCCCTCACAGATTTCCGCAAAAATCTTCTATTCTAATATATAAAGCTGAAGAGTTTGTTTGTTTGTTTGTTTGTATGTTTGTTTGTTTGTTTGTATGTTTGAACGCGCTAATCTCAGGAACTACTGGACCGATTTGAAAAATTCTTTCTGTGTTGGATAGTCCACGTGACGAGGAAGGCTTTAGGCTATTGGAAATCGAAATCCACGCGGACGGAGTCGCGGGCGGCCGCTAGTGTTAAATATGAATCTGCTAAATTAGTTTAATCTGATCCGATCGAAACTAACAAAGAAATGTTTGTGGAGGTTAGTCTATTGTTTGGTTTGAAATTGGTTTGACAGCAGCTATCAGGGCTTGTAGCGAACTTTTGAACTGTAACTATCCCGGTGCCACCAGCAATATCGTTAGTTCCAGAGTATTAACTTTGATTTGTCTACGTCAAGGATTTGTATGAACTATCAGTATAATTTGAGTTTGATTTTATGCGGGAGATTGCTTTATAAGTTACGAATAAATCTTATTATCAAAATGAAAATATGTAAGGCAGCGCATAACTCAACAACGCTTAAACAAATATGGCCAAACATTTGTTTTATTCTTTTAAGTCCATGGGTGTTGTTTAAGGTAAGAAGACTAGACGAAGAAACGGGATGACGGGATGGGACTAGCTGCAGACTAAGACGTGGACAGAAGACTAGTTATTTAATAAAATTCATTAATTGTCTCTAGAAACTCAGCCAGACATATTAATAAAAAACAAGACTTAGAAAAGTTAATTAACTTCGTCCTTAAAATTGTAACACTAGTACGATTCTATTGAAATAGACTTAAAAGTTTAAATTGCGGCTAACTCTATGTCCTCTATTTTGTTCTTATTCCGGACTATCATTTATATTCCTTCATATACCAGTGTCGTAAAAAGCTACAACACACCCAAACTGCAGTTATTGAACATATCTTCATCGAAACTTATCGATTTTCGAGGCAATGAATGGTAATTATCGAAGATAAATCTCTAACTCTATTCCGTGCGTAAAAATGAGCATTGCATCGATCGAATAGAGAGCGCAGTGGGTCACACTTGTGTCCCCATTGTGGACAGATCCGTTGATACGACTGATGTGAGCCATCGTGGAGTGCACACAGTGCAGAGAACTAACAGTGAGTTACTGTTGTACCTGAGGACAGAAAACATTTTATCACACTCCAACTAATTCGAGGGTTTAACTGACTGACGCGAGTTTCGTTGGTTCTTGACAATTTAAACGGTTCAGCCGATATTCACAATACAAACATTTGCGCTATCGGGGCTCGAAGCCGCATACCTTAGTTTTGTGGTCAGAATAAGTATCCACTAGACCCGAGAAACTGTCGTCATAAATTCGTGGATACGGTGGAAGAACCTTCATGCTTTTAAAAATAATGTGAAGCAGTTCCTATATCTACATATACCTACATATATTGAAAGTGAACCTAGGTATTGGTAATTAAATTACTTAGTAATTAATTAACATTAAATATTGCCATTGAAAGGTCTACTGTGAATGCATCAAAACATCAATCGACGTTTACGTCAATACTTTTTGTTCAGCTAACCTTTATTTATTTATTTATTTATTTAAACTTTATTGCACCATATAAAAATTGTACAAAAGGCGGACTTAATGCCTCATGGCATTCTCTACCAGTCAACCTTAGGGTCAAACAGAAAGTGACTAGTAAGGTAGGTAGTGCTATAAAAACTAAGTAAATATACGTTTATTACTTATACCTAACACATAATATACTACATAAACTAAACAAATACCTATATACATATAACTATATATATATATATATATACATATAATATACAATAAAAATTCAACAATATATATAAACCAAATAACAAAGATATAAAATATAAATGATAAATGATGCTAGATTTGCTAGTTTAAGTACTGTAACTGGTGGACGATGATGCGCAAGAATTAGTGAGAAACTTATGAACTAAAAACTTAAAAGCTCTTCTACTCGGAGCCTGCCTAATATTATCAGGAAGAGTGTTCCATAGTCTAACAGCCTTTACAGTGAAGGAGTTCGCTACAAAACCGGATCGGTGGGAGGGAGTGGCAAGCGTTAACTTATTGGAAGATCGCAACTGACGGTCATGAGTCGAACTCAGAAGTTGGAAGTTAGCTTTAAGATAAGCAGGGGCGTTTGGATCATTGAGGAGAGAATAAAGTGTGGAAAGGATTCTGGCATTGCGGCGAAGTGGGACAGGCAACCACTTAAGTTGCGTGCGGAAGGAGGAGACGTGATCGTATTTACGAAGATTGAAGATGAAACGTATGCCAGAGTTGACTAGACGATCCAATTTGTTGAGGAGATCAGAATTTAAATCAGAAGTACACACATCTGCGTAACCTTTATATGCAAATTCCTTGGAATATTGTGTAAACATAATTTGGTAGGGGTTATTAACAAAGCATTTAGAAATTCTAATTAGAATGGCGATTTGAGTAAGATGGCTAGAGTTTGATGAATATAGCCGAAGATTAAGTGTAAAAATCGGCCAAGTGCGAGTCGGACTCGCGCTTTAAGGGTTCCGTACTAATTTGGACGTATTAAAAAAACAACAGACTGGATTTCGTTCGAACCGAATTTCGTTCGACAGACAAACAGACAGACAGACAGACATGACGAATCTATAAGGGTTCCGTTTTTTGCCATTTGGCTACGGAACCCTAAAAACCAAAAAACGCTACGGCTACGCCTACAATGTATTTTTACATGGATGACACACCATGCTGAAATAACGTCGCGTATTATTGCGTAAAAAAATGTATTGCCGCCGAACTTCGGTCGTGTATTTTCAGCCTGGTGTGTTTTTTTTCTACACTAAGATTCGTATGACAAACCGGGGACTAAAGCAAGCTGATGATGATGCAATTGTTGAGTTATGAAACTGCAATATTGACCTTATATACTGATCATCTCTTCACTGTGTTAACCAAATACGTATCTAAAAATCGCACGTTCCAGTCCACTTTCTTATACCGTCCTATTTTTATTGCGGATGATACGCAGATGCATTCTTTGTTGGGATAATCATTGATTTATCGGCAGATAATGTACTAGGAACCAAAAGGCGGCCTCGATGTTAAATGAAAACCAATGTGTGTGTGAGTTTCAATATTTTATACTGTAAACTGTTGGTTTCGACAGAAGAAATGTTTGTTTATGCGTAGGCCATTGAAACTTCGAGGTTACTGTAGCTTTTGGTTGTAGCAGATGATTTTCGGGTTTCGGGTTGAAAAAAGATTGAAAACCTAATGATGATGATGTTAGAGTATAACATGCCAACTGAATCTTTCCCAGAGTGCCTTCTTAGTGACTATTTGAGGAAGGAAAATAGTCATAGGTACATATTCGGCTCACCTGATGTTATAATTGTCTGTCGTACCTGAAGACAACCTAGCCTTTGACATGTAAAGGCCTTTTTAGTTAAGACCTAAAATTCAAATCTTCAAGTGAGATAAAAGATATTTTTCGGCAAAAAAGTAATACGTTATACCTGTGATTTTATTATAAGAGAAACAAATGTGATATAAATACGGCAATTTAATGCGTGATCAAACGCTTAATAAAATCAAAACGTCTTCTTTCAATAATCATGATATCAAGCACGTCGTAACAAAACGCCCTATGACAAGTTCCTGTCATATCAAACGAAAATACTCCAAGGACGACGCACTGTTTGTATTATGTATACTATTCAAAAACTCGGAGTGTGGGTCGTCTCGACGTTTTTATTACCACTGCGTAGGGTTTATAATTGCCCAGAGTGCCCTAAAAAATAGCGAAATGTATCGGATTGAGCGAGTCGCATCGTTCGACCTATTTATCGGGCTTGGTTCTATTTCGGCAGGAGACCGGCAGCTGCATTAGTTTTTGACCGGCAACTATGACCCGGTTTCGATGGGTGCGCCGTCCTTTGTTTTTTAAAGACTTTATTTGACATTATTTTTTTGATTCTTGAGCATCAAACTACCTGCGGCATTGGTCATATGCAGCGTACGCATGAGGTGAACGATTGCTAGTTTGTTAACATACAATAATTGCCAGTTAGGCAGTAAGATATTGCTTTCTTCTTCTTCCTAGCGTTTATACCGTTTCTATACCGGGTCCGCTTTGACCATGATCTAGGATTTGGCAAGGTTATTACAGTGAAGCGACTGCCATCAGACTTTCGTACCCATAGTGGGTTACGAAGGTCGGGTGGCAGTGAGATATTGTTTTATTTAACAAAATAGATTTAGATCTCCTTTCAAGAGTTAGATGGTTAGATATTTAGGCTGCCCTAACTTGCCTCTTGATATAAAAAGCACGAATAGTGTTTTAGCAAGTCGCAAAAATAAAAATTTGTACAAAGCTGGTGATACTTGTATCTATTAAAAATAAAATTGGATATTCTGTAATTACGCATCCCTTTTCATTAAAAAATAAGTCAAAACCTTGCCAAACTTTTCGTTTTAGAGGAACCCATTGTCAACTGAGGTATTGGATACTAGTTAGTATGCTGTACGTGGCTTTTGCCGATTATGTCATTGGGGAATACCTACTTTAGTAAGAAGCTTCGTACGATGTACTATCAAACTGTAAGCTTCTTTTATCTTAGTCTTTTAAGTGTATTTTAAATGTGACTTAGTAAGACAGTAACCATTACAAAATGTATGTAATCTGCCGGTTAAGACTGGCCCGTGTCTAGTGTTTGAAACCAAGGGTAGCGGGTACAAATCCCGCTAGGGGCTAATGTTTGTGAGATGAAGATCAGCGTATGTACTCGAATCATGGATGTAAATAAAAGCATTAAAATGGCTTCCAAAGTACAAGCTATGAGTTTAGTGTGGGGCTAGGCAATTTGTGTGTCTAAGGAATTAACTTAATTTTTATGGTTTTTGATCCCTTGAATTGCACAAATTACGTTGTCAAGCGATGCCCCGAATCGACTAAATGAATTGAAAATTAGTATGGCACGGTATCTATTCAGAAATAGCTTACCGGTTCTGTTTATTATGTAAAGTGTGTTCTGTTAATGCAAATTAAGAGTTATGCGTTAAACATGTGACAGAGATGTCGATATACGATTAGTTGATGTTAGAAAGAGTCGGCTCACTGTGAATTTTGAAAGCGTTTCGTGGAATCAGGAAATAGGCATAGATTGC
The DNA here is from genome assembly GCA_958496325.1 of Nomophila noctuella. Classification (NCBI taxonomy): domain Eukaryota; kingdom Metazoa; phylum Arthropoda; class Insecta; order Lepidoptera; family Crambidae; genus Nomophila; species Nomophila noctuella. The sequence goes on from OY292485.1 coordinate 3,022,464, forward strand.
CGTTTTGCACTATAACGAATTAAAGATACGACCTTGTTCTACGGTGTTTAGGATTAGGTGGCATATAGATATATAGGTATATATAATAGTGTTTTAAGATTTTTACTCACCTTAATGTGGTAGACTTGTTTTTTAACAGGCAATCTAAATTCTCTAGATGTATATCTTGATCCCCTAATTATAGTGCAAATTTTTATCAATTTAATTTTAAAGGAAATTCCATTCAGTTTCAAATATCCTTATCTAATTAAGTCAATTGCCTATACTTCTGATAATTAAAGTAGTTTTAAATAATTACAAGAAAGCAATAGTTGAATTCAGTGAGAAAACGTTAGGCGTCGTTTTTAAAATGTTATATCACACTAGCAATAATAATTCGGAAACTAAATTAAAACGGGTTTATTTACTCGTATATTATTTATTTATAAATACTAAAAAAACTGACTGAGCTACCCATGTATGTATTCTTTCATTTATATAACTCCGTCTTGATGTTCAAAGTCTTATATAAAACGAAACGTTAATAAAATAGGCCTGTCTAAATTGTCAAGTTTCTAGTTGACATTAATATGGAGTTAATAGTTTAAAATTTCAAACTCTACACAAATGTCAAGGCCATTCATTTGCAAATATTTATTCAGATTGTTATAGCAATATGAGCAGCCAATTCATTCAACAATTTACATTGTTAATAAGGAAAATAGAGTTCTTGGGCTTGGTAAGTTAATGTTAATGTATTGAATAGTTCTCTCCAATTTTCTATTCGTGGGTGTTGTAAGAAGCGACTTAAATACGGTCAGGGGGTGATGATCAGCAATGTTTCGCATGTGTTTCATTCACCATATCACAACTATTGAGGTATACGTAGTTGTTACTACGCATAGAATAGACACCTCGAAAAAAAAACTTACACCCACTGATGGCTATGTACAACAGTTGTCGTCTTTTGTATTATGGTTATAAACGAAAAATACCATCTTGTGTTTTAAAACATGCACAAATAATTACAGGGCGAAATAAAGCTAGTTTCGTGTCATAAAAAGACAAACAAAGAAACACTAACTTATCCGCCCCCTTCCCTCCAAGTTGACACAAAGATTTTGTTCTCGATTTCCACTCTATACGTAGTAGTACCTTAATGACCACAACCATCAATCCGCTTGTCCAGCGTGGTGATTATAGGTATAGCCACGCACAGCAGTGGACTGCAATAGGCTGGTGATGATGAAGAACACTAGAGGAGTAAAAAATACGCTTATGACCTAACAACGGATCTGATCCTACATTTAATTTTACGACTAAATAAGTTTACAATTTTCAAGGAAAATATAGGAGAATCCATTGTGTATATAAATAATTTATTTATTTATTTAAACTTTATTGCACGAAATAGATTTAATAATGTACTAGCACTTGTCCTCATGCATTTACTAAGGGCGCCATAGCCCTAACTCGCATTGTTAATTCTTTTCAAGTGTAAAGACTGACTGTCGTAACCAAATAATGGATAGGAGGGCATTTTTAAGATGGAAATAAAAAAAACTTGTTCTTAATTGAATTCGAATTGGTGAATTTCATAAACCACTGACTTTCTTACTAAGTGAGACTACGATATGCCGAATGTTTGTTAATATGAGCGTGCAAAATTATATTTATTCAGACGTAATAATGAGACAGACATTTCTAAAGGTAACGGCGAGAGTGACGGTAAATCAAGCATATCGATTTAATTTGTAAGTACGAATATTGTAATGCCAATTTCTGGAAAATACCTGTGCAGCCTGCAACATAACAAAATATGTAATAATTAGCAAAATATTGTTAATTGACAAAAGTCGATCGAAGTAATATCTGAAAACAAAATTGCCTCTTCTTTGGCGACGAATTTAATTCATTCGGCGATACTATTCGAATTCTTTTGTCACATCAATGGTTTCACCGAACTTTTTGAATTCCATCGTATATACACTATATATGTTCACTAAAACGAGTGTATACTTTTAATTAAACTGAAATGGAAATTCGTCGATCCTCGACGATGTACCTGCCATAGTATTTTTAAGCAATTCTAGTGTACCTAACCTTGATGTATTTTAAGATAATATTTCACTTTATGAAAAATCTGCAGACGTGAACAAAATATTTGAGTAATGAGGCCACCCAATTTTCCTAGAAAAGACAAAATTAAGAATTCGTGTCCTTTTAAACACGAATTTCAGTGAATTCTGTGAGGCGCTAAAATTATAAATTTCCTTTTTAACCTTTCCCACTGACGTGAAACAGAAAATTACGAAAAAATACTTTCCCAACTTTTTGAATAAAACCACCGTAAAAGAATTCTGTAAATCTGACTTTTTCTTAGAAAATAAAAACACTACACAAGCTTATGTAGATATACTAAATGAAATAAAATAATGTTTAAATTCAGGCCGAACACATAGTTCTTGAAACTAAATTAAGAATACGTTTAGAGTATCAGAAGTTTTAGAACTTTATTACCGATTTAAGTATTTTTAATATGTATGATGCTGAAAAGATTAAAAGACTGTATACTTTGTAGCAAATTATCTCGTAAGTCCAATTACAGAATTTACCAATCTCGACCGCACGACGAAACACCGCTTAAAGACGACGAAAACATCGCGCCACTTTTACGGATCAGACTAAAAAGAAGTTTCTTGGACGTGGAATTAACTCGAACACGCCGAAACCCGTAGACCGCAATTACGTCTAACTGATTACAGCCCATTGTCTCTGCCCGATCGCGGTACAGGTGGATAATTGATTGGACAAACAGTAGACGGGAATTTATAAAACCGTTACGCAATGCATTTTTTAGGGTCGCGAGGTAGTCAGCGCTTTTCAGAAATTACAGCGGGCGGGGTGGCGGTGCGAACGGTGGCGGGATATGACGTTCGATTTAAAGGGTAGGTGCGTGGGGTGGGCGGCCCGGCGCCCTCGCTGGCTGTTGACGGGCGCCCGGCGCACGCGTACTGCGCCGCCGGCGCCCGCCGCCGCCCGATTTCCGTACCGTTGACAGTTAGCCCGGACTTACTTCCTCGAACTCGCGTGTCCGCGGCTCCGCTGCAACAGGGCCGAGTCCCGCGTACAGCCCTCGCCCGGCAGCCGCCCGCCGCAGGCCGAGCCCTCGCGTCCTCAGGCCGACGTCGCCGATGGCAGATTAACGCATCACACGTAAGTACGCACTTGCACGCCGCGGCGCCGGCTAGCTGCACTCGCTGTGTCTACGTGTCCGTTCCATTTTAACAAATTAACGCTCGTTCGAGCTCAGCTTGAATGAGTACGTGTCGTGCCCGGTGACTATTTTGGGAAGTACGCACTTCGGGACCTGGAGGGTGCGTTTCCTTTGTCTCTAGTTCCTTACCGATGTCATCGATTCATAGGGACAGGTAAATCAATCGGGACGTTTGATGAGCAGATAGGATTTCCTTTCGGCTTGTGTTCCAACCTCGTAGCTGATTTAATGCACTAGATAACGAACGGATGTGTATTTCTATTCAGTGATGAGAAAAAAGCGTTCTTTATCCGCAAAATTGTTCCAATTTGCATTTATTTAGCGTTTCAAGGTATGCGTAATCCGTATCAGTTTAAATTGCACTTAAGTAAGTAAATTGTTTGTTGAGTAAATAACATCTCCATGTAAGTGTTTAAATTAAGATGTCACTGGATTTTGTACCGTTCAAGGTCGTTGTCTGTGCGTGTTATTCTTTAGTTTACGGGACACCATAGATTGTCAATGTCGTATGAATAAACATAATTTAATTTCATTTAGATTTCTTGCACTCGTTGTAGTTGCATGTTAAGAATACATTTATGTAGTATTCTTTTAAATAGTTTGTTTGACTAAATGGAATGAGAGTGGTGACTTAAAAGCGGTAGTCAATGGGACAATTAGCACCTCGCAATAAATATCACAACACTAATTTGTCAATCACGTGGCTATCCGTTTCTGTAACAGGTTAAAACGTTTTGTTAGCAAATTACTTTTGACTGAATTTATCATGATAATAAAGTACTACTCGTATAGACTATTGCTATCAGTTTAAACTGACGTGTAAGGGCATGCTTTTACCACTGTTCTGTCCTTCAACCTTGATATACCAATTTGTTGTTGACGAATGTGCCAATGATGAAAGTATTTAATGGCAAAGTAACTTAAGCATTTATGTGAAGGACAATTATGGTTAGCCATAACTATACACATTGCCATATACGGTAAATTCTTTAATAACTATGTCATCAAGATCCAATAATGTACCAGAAACAGCCGTCTACAAAATTCAAATTTATAATACAAGTTTTTGACTTATAAATGTAGATGCTAGGTATCGAACCCACTACCTCTGGCATGTCGAACAAGTTACTTCTACAAACTAGAACTAGTCGATTCACCTATTATCTCATAAGGAATAACTAGTTAACGGAAGCACAATTGCATCATATTATCACCTTTAGAGATCGCTTGGGATAATTGCATCCGCGTTTTTATTGAGGATGTTGTCTTGCTTTCGTAAAGCACATGTTAGATTAACAAGCCCCGTAGTAGTTCAATACATCAGAAGAATTATTTTAAAAAATACATCCAAATATGTATGTAGAAAATCGAACACTTGGTTGACTAGGTGGAATGAACCGCCTTCTAAAACTACTCTAATATGTTTCTTTTGTAAATAACTATTAGGCCGAGATTATTTTGGAAGTAGGGTCACGTTTGATAGATGCGTTTAGTTCGATATAACAGTAGAACTATTTGGAAATAGGAAGCCGTTCCACAGTCTACCTTCTGGTAGGACTGTATGGATATAATAATCCGTCTTCTAAAACTCATTAAGTATCAGCCTATTATTGTCCCGCTGCAAGTCAAAGGCCTCCATAATTTGAAATCATGTTTTTATAACAAAAGTGGGTTTTGGCTTAAATACCGTGCTTCCCAAATGGTTTTCGTTAACAAACTCGGGCAATGTTCAGAAAAATACATCACCCTGGTATCGAACTTAGGATAGGACCACGGTGAGACCACGGCCCGGTTCTAAAACTACTAGACTCATTCTAAAAGTCATATTCTTTTCTTTTGTAAATTATTACCAAGGCGAGCAGATGAGCAGATTTTTAAACTAGCGCAACGTCTGATAGATGTAATGCCAAACAACAACAAAGACGTGTACCTATAAATGTATGTCTGGGAGGATCTTACATCAGATTACTAAGTTATTAGTATATTACTAAACTAACTACGTTTGCTTTGAGGGTAAGCGTAGTAGTTTTCCTGGAATAAGTAAGATAATTCTTATTTAATAGTCATGTTAATTCATAAATAAAAAAATAAAATACATAAGTACTTTGTTACTGGAAACTTTAACTTTCTTAAATGGTGTTCCCACAGCAAAAGTTTTATCTGGTTACATTTAATTTTCATGAAAGTTGGTCACTTATTATGGAAAAAATAACTAATTCATCTCATGACTTTCAAATATATTGATTGTTAAATGCCTGTTTGTAGTCCATTGCAGCAAAATTGATCCCGATGACAGTGTGCCTTCAAAGAAAAATCGACGCCATTTTAAAATGATGATACCCTACGGAAATCATAGAACACCTGGTGGAGCTTATTGCCTTGAAATAAAGTTTAATTTCGTATAAGAAGTACACCTGTCACAGGGATAATCTCAGCTGAAATTGACTATAGTTGTATATTATGATGCAATCAATTGGTGCTAGGAAACGGAAAAAGTTGGGGGTGATGGAATTGGCTGATCGTAAGGTCGGCCGCCATGGCCGAATACGGCCGGAGGGGTATTATTATTAATACGCCGAAACAAATGCAAGGCTTTGCCGTCTGCGTAAACGCATTACGCATGCGTCAACATTTGCCCAGATGTGTCGGTATAATACAGGTACATTAAATTAAAGTTTCGTCATGTATGTATGTCGATTACATACATCTGTTGCCGAACCTTGCAGTTTCATTCAAACTATAGTTCTTAATACATTTTCTCCAATCATTTTCATAGCACATCATTAAGTACTTTGATTTCTAGTTTTAAGTTTTTTTTTGTATATCCGTATTAGAATATAAAAATTGAATGTAAAAATACAATTTCAATCCTAATTCTTTTGTTCTATCTAATAAGTATTGAAATACGCTTAATTGTTGTAATGAAACGAGGTAGGTTATATTTTGTATGGTGCCGAAAATGCATTTGTTCTCTGTTTACAAGTCGGGAGTTGCGAGTCAAAGCCTGAAAATACTACGATAGACATAATCTAATTAGCTTATCTAAGCTGATAATAATTTTCTGGATTACATTTTCCAAGGCCGCTTACCCCATGGTTTCCACACAGAGTGGTTGTCTTAATATCATCCAGTTTGAATTGAATCAGTCGTTATCTGGATGTACATCGTACAGTTTTTTCCAGTAAGAGTTATAATTGATCAGGTTTAAAACAATAATTAAAGCTCTATGGCGCAGATGGCACTTTAAGCCTGCGATTGCGTAAGCTAAGCAACATTCGTAGAGGTCGGTCATCTGATGGGTGGCCCAAAATTTTCATCTCACTTGTGCACTATAATGTTTCCTGCGTACTTGGCTGATTGTAAGATCGGCCGCCATGCCTAAAAGTGGCTGTAAGGGTATCATTTTTATTCCCAGTAGGTATCGTGCAATAGTACATTCTAATCGTATAATATAAAGCGATGTTTTGTCAAATGCCTATACGTAAATCTAATTTCAATTTGATAACTCGTGGCATGCAGTCACTTGCGTGTCGCGCCTGATTAGATAACCCTGCAAGGATTTTACAAGCCCTATCCATTTACAGGTTGAGGTTTTTCTATTTTTTTTATTACGTAGAATCTTATTAATCAGTTGGGGAAGGTATGAGGTTTTTAAAGGCAGGCAACGCATCTGCGACCCTTGTACGTTTGTTGATGTCCATGTGCAGCGGTTATCACATACCATAAGGTGACCCGCTTATTATTTGCCTACCTATCATTAAAAAAAATTGAAGAGCTGTTTGGAACTCTTTGACGATTGATAATTTTAGCTGATTTTAAAACCGAATGGCCGAGACTGGTGCGACAACTAGCAACATGAAATAAAGCTGCAGCTGTAGTAACTGTAAGTGGTTCAGTTAAAAAGCTCGGTAGCTCAGTGGTATGAGCGCCGCTTCACATGCGTGAGGTCGGCGGTTCAAATCCGGTCAGGCACGCGCCTGGGGTATCCAAAATCTATGTGCCTAATTTCATACCAGCTGAACGGTGAAGGAAAACATCGTGCGTATTATCGAAATTCTGATAAACAAGTATAAGTGATATCAGAACCATGATTGACTCTATTATTATAAGATTAGCCTTGGAGGTATCGATCTTTCGTGCTGTGTTTATCTTCAGGCTTTTGTTTTGATGGTCCATGGTGAGGGACACTTTGTTGCGTAATAATATGAGGGTGGACATGACAAAACTCAAAGTGTTTTGTCTGTATATGTGTACACTAGTACTTTTCGGTAAATAAATACTCAATCACAATTTCTACTACCTGAATAGATCTCTTAAGGCTTCTGAAGCCAATTAGATTCTCTCAAAGTTATTGTGTAAAGCAGTTCCATGGTAAATGGCCGAATGTGTGTGAAAAGTGTGCACACGATCGGCCACGCTTCACTTGTCACATTACGAGGTAGATGATGGATGCCCGAACTATTACATAACAACATACGTGCGAAGATTAGATAATTGAATGATCTGAACTCAAGCGGTGCATCTCCGGGTGCCAGGGTGCCAATAACTGTTTTGTTTTGATAGTGATAGTATTTTTGTAATGATGATGGATGATGGTATTGCATTGGGAAACAAATGGACCGATAGTTTGTCTTTTATAAAAAAAGAAATGAGGAAGTCGGGTAACAATATATATTGCAAAAAACAAGCGCAGATGTAAAAATTTCCATGCAATCAGAGAATACTCAACTTTAATCAATATAATCATAACTGTTCTGTAAATATTTCATTAGTTTTATGATTTTTAATTAATTAAAATTGTTGATTTTTATGAAATTTGTTTCCCTCATAAACTAGCTGCTTAAAGATGTACGGCTCATAAGTGCCTCTTCAAAAGGTGTGAGGAAACATCTTTGCCTGACATTTAGGTAGCCCATGAAGAAATCTGTAACTACGCTACCAATTCCCTAATCAGACACATTTAAATGAGGAGAACCTTGCTCAAACCAAAGGAATACATTCTGTAGGTTTTGCTTTGCATAAAAGTCAGGTTTCCGACAGCTTTCCTCGTCTCGTCTTAACTCAAACAATTTTCTTACTGAGCTACGTTGGAATGAATAATTTATCGCAGGGCTAGTCTGTTTTCAACATCCTGTAGTCTAATGCTAACGTTATCACATTTCGTGTGGCCTTGTTGCCTTGATAAGTAGAGTGTGTATCGTTTCATGTTTTTTTGTATATCTTTTTCGGAACCGCATTGCACATTGGTAATAATGGGCCGATTTTCTAATGAATACACTCCTTTAAAGTATTATAAACATTTTACAATGTTCTGAAATTTGACCTAACCTTACATCCTACCTATGTACTATATTTACTCGTTTAGAATTTAAGGAACTCATTTTATGAATACCTCGTAGTCTTATGGCTACGCGTCAAACGACATCTTATTCTCCATGCCTTTCCTTGCTTCTCGTTACTCTAATGAAAGACAGTAAAAATAACATTATATTATTTTCATTGGAATTTATTAAATTAATTAGTGCATTGTAATAACATAACCATGTTTTTAATTAATGAAAGAGACCATAAAGGAAGTAAATGAAACGAGGTCGCAATATTTGTGGTTCATTTGTATGCATCGATTCCGTCCAGGTTCAGTAAGCAAGGCCTACGAGATTTATTCAGCGTCTAAAGAATTAATGAAGGTATTATGTAATATAATAAGATGGACCAGAGGTGGTGGGCTGTGAAGTACGAGTGATCTCTGTCAAAGTTTGCTAATACGTCCAGTATATAATAAGAGATTGCTGGTTTGAAATGATTTAATGAATACGTTGATAAACTTTTTGATACTCATAAAAATACTAGCTGATATTGTGGAATAAGTATTTTAAAATTTTAATTTAAAATAAGTTTACCTTAATGTCCTAATTGAATGTTTAAATAGTTAATATTTTATCAGTATAATGTTTAAAAGTAATATTACAGAAAAACGAGGAGTCTCTTTTTTATTCATAATATATTCTTCTTATTTATTACCATCTTCATATGATGAAACTTTGGATTAATGATCCTAAAAGACGTAAAGGAACACCCCTGATTTAAAAAGCGGATTTGTAACATAAACCTTTCTTATTAGGTCTTATAAGAGAATGTAATTTATGGGAAAGAAATAATGTAGGTACTTACATATGTATATTTCCACGTTATCCACATGTTAAAAGAAGCGATAAAAAGTTAATCCTTCTTGAAAACAACCACAGGACCAAAATGCCTCTTAGTGCAAAGCGACAAAGAAGAATTTTTATAAAGAATAGAATATCTCCAAGAAAACTTAGTTTAAGAAAGTGATAATCTGTCACACTCCTTATTAAAAGGAAGGTGGTACTTAAAAAATCATAAATCGTCTCGCGAAAAACTAATTTTGGTCTAGGCTTAGAGTTGGGAGGCCTGGGATGAGGCTAATCTCCGTGAAAGGGCGTTTCTCAAGATTGAATGCCGGAGTTATCAAAAAAATGGTCATTTTAGCTTCGTTGAGGTAAACTGTGGATGTTACGATAACACGCCGGCCCAATTTTTTATGAGTTTTAGGGACTTTCTTAGCCGTCTCCTCTAAATCCCGCCGTGTTTAAATCAAGCTTAAGCAGAATTAAATTCCGTTTCTCAAACAAATTTCAGATTTTTGCGATTAATTTATAGTGCCTATTGATTTTCTCTATATCTGCAAGTCATAGTACGACTAGAAATCAACCAGTCCTAACAAAACCAATTGGAAAACCCGTAACTGAATTGCTGTTGATAAATTTCATGCTTGGTCTTAAAATTCTATCACTGTCTACCAAAGACTCAAGATCAAGGCCAGAGAGTACCTGTAATTAGTCATAAATGTCAATAACCTTGAATAAAAACATAATACGCGTCGGGAGCGTCGGCAGCGCAGAGTCCGGGCATGCGCGAGGCTGGCTATCTAGTCCGCGCTCCCGAGTGCGTACGCGCCGTGCACACCGGTGCACCGAGGGCCCTCATGGGGCGCCGCTCTAGCCGTCTTTTTCATTTTGCGTGTCTTTTTTTGGCAGCGCGCGTTAACCTTGGATTTTTTTCATAGCGAAGCGCAGCACGTACGCGCACAAGTATCGGATAGTCGTAGAGCGTCCCCCACTCGGCGCGTCCGAATTTTCTGCATTCGGGCGGCGCGAAGAGTTTTCGGCGGTCGCATTCGCGAGCGAGGCTCCCGACCTAGCGGTGCGACGCGCAACCACGGACCACGCAGCGCCGCGCGCGCTGCAGTTATGCGGAAGTGAAGCACGTAGCCGATGATACTTAGTGTAGCTCGAGTGTGACAGTGAACGCGCACAAACCCAGTGATACAAACAAACTATGATACTTGTGCACAGCTCACAAGAGCACTGATGGTTTTCTGTTAACGTTACAAAGGACTGTGGAATTTACGACATGGAATCGAGGAAAGTATTGTTTTTCTTTACTTATCAGTACGAGCACGTGCGCCGTTGACAATTATTATTTTAAGCTACGCACATAATTTCGGGTGTGACTACCAGGAAGTTGCTATGAGAAAAATGCGTAGCGCGTAACCTCATTTGAGAGTCATTCTGGATAATTTTAAAATAAGTTCTGTGATACAATGTCATTGATAGATATGTTTTGATGCTCAACGGTATACGATAAATTTTAAGTATCCGGTTGGGTACTGAAGTTTGCACCTTAAAATCTTCCTGCGAGGAGATACTTTTGCGCATTGGTGCGCCGTCTACGAGTTTTTGCATACACGTGCTGTCATTTTGGGGCTATTGAACTTGATAATGAGACAGCCGTATCTCTAAAGTTTTTTGTTGGAAAATATTGCATCACTGTTCTTTTCGCTCAATGTTGCCGCAACCGGTTCGCTAACATTTCACTGCGACCATCCGAGTAGAATCACGTGGGCCGTTCTGTATCACGTTGGCCGCAGCAACGTCTCTGGCATATTCCGTAAAATGTGTTTAATGAATCTGCGGTGAAATCCAGTTTGGCCGAATAGGCCGGCAGTGCGAGTGCCGAAAAGTAATTTATGGGCGTGTAGTTCGCGTCCGAGAGTAGGCCCGGAACCGCGGGGCAGTCGAAAACTGGTCTCGCAACGAATTAACATTTGCATAGAAACTGTCAAAGCGGCCCGTCCGCGCGGCCCGCGATTAGCACCTACCACCGTGGCAGGAACCGGCCGCGCGCTTTGTGCTCGCCTGCGTTTCTGCACACACTCGTGTCGTGATGCCTATTCTAGTTCATTTAGCTCCAAAATTCCATCCATAAGTAAACATCATCTCATTCTTAGCCCAAAAGGAATAACTTTCGTATTCACTTGTTTTTTTTTTATCAAAATGGCCGTTTATGTCTATTTCCTTCATTTAACAGCTTCGCTATGCGAATGTGACTGAACTGACGCTATTTTTGAATGCGTGAAAAATAGGTATCTAGTATACTAATGTCTGTGCATTGTTCAGACTGAAGTTGACTGACCTGCAGCTGTTTAATTTAAAACTATACTTAATTCTGTATTGTCATCCTTTTCATTACCTACGCTTCGTTTTCATAGTTCCACGTCTTCTAACATTGAGATTTGATAATAATGTGTGCTAGAATAGAAAAATGCCGCGGAGTAATTGCTACGTCGAAGGTCAATGTTACAATTTATTGTCACTAAACACAATTTTTGTGTTTCGTTGTAAACGAAATCATACAAATACGAGAAATAACTCGCGGACTACGAGTAGCTTCGACTCGTTTTTGTTTCAATTATACTATTATTTACAAACAACTCGGCTCATGTTCGTAATAAGGCGTAGAAAGATTGTAGTTTTATACAGTTTTTTAATCTTATAAACTGTGGTGCAACATTGTATATTCGATTCGTGTTTTATAAACAACCGATTATTCGAATCAATGCTTCCTTGTTGCATAAAGCAGTCTTTCTTAGCACTAATGAAATGTTGAGATAAAGTGATGATGCACTGCTATTTGCATTTATTTTGGCTGCATTCTTTTCTTGTTATTGTAAACGTGTTATGAAATGTTTCATGTTTGGATTTGATGATTTACTGACGATTTGTCGATGTCAAACGGTTAGTTACTCTTGAAATCCCTTTATAATGATCTAACTCAAAAATATGATGGATCCTTTCTACTTAAAAGATACGTAAAAAAGATATTAACAGTAGCAATATAATTAATGTTAAAATTCGTAAGTTTTGTCTTGTAAAATAAAAACAAAAAGAAACAACCGAACCTTGACTTACGTGTACTTCCAACGTTAAGAATTGACAATGAGCAAGTAAACCTAATACTCGCAAAAAAAAAAACGAAAAATAACAAGATAATAGTGATACTCGCGAATCCAATAAAATCTGTAAAAATGTTTCTATTTCTGTTTTAGTTTGGGACTGTAAGTATAATCTATTTATAGGAACATTACGATATTGTTTTTCGAAATGATAAATATTACAAATATAGTATAATTAAAATAGCATCTTACAATTGATTAGTAATTGAGAAGACAATTGACAACTACAAACGTGTGTACATATTTTAGCAAGACAAAATTGATAAGTTTCGTACATTGTCTAACGTGTTACTCATAAATATACGTATGCCTACATTTTTTCTAGTTTCAACGCGATGAATGGCTGTAAACTTAAGTAGGGAGTGCCCTTTACCCTAATACATTATAATAATATTCTCATAGATTCGTCTCTAAATATAGTCTGGTATTTGTGGCCTTGGCCACAGCGTCAAGTGGCAACAAGTTTTCAGTAACCTGCTCTACCGAATCTCTGTCACTGTTCAAACACGTGGTGGGAATAAGGAAATTCATTGTGATAAATCTTAAATATTTCCATATTTTGAGGTAGAATTGTGTAACTGTCATGATTATGACCCACCTAATCCTTACACATAAAATAAGTAAACTTAAACATTTATAAATCAATGTTGTGGGTAATTTTGCATCTACGATTTTTCTGTATAAGTTTTTGTACGACTAAAATAGTCTTTTTCTAGCGTTTATTTGCTTTCCACTTTTGAAAGTAAACAATTTGTATCTATCACCTGAAACGTATGTATTATATGTACATATTGATTAGCATTGCTGTTCAAAATCTGAGTAGCTTGAGTATGACATTTCACATGAATACTTCCGAACGTGGCCACTGAACTTTATTTGACAATTGAATTGATGAAGTCTTCGTTGTAACAATTAGTTGTCAAGAGAGGTCAGCACAGTGCATTTGACACCAGCTGATAAAATAAACCCTATTGCACTTGTAATAAAACTTATCTACTATGCAAATTGTATGTGTCAACAATGACACTCTTAAACAACCATAAAGATTACGTATCAAACCAAAGCCACAAGTGATTTCATCATAGATCTGTTCCATCAATATTAATGAAGGAGTCGGTACACTCGAAATCCAAGGATCGAAGATCTTTAAGATCATAGTATAGATACGAGTGGCACATAAACTAAACGATAAAAGCTTACTATAAAATAGGAGACTATCTAAATCACACATTCAGAACGTTCGAGGATTCATATCCACAAATCCATGTCATTTAGATAATATATCCATAAACTTACTTGGTCTTAGACTGGGTCCTTACTTGGTAATAGATATGCAGAGATGCATATCTATTCATGAAAATAATATCTTGTAAAGTTAATCATGAGAATCAGTTAAAGTATTGCCACCATCTGTTGGTTTCCTTGGCGCATTTCTTCTCAGCGGGCCAATTATATCGAAGTGCTAAAAGGTAGAAAATAAATAATATGATGTCCAAATATTAATAGGTACTACATTCAATTTCAATTTGAATAAATCAATGTTTTCCGTTTGAAGTTATCGTTCAATGGAAAAGGCCACGGCGGTCTTATACCACTGGTGGTCTGTGTCTTTAAGCTGAATGAAGCAGTATAAAAAGAAATTCGTCTCAAATTCTACTAAGCTATTAGAAACAGTACACTCGTGATACATTCGCAGCTGAGATAACCTTACGTTCGGGCCTACCGCACGATAGACTGATAACACGATTAGGACATGAAAATAAGCGGTTGCAAGCCGATTGGGAGTATTGGTGTTAGATTAAACTTATGGTGCCTGATCTGTTACTTTGAGGAAGATGTACACATATGTAGTGTCTAAAGATGATCATTATAAAGATGACATTTACGATTTTGAAACTTACAGCTTTTAAAAAAGTAAATTGCTTACTACTAACTATTATAAATAAGCGGTTTCATGTGTTAAATAATAAGGTTAAATTGTTGATTGGTAATTTATTAAAATAATTCTGATCCCTTTCCGGAAAGAGTGTCACGTTCCAATAAGATTATTGCTTGTTCTCATTTAGATTTACACCCTTTCGATAACCAGCAATATTACACATCCACCTTGAAACGAGGACTCTATATATAAACTTTGTTTAAAAAAGTTGGTTTGACGAAGAAGCGCTAAGTACATGGTACTTGTAATGAAGATAACCTTATATTCGCTGGCCTACCGAAACGATAGACGTGGAGATAAGGTTGATTAGACGCACATAATAATAAACGAGTGCTATGCTATCGCGGGTTGCAAGGCGATCGCCGCAATTGGTACAAGATTAGAATTTTTATAAGCGCCAGTGAGTATACAATTTATACGGTGGCGTCTTTATGTCGAACGTTTTTAAGATAGTACGTACATAATATGTGTTTCTTGAATGTAGGTTCTATCTATCTTTGTTGAAATGATTCAGTTTCTTTTTGAGCTTTATACTTAAACTGCAGCAGAAATGCGTGCGGTAAACAATTTGTGCTTGTCTAATGGATTTGTAAATATCTAATGGAACTGACAAAGATAATATTTTAGTACCACTATTAAAGTTCACTCGCTATTAATCTTTTTGCATAGTTGTGTGGTGCTAATGCAAATAATTTATTTTTCACAAATAAATATTTTGTGACATTGAGAACATTGTTGGTAAATGCAAAAACATCCTTACGTAATTGCATTAGAGTTGACAATCCCTTATTTTCTGAGTATTCAGTAAATTCTTCAGCAACTCGAAAAATAATTAGGGCTTCAAGTACGCTCGGCTACGGCAGTGCACGCGCTGACGCATAAAGGTTGGCCTTGGTTACATAAGCGTCGCGCCTCCAAGGCCTCGTCCTTCGAGCCTTCGAGTACACCCCCCCCTCCCCCCACGAGCATATCCTCCCACGCGAGAGGCGCGTAGCCCGGCCACGTACGTACAAACAGTAATTACTTCCCTTTTTAACCTTTTTCTTTTATTTAAACACACGTTGTCGCGCAGATCACTGTGAAAGTTATCGCTGTTTACGCGGGAAATTGGCCAAATGAGAAGTATAGAATTGGAAATGCTTTATTGCCTCGTCTAAAGCTTTATGGGCGGTGCCGCCAACTTTTGAACTATAGACTATGAATACTTTGTTCTCAGTTACTTAATTTTTCCAATAAAATTGTTAGGGATGAACTTAGTACTAGGTGGCCAACTGTATTTATAGTTTTCTTTTTATTCTCAATTTTATAAGGGTTACCTGAGTTTTCTTGTCTTGAAAAATCTTGGTTATTATCCGTAAGAGGACATCGTTAGTTCTTTCTGTAGGCAGTTTTTCAACTTAAGTGCTAATTGAAGTACCTAATCTAGATACGATAAGATTAAGTTTAAAAGTTCAGGAACAAAATCTTTAGTAACGATCCTATCAGACTAAAGTGCTTTTCTTAGTACTATGTTAGATTCTTTAAGATTATAGTTGAGCGATCGTGTCGAAAGGTAATCTAAGAAATAACGTAATAGCTCAAAAGTTGAATAGGCTTATTTATATTCATCATATTAATAATGAACTCTATTTATACATACGTAATAAAGAATCAGAAAGGCAATAACTTGAGTGACATGTAATTAGATACCATTCTATGTCATACCCAATAAGAGACAAGTTAATATTAACATATCGCTAACATGTAAGCAGGGTTAAGTATTTTTATCTTATGAAAACTTATTTTTAGTGTAAAATGGTTGATCCTTTTTGTGATGTGAAATCCAAATGGAGTTTTCCTTTTCAGTTACATATTGAATGAGGGAAATACATGTTGAATATATGATTGACTAATCTGGAATGTCCGGCTTACATTATAACAGGAAGTTTATTTGATACTACATAATACTATCTTTAACAAAAATGTAATCAGATTTGGATAGAACATATCATAGAAGTCGTATGTAGCCTAGATTAGGCCATTGTACTAGTATATTATCAACTCGTGTGGAGATAAAATGCGTACTTCAGACAAAAGTACAAAAGTAAATTTTTCTTGACATCAAAGCTTTTGGAAAATTTCAGATCCAAATTTACAAAAAAGAATAATTAAGTTAGTCGTTTTAGGTAAAAGCTAAGATTTGGATTAGATAAAATAGTTCAAGCAATATTATTATATCTTAACTTTAACGCAAGCAAATACGAAACATAGATTGCTCAAGTAACGTGAAAGTTTAATAATGTATCCCTCTCCTAACATTATATCGATAATGGTTAAATCTTAAGTTACAGTTTTCGATTAAGTTCATATAACTTCTCATGTTGTTTTCTTCACCTCAAATAAATGGCAAATGTAAGTGTCCAAATCCAAAAAATTACATCACATCACAATATTCATAATTTGCGTACAGTACATGAGCTCTAAATAATTTATACAATCCATTCGAATATGAATTTTACTGCTTTAACATAAGAGGTTATGTTTGAACATTTTAATGCAGGCGACTCTACATTCTTTGCGAAGAAACTTCATAGGGATTTCACGTCCTAAAACGTCAGATATTAATGACCTCTAAGCTATGGAGGCAAATAGTAAAGGACTATAGCGACCTTTACTAGGCTAATCTGGGATACGGGCCGCATAGACCGGACACTCTGGAGGTCATTGGGGGAGGCCTACATTCAGCAGTGGACATTTTATAATGAATATCAAGTTAATAAGTATGATTTTGGCATACAGCGCCATCTAGCAGAAAGCTTAATAAATCGTGTATTATGGGTCAGCTGACAAGCAACATTTTGTATTTAATTTACCGAAAAAAAACTATAGTCCTTGTTACTTTCTTTGACTGATTCATTATGACTGAAGACATGAAGACATAAACGTTTCGACTAAATAAAATTTTATCTAATGGCATAAACAATTGGGTCATTGAGCGGGTAAATAGCGGTACATTTAACGCAAGACATCCGAGTATTATAAAAACATATATTAAATTCCAACAAAACAGTGTTGTACTCTAATTGAGTCACCAAAATAAATATAATACTATAATAATATCATCTGTTCCTACTTGAAGTATTTACAATAAGACATCGCCAGCCCTAGTCTATCGTCTAAACACGTGCGGGTCACGTGTTTATGAAGCGTTGTCGTCAAAACCTTTGCCGATAATACGTACGCGTACCTTAATAGTAAGCCAATTGTGTTCAGCGCTGAAAAATTGTACTTGCAAATAGGCGATGCTATCACACACAAGGCTGGTGTGCCCTTGCAACTGTGACGTCACTATGCGTCTATTGAAGTTTGAATATGTAGCGGTTGCTGTGTTTTTTGTAGTTTTCTAAGCTGTTATTTTAATTTTACTTGCAATTAAGACCCCTCCGGCAGTGGCAGCTGATCTAACGGTCAACCAGGAACGCAGGATACATTAACCTAATGCACAAGTGAGTGCGCAAGCACAGGTGCACTCCATATTCTCACACTCTCATACCGTAGAGAGATCAGGCGCAGGACCAACGGCTTGCCCTGCCTTCCGAAGCTCGGTGGATGACCGGCCTCTGCGAGCGCGCTAGCCACTGCGCCATCGAGCTCCTCAAAACTTCAAGACTTGCAAATAGGACGAGGTTTTCCCAAGATTCCCAAGCCCTTTGCTCATATGACATCATGATGCGTCTTGTGTATTTTCCGAACTGCATATTTCATATTTATTTTTGTTTATTTGTATCCATAGTTTTTATTCTATTCCATTGATAAATAATTATTTTAGAGAAACTTGCATTGCAAATCCGCTTAAAATTAATATACTTAAAAATACCTATTTCTTATAAATATTAATATTTCTATAACCCAGTATCACCTAATTCACTATTTAAAAATATTTTCTGTTGTGCACACTATTATTTGTAACGTTTTGTATAAACCCAACCCGCAACTTTCTGTACAGTTTTTAAATTCCCAACCACTACGAGTTCACTACATCGGTCGTCATTATTCAAAACATCCCAATTATAAAAATAACGCGGAATAATCCTTTCGATTTTTGCATACAATCACTTACCCATCTTTCCTTCCATACAACAATGAGTAATTTAACCTGTGTGAGACAGAGACAGAAGAACTGGTATTCTATTGCTTTCGCTTATTTGGGTCAAGGATTATTTTCTTCTAACAAAAAGAAGAAATCCGGTTGTTGCATTATTTTTGATCGCCCTACGCGGAATCGCCGTACGAATGTCCTGTATTATTATTAGAATGTGATAAACGGGTATTCGTTAAGGAAGAGAAGTTCTATTGTTGTGTTTGGAAGAATATTTCATCTTACACAAAAAAAATAAAAAAAAAATAGCGAGAAATATTTTTTTTTTTTTCAGAAATTATTTATTTATCAAGTAAATTAGTCACATTTTTAAGTATTAGTTAGTAACTTATATTTCTAGAGCTGGCCTGTTTTCCATTTTTATGCAATATTGATGTTAATTTTACATTATGATCGTGTTTGAAAACGTATATTATACGAGTATATGCTATTCAAAACAAATAAATGATGTACCTCAATTTTCATGGTCTAAAGGCAAGCTACTTGCAGCGCCTCTTAATTTATTGCCTTCGATTGATAATAAGACCACAATTGAAACGAGTCGAGTCTAATTTGTTTGAATGAAAAATAAAACATCCGTGGAGCAACGAATCTGTTCACGAATAGTTCGACATTAAATGGTGCAGTTGTGAATAATGGATGCAGTTTATTTTATGTGAGAGTCATCTGTTAACATAAATATTTGCCAGAGCTCAGTTGGAGAGGCAATGGAGTTTTTAAAGGCAGGCATCGCATCTGCGACCCTTCTACAGTTGTTGTTGTCCATGTGGGCAGCGGTAATCACTTACTATCAGGTGACACGCTTGTTCGTTTGTCTCCCTATCACATACAAAATAAATATGTATATTACAAATATTCAGACATTCCTGTTTTTAATACATTCAGGACGGACATTCTTCTTTGGAAAGTTCTCGTACATGTAATAAGTGCGAAATTACTTATTCAGATTACTATTTAATTTATGTTTAATGTATCCGATAACTTTATACGTAAGGAATTACAGATAACTTCATTTACTCGTAAGTCTAAACGATGGCATTATGCAACTTAAACGAAAGTTGTCATCCGTGAATCTAATAACGATACTAAACAAGTTCCAATGCACACTTTGGATTTTTACGACCAACGGTTTATTACTTGTTGACCATTAATTACGTGGGTAAATTGACTCGAATGATTTTGTAATGCATAACGCCGTCCTTGTTTTAACTGTGATAAAATAGTAATTGTAATGAAATTGTCAGCGGAAATTGGTATTTCTAAATATGTTGCGATTGGTATCACATTTTTATCTTGCCATCATAGCTTGGGACGATAGATATGGAGAAATCAAGTACCGGCTCAGAAACTGAAGTTATTACGAGTATATTGATGACTTATTTCTAACCTAGGTACTCATTGAATCTATGTTGAGTTGTTTGTAACAGAAGTGACTGAACTTACTCAAAATAGATTAATTAGAAATCGATGAAGATATGCATTTTAATTCTGCAGATTGCAGTTTTGTGCAGTAAGTCGTAATAGATCACAGAAACATTTTAGTTCATCAAAAATTACCCGCCCATTTCTTCACTAAAAAAGTATTCTAGCAATAGTATTCATTCAATACCATTTGTCTCTTTCACAGTGTAATCCTTCAAGATGTTTGTTCTCTAGCTAACACTTGAACTGTCTACTTCTATTTGCGTAGATTGCTTTATCTTGTTTCATACTGATGATTCATACGTCTGGTTAATAACCCCTATAGCTACTAGTTAGAGGCTAGAAAATTAGTTAGTAAGCTTTGAGTAAAAGATAGATTAGATCTGACTGCTATCGTTGGGACGTTATGCTGGTAAAAACACCAGAAAAAAAAGTTATTATATTATATTATTTTGTGGTTTTCCATGGCTTCGGTGCTTATATTGCCAATACATTTTTGTGTTAACCGATGTTTTTATTTGATTTATATGAGCAAGACTAAATAGGACATGCAATTAAATAAATATAAATTAACATTCCGAATCCGCAATGAAAAAAAATCCCCTAAGAATATTCTCTTCTATTTATCTATGAAAGTAAAACTAACATTTAAATGAACAAGTGAGATAACAATATCTTACAAATGCTCATAAAAATACTAACATTAAACAGAAAGTAGAACGATATTTTAACACTACATGGAATGCGGTGCGTACTTGTATACATTTTGGGTCACCGAATTGCTGGCCATTGTCAAAAACGCAGCAACCATTCCACAGTCAAGATAAGAACAGTGAAGAAACAGATGCCTCTACTGATTAATGTGTCCCGCGGATCACCATTAGTATGCTTTCCGATTTATGTAATTTCACTTATGGCATTAATCAAAAGCTCACATTGATTGACTCATCAATTTGATTAAGACTGTAGATTTACATTGAAAACTTGTTATAGCCGTATAAGAATAGTTAACAACACAAAGTAGTAGTATGCGTGAAACTAAGAGAAAAAACTGAAGCGATTCTACCCTAGTCATTATTGAACTTAAAAATGTTTTCAAACGAGTCATATTTAAACCGTATAAAATACTGAAGATATCGATATTTCATATGACATTACAAGGAGAGCCCAAACTTCATTAACGTTGGCGATTGCTCAATTCACCAAGCCCTATCTAGAATCATAGTCAAGGCACGTGAATTTCTTATTTAGCCTAGAAGTTTTACTTTTTGATTACATTTTGATTTCGAATCTACGTTAGTCGACTTTTTAATTGTTAGTGTTGGACGCACCTGTAAAGGCATGCTTTTTAAATTATTATTTTTTACTCTGTGTAATGATATGTCGAGGGTGTGTCTTGCAATAAATAAATAAATCAGATACTCCTCACCGCGTTTGCTGGTATTGTATCAGTGCGCAGTGGCAAGCACCGTTATATAAGAGTACATTGAATGAGCTCTGTCATGGTGCAGCGCGGTGAAAGGTGCCGCCATACTGCACGCACGCACGATGCCGCAGATTACCGCCACAGTGCAACGATGACAGTGCGGTCACTTTGTATGTAGGCTGATGTCTTCATTCATTGCTGAAATGAGAAATGGCATCTTAGACAAAGGTAGCTTAGCATGTTCATTGGCTAACTAAACTAAAAGTGTAACATTCTAATTTAAAATGCATTCAATTTTAAGATATTTTTTGGAATTAAGAAAGCTCATTTTGAATTAGAGGCCACAATAGGATTTTATTGAATAACTTTGATATAAGAGGTTTATGAACATTGCACTGTATAAAAATTAAGTCTATTGCAGACAGTAACTCAAAGATCTTAATTTGAACCAAAAAACAAAAATTATAGTGAAATATAAGGAGGTAGTTGTTGGCTCGGCTTTACTGATTTCATGGTTACACTGTGTCTGCACTGCATGCAGAATACGAAGCAGCGCACGCCGCCGCCGTTGCGTTTCGTGCCTAAATTCATGGCCGTTCGACTTGGCCTTTTTGCAACGAGGAAGTTTAGAAGTTAAGTTTTTACAGGTCACATGGCATTGCGATTTTTTGTTTATTTGTTTAGAATTTTGCTAGTGGTCTTGAAAAAATCGGAAGTCATAGTTCAAATAATTTGCAATTATGCAAGTTTGTTTTTACTGTATTTTTGCATTGGATAAGGAATATTTACGCAGGTTAATTGAATTGAAAGTAATGTTTCAATGCTTCTTTTGCTATCTGGATGTGTACCGACAGATTTACTGAAATAAAAAAATACCTGAAAATTCAAATATGTGATCATAAAGGGTTTGTAAGCAGTTTCCTATATGTTTACTGATTGAAAATTAATAATGAATAGCGAAACTCTTAACGGTTTATTAACTTGGGCTCCTTGTTTCCAGTTATGCTCTATA
This sequence comes from Nomophila noctuella, assembly GCA_958496325.1. Taxonomy (NCBI): domain Eukaryota; kingdom Metazoa; phylum Arthropoda; class Insecta; order Lepidoptera; family Crambidae; genus Nomophila; species Nomophila noctuella. The sequence goes on from OY292485.1 coordinate 3,044,973, forward strand.
GGCGCCTCAATTTTGCACCTAATTAGATGTGACCAATTAATTTTCCTGTTAAACTGTTGGAGCGACAAAGTTGTTTAACCATTTAGTATGTTAATCATTGTAGAGAAATGGACGACAGCTTTATCATGTAAAAATGTATTGCTATTTTCAAATCTTGTCCTGTAATCCTCATAGGACTATACATACTACAATATACTATCCCAGTGGATATACTATCATATTAAGTTCATCATGTACATGTAGTTTTTAAAGTCTTAAATATAAAAATATTTCGTATATAAAAACCCATTTGATTTCGCTTTGGCGTGCGTGCTAGTCAGATACATGTATTGCACCTTCATATTGTCATGTTGTCCAAGTTACCCATGTAGTTGTACAGTCAGTTAGTTTCACTGCCTTACGCTGAAAGTTAGAAACGAATCAAAATCCCCAGCATGCTTTACAGTACCTACTTAATAATACTAAGACGGAGGGCAGGCTTGGAACGCAGTGTGCGTGGCTGCAAGCTGCAACTTTCTATTTTGACTGGCGGCCTGCGTCGGGCCTAGCACGTTTCTTCTATTAGAAAATTGTTGCATTAGAAAGTTTTTTTTGGCTTGCATTGTTACGTTACAATTGTAAGTAGGTTGTCATAAATTACATCCGTTGGTAGGTTAAATACTGGTTGCCTGGAGGCATTGTAAGCTCGGCTGTGTTGATTGAAAGAAATTGTTTTTTTTTTGCAAATCTAAAATTGTATTATTTAATTCGAAATCTAAGCTCCAGGCGAATAGGAAACTGGCCATTTTAATAAGTATTTATTTACATACACAGAAGAAAGAGAAGCATAAATTACATTTTAACCCAAATCCAAAATGTTTATTTCGCTATAAATATTACCCAATTCTATAATAAATTTAAAAATTTCAAGAAACTAAATTAGGATTTTATCTAAGGTCGCTTTTTATCTAATTTGGCCCTCGACTCGTAATTAAAGATTAGACAAACGTATCATTCAACAAATTAATAACAAGTTTTTTTAATGCAATTAAAACATTATGTCATGATGAAACGTCGAAGCCTCTTTTTGCGTCCTGATATAATACTACCCACAAGACAAAAACGGTTATTGCAGCGATGCAATTGAAAGATAAGAAACTAACTGAAAATCATTTTATAATGTCTTTCTATATTGTAGACTCGTCAGATATTTGAGCTGTGATCCCAAAAGTTCTCACATGTTTTTTTTTGCTGAAACCAGTAGATCTTTCAACAATTTTTACTAGACTCAAGACTGGAATTAAGCGCAAGCTCTCCAAGTGTTTAGGTGTATCTAGTCGTAGTCTGTTAACTGCATAACAGAGTAGCGCTGAGCTTGGTTCTAGGTCTACTGCACTGTACTGTTGGTGTTAGAAACTGTCGCCGCAATCCACAGTGCGTGTAATTTCATTACGGTACCCGTCTTTCGTCGTCCACCATCCATGGGAAACAAAAGACACGTAATTACTCTAAGTACTCGAACACGATGCGTGCAGCGGCGCGAAACGGCTGCACTCAGATAAACCCGCGAGAATTTAGAAAATACTTCGGAAACCCATCTCTTGTAGTTGAATAATAGCACTTATGCTGCGGACATAAGGGCGGTTAAAATCCAAAAGTTTTTCGTCTAACGTGCTGAATTATGTACTTTGCTCGACAACAATGCTTGCCGTCCAATAATAGCTCTTATGCTTTCGACATAAGGGCGTTGCATCTTTGTTTCGATGTCTGTGCGTTTGCGCGAGAGCAGTGCGCCGGGTTTCGACACTGGTTGCGTAACAGTTAGAATCTACGCACTGCGCATCGGTCATTCCGGCCCCGCCTATCTTTCACAACCGAACCGCAGATGCATTTTCTATCGTCGCTATACCACAGTAGGGGTTGAGGTAGGCAGTAAGTCGCCGTTGGCTTGCGTGAAACCGCTGCAAATTAAGTGATAAAATATAAATGTACGAGAGGGTGTACCGACTCAAAATAGTCATCACGAATTAAATTACATTTAAAAAAAGGTTTTAGTTTTACGCATTTATTTAACAATTATTCAAAAATTATTTATCAGTGCTGGCTAAATAGAGAACAAAATAAGTTTACATATCCTTTAAAAAAAATCCAAATAATTTTCATGGTCAACTGACGTAGTTTCTGATTACCATTATTATAGTGCAATATAATGTAACATAGTCACAAAATTGCTTTATAATTTAAAAAAAACATCTGCGTTGTAGTATCAATTTACTGATTAAAACTATACTGTGGCTACCGTAATACTAGCTAGCATTTGAATATTGTCGTCAATGTAAAAGTCACGCGGCAACCCACATTTCGACTTCCTTTGCCCATCTCAAAATCAAAATGCTGTGCCTACTTGTATTAAATTTTTTAATAATTATGTTCCTACGAGAACCTAGTTAACAAGAAATATAGATGTATCCGTTGTAAACGAGCAAAATCTGGCTTATAATAAACCTTATCGGAAAAACCAAAACTAAATCACATCTGTTAATCAAGACTATGCCATTTAAATGATATTCTTCTAATAATTTCATCCATTAAAAGAGAAAATAACATACTCGTATTATTGTTGTCATAATAACGCAAGATCAACATGATTAATGATCACCATAGAGATCGCGTTATCTTTATAATGATTCTGCAAGCTAAGAAATTGTTACTACGAAATATATTTGAATTGGGTAAGTACCTACAAAGGGCTATCACAATTTAATATAATATGTTTTTCTTAGAAATACAGGATTTTGTTGTAACTTCGTACATATTATTTGTTACGTAATAATACAACAAAAAAAAAAACAACGAACAATTTTAATGCATTAAATGTAACTTACGACGTTTTCTAGCTTACATCTAGCAATGACAAAATTCAACTTGCACTTGCCTCCACGATCCCATTTGCATTGCGTAACGTTGCTATATCTACGTTCTCCTATCTACGACAAAGCAAAGACATCTCCCTTCCGTGTCGAGCCCTTCCACAAACGCTACCTATTCTATAGTTATACCTACCTACTATAGATATACTATATAACCTACTATAGATATAGTAATACTGAGGCCCGATCCCTCGTTGAGGTGCAACGGTCGATGCAGTCTTTGTTTAAGAACCGTTATGCGACCGCTTTCGAGTTGCATGCCCGATGTTTTAGGCGAAGAAAGTATTGTGATATTGAGATGTTAGAGTGATAAAACATTTAATATTTTAATTGTAAGAACATAGCTTTGCGCAAAGGATTTAATTTGTTGGATTATGCCCTCGCCATACTTTGATCTGCTATAACACAGGCTTGTTATGTGAGGCGACGGTCGCTTTACATCGCGTAGTAATCTTAGTAACCAAGTAACGTCACGTAGGTCATAATAATGCCTCCGTTTTCTGCGGTCGGGGCATAGGTATGTAACAAAAATCAATGGCTATTTGCGGGAACTTCTTAGTTAGAGCTAGGCATTTGTTTCTGCGGAACTAGGTAAAAGATTAAAATACTGAAAGATTGGCGACATACGATAGTATTCATGGTATAAGTAGTGTTTTATCACTTCATTAAGGATTAATATTTGATAATTGCAATGACAATTCGACAATTTAGTTGATAAATTATGTTTCTTTATCTATCTTGTTGTAATTAGGCCCATCTAAACCGGTATTTTGTTTTTATCAAAGGATTTTCCTGCTAGGAAAAAAAAAATATTTTACTTTATAATGTTTTATTATGCCTTCACAGTATAACATACTGACTTGTATCTAGCAAATGTTTGTATGAGTACAATCGTGGGAAATGCACCTGTCATGTGGCGACTTCTAAACAATTATACCGAATCTTTCGTCAAACCCATGTACTGTTGACAGATTACTGGACATTAACGCGTCAGCTCGATCCCATAATTTATATAATAACTAAAACTACCGGTTTCAACATCAAACTGATTGTACGAGTACAGTCATGTGCACTTACATGTAGACAAGTACATTCAAAATAATATCTGGGGGCACGGCAGTGCCCCAGCCAAGTCTCGAGCAAAAGCGGGCACGGCCGTAACCATCTTTTCTCGAAGCGTTTCGCGGCTATTTCACCCCCCTTGTAGTGTCGATGTGGTCAAAGCTAGGGGTTTAAGTTTTCGATGACCGCGAGTTAGTATCAGAAGAAGCTCAGTCTCAAAATATCATGACATTAGAACTAATAGTTTACGAGTTATGAGCGATCAAAGTTACACCATTTTGTCACTCACTGACTCACTGACCGATCATCAAAACTCTAAGGTACTTCTAGCAAACATAGAACATTGAAATTTGGCACCAATATAGGTAATTAGCTACAAACGAAGGAAAAATTATGAAAACTTCAATAAATTACATATGATAGGAAACAAATTTATATTTGCGGTTTTACAAGAACATTGTGTATGAATTTCGAATGCATTGTTAACTTTGTATTTTTCGTCATCAAAACTCTAAGGTACTTCTAGCAAACATAGAACATTGAAATTTGGTACTAATATAGGTAATTAGCTACAAACGAAGGAAAAATTATGAAAACTTCAATAAATTACATATGATAGGAAACAAATTTATATTTGCGGTTTTACAAGAACATTGTGTATGAATTTCGACTGCATTGTTAACTTTGTATTTTTCGTCATCAAAACTCTAAGGTACTTCTAGCAAACATAGAACATTGAAATTTGGCACTAATATAGGTAATTAGCTACAAACGAAGGAAAAATTATGAAAACTTCAATAAATTACATATGGTAGGAAACAAATTTATATTTGCGGTTTTACAAGAACATTGTGTATGAATTTCGACTGCATTGTTAACTTTGTATTTTTCGTCATCAAAACTCTAAGGTACTTCTAGCAAACATAGAACATTGAAATTTGGCACCAAGATAGGTAATTAGCTACAAGCGAAGGAAAAATTATGAAAATCTCAATAAATTATATATGATAGGAAACAAATTTATATTTGCGGTTTTACAAGAACATTGTGTATGAATTTCGACTTCATTGTTAACTTTGTCTTTCTTTATGTACTAAAAATTATATCGTCGCCTGACCGTTACACTGATGGTTTATGAATGGTTTGGTAGATAAAAATAAGGAGTTTCCATATATATGAAAATTATGCATCAGTTTCATGGGATAGCCAAGATATGGGTAATTATGTACTTAAAAGCTAGGTTAGAATTATGATTAGCAAATACCCATTCCGTTGTCATGGAAATAATGGAAGGAGAAAGCATTGTCAAAATTACAGCAAGACAAAAAGAGACAGCTATTTTCGGGCAGTTACCCGCTAACCTACCATTCTAACCCACTGGTGGGTGGAGGGGTAACTCGAAAATTTTAGTAGTTCCCACCCACCCACCGCGTCAAGGCTGGAATTCTTTATCGATGTATTTTGTCGATAATGAAAAACAATATGGTCGATAAAATGAATTGTTTATTGAATTAAATTTTAATATTATAAACAGGAAACCAACGTGGACGAACAAAATGGAATCTTAACATATAAACTTTACACATAATATTAAACCTGAAGAGTTTGTTCGTTTGTTTGTTTGTTAGTCTTAAGGCACTAACATCAAGAACTACTGGTCCATCCGTCGAGGAAGGCTTTAAGCTATAGTATAACACTATGTGTGCGGCAATCGAAATACACGCGGACGATTTCTTAATAGGTCAAAAAATAAGATAATTTTGCAATAGTCACATAATTTTCAATTTTCAATAAAAATTATGTATTTTCTTTTATAGAAACTTTTATTGCAGAAAAGGGCGATCCGTGCAATCCGTGAGATATTTAAAGTAATAAACGTTTTAACTTTAGCGTCTCAATACATGTTTGATCATGGTTAACGTTATAATTCCAGCCCTCTAAAATCGTATTCGTTAAATGAGGTAAACTGCAACATACTGCCATGTTTGCGTTGGAGGGCAATAGTTACAGGGAATTCGAAATCAGAATGAACTATTAAGAAATCGTCCGCGTGTATTTCGTTTGCCGCACACATAGTGTTATACTATAGCTTAAAGCCTTCCTCGACGGATGGACCAGTAGTTCTTGATGTTAGTGCCTTAAGACTAACAAACAAACAAACAAACAAACGAACAAACTCTTCAGGTTTAATATTATGTGAAAAGTTTATATGTTAAGATTCCATTTTGTTCGTCCACGTTGGTTTCCTGTTTATAATATTAAAATTTAATTCAATAAACAATTCATTTAATCGACCATATTGTTTTTCATTATCGACAAAATACATCGATAAAGAATTCCAGCCTTGACGCGGTGGGTGGGTGGGAACTACTAAAATTTTCGAGTTACCCCTCCACCCACCAGTGGGTTAGAATAGTAGGTTAGCGGGTAACTGCCCCTATTTTCTCATAGTAATGCGTTGAAAACCTATCAGTCATAACGGAGTGTGATATCCTAAGCCGCGGCGAGATTTTTTCACCTTTGAATAAAGAGACCTACAAAAAATAAATGAGATCCCACCAAAAACATTAAATGTAAAAAGAAGCCAAGTCTCTCTACGCAATTCTTCAATCGTCAAAAGTTTTGAGATCGCATAGAAGCCAAGTCGTGTTCAATTTAATTTGTAATAATAAACCAATATTGTGTGACTTTATCAATAGTTTTGTTTACATTACAATAACATTGACTTGGCCATGAGCACAATTAAATAGAAATATAATATGGCATATTGAGAGGAATTGAATGTATGTATATATATTCTTTACCTATAAAAAATATTGTCGTCTCCTGGGCTTTGATGCTTGTAAAACAAAATTTATCAAACATTATTGCGTATTGCGCCGACCCCATATTATATACTGTAAACAGGGCAGGCAGATGGTGATGATGATGATTCGAAAACATTAAATTAAAAAAAACAAGATTATATAACAATAAATGAGATCGATACAATAATAACATTAATTCAACGGTATTTGAATATGATGACAAGGAGCAAACGACTCTGAACTTGTGCTCATTGTCAAGTCACTGTTATTGTAATGTAAACAAAACTATTGATAAAGTCACACAATATTGGTTTATTATTACAAATTAAATTGAACACGACTTGGCTTCTATGCGATCTCAAAACTTTTGACGATTGAAGAATTGCGTAGAGAGACTTGGCTTCTTTTTACATTTAATGTTTTTGGTGGGATGTATTTTACTGCTTGTTACATGTGTGTACATATAATAACGACCCGCCCCCGGCTTCGCACGGCTGAAATGCTGATACTAAAGAACCTTTGCTAAAGAAAATGCATGTACTTTGTTCATACAAACACATTAACCGTGAATCACTCTATCTGATAAAAAATACTTCATGGAAATCGGTTGCGTCGTTTTAAAGATAAAGTGACAGAAGATAGCGCCTTTTTTATAAAGTTGTGAAAAGTCGAAGTGTACACATTTAAATGCAACGCCTCTACTATACAGCTACAGCTTTCCCATCTCGGTTTCCTATGCGATGCAGAGTGACCGCGTCAGTTTGCGCAACTCGGTGCAACCCCCCCTCCTCCCTTCCCCCTAGTTCTGCGCCTGCGTGCGTACTGCAGGCCGGAACGGGGTCGCAGCCGAAATTCATCGGCCGGCGTAAGCGGACCCGCCGATCCCAGGCTGGTGAGCTAGGCTAGTGGAAGGTAGGGTTGACAGTGACTTTGAACGTGTCACAGTTACGGCAATGTCGAAGAACATTTTATTTTATTTTATGAAAATATATGAAAAAGCGTTTACTATTTAAAAACATAACTACAGTAGGTATTCTTATTTGATTTGGCATCCAATGTGTTAAAAAGTAATAAAAATAGTCACGATATTCTACTTGTAAATTCATTTAAAGTCTATTAAATCATACAAAAGGTACTATTCAACCTAGGCGATATAAAAATGTGTAAAAATAGCATTTAAATAAAGACTTAACACTAATGGTATTCAAAACCTTGACCTCATACGAATAGAGTTAAATTAACCGCCGGCGCGGCCAAGTACAAAAACTCATTTTTCTATTTTTTTCAGTAATCACCAGTAATAATTACGAATCTTTTCAATTAACCCCATTAACGCGCGACCCTACGCCGCCCGGTCGACGCAGCTCTTAATAAACTGGTTGAGTATACCTGCACGTATGCAAATACAGTTAGGCTGTAACGGGCGGGATCTAATCGATACCGTATCGACTCGATGCAACTGCACCTATGACTATACCCATTGCGGATGCGTAGCTGCCCCAGAGAGGGACTGCGTTCCGTGCTCAATCCAATTTGCATATTCAGATTCAGATTTTGTGCGCGCAACGTTTTCGGGAAGTAAGAGTTACTACCGAATATGGTATCGAACTTCTACAGAGGGATGAGAACTTACAGCCACCGCGATCCACGGGTTAATCGCTATAAGAGATGGTATATTTTTTTGAAGTTGTATCGATGTTGTATTTCCTTTTATTATTTTTTTCGTTAATATTCGTCATTTATTTTCTTGTCGTATCTTGTGAATGTCGTGAATGACTTCATTCTTAAACTTTTTGAATTTATTTAATTTTACTGTTTAGTTATCGATCAATGTGTCTATCCAATAAAAAAACACTTTCTTTCTCATTACTCTATCAATGACTACTTCCTACTGATTTAACCTTCCTAATTACCTTTTTATACGTTTCTAATACATGCTTTAAATGTCGTATGCTTTAAATGTACCTACATGTACATACTATCGTCATTTGGGAAACGAATACGTAACGTGGTGTGAAACTTTTTGATTTCCACATTTTTACTCCACACTATTTCGATCTAAGCCCTGTTTAAGATTGGTTATTCGATTGTTTAACTAGAAATCGTAATTTGAAATTTTTAAATATTCACTTCTAACGTCATCGATGTCCCACTGACCCACCCCACTCGATGGCGCCCCCCTACCCCGCGTGCCTTCCGTAGGCAACTTATCGATTGGTAGTTTAATGCAACCAGATATAGAGAATAGGTGCGTAACTGCGTAAGTATGTGGGAGTACGAATAGCTAGTGTTTTCGACTGAGATGTCCTAACTCGTGTGTTTTCCAACCGTAGCTCCGTAGCTACGAGTCTAGACTTCACGCAGTGCTACGAAATCTAGACTGCTACGAAGTATATCGCGTAGCATCAGACATGCTACGCGATATATTACGTGAGCGTATTGGAAATGTAATGCATGTTCGTAACGATAATTTTCTTTCCAACTATCTTATCTGATTTGATGAGATTTTTTATTTGTATATGCGAGTTATTTTAGCATAAAGGATTTTTTTTCTTAAAACCATTAATTAAGTAAATGAATTCGGATGTTAACTTTGATTGCCTATTTTACACCCAACATCATTTAGAAAACATCTATGGAAGGAATCGAGTAGGTCTTTGAGTAAAAGACTTTTACTACAAGTGTATTTGTAATACCACTGTTGATTCTGATATCTGTACCACAAGTGGTTTACCTACTTACCTGGTAGTCAGAACAATCTATATGTTGTTATATTTATATTTTTCATTTAGATTTCTTTACTTACCCACTATTTGCTAAGGTTAATGCTAAGATTGCCTCCATAATCAGCTTAAACTGTAAGCAAATATTACCCAAATCTTCTATTCCCAATATCTAACCAATAATAGCCTATCGATTCCTGATGGCAGGTGGCATTTCCCTGGCAGGTGCCGTGGGAACGCGCATGTGGTCAATGGCATTACATATTCATGGTGGCTGTGGTGGGTTGGGTCGTGGGTTGCGGGCCGTGGTGGGGCATCGATCACGCCGGTTGTTCACCCGACCTTGGGATTTAGGGTTACCCGAGTTGAATGAGTGATGTCGATGTTTTTGTATAGAGTTAGGTGTTGTGTCGATACTTGAGATTTTTAAGAATAGAGTGATATGATTTATTGTTGTTCTTAAGAAATAACTAGAGTTTTCAATTATGTTTTCTTAGGTCCACGCGAATGTTACCTACTCATTGAATAAAACTAAATAGTTTTAAACGGATAAAAACGCGGTTTGATTAAAACTATGTACATATTTATAGGAAAACCCGACGTTCTGACTCCTTTTCCTTTTATAAATCAGGTGTTCTTTTAGGTGCAGAGTTTTCAATTTGAACGAAAATAACCAAAATAGTCTATGGTACTTAATATCAAACGCAACGTGGGTATTGAAGAAAACATTACAATAATAAGTGATACTGTGTTCATAAATACGAGTATGATAGAGAACACAACAACGGTGATTTTTATAAACAGAAAAATCTAAATAGTACATATTACTTTTTATAAACTGCGGAATATTTATTGTACCGCAAATGAACCCTATTCAATAAAATGCTGCCATTATTATATTACTCTACCATAAGCCACCCAGTCATTTAATAAGCACTAGGTGAAAATTTACGAGCTTTAAGTAATGGGTGTTATTTCATAACTAGTTAACAACGTATTATTAAGTATATCAACTTCCATTTCTCGGTGTATTTTTAATAATGTTGTTGGATTGGAGTGTTTGTAGGACTAAAATAGTAAATTGAAATGGAAATTAGATTTTTAATAAACAAGTTGACGATACTTAATAAAAACAAAATCAAGGATGTTAATATTTATGATTTAAGAACAAATAGTTTATGTGAATAATGCAATTCTTTTTTACATATACCATGAAGGAAATTGTTTGGACTCCTGCACAATAGTAGAAACAAATTGCAGGAATCTCAACTCATTTACGACATGAAGACCTTTAAGAAAAGAGCGTACTCTCTTTTAAAAAGGTGTAGTGATTTCCAAAAACTACTCTCAACAAAATACCCTCTTCGCGAAAGTTGCATCAAATTTTTTTGGTCCTTCCATTGCTTGGTCCCTTAGTTTTAAATAGTTGTTGTCGACTTAAAAAATAACTTTAATTGTTTTGTACAGGGCAGGTATCCGAGGCGGCCCGGGAATGGACTCCCAGCAGCAGCAGTACTGCCTGAAATGGAACAGCTTTGGCTCGAACCTGGCCACCTCCTTCGCGAACCTCTGGAACTCGGAGAGTCTCGCAGACGTCACTCTCTTCTGCGAAGGTGAGTTTTTTATACCATTAACTATTGCTTCAGAAGATGTGCAGTCGATTTATTAAGTTGCGATACGGCATCGATGCTGACAAATAATAATAGTTTAGCCTCAACCTAACGTCAAATTGTCTATAGATCCACATTATACATTGCTCCTCATTGATGCTCTAGTTGATGCAGTTGTTATTCGGCATTGTTGCTGGCAAATAATCGCCTAACCTCAACTTTACATTAATATTTTGCCGATGCAATGGTAAAGTCGCCAATCTGCAAACATCAGATTTTTCTACAAGGCGTTGTAAGTTATTTATGGCAATCGATATTGTCTCTCGGGAGCCTACCAGTAGGCGGAGATGGTAAGCGGTCATCGTTGCCTAAGAAAACGCGCTTTCGCGGCTCTGGTGATCATATTCGTGGTAGAAAATATTTCGTAAACAATCCTTTGTGAATAGCAGTATCGGACTTAATTATCTTCTTTGACCGCTTTGTGCAATTTAAGTTGATTTATTTAAAATAATTCATGGACACAGTTGTTATTATGAATGAAAAACATTGCCGATATTTTTTTGCTAATAAATGAGAAATAAACTTGTTGTCGACTGGTTATGTTGGAAAAACATCTAAGTAAATAACTACCTTGACTTCTCTTACAATTTCCATTTCGCTGACCAACTTTTAGATGAACAGAGTTGTTTTATACGTTTGCGAAGTCGGAAAATTCTTTACGAGGTTTCTGAAGTTTACAAAACAAACCAACTTTTGTTTGCAAGCAACAAGGTAATAAGAAACGGTTGTAATAATTGCGATTACGACATCTACAACAATACTAGAAACATCCTTGACCTGTTTCTGACATTGATCTAGTAATCTAGATTTTAGCTCGGTTTGTAATCGTCCATTAAAGTTTTAGTGATTAAAATAACTGGCCGTGAACTTCGGACTTCGAATGTAATCTTCTATGCTATTCCCGGGTTGTGCAAAATTTGTGTCGACTTTTCTGGTGGGTGATCTATTGTCAAAGTGTCATATAATGTCAAATAATGTTTGAAGAAAATTACGTAGTTTTGAAAGTAAAATTGAAAATAAAATGCATTGCACTTCTTGACTTTGACTTTGACTTTCAAACCGGCCAACTTATATCGCGCGTAGTCTTGAGCTCAGCATTTCATAAATAAAAAGCTTAGACGGAATACCTATTCTTTATACCTACTGGAAGTCAGTTTCCGCATTTGGCCGCCTGCCAATGTAAAAGTTTCTCTATCTTGTTTTGATGGTTTGTCTGTGCTGCTTTTTTACCCTTATCGACGGTAACTGCGAGTCTAAAGGACGACTCCGTCTAGAATTTATAGCCTTTCCTTCCGTTAATTAATCTGTAACAAATAAGGAATATTTGTTTGAGGCATTTGAAAACGATGAATTGGATCGTTAGGCTTTACAGACATGAACTAAACACTTATTATATTGTTGAATTATATTATATTTAGTTCTAAGTAAGCATAATGCTTATTTATGTGTATATTTGAAATCATGTGGGTAAACAACTTAACGAGATAGTTAACTTAATTATTTTTGAAACACATTACTTTAATCTTCAATTGATACTGCAACATACTTCTTTGATCACAAATTACGTTGCTAATGACAGAAAATAAGATACCATAAAATCTCATCATTCACATGAAGGTCATTTATTTAACTAAAAATGCACAAGTAGCTTCAATCTTCTAACTTCTTATAACAATGACACAAGGTGCAAATTACAGTAACTTTGTTTAAGAATTCGATAGATATTCGTAGCAGTGAAGGGTTAATATTAATTAATCAAATACATTGCAAGGGGTGAGATGGGTGGGGTCATTCACATTTGTATTGTTAGGTGTTATTTAAGTTCAATATTTATTTATTTATTTATTAATCCAGATGGCACAACTACAGAATACAATATCATGCTTGACAATAAAAGTAGTATAAGGTATTAATTACATAATATTGTTTTTATAACTTTTGTTCTTCTCCAATTTTTAATGAAAATGGACTAGGGATGTTTCATGTAAAATAAAAATATATTTACTGCCGTGATTACGCGACTGCATTCCAAATAGCGACGAAAAACATTTTTTTTTTCATAAAAGTTAAAGTAAATAAGACGAAAGTTGTAAGGCACGGCTTCAGGCCTAACAAGCCAGCAGTTATGCCATGAAAATGCCATGGCCCGCGAAAAAAGGCTTTAAATACACAAAAAAATGCAGTTAGACCATATTTGATCAACCCTGAAGTATGCATAGATCATCAAACTTTTATTATCACCGGTACTTACACTCCGCCACTCGGTAAGTCACTCGTAACAACCAAGGCATTGATATGCTAATAAGAAAAATTCGTACGAAGATGCTAATTGACGCCCGGTACTTTTAAAATTCATTAACACGTTAACTGTATGCAGGCAGATTACAAGTTGAAGCGTTATATAATCATTTCATTCAATTGAGTACTGTCAATACTTAAACCATCCATCTATACATACTCAGAAACAAACAAAAATATTGCAACATTTATTAAGTATTTTAAAGTTCATGCAAAAATACAAAATATAACTAGGTTTTATATTGATTTTCGGGTTGAATATTTTCTACAAAACTATAAACCTCGTCATATTATAGCCAAGAAGGAAGTGATAATGGCCAATCAAAACGATGATAGGTGTAATACCGCCAATAGAATCGCTGGGTCGTTTACTCCAATACATTTGATTACCAGCATTTACTTCAAAGGTTTGAATCGGAGCGACAGTGTAGCGTGCGTTCCGTACAAATTATTTATTTACGATTCGAAGGTTTGTATCGATCAGTGCGACTATAATTAAGTTATTACGTACTTATCTGTCGTTTTGAACTGTGCTTGGAATATCGGGGTTAGGTTTTGATAGAGCAATACTGCATTGAGCAATAAACAAATCATAATAATAAAAAGTGCAATACATGAAATGTTTTAAAATCGAATGCAGAGAAACCCACGAAGGAAATAAGAATTAATTTCAATATTTTTTGGTTGATTTTTATCATGTTTTAACTAATTAAAAAAATTAAAAACGGGCACATAATTGTTTTCCATATTCAAAGCTAACGATTCTGTTATATGCCCAGCCAGACACTGCATTATTTGAAAACCTAAATACATAATGAAGTATGTAAATTATACATTCCGGTAATGTACTACCGGAATGTATAATTTACAGGTAACTTTTAAAGGTATTAAAAGCCTTGAATATGGATCTGCCCTCAGTGCCCTTACTACGGCCCTGAACTCTACGTGAGTGTGAACATTTATCCGTATCATAGGAAAATGACTTGAAGTTATGGCTCGAACATTCTCACGACTTACGCATAAAACAAGTCAATAGAAGTAGGCACTGAAGGCTAACCCATGCGATATGTTCTAGAAAGTACTGGTGTTACTTTTTTGGAATAGGTAAACCCTACTTTCGTCACTTTTCTTCTTTAGTTTTGTATGGAAAACATTTTTTTCGTGTTTCTTTGTTATCTTTCGCGTGAATACTATCAACCGCCTTTTCTACGTAACACACAAGTTATCTTGCTGTAATAGGTACGAGTAGGTATGAACACTATCTATACTAATATAGCTAATACAATAAATACAATAAAGCTATAATAAAGAGTTTGTTTGTTTGTGCAATGTTAATGCGCTAATCTCAGGAACTACTGGTTCGAATTGAAAAATGATTTCTATGTTGGATGTTACATTAGTCGAGGAAAGCTTTAGGCTATACATTAACACTTAATGCGTGGAAACCGAAATCCTCGCGAACGAAGTTACGGGCGGCCGCTAGTTGTACGATAAGATGCCAGAAAAAGGAAGTTTAAATGTGATTAATCCGTTTGATAAGTACTTTTGTAATGAACATGTTAAGTTTTGCTATAACTGCATGGCTTCTTCAGCATACATAACTTTATTTTCTTACAACTTGCAGTTAATAGTGTCGCAAACGCATATAATTATAATAATTATAATAAATTACCAAACTTACAAAAACATGTTTATTTTTCACGGAAACGCGTTGTGTTATTGTAAGACTATGATGATTGCATGCACATTGTTTTCCTCAATACTTACGTCATTGTTGTTACTCGAATGATCGCAATTGCATAGTTTGGAATATGCAAATGTTATCGGTACAGGGGTCAGGGACCTGCAGGATAATAACAATAGCAACCACTGATTGCTGAATTCTGACACGTGTAGGATTGGTTACAGTCATCATCAGCCTCGCAACTCTCGCAATGTAACCAATTTGGTTATAAGAAAAGTCTGTTTCTTGCTTGGAATTGTTCTGCTAATATTTAAGACTAGCTTTACGCCCGCGGCTTCGCCCGCGTTAAATTCGGTTAAAGTGCAAACAATATTTTTGTTATAACAACAATATTTTTGTTATAACAAAAATATTGTTTAGATAGTACTTTTTATCCCGGAAAACTATCAAGTTTTCCGGGATAAAAAGTACTCTCTTATTTTATCCGGACTAATAACTTTACGTCTGCAAAATTTTAAAGCAATCGGTTCAGTAGTTAGGGCGTGAAAGCGGACCAAACAAACAAAGACATAAACAAACAAACTCACTTTCCCGTTTATAATATTAGTAAGGATATTGGTGTAGACATTTCAGTTTTTGTGAGTCAGCTGAACAGAAACGCAGCGGAAATTTTTCACTCAACTTTATCTGCATAGTATAAAAACTAAGTCGCCTTAAAACTACGCAACTTACCTACTTAGATGATTCTTATTTTGGTTGTTGTGATAATGGTTATGGTTATTCAAGAGGAACAAATGTATATGTACCTTTTCGTACAATAATATTGAAGAGGAAACTATCCTATCTTGCAAAGCTGTTTCGCTAACAATAGGATATGTACATATACTAAATATGGCCTTCACTAGCTGTTGTCAATGTGTTTTAAAATTACGAGTATTTACTCAGATGCAAGGTTTGAAAGCAGTTAGTGCGAATCAAATTGCGACCTTCGGCGGAATTATTTGCAGCGATTATTTGATATAAATGATGCAGCTTTTGTTGTGTTGAAGTAAATTTTCTTATCATCTTCGGCCTGTTTTGTAGTCCACTGATGGACCTATGCCTCTCACAAATGGAAGATTATGCGTATAGTCAGTTACTACACCTGGGAAGACGAGTTGGTCTCCGTATGGCGAATGAAAAAGAACAGAGATATGCTACTGTCAGTCGGGTGGAAGAGAATTGGTGGCAGGATTCTTAACAGATATAATGGGAGTTACACTGATCTCATAACTTCTTTTAGTTCATTATATAGAGTTTACACTGCTTTTGCGAAGGTGCTTCGTACTTTTCCTTCAAGCACATGTTTGGACAGCTGCAAAAACCTACCCTTCGAATTGTCAAATTTCGTTCAAAAATCGATGGAATTACGTAACCGGCGTCGCGTGTTACAATAACTCAATTTATCAAATGCCCAATACAGCGTAATGTCACGAATGCAAACGAATGGCCTCGAAATTCGTGAATTGATAAACAGTTCATTGACTCGTGTGATAAGTTTTGGCACTACATTCTGAGAGGCTAAGTACCTACGTGATACCTAGCTTATCAGCAGACTTCAGTGAATGCAATGTTAAAATGTTCCGATGATAGCGCCGCTGACGTTTTAGCATATGTTTACTATCTGAATATTTAATGGGTTTTTTATATTATACCATCTCTGCCCAGCGGTTTTGCCCGCGCGGAATTAGGACGTAATCCGTTAAGTACTTACTGACGATGTGATTGACGATTATCAAGATCCTGTTTTATTCTATATGAAAGCCTTCGTGATAAAAAGTCTCTATCAACTAAGTCTGCCCATATACTGCATCAACATCTGTTCAGTAGTCTTAGCTTAATTGAGAAACAAACATCCAAACAAACTAACTTTCCCATTCATTATAAAAGTATGGTGGTATTAACAAATCTGGGATTCTGATCATACCAACTTAACTACGATCTTTGATAATCTTAAGAGCTGTAAATTTTATTTACTTTTAACACCGATCGTGTCTCCATGGTCCATCTATTTTAGTTCCCATGTGTAACTGTCTCTTCAACGTAATAACCGGACATGCCAAATCTTGGTTCAAAGTACAAGCGTCCCCAGATAGACCTGGGGAACTACTACTATATCAACATGAAGTAGTAGTAGTGAGAAAAAACTACATGTTTCTTTCGATATTCGTTTAGTTTTAACTAAAGTATTAGCCTTTTATTAAGGTCTCCCAGAATTAAAAAGGCCTCCATCTTTTGGAATCATCTTTTCGTTACAAAGATGGGATTTGGCTTAATCTCCAAGATTACCAAATGCAGATTGGTTATCACAAACCCGGGTTGTGTTCGAAAAAACCCATACAAAGTTGGCCGACCTAGAAGTTTCTGGAGTTCGAAGCCACCAGGATCCGAACCCAGACCTCCGAGGATTGGGCACAGCGCTCTAACCACTACACCGCGGAGTGTGTCATTTCATGGCTAACTGAAGTTTGTTATAAGCTGCGATCAAGTCGGCGATAGTGTTATACATTTGTAGACTATTATACCAAAGCTCATAAAACTGGCGCCCTGAATCAGTAAGATGGGTTCAGTCACCTTAGTCTATCCTATTGTCGGTAGGTCAACAATTACATAAGGAAAATATATTAGACTATCAAAACCTATTAACCAGATTAGACAGCTTTTAGCCGCTAATAACTAGTTAAGAATGCTTTACGACATATAAATAATCAGAAATCGCCTTCTAGCTCGGCTGTAAACAGACGAAATATCTTCCGTAGAATATTTGCTTATTACTCAATGAGCTTAACTCGTATGTTTTCTTTTAATATATTGATAATATATATCATACGACATTGGTAAATTGTTAACCTTTGGATTGTAGATAATGTGCAGTATTATAACACTTCCGGAAAACTGGACAAATATTTATTTTGATAACAAGCTTTAGTCCTGATCTTTTGTTTTAGACTTACTAGCTAGTATGTTCTAACGCCGAGAAGAAAAAGTTACTGATTTTAGTTCCACCTACCTTTATTGGGGAAATTGAGTTAGAAGGTAGATCATCTAGTATGTTCGAAAGCTGGAACATAAAAGGGGATTAAAGAGCTTGGCAGCACATTGTTTGCTTCCCAAAGGCTGCTACCAATAGCTGCGTACGTTAAGTGTCTACCAAACCAAATGGTGTGCTTCTTGTTTAAAAAAAATACATTCGTGTTACATGCAAGTAATTGTGAGTGTGTAAACAATTTTTTAGCGAAAAAAGTTACACGTGCCGCCGAATTCTGGTATTATCTAAACCCAACCTATCGCTTAACAGTCAAAAACATATGACGAATGCACTTATTTTTATCAGCGAGCAATAATATTTGTCAGGAATTTGAAATTTGCATGGTCATTACGTAATTGCGTAGCGAGTTGAGGAAATTGTACGTACTCGTAAAAAATGGTAACTGTTGCACAAGATTTTCAGATTTTCCTCGGTTTTCTGCTTAGTTGAGTTGCTAATGAACAGAGCATTCAGAATTTAATTATATACTTTTGCAATATATTATATTTAATTAATTATATTATACACCATTATGTTTTATATATCTTATGTATTATTCATATACATATGTACGAGCATACAATAACAGTTCATCTTTTATTGTTGTTATTTTATTAACACTACCTCACTCACTACATTTTCTGTTCGGGCCAATGGGTATTTCACTCTTTTTCATAAAGAACGCATAAAATAAACGAATAATAGCATTTATGCACTTTAAATGGTAGCTTTTGCTAGAGTGTTCCTCAATGGTGCTCACCCAGGGGCTTTTGCTGTACGTTGTGCCTTCCATAGCTGAGTTTGAGGGGTATACGCGGGGTTAAGTGGGTGAACCTTTGTGCCACACTTGAAGCCCCACACGGCCTCTCCCGTCCCTAAGAACAAAGTAGTGGTGCGAAACGTATTTCTATTCGAAAAGGGATTTTACAATATACGAGCTTTCTTTAGTTCTGGATTTAATGTTCTTTATCATATGAAAAGATTTTAAGAAATTTTTAATTTAATCTAGAAAAGTATGTTTAAACACTTATTTTGGAAGTATGAATCATCGGTATTATCATAAATAGATATCGATATATCATAAACAAAATATTTTCATCAACAACTTCTCAGCTATGTACAGTACATATGTATAAATGACGCATCTTGTGACAAATAAATAGTGCATCGCAATTTAGGATCAACACTGTTACTGTTATTATGTATTTATTAGGTACTAGCGGCCGCCCGCGACTCCGTCCGCGTGGATTTCTTTTTTTCGAAATAAAGAGTAGCCTATGTTCTGTCTCAGGGTCTAAAGATTGTCTGTACCAAATTTCATCAAAATCGGTTGCGAGGTTTAAGCGGGAAAGCGTAACAGACAGACAGACAGACAGACAGAGTTACTTTCGCATTTATAATATTAGTTGGGATAACTAGGTACATATTGATTGTATCATTAAATAATATAATGAAGTTGTTTACCAATCCATTATATAACGCACGATTAAATTCATATGACATTTGTTTGGGAAGCGATTTTAACTTGAATAATCGTACAAAATAATGATTCAGTTTGGCCTTGGACTTGATTATTATTGACTCAAAATGCATTGAAACTGTGCGTCATATAGACCGATTTAAATACGAGTTTACGAGTGCGATTTGTTAGTTTATTTCATAACTTGTATCTTCAATTGAATGGCTATTAGATGTTTTTCTTCATTCAGTTGTGATCGTGAACGAGTTTTAGTTTTTGTTAAATTATCTTAATAATTGTATATAATACTCGCCCTGTAACGACATTTTTCGCTTATGAACATGTCTTTTTGTGAATAAGTCTAAGTGATTCTTTGCACATAAAGGTATTAATGAATGACTTATGTCTTACTAGCTGAGCTGCAGTAAGGTACAAACTAGTAAAAAAACAATGTTTATACTATCCAACCTATGCTTAGTTTTTGCCTAGGTGGCGCGCCATTTCCAAAGCTTACAAAACCGAAATTAAATTATTCATAATAATTCACCAAAAGTACTTTTCAGCCTACATTAATCACGTCTGAACAGATGACCTAGTTCTCAAACGTGGCGGGGCTAGGTAATATTTTCACTTTCCACCGAGATGCTATTGCGAGCCCCAGATTTTCGAGGTCGTATCGAACAAGTGTGCTAGACGCAACGGGCGGGGGTGGGGGACGAATGGGGGGTTCGTGGAGCAAAAGGGGGGTGGGGTGGAGTGCGTCGGTTCGAGATCGAGGTTAGGAAGTTTGCAGCGGGTTTCGGGAGTGCTGGCTGGGTAAGGCTTGTAGTTTTGCGATGCGTTATAAGCGAAACTGAATTTGGTTGGTACTTTTAATGTTTTAGACTTTTATAAGCAAGTTTTGAATGTTGTCTTTGAAGGGTAAAACCTCTATGCATTTTTAATGTCAATACGGATTAATAGAGCGTTTACTTGATGGTAAAAGCCTATTGGACATGTTAAGATTTTAAAACATTATATTTGAAGATGTTTTCTATCATCGGAAAGAAGTACCACAAATAATAAACGTGGAGCCCTATGTACTTAAAGACATTATGACTATATAATCTCTTCTGAACAGTATGGAATAGTATCAATTTTATTTTGTTGCTAAGTAGACTTGGCAGCGTTTAACTCATAGTATTGGCAACGACGTGTTAACCAATTTGCATTTGATGTGTTGACTATAAACTTAGTATTCTGGTTAGTGTCCAAAATATGGGTCTAAAAGCTTCATTTTCAGTATGTTCATAATTTAAAATGCTCATTTTAATATTAGCGCGGCGTGTGCTTGTAATATTTAAAGATTACTTATTTGTTGCTCGTGTCGCCCATGTCATCTAGGCAGTGTCTAGAATTCTAAATAGGTTTATATTGTAACCTAGATCTCATATATAAAATCGCGCGTGCCTGAATTACTAACTAGCATTTCAATGTGTGTAGATATTACTGTCATACTCTCAAATATGATATAACGATCGTGAATAATGACGTTAGGTACTCTGTATGACTTTGGTCTTAATACATAGTATGTTAAGAACCAAAATCAATCAATCAAAATGACAGGCTTGAGTTGACGCTAAAAAGACCTAGTCTACATCTTGGATAGTTCTGGGATATCATTATCTTGCAGATCATTAGTTGCGGTTATGACCCTGACTTTAAGGCGATGCAGAATGCAAAAGACTATTCTGATTTTTGTGGAAAAGGTGGCGTTTTTTTTTTGCCTCTCGTCCATCACTAAATTGGACAGGCTAGAACTTGTACACTCCCATGGAAAAAATATGAAACAAGAAAGTCTTGGCTGTCTGTACAGTTCGGACTGAGTCTGCAGCTATATTGCCATTAAAAATATTGTTTGTAATCAGTTCAAGAATACATATATTACCATTTTTGGTTAGTAGACGCAAAGACACCAATTTTAGACAAATCTCTTTGTCTGTACTCTAAAACACCAAGCTCACGCCGAACTTCAAGCATCTCGCCTCAATTAGAAAGAGGAAACGTAACAAGCACAGGATTCTCCTGTCCTATTCTGGGACTCACCTCGAGGGTGAATCTCGTTTTCTGCCCCGCCGAGCCGACTTCTCGTTACGCGGGCCCTGTGAAGCGTACCGGTTGTAGTACAAACAGGAATAATATGCCGGCTTTGTAGAACGTGAAGTTGTGGAAACGACGTGCATTTTGTAAGGCTAGGCTGTCTTTGCAGGCGGAGGAGTGTTTGTTGTTTATTTTTTACGGTGGCAAGGGTATAATTGAAGTAGCGAAATAAAGTGTTTGATACTTTACACTGTTAATATTAATGTCCCATTGCAGGACTATTTTAATTATTCCATTATTTGAAACCATGTTTCTATTTTGTTTAAAAAATGGGTTTTGGCTTAATCACCAAGCTTAACGCAAAGTAGCTAACACTTAGTAGTATAAAACATTTTTTTATTTATATAAAAGGGCTAAAAAGAGCCAGACTTGGGATTAAAATACTTAAATTTTTAAGATGGGCTTTAGTTTGATGAAAATGCGTTTTGGTGCGTAAAAAGTTTCGAGTCTGTTAATTTTCAGATGATGGTTGATGTTTTACTTAGTTTGTTTGTACTACGTATGCATGCAAGATTCTGTAATGTAGCGCGGATTCCTTTTTGTTAATATTTGTTGTTTTGGTTTTGCTTTAATTTTGACTGACTTTGTGAAGATTGTTTATGTTAGTTCTCTTTATTTCGGATAACATAGGTTTCTAGTAAATTATATATGAGTTTATATTATGCTGGTTCATTAAATCTATCCCATAGCTATGTCATCGAAAGTAAATTGTGTATGGTATTGAGAAACTCTATGTAGTTTAGAGAGCAAATTGTATGTAGTATTTACACGTCCTTTGCCATAAGATGAAACGAAAGATGCTTAAGCTGACTTGAATAGAAGCTTTCCCCTGCAGTCGAATATATTCTGTTCAGTTTACCTTTGGGGGGGGGGGGGGGCGAATTTAGTTTTCTGCGTCGACGAACAGAGTTCTCGTTATGAGACTTACGTGCTTGGAGTTTATTCACACGTGGGGTTTCCTTATCGCTGGCAAAGTTTATACAAACGATTCCTATGGCAACAGTGAAGAAATTTTGATAAATCCGATACGGAATAGAACGAGTTGCGATATAAATCAAAGTGCTAATCAAATAGTAACGATGTGGAGGTTGAGGTTTAGTAAATTGAGTTTATTTCAAAATACATTAACACGGAATTCTTTTTCCCACGCATAAGAATTCGTTCGATGCCTCAATCTGATTCTTATTACTTAATCCTGAATAACCAGTTATAATAAAGACAGCATAGGCCAATTGATTTTTTTACCATCTTCATAATAGTAAATATTTATAAACGATCTTCCCACGCAACATTCTGAATTAACGAAAAGGCAGTAGTGTTCCTAATTTTAATATCAATTGAGACATTTTCAAGTAGGCTGGAGAAACGTCGTGGGCAGAAATTACTGCGATGTAATTTATTTACCTTCACTATATAAATAATTATTCCATTTTCAGACGTACTTTTGTATCGCAAACGCCTTAATTACGTTATTATATTAAATATTTGTAAGATTATACTTTGTATGTATTTATGGAATTTATAAGTCATGCACTATAGTTATGCAGTGACTTCTTGTCCATATAAGTAATTAATTAACAAGCACTTGCAAATTGTAAATGTCAAAAATCAGCGTGTATTTAAAAAAGAGCGACTGACGATTTAGTCTATGTAAATTGTATTCTGATTTTATCGGTGTTAGTGGTCGAGAAATTCCGTATTTTTTTATAACAGAACGATTTATCAGGGGTTGTCCCATAAATTTCAGCAAAAGAACCGAAGGCTGAACTGTTTGAAAAATTGAACTGTTTAATGTATAAATTATGTCCACCGTATTTTTTTAATATTGAATACCCTTTAGCCTTAGCCTTTTCAATCTCGGGCCACGGTGACGTAATCAACTACTCCGCGAAATGATGACAGCGAGTCCCCCACCTTGAGATATATAATTTCGTGACGTCATTGCGAAACAGAAAACATTGTCAGGGTGAAGGTCGTTCTCATTGTTCCACCAAGCCAGTAATGAACTCAACGCTCCATTGCCTGCTGATTAGATGTTACTGTTGTTCCTGCACTTTTGGAACAAACATAATATCCGCGGAACAGATTAGATAAGAATCATTGCGAACTTCAGACTTGTTTGTTCGGAGCTGCTTACTCAAACGTGCATCCTAAACTGGATGCGTAGTAGTGTATCTGGTTAATATTACGACTCAAATTTGGTCAAAAACATATTTTCAATATTAAAATCTTTTGTAGAAAAATAAATCGACAACTTCAGAATCATACATGTTCATTCAGGTTGACGGCAATCTTTATGATCAGTGCGCACGCACACAGGTGCACTTTATTCTATTCACTCAAACTTTCTCATTGAAATAACTTTTTAGATATCTGCTTATACTAATCACGGATAAAAATGAAGTTAGTAGTAGGAATCGTAAACGTGGAAAACTCAGGTGAAACTTTGCTTACGCAGGTAACAGTGTTTATAGCGTTCCCATTTTAGAACAGCCATGAAACGCAGGCAGGTCGGCCGTCCGTCAACATGACCCGAATACAACCTAACGCAGAGAAGCACTAGAAAATCCAATTTCGGTTTCGTCCCAGTTAACGCGTCGCATTGGTGCGTTTCTAAACTCGCCTGAACGCATCGGGCGCTTTCCTTATCGACCGGTGTGTGTCGCCCGCCCTACACCCACCACCCCAGGGGCGTTTTCCAGCAGCTGACACTGTGTTGTGTCGCACATTTTTATTTATAACAAACGACCTAATAGGCCAGACGATAAACAGACAGTCCTGTCAGGCTAGGTCGACCGTTTAAAAGGGAAATTTTGTTTGTGACAGTTCGCCCGCCGAACTATTTCGACCCGAGATGGAAATGTAGAAAATACTTTTATTAAGTTTTATTTCGTACCGTTAAGTTATATTTAAATCAAATGGAATGAAATTTTTGCGAAGTTTTATTATTCTTAATTGAGAAAAGGAGTATATGCGCTAAGGATACTTGTGTGTGGACATTAATTTATAAAACGATAAAAAATTATCATATTTCGTATATCGTGCATATAAGAGGGGTAGCAAACACAGGTGCACTCCCATGCTTTCATAGCTCCGTGAGAGCAGAAACGACCCAAGCGAGATTAAAAGACGACCAAATTCTTTCGTGATTTTCGAGGTTGGTTCTATAAAGCAAACTTTCGCCATTTGGATTCTTACTAAAAATTTACTAACAAAAATCTAAGTTTGCCTACTTATTAGGGCGGGGAGACCGTAAATCGGTCGGCTATTTCTATCGGCTTTATGCAATGAGAGTGAGTAATTTGTTCGATCACGTGATGTCGTTATCACGTGTCGGTTCTGATGAATTATGTTTTTTTCAATGTCACTGTTTCCAATACAATTTTATGTGTTCACCTATTTTTAACTTGTTCTTTATCGGTAAAATCGTTGTGCAATATTTATTTTGGACACATGGCTGAAAGTTTGAATTGCTCATTAATAAATGTAAAGGTTTATGAAATTAATTTATCCAATTTGGAAGGAAAACAAAATTACTCGATGATTGACATAATTATTCATGAAATTGTGCACTTTTCTGCTTATATTAACACGCTCCACTGGTGTGACTTTTCATCGGGCAATTCATCGGGTTCTGGAAACTATGGACTATTTTGTGCACACTGCACAACACATGTTTACCCAAATGTAGTTACCACTAGATCGGACTATCATTTACTACCAAAAATATATATGCACTGCATCTGGACCTACAACAGATCCGAACCAATAAAAAAAGATAAACGAAAAAGGCGGTCAAAACGAGCGCCTCCTAAACGGGAATCTGCCGAAATTTCGCGGCAATATTTAATATCGCGCAATGAAAGATGGCTGCTTCCCGGGGGGCTGGCGTGATTCTTTTGCATCGTTTTATGGCTTCGAGAATCTCCCTGCACTTCGGGGATGGGATGGGATATACGTTTTATATTTTGGACGGAATTGCTTTTTCGCGAACTAGGTTTTCCGGTGTTTGAGGATTTTGGATTGCTTTGCACAAGATTAAGGGTAGTTTTGTCGCTTACGCAAGTTCTTGTCAGCCTGTTTTTGGGATAGTTTGTCAGACATATTCCTAAGAAAGGTTGATAAAAAGCCTGTACATCCTCTAAAGACTTAAACCTTTTGCTTTAATCAACAATGTGAGTGGGAAAGTATTCGCAAAACCATTAGGGACCTACCTCGTATTTTGACAAATAAATGCATTAAAAAAGCAAAGTGCGTTCCGTTGAATGAACAATTTTCGTCCACGATCTTGTTAATGCTGAAAACTTTTTTAAAATAAGATAGAGATTTTTCGCATTTGTGTCATTAGGACGTACACTTCCAATTTTTTCCGAAAATGAAAATGGTCGTTCATGGTCACGTGTGAAGGAAGTAGGTAACAGTGCCACGATATCATTATATCCAATGAATCTCTTACATTCGCATGCAAAGATATCAATTACTAGTGCTTCGATCTATTTGAAATAATATCACATAATATTTTCACGCAAGTAGTAAAAACTACAGATTTTATCGGTGCGTACAATCCTTCGGTGCGTTATCATAGACCACTGATAATGTAAGTGTACTAAAGCGATAAAACCGATAGCGAGTTGTACTCACTACGAAACCTATTGATTTTTATTGATTTTACTGCGTTGTAATGCAGTTTTCCAATACTCGTTTACTTTTTGGAAAATACACTGTTTTCTTTGCGCTTTATTTAGATACTAGTGGCCGCCCGCGACTTAAGCCCTGGTATTTCGGTTTCCCCACACATTATTTTAGCTTAAAGCCTCGTCAAATGGACTTTCCAAACAAAAATATTTTTTCAATTCGAATCAGTAGTTCCTGAGATTAGCGCGACAAACTCTTCAGCTTTATTATATTCGTATAGATAGGTAGATATACACTTTCAAATCATTTGTTATTTGCCCATAAAATATTACGAAAATAGGAGAAACTCTTGTAATTCTTTGTACATATTATGAGGGATG
The DNA here is from genome assembly GCA_958496325.1 of Nomophila noctuella. Lineage (NCBI taxonomy): Eukaryota > Metazoa > Arthropoda > Insecta > Lepidoptera > Crambidae > Nomophila > Nomophila noctuella. The sequence goes on from OY292485.1 coordinate 3,071,806, forward strand.
ACTAATAAAACTATGGGAGGTCTAAAAGCCCTTCTATACTAATATAATAAAGCTAAACGAGTTTGTTTCTTTGTTTAACGCGCTAATTTCAGGATCTACTGGTCCGAATTCATAAATTACTTTTGTGTGGGAAAGTCCATTTGACGAGGAAGGCTTTAGGCTTTAGTATAAACCTATGTGTGCGAAAACCAAAAACCACGCGAACGGAGTTGGATAGTATTTACAATAAAGCTTCTTGTTAAATCTTCGATCGGGGCTTGAAATAGACAAAATATGGATAGTTTAGTTTTGAACCCGTTATTTGAGTAAAGGCGGTAGTTCCATCGATATTAAAACGATAATTGTAAGCCTGTGATATCGTTTCTAAGCCTATTATTCACTTTCAAGGAGTTTATTATTTAATCTAGTGCTGCCACTATCAAACTATCGACAGTCAAGGTTATTCTTGAATAGTTGATAAGGCATCCAACAGTCGATTTTGTGTATAATAAAAGGCTTTTATGTCCTGAATCGGTGCCGGTCGATGATTTAATGTATTGATTTGGCTTTGTAATGAAGTTGTGTAGTATTGGAATCGGGTAATTAATTTGAAATGCACTTGTTTGCACCTTTTTATGAGAAAGGATGCCACATCTTGCTTACCTTAACGCAGGACAGTTTGTGTGCATGAACATGTCTGTTTGTCCTAGTCTGGGTGTTATATGTATACATTTGAGAATATTTGTAATACCACTGTTGATTACGATGTCTGTAACACAAGTGCTTAAGCTACTTAACGTGGAGTCCGATCACTGTATGTGATGTTGTTAAATATTTATATTTATTTATTTTTATTTATATAATTGGTGCCAAAATGCCTACTAGGATAGACTAATAATAAACTAGCGTATAATTGAACACACTGTAACAAAAAAATCTCTTCTAATTTGCAAATTAATCATAAGCAACTGAATGGCGGCGCCTTTGAGTGCGTGATTTTTTAATCTGTGACCGTTGTACAGACATTAAAAGTACATTTATCACCCAGTCCGTTTTTAGTTAACGTCAAAAAATCAGGTAGGTACCTACTAGCGGTTGCCCGGGGCGCGAGAGAAGGGCTAGGGTTGCCCGCAATAGTTTTGCAACTGGTCATATGATATGAATGTGACATTAAAATCGTTAGATTGAAGTGAGTTGTCTCAGCTTAACTAAATGTTAATCTTATAGAATTTGGTAGAAGATTCAGTCTATTAAATAACTTCAAGTCAATTGTTAGCTCTAATAAGCTTTTAATTATATTTAAAGTTTTAATAGTGGTTTTTATATGTTAAGAAAAATATTCAATATTCTATCGAAGTCTTCAAGTCATATTACGGAAAACATGAAGCTGCAATGTATACAAAACATGTCACTCATGGTCATGTATTCTTCCAACACAGAATACTGTATAAAACCCATCACCTCTAATTACAAAATTTAAACAATTTATCCTGTCCCTGCCATCCCTAGTTATCCAGGGCGGAGGGCGCCATTGCGGCAACCCTCCCCACTCTCCCTTCTATAATCGAGTGCATTATACGTGAAACAAAACCACCCCTTCGCCCGAATTTTCGCTCCTCTAGTTGTGCATGCCATGGTGGTTTAATTTGTACCCCTCGGGTCGTGCAGGCAGGGATGTATCTATTGATTGGGGGGGATGCGGAAGGGTTGAATTTACCTTTATGCCGTCAGTTCGTTAGTCATCATGATTGAGCTGTTTTGAGAGAGGAGAATTGATTTGTTTGGATGCGGTAGGCCAATTTTTTTTATTCTGTGAGGTGAATGTGGAATGTGTTGATAACATTGTGAATAATTTTATGAAAGTTGTGATGATGTCGATTCAATTTGTTTGATGACTGATTATGGTGTTGTTCTTGAAAAGTCGGGAGCTACACCAGATGTTGCAGGTTAAATAAAACATGAGGACGTTTGTTTGAGTTAATATGGAGTTTCATAAGTCGAATGCACATTATACGTGTAGTAAGTAATGACCAAAATTTTAACTTTACTTAGTTTTTTTATTAAAACTTCTTGTCACCGCGTATCTTATCTTTTTGTTTACTTGTAAAAAGAGCTTCCTTAATAAAACGTGACTGTATACTTACAGAATTGTAAATTCGATTGATAAAGTTCATTTATGAGATTTACTTTAGTCGTCAAGAAAAACTCCATAGGAACAGCAGTATGTATGTACTTATACCTTTATTACATACCTATGATAACTTTATTAATATACGCTTGATAACATTTGCAAAAGTTAATTATAAAAACGTTCGATTCAAGACACGTTTGAAAAATTCGTTTCTATTCTAATATCTTACTCTTTTTCGTGTTAAACATGATTTGAAAACAGTGGCGACATAAATTTAATTTTCTTATTGATTCGTCGCATTTGTCATTTCAAATTGTGAGTGGGTAACAAATCCATTTATCACTTCAAATTATTCTTGAAATACTGATCTTTCGCGAAGTAAGAAAAAATAAATATTCCACAATCCACATGTCTCTGCGATAAATTGAATCGTTTCAAACGGTTTTTATTTATAGTCGTACTAGAGCACGTGTTAGGGAATATTCTAGTCTTATCCATTCTGATTTATGCGTGTTTCGCGTATCACTATTGATCTTTACCTGCAGGGGTGACGCCGTGACCTCACGTGTTGTATTTAGTTGCTATTAGTGTTTTGAATAAATAAGGGCAAATCTTGTTGGGTTAGGAAATAATCCGCTTACTGCAGGCTTCGATACAAATTTAGTTTCATGAATATTTAAAAAAGTCATGGTTTACATAGTATTAAAATTGGATCGTACTAGAAAATTTTACGGAAAAGGAAAACATCGTACCTGCACACTAAGGCTCATATTAATAAATCGCACTCAAGTCTGAGCTCGATCTTTAGTGCGAACTAGATATGTCATTCTCATACAAAACAGCACCTCAAGTTCGCGCTCAAGATCGATCTTAGAGTTGAGAGCGATTTATTTATACGAGCCTTAGTGTTAGTGTGCAGCCACTCCTTTAAAATGGCCCAGAATTGGTTGTGTGTTTCTTTTCATGCAATGATCACGACCCTCTATAATGAGAACTACGAGTCAAGGAGGAAGACTAGAAAATTGCATGAAATATATTGCTATAAATTAGGACAGGAAGACTAGAAAACGATATCAAACATCCCAACTAATCCCAACTAATATTATAAATGCGAAAGTAACTCTGTCTGTCTGTCTGTCTGTCTGTCTGTCTGTCTGTCTGTCTGTCTGTCTGTAACGCTTTCCCGCTTAAACCTCGCAACCGATTTTGATGAAATTTGGTACAGACAATCTTTAGACCCTGAGACAGAACATAGGCTACTTTTTGACCCATTCCAACCCCCCATTTCCCCGAAATGAGGGGGTGGAAGTTTGTATGGAAAATCTAAACTACTTGAGTTAGACGCTTGAAATTTGGCATGCAGGTCCCTTAGTAAACTTGATGCTTAGTTGCAAAAGGATATTGCAAAATTCCCACGGGAACGGGAGTTAGCGGGAAAAAACATTCGTATAATGAAAACCGTCATCCACGCGGACGAAGTCGCGGGCGGCCGCTAGTATTGCTATAAAATAGGACGTACTTAACAGTTTGGTACATGTAAGATGCGCTGCATTGCGCTAATTCTTAAAATAAGATATTAGCCACACATCGGGGCCGGGGTAATGACCGGACAAACTGTTTCTTTTCTTCGATGGATGCAAATAACACACATTCGAGTAAAAGTGCACTATAAATATTTACAAACGTAAAACTGAATTGTTAAAATCTAGCTTTTCTTCGGGATTTCGTTGCCAATAAAGTAAGTAAGAATTCATAAAATTTAAAACCGACATTCGAGAAATGTCGGATAATCAATATTGAAAGCTAAACTTTAAAATGATGAATATTTAGTATCATAGACATTGAACAGTTTTATTTTATCATGCAAATAATTCATAATTAGTCCTACGTGGAGTATGTACTTTTAAAGGAAAGAGTCATAGTGGTTTTAAAAAAGTATTTATTACGAATTCATAAGCCTCAAAACGTGGCCAAAGAATAATGCCAACTCTTTTTCTTTGCCAGCAGTGAAATAAATAGTTTGGTAATGGCAAAGATTTACTTCTTTGGTAGCTGAAACTTAAAATGCGTTAAGTTGAAATTTTTAAGTCAAAGAATGTACAGTTTCATTCTACATACTAGCGGTAGGATTTGGGCGGGGTAGATTAGCATTCAAAAAGCCCTAAAGGGCATAAATACGAAAACGACATTACCGAAACGATCGGCGTGCCAGATGCCGGCCGCAGCTCGCATCCATTCCGATTCCAGCTGCAATATTAAAAACGTGCGCATCCGTAACCTAAGCACGTAACGATGCCGAAAGTCCGAAAACGGTTCACCTAGTTTTTCAGTCTCCCCACTCCGTGCAAGATTGATTTTCTCTCGCGCATTTCGCTTGCACTTTCGGCAGGGGTGTGTCGCGCCTTCCCTTTCTATCCCACCCGGGTCGACCTTGAAAGGGCGACGCACACAATCGTCTGGGCCGATGCGTTGTCATCTACGTATGCCGCCCGCGCCTGTGTGGGGGTGGAGGCACGAAACGGGGTTAGTCGGCCCCCCTCCCGATGTCGTTTTCACTTGCATCCGGGGCCTCTACTCGCAGGATAGCTTCTATGGAGCGATTTTCAATTTGATTTCGGTTTCGCGACGAATTTTCGCGCCGATCGAGGGGTCGTGTGCGTATTCGATAGGCTCGTTGCTATTTCTGTGCATCTGTTTTACTGATAAGGTCAGATGGCGAGGACGTTTTCCTGATTTGAGTGACCGTGGCAGGGTTTACGGCGATGCGTGGGCTTTTTATATAAGAATGTCTTTAGTGGACCCTATTTATTGGCAAAACTGCAACGTCTCACATTAATATTAAATATTCAAAGGTTTATGTTGGTTGTTTAATCTATTTATAATATCTTTAGAAATACGTCATCTTTTTTATGTGTGATGGAACTATCTACATTAGCGTCGTTTTTCAGAAACCTATACAAATTTTGGTGATCTTGTATTGCGAGTATCTATACTTCATGAAGCTTTTTATATATTGATTAAATTAAAATAACAAGAATATTTCAGCCTCCTTTTTACCTGTTTCAGTATTACTTGCATATTCAATACAGAACTGGGAACAGGAAAACCAATAATACCACGTCAAATAGATGTGTATAATTCTAGTATTACATGTAGGATTTTTTAACAACATGTCATATTTGTTTCAGGGAATTTTCTAGTATGCAAAGGAACACTCAATTTCAATAAATTTTATAACTATCTCGGCACAAACTAGGTAATAGTTTCTTATTTCTGTCAGGCAACAAAACGCGAAGAAATTTCAGTACATTTGATCACACCTTATTTTAAAGACACTTAAACCAGCATTAAACAAACGCGTTTGCATAACAAAGGAATATTGAAAACTAGTATAATTATGCGTGAAGGACTTGTAGAAGTACATTGTTTACGATGATTACTTTACATAACGTGCCTCTTCAGATGTTAGGGACAGAATTATTGTGTTATTTTCGGCATGTTTTAAAGAAAGGTGAATAGATATGGATGAAACAAAGTTCGTATGAATATCGTTAAAATTACTTATTTTAGTTATTATAAGACTATGGGGTATCATTTTTGAAAATGGTTGTAATAAATTCAAACTTATAATTTTTTTATTCAATTGTTGCCTTCATATCAGCACTCATGAATCGTCAAAACAAAAGGTACAATAATAATGAATTTACCACCGAATTGAAAAGCAGTTTTTACCAAGAATCGGCAAAAAACTCGATGAATGTATACCATTCATACTTTATGAAATGGTTCTTTCATAGCAACTTTGCTATAATGCTTTGCAATATTGGGGTGCAAAAAAGAAGTGCACTCTGTCGAGTCAGGCATTTTACGGAAAATTGTTGTCAAATACTTAGAACTCAGCTCGAGTTTTATAATTACCATCCTATTTGACAGATATGGTAATCAATAATTATTTTCTCTCTCTTTAACTGAAACATTATTCAATGATACTGGGCTTAAATATGGGGCTATAGGCTTGTGGTAAACCATACATTTAAAGCCTTAATGTGCTCTTTGTTCTGCTTTCTTCGTAATATCTGCAGAAAACGGACTGGCTGAATTCAGGAACCCCTCTTATGTGCTAATCCCTACTTCAATGGCGATAGCTTCAAGGTGATTTGTTCCTTACATCGTATTGATTAGGTTACAAATAGGCTGGCGGGGATCGTTTCGCCGTAAGCACCGATTTTCGTTTAAGTATACGGGCTAGGTATTACGTGAATTGAACGTAACGGGACTGATAATATGAGACTGGTGTCTTCAGAATAGGTTCCTTAACCTTTGTATAATTGTGATCTACATTTGAAACTTTATAATATGTTATTTTGTCAGTCAACACGCTTTTCTTATAAAAGAGAGGTAGGAGTTTCTTTTACAACAGGCATTTCACACGCCCTATGAAAACAAGGTATTCTTATTTGTTATACCTTGTTTACATAGGTCATGTTCAGATTGATTTGATTTTATGTCATCTTATTTTGTATCTGTGATGTCACATTAATATATGTGACATCACAGATACAAATTAAGAAGTGTTATCATTTTAAGTTTATTAATCCGGAATCTTCGAGCCATCGCCTTGCACAGTTGGTTGATATAACGAGTCCATAGTTTATATATTCATGTGTCCCTGACCACCAAAATTAACATTTCAATTGGTGTGTGTTACAATAAGTTTCGATCGTTCGTTATTGTGTTTACAAAATACTTGACCGTGCTACTAAGTGTATCGACGTCCGCCGTCAAATAACCAATTAAGTAGAGGTTTTGTTGGTAATTTACGCATAAAATTTGCAAATTAAGTAAAAACTAAATGCATCACAACAATGCGTATGTAAGCCTTGAATATTTTTGCAGGAATTGTTTTCACAATAACAAATCGTTTCAAGACTCCGAATGAGCTTCGAAAACCTTGACTCTACTTTGAAGAACTTAACATAAGATGTCATTTGGTTGCAGTACTATTGAAAACTTAAAGTTACATTACAAATTGGGATCAAATCGCTACTGTTAAATTTCATACATCATGCATATTTAATTTGAAGAGTGATTTGCTCTGATAGCATTTAGTAGAGCAAAAACTCCATACTTTCCAGTCACGTGAAACGATTTCAGCTGTGAAAAACTCTACAAACCACACACATCCACGGTACACTTTACTACTGTACACATTACCCATTCCAATTTACAAAGCCAGAATTAAAGATAGCAGGCATCGCTGCAGAGCTCCCCACCCCGCGCAGTCCGCCCCCCCCTCGGTGCGTAACGAGGAAATGGGCGAGCGACATTGGTCGGCGCCGGCGCAGCTTGCAACATCGCTGACATTGGCCCACTTGCCAGACCTACTAACGCTTATCATCGGGTTCGAATGCGAGCGTTCTAGTTTTACTTTTTGTATGTTTGATCTGGAGTTATATGCAACGGCTGTTGAGCTGTTGGGCTGTTTAAAGGGTTTGGGAATGTTGCGTTACAGTAAATGGGGAGAGAGTTGTTTTGAAGATAGTTCAAAGGAGCGTTTCTTTACTACAGTCGCTTACAGTCTTCTGCAACTTCAGCAGTTTTTCCTCAAAATTACTATGGGCCCTGCTAGCATCTTATACGGCGGAAAATACCAGTCTTAATACTTTTCGCTAATATGGCCACCATATTAGTAACTTCTGCACGTAAAATTCCTATGATAAGCTTTAGTTGTTTATTTCACTGATCTATCAAGCCAATTGCGCAGCCAATTATACGTGTCATATGAAATCATGCAGTTTTATCTCTACCGAAAACAACATTTCATGTTCTTCCCTCTGAATCCATCCAGACTGTGTTAGTAAACACGGGATCACGTGTTCGAATTTAACAGTAGCAATTTCACAGATATTATTTAATAAATCCGACCTAACAAGTGTACGCTTTGAATTGACAAAACGAAGCGAATTGATCGAACGAGGAAGTGGCAAACAAATTCGTAGGCGGAGTTCGTAGGAGCGGAACGGTCGTGCATTGCCGAGGCCTACTATTAGGCCGGCTGCAGTCGAGCGAATAGTCGTTGGAAAAGTTGCAGTTTCATCGGAATCACTCTTAAGTAGGGGAAAGAGAAGGTTTTGCATGCATTGGTCTATATCTATAGTAATTGAGTAAGATGATTTTTGCAGGTGGATGAAAAATTCGGGCTCCACCAAAGTACAAATTCTCAAACAAGCCATTTTTTAAATGACCTATAAATATGCCTTATAGGTCAAACCCTTTGTAACTTGATATTTTAATTGAAACTGCAATGAGGTTAGGTCATTGGATAAAATTGCTCCGAAAAGATCCGAATCATAAAATAGAATGAAAAGTCATAAGATATTTTTGATCTCAGATGTAGAGCTGCTCACTGTAATTACCAGGCTGGTCAAATCAGGATCATATTCTTAGCGTGGCCATGGCCGAGTACGCAACCAGATAGGTACATTAAATACCAATAAATGTAGCAACCGCGTAAGCGATCGAAAGCGATTAATTGTATTGTAGTCGCGCGGTATCGCCCGCCCTACCGCAGCGCATACGCCGGCAGTCCCAAGGCTAAGCTTATTTGGTTCCGCGCGATTCGCTCTGACGTAACCTGCGCGTACGCACGTCTCGCGGCATTATCTGCACCACGCAACCGACACGCTCGCTCCCTTACAACTCTTATTGCAATTAGATTAGAGATCAAATTCAAATGACACGACCGAGTCACTGAAGCATCGTGTTTTTACATTTTTGACTAAAGCGAGGTGAAAATGGCTCACATGTTTAACTAGCATTTGCATTTGAAACACATTAATGTTCGTATGGGTACATATTATGCAAAATTCCGATGGCTACCTTTTACGTTTTCGTGTTGTTATGTATTGTATAGTAAATAAACTGAAAACTGAGGCATGGGTTTTTGAGGCAACGCATTTGCGACTTGTGGGGTTGTTGATGTCCATGGGCATTGGTAGTCACTTACCATCAGGTGACCCTTCTGATCGTTAGCCTCCTACGTACAGTAAAAATAATCTTTATGCTAATGTACAAGATCTCCTAGTAGGTACATCATTGATACAATAAGCTCTAAATATAGACAAGAAACTTTTAATTCCGAATAACGATTTCACGCATTGTTTCAATCTCCATGACTATTATACTGGTATCTATCTTGAAATGACTCATAGGTACAAGTATATGCTTGGTAAGTACTTGCAATATACGCTAGGAAGTGCGTTAGCGGTTACTGACCTTGAAATATTTAGAATATTGTTTTAATAGGCTGAGCGTCACGAAGGGACTACTAGCGCCCTCTATGTTGCTGTTGTGTAAACTTGTATATAGCACGCGATTGTACTGATAGAACATACCTACAACTTATTAAAATATGGCAAGTTAAAGTTTGTTTTACTTACTTACTTTCTTGTATAGGTGTTGTTACTTTGAAAACACATTCAAAGTTTCCCGATGAAACATTTCTTACGAGAAAATTGAATTCTTTAAGCTCAGGCCAGCACTTACATAGTGTTGAAAATGAAGTTTGAGTGCATACCGCATAAACACAGTTCGTAAAGACAGAAAGTCACGTTTTTCTGACAATTTTAAAGGGTTATTTAGATATATTTTGAATCGGGACTTATCATACGTTTTGTTTATTTATATTACGAGGTGTTTTACAGAAGTTCTTCCCATTTGCTTTGGCTTTTGTATATCTCGCGCGTGGGCCGAAATGTGTAAATTTAACTGAATCCAAAATAGACGGAGTCCAACCCAGAATTTGTAGGGAATCAGTAGGTATAAAAATCCCTGAAACTAGAAGAATAAACATTATAATGATGTAGATAAATGTTAACAATCCAACTGAAAGATCTTAAATAGGTTCTGAATTTATTTTGAATACAGAAAAGTGATTTTTTAAATTCTGTTTGGTTTAAAAGATGAAAAAAAGAGCCGCCACTGTTTTACCTGCGTCTTTGCCCGTGTTATTCAGATTTTAGTTTTTCCCATGGCAGCATTTAATCGGGATAAAAAGTATCCTATCACCTAAGTCAGCCCATACCCTGCCTGTATACAAAATGTCACCAAAATCCGTTCCGTTATCCGTTAGTTTTTACGTTTGCATATAATATTTGTGTGGTTCATGAAATACCCTTGATAGACAACAGAATAAGTTATTTATAATATTTGCGCAAGTGCATAATATTAACCTAGTATTTAGCGGGTCAATGCTTATGGCAACTGGGGAAGGTCACTATGCATTGTCTTCTGACTGTGACAGCTTCGACATTTCCGAGTGGTTGTATCCGAGACTTCGCAAAGTGGACAGGTTAAAAGGAATTTAAAATGTGATTTTGTTGTTAGCTATTCTTCAAGTTTCACTAGAATTTTGTATGTTTTCAATTGGTAAAATAAGAGTTTTACCAACTATGTTCGAAATTTCTTAAGAGCCAATCAACGTACTGGAAAATGTTTTTAATGTACAAAATTGTGTTTAATTTTTACCGTTACAGTATATAATATCTTTTGCGGAATTGATTGCTTAGATAGGGCACTTAGGCAAACTCTCACACCTTTACCTTGCAGAAGAACACAGTGAAGTAGCACTTCATATCTGTCTTTGTTGAAGGTGAATAAGTTCGCCAGAGATCAATTGGGTTGGGCATGACTCCTGCTGAGAATGGGCGGCCTGATCACTCGCCATTACGTTCCTTGCTCATTCTCCCTCTTTTTTTTTTTTTTTTTTTTTTTTTTTTTTTTTTAATAAATAAATATTTCACAACATCACATACATTGATCTGACCCCGTGTTAAGTAGCTTAAGCACTTGTGTTACAGACATCAGAATCAACAGTGGTATTACAAATATACTTAAATAGATACATATAACAACCAGACCAGGACAAACAGACATGTTCATGCACACAAATGTTTGTCCTGTGCGGGGATCGAACCCGCGACCTCTTGCGTAATAGGCAACATCTTGACCATTACACCAAGCAGGTCGTCTCTTTTATAAATGGATTGCAAAAATCACTAAACCGATCTTCTCCCTCTTTCCAGGTCGCCAGTTCAAAGCACACAAGGTGATCCTGGCCGCCTGCAGCAAGCACTTCCAGGAGTTGTTCGACACGGCGCCGCCGAGCCATGCGGGCGCGTGCTACGTCATCCTGGAGGCGACCACGGCGGACAACATGCAGGCCCTCCTTGAGTTCATGTACAAGGGGGAAGTCCACGTCAGCCAGGACGCGTTGTCGAGTTTCCTTAAGAGCGGGGAGAATTTACAGGTGAGGTTTAGTCCTTGGTGTGGTCTTCGGAAGTTTTGACAGATAACATGCAGGCGCTCCTTGAGTTCATGTACAAGGGTGAAGTCCACGTCAGCAAAGACCCTTTGCCAAGTTTCCTGAAGAGCGGGGAGAACTTACAGGTAAGGTTTAGCCCTTGGTGTGATCTTCGGAAATGTAGTCAATAAGTTGTTCGACACGGCGCCGCCGAGCCATGCGGGCGCGTGCTACGTCATCCTCGAGGCGACCACGGCGGACAACATGCAGGCCCTCCTTGAGTTCATGTACAAGGGCGAGGTCCACGTCAGCCAGGACGCGTTGTCGAGTTTCCTTAAGAACGGGGAGAATTTACAGATAAGGTTTAGTCCTTGGTGTTGTCTTCGGAAGTTTTGACAGATAACATGCAGGCGCTCAATGACTTCATGTACAAGGAAGGGTAAAGTCCACGTCAGAAAAGACCCTTTGTCAAGTTTCCTGAAGAGCGGGGAGAACTTACAGGTAAGGTGCTAGTCCTTAGTATGGTCTTCAGATGGTGAGTCAATAAGTTGTTCGACTCGCCGCCGAGCCATGCGGGCGCGTGCTACGTCATCCTCGAGGCGACCACGGCGGACAACATGCAGGCCCTCCTTGAGTTCATGTACAAGGGGGAAGTCCACGTCAGCCAGGACGCGTTGTCAAGTTTCCTTAAGAGCGGGGAGAATTTACAGGTAAGATTCTAGTCCTTGGTGCTGTTCTGACTGTTTACCCCGTGACCAATGCTTAGTGCTAAATATCACTTTTGACGTTATATTTTCAACAATATTCCTGGTCCTGGTGAGGATGATGATTTGATCAATATGAAGTAGGTAGGGAATTTAGAATGAGTATCCTTCACAATGGAAATCCATTTATCAATCATCTATAATGTATCAAAATCGTTCATTCGTTTTTACTTTCATGTACAATACTAATCAGCAAATATGTTGTCATAGCAAGACTTGACAACATTCTATCCTCGCAGTATTTACTGAGTAAACTCCGCGCCTCGACGCTGTCGACGCGAAATTGCTTTATAGAATTATAAACCAGTTACTCATAACCAAACCCCATGTTTCCAGGTGAAGGGTCTGTCGATGGAGATGTCTCAAGACGCGTGGGTGAAGCAGCAGACGCAGCAGCCGTCCGGCGAGCGCCACCAGGCGCGCGTGAAGACCAGCCCCGTGTCGGGGTCGGGCGAGGCGCAGGAGCACACGGCGACGTTCGCGCCCATCCTGCCGCAGTACATGCCGATGCACGGCAGCGGCGGCGGCATGGGCCGGTACGCGCCGCCCGCGCATGTGCCGCTACACTCGACTTCTATACGGCGGCCGGCGCAGCCGAAACCATCACCCTCACAGAGTCCACACGCTAGGAATTACAGGTGAATTTCTTGCTCCATCATCATCACCCTACAAATGAAGTCCACTGCTCTACTGCTGGGTATGGGCCACTTAAACGCTCAGCACGTGGCGACGTTCGCGCCCATCCTGCCGCAGTACATGCCGATGCACGGCAGCGGCGGCGGCATGGGCCGGTACGCGCCGCCTGCGCATGTGCCGCTGCACTCAACTTTCATAAGGCGGCCGGCGCAGCCAAAACCATCACCCTCACAGAGTCCACACGCTAGGAATTACAGGTAAACTTCTTACTTAATCATCATCCCCCTTTAATTGAAGTCCTCTGCGCTACTGCTCGATATGGGCCACTTAAACGCTGAGCACACGGCGACGTTCGCGCCCATCCTGCCGCAGTACATGCCGATGCACGGCAGCGGCGGCGGCATGGGCCGGTACGCGCCGCCCGCGCATGTGCCGCTGCACTCGACTTCTATACGGCGGCCGGCGCAGCCGAAACCGTCACCCTCACAGAGTCCACACGCTAGGAATTACAGGTAAACTTCTTCCTCAACCACCATCACCCTACAATTGGAGTCCACTGCTCTACTGCTGAATATAGGCCACTAAAACGCTGAGCACACTGCGACGTTCGCGCCTATCCTGCCGCAGTACATGCCGATGCACGGCAGCGGCGGCGGCATGGGCCGGTACGCGCCGCCCGCGCATGTGCCGCTACACTCGACTTCTATACGGCGGCCGGCGCAGCCAAAACCATCACCCTCACAGAGTCCACACGCTAGGAATTACAGGTAAACTTCTTACTTAATCATCATCCCCCTTTAATTGAAGTCCTCTGCGCTACTGCTCGATATGGGCCACTTGAACGCTGAGCACACGGCGACGTTTGCGCCCATCCTGCCGCAGTACATGCCGATGCACGGCAGCGGCGGCGGCATGGGCCGGTACGCGCCGCCCGCCCACGTGCCGCTGCACTCGACTTCTATTAGGCGGCCGGCGCAGCCGAAACCATCACCGTCACAGAGTCCACACGCTAGGAATTACAGGTAAACTTCTTCCTTAACCATCATCACTATACAGTAGAAGTCCACTGCTCTACTGCTGGATATGAGGCACTTAAACGCTGAGCACACGGCGACGTTCGCGCCCATCCTGCCGCAGTACATGCCGATGCACGGAAGTGCTATACATGACTGCAATACGGCGAAACGGCAGAAACCATCACCTTGACAGAGTCCACACGTTAGGAATTACAGGTGAACTTCTTGCTCCATCATCAAGAAGGCCAGAAGGGTCTTATTCTTATTATTACTATCTACGCGTGTTGTTTTGATGATCATATGTGCATGAAGTTGTATACTCGATTGTATGCGTTAGTGCGGATTTGCATGCAGCTTGTCTAGTGATAAGCTGAATGCAAGTGTACTCGTATATTTGCATTATCTGCGATACGTAATCGACGTCACCGTGCACAATGCAACAGGAAGCCCGCATATGTTTCATCTCCATTGTACTATTTAGAATTGGATTTCCCTTTAGTTTGGGTTCATCTTAGATAGTGTACCCTATTTGCATTCGTATTATACTTTCTGGAACTTTACCGTAGGTTACTGCAGACAATCGTGAAGTTTATTGTCATTCTAAAAATATGTTTACCGTTATTTAGTCGTTATCTATTTTAGTATACCCTATTTTTATATTAAGGTTATGATTGCTTTATCCTCAAATAACTTTGGTGATTTTTTACAATATTTATTCTGCAGACTGTTGAGCGCCATATGGCCGTAGGCTATTGAACTAAACAGATACGAAACATCAACTAACTGTTACTTCTCTAATCTCATCTGCTGACACAATCCTAACTCAAATGCAACCGTAAATTTTTAGGCAAAGCTTTTCTTATCGCATTGCTACTCATTTTGACCGAATCTTAATTTGAATAATCCTCAATTTCCAGGCAAAGCTCATCATCATCGCACTGCGGCAGCGTCGCCGACGAGCCGGACACGCGCTCGTCGCCCGGCGCCGGCCAGCGGTACGAGGAGAACCCGCCCGACTGCACCTCCACCCTCGGCAACCCGATCAAGAACAACGGCTACGAACGCAGCGCCTCCGTCAACGACGAGATGATCGAGCGCCTGTCCAACGACCAGGGAGCAGAAGGTGAGTGCTGCTTTTTTATGTATAGGGAGGACGAACGAACTTTAAGACCCCATGCCCTCCCCAACTGAGCTCTGGTGACCTTTCACAACAGTTACTAAGTGCTATTTCACTGTGGTATTCTGTAAGGTGGAGGTACTTCCCCTGACGAGGTGCTCATTCGAGAACGAAGTTCCACTAAGCTCTACTACCTCACGTGGTAGAGCGCTGATAATGTAAATGTGTGATGAGATTTGAGGATGCCTTAGCGGAGGGCTATTTGGCTGGCAAAGCAGCTAGCAATGCACACTGCTATGACGTTGGTACTTATGAACTATCAGGTAGGATAAGAAAATTGGAAAGTAACCCTGTCCTATTGTCCCAGTGGCCAGATATAACAGGGTTCAAAATACAAGTTAAAGAAACAAAACCAAATTCGTATTATTTACCCTCAACAAAAAACCATGAAAGCTAAAAGCATTGTCTCTTTACTGCATTCACATCAACACAACCTCAAAAACCACCACTATCATCCACAGATTTACGGGTTAAAAGTGAGAACGACTACCATCAAAGCGGCTATAACAATTCGCCGCCGCCGCCGACCCCCCTGCCCGCCGCCAACTACCACGACAAGCCGATTGCGACGTCGCCCGTGCCGCCCAAGCCGAGCCCCGAGATCTGGCCGGCGAAGATGATCACGAGCAAGTCCGGCGGGATTGCTACTGCTGATGGTATTTAATTCATAATATTATTTTCTTTTGAATTCATCTTAGTTCTTATTTGACTATACTTTCTGTATTTCCGAGTATGTATAACCTTTTCTCTCGCGTACGCTTCAAGGTGCAAGCTAGGCTTCTTCTGAACTGGCTCGTTTATCATATCATATGCCTCATCTATGTTTCTATGTTGCCTAGATAGATGTCAAGAGCTAGAACAGTTTTGGCAGCACTGTTTAAAGACCAAAAAAGGAATTCAAAAGATGTGCTGCTACAATTATGGCTTCTCTGACCTATAAAGTATCTACATAAGTATATTGTGTACTGTCTTCTTTGATAGACCAAAACTATTTTTTGATCTATTTAATGAAGGCTGTCTAGGCAAAACAAGCAGAAAGTTCAGATATCGTAACGTTGGACCTACGTGTTCCAGGTAAAAAGCTAAAGTGTCCATACTGCGAGCGGCTGTACGGGTACGAGACGAACCTGCGCGCGCACATCCGACAGCGGCACCAGGGCATCCGCGTGCCGTGCCCGCACTGCAGCCGCACCTTCACGCGCAACAACACCGTGCGCCGCCACATCGCGCGCGAGCACCGCCACCAGGTCACGCCGCACCTGCAGGGCCCGCTGCCCAACCACACGCAGTAAGCGCGACCGCACGTGCCCGCGCGGGACCGCGTGGAACCGCGCGTGATCGCGTGTGAACGCGTGTGACCGCGTGGAACCGCGTGTGATCGCGTGGAACCGCGTGTGATCGCGTGGAACCGCGTGTGATCGCGTGTAACCGCGTGTGCCCACGTGCCCGCGCGCCGCAGGTACCCGGCCCGCGCCAACGATTCATTACCTCGTCGATGCATATTATTGTAATCAATGATCTACCTCAAAATTGATCTTAAGATTTTTTAAGGTTTCGAACTTGTGCGATAATTGTTACTTAATTTAACGTTCGAGCGAAGCGCCGCGCCGGCTCGGTCCGGGCGCCGGCGCCTGTCGTCCGACGCGACCTCTAGCGGCCGACTGTGAGATGAAGTTACCTTTTGTAGACGATTCGTCCCGAGCTCGCGGTCGAGTCCGACGCGGCTCGCGTTATATTATATTACCCGAGCTGGGGAATCTTAGAGATGATGTCGAGACTGATGGTCATAGGCTAGGTGTATGTAAATAATAGGAGAATGTTGTAAATTGCCTTGGCCTAGGTTGAAACACGCGTTAAAGTAGCATCGTGGCAAAACTACCTCAGTTTACTGTTAATTATATTATTTTTTATTTAACTATTCATATATCTCTACTTATACTACACTCGGACACTAGTGATGACAATAGATTACGTACCAGTTTTAAGTTGCAGATTTTATTCAAACACAACTGTGATACAATAGGAAACGGGCTTTATACTTAACGATACGTCTTTGTTTATTTTGCCACTTTGTCGTTTTAAGGATGAGAGGATACGTAGCGAGGACGCACGAACGTAGGGTTTCTGCAGTTTTTTACTGTACAGTGAATTTGAACGGTTTTAGTTTTGTACAAAGTACAATTTTGCCCTAGATACATAAGTAGTTAGGTAAAAAAACGTGTTATAAAATTTAGCATGCAAGATTCGATGCATGAGTGGTGTTAACAATCCATTTCTGTCGTTCGTACCAGGTTCGCCTGCGCGGATGTTACTATTGAGACCAAATAATTATATGTTTCAATGGGATGGTGTCGATTTTAACATTCCGTTTTGATGTTTTATTTCGTCTTAGTGCATTTAGATGAAGGCCACTTACTACTTCTATATTCCTAGTCATTAAAGTGCAACCAGTTGAGATTTTTAAAGAAAATAATTATTTAAATGTCGGTCGCCGGCGGGCAAGTATTATATTATTTTGTTGAGGGCTTGCCGGCGCCGCATCTGCAATATCAGTCTTGTTTAACATAACAGATGGGACAGTGCCAAATAATTATCGTCAATTTTAAGTTCACATCAATTATTTATTTTATATCTTTGTTAAGTGTGAATGTAGCGACTGTGTGTTTTATTCCTGATATTTAGGAATAGGTTGCATTCATATTTATTATATTTATATTTTAGGATACACGGTTGAATATATTTTATGAGAAATGCTTTATGAAGGCTCAGTGACTTTTTTTATTGCTAAATAGTTTTTGTTACTCGTACCATTTGGAAGACAGCGTTTTAGTTATCTTTTAATGGTCTGATGTGATGCATACAACTACTCGTAACTGTAACATTGAGGCGTCGGTCGAGTAATGCTATCAGTAGACCGACAGAAGCTATATCGTACCTCTCGAGATATCCATATTTTTGTTTTATATTTGAATAAGCAGGCTATTTACTCTATAACAAACTGATATTTTTACTATAATCTCTTTGTCCACATGTATTATTGTTGTCACAGATAATACCTATGTAATGGTAAATCCGTATTGATTTCTGATTATGACGTTAGATTGAAGTGGGGAAGTTCACTTGGCGAGATATCACAGGCTGTAATACTGTCCTGTCTAGAAGTAATTTATACAATTTTCGGAGTTAATTTAACTAATTTATATACTGATTCTTGGTTTCAATATAATAATTTGGTTGGATTAAAACGAATCTGCCTAATGGATTGCACGTTTTAACTCGTTAGAGGGTGAATAAAGCGAATTTAGTTCTCTTTAGCCTATTTAAGGTTATAATTTATGGGCTTTCGTGATTCTAAAGTAATGTTTTTAGGAATGAGTTGTTAAAATTCGTGATGCTTGCATGATTTAAGAATCAGTTGTTAAATTTATTTTTTTGCAGTTATGATAAAGTTATTTCATTCGTGATAAGTGATCGCGTGGTGTAACTGTATTATCGCACATTAAATGTCAACTTTAACTGTCTGTGACGTCTGGGTTCGGTGGTGTTGCCATGTTAGGGAATCGGGACTATGAAATTCGGACTTGATTCTGGGGATAAAAAAAAACTGTTGATAACACAGTTCTAAATCTAAAAAAATCTGCCGTAATGTTGGAAACATTTCGGTGAAAGAACTGGCAACACTAGTTTAGTTACCATCGGAGTGTAGGAAAATAAGTTCCAACTATGAGCACTGAGTCCACCAGTGAGACCAGGAGTCCTGGGAAGTGCCGTCAGACGAAGGCCAGTAGTGGTACGCAGTGCCCTGCGAAGTCTCGAAGTCAGCGTATTACGTAATTCATCATTCATGTAATTCGGCCGAGTCTGTAATTATTGTATAAATTCATCACTTTTTTTTTCTTCTTCATTATATTGGTTTTTTCGGTAAGTGTATTATTGTTAAGACAAAAATGTTTTGCTATTTCAATTGCAAATTGTTAACATTACGTTTTATTATTATTATTGGAAGCAAGAAAATGTTCTATTTTGTCCTTTCGTTTTTTCTTATGAATTGAAAATTCATAGTTGTGATTTCTTTTCGACATTTAATGTTTTTTGTGATACGTAAAAGAGAATTGCATTAATGCATCATGTTTTTAGCTTTTTATTATTTCTTTTCGGTTAAGTAAATTACGTACGATGGGTAAGTTACGGTATAAACGGTGGCGCAAGAAATAGAATCGTTGAAATCATGTGGATTGCCGTTATCTAAATCTTTATAAGGTACAAATCGTAGATTACAATCGCGTGTCAATTCTTAGTTCGTGTAGTTTTATTTTTCGAAAGATGTCTTCATCACGTTACCTTTGTAAAAAAGTTGTTCCGTATACCTTGAAATAGTATAACACTACTAAATAAAGTTGCATTGTTAAAACTATTTAGTGGACAAGTTAGTGTTCCCTAATAGTCGTAATGTTGTATTTGATGTGATAAGGTCATCACAATAGTCGGTGTATCGCAATCCCCCCGTGCAAAGACTTGGGCCGATCTCCCCACGGTTTTGTCAGCTATGTAACTCGGTTTCTGAAGGCAATGGTTCGACAGATGCTGTATGCGACATTGGATTCAAGGTTTCAAACAATGGTTGATCAATACATCACAAACATGTTCAATTGGTACCAATGTTCGCCATACATAAAAAGTTGGAATCTAAGTATGCTTTGTTCCGAGTCCGGAGTTCCGCAAGGGAGGCATTTGTGCCCCATGTTTTAAATTTCGAAAATAGTTCTTCATTACATCTGTGATGAAGAATGATTCTGTGACATGTGACTTCGTACTCTGAACAAGGTGTATGACAGACGCAATTATTCCTGACGTCATTGACTTAGCCACATTAAGCTTACACTTTTATGCATTAACTACATGAGAAGTCATCTTTTCGTCTGGAATTTTTGTTGGTGTTTTCAAATTATTCAGATCTAAAGTTTTAAAGAACAAAGGCATGAAAAAATGTGGCAAGTCAAAGTCGTCTGGTTAATATTGAAACAGATAGCCCGTCTCAGTTCCGCTCAGGTTCAGTCGATAAGGTATTTTGTTAGATAAGTATTTCTAAGTTTTCTTTATTTGTAAATAAATCGCGATATGTCGTGATGGTGAAGCCAAAGATTGTTACGGGTATGGTGACCCTCTGCCGTCACATGGGCCTCGGAATGATTCTACATTCGCCATGTTTACCTCACAATGTCCCGCGTCGCTGGGCGACGACGATGACAAGCAACAACAAATGTCCGAACGCAGACTCATCCCAGGCCCTCTTAGCATAAGTTTATCTACCTCGAGGAGCATAACTTAGGTATAAGTTTAAGCTTATAGATTTTTTATATGAAGAAAAAAATATAAATTTAAGTTTGTAAGAGAAATTGTGAAAAGTTAAAAAAAAATTAAAGTACAAATATTCTACCTCAGGATTCAACTTTAGTCACTTCTATAACTGTACTGTCCCGCAGATGTATTTTTAATGTTTCGAGAAATTATATTAATATGTAAACTCTATATTTTTTATTTTGTAACACTTTTCCTAATACAAAATCCACTCTGATATATTTATTGGTCCTAAAAGTTGTGTGGAACAATTTTGTATAATTGTTGAAAGTGTAAATAATTCAGTTGGAATACTATTAATGGTAATCGCATACATTTGAATCTCTGCAAGGTAGACAGTGCTGCCGGCCCGTGCCGGAAGCAAGCCGGGGCGGGTTGGCAGCCCTAATAATCTAGATGTAAGCGTTAATTAGGTTAGTTGTAATAATCTCATCGATGTACCTCATTTTCGTAAGCACAATCTACGGGGGTCGGCCACAAGTCATCTCAAAGTAATCTAGTTGTACCTTCTTTCACTCTCCGGAGTATAAAACATTTTTTTATTCGTAATTTTATTATCATTATCTTTTCCCAGTTACTTTTTTGTGTTTCATAGATGTTACTATGTTTTAAGGAGATGAAAAATTGAAAATTATTGTTTGTTAGGTTTAAAAAATTAAAAAAATTGTAACAAAATTATTATTTTTCGTTATTTTTGTTTCCTTTTTTCCTATTTCTTTATTTTTGTTTTATTTTTAATTTACTTTTTTACTTTCCATCTTTGACAAGTTACACCCGTCCATCGTGTTTAATGTTTATTATTAAATATTTAAGTACATTATTTAAGGAATTGACATTTAAGTACCTAATATTCATAACATAGTTGCACTTAACTGAACAGGAAATATTTAAGTAATCATTGGATGTTTTTATATTTTAAGATTGCACTTGCAAATGAGTCCTATACGGGGCGACCCGTGGATTCATATTTACGAATTTGATAATGAAAAAAAAAATATAAATGTTCTCTCGCGTTTAATGTTATGTAAGTAATTAAATTGGTAATTTTATGCTCACTTCCTGATCACTAGAGTAATTTCACGGGATTCGAATGTCGGTAATGATCGTCGAGTTGGTCGGTATCGGGCGTCGGTCGAGCGCTGCTGCGCGGCGGCCGGGTTGTCGGACATGTAGGTATAAATTATTATATTTGATGTGAAAAGGTAGTCAGGGTGGCGTCCACACGTACATGGTCATTTCATGACTGTAAATAATAACATTGTTTCATAAAAATTAAAAAATGTTTAACCTTAAATTCATCTCATTAAGTTCGGATGGGGTAAGTCTCGGTGTCACTTAAATAATATATTGGTGTCATCTTTGTGTAAGTGTTACACGAGTTACGAAACGTAGTAATACACGTAAAGGAATTAATAAAAAAACAACGAGCACTCTCTACAAGAACTAAAGTACAAATTTCTGAAGTCTTAAAAAGTTACTGCCAGTACAAATTAATTAAAGAAATTAAATGAAAAAAAAAATATCGGTTTTTATGTAAATGTTGCCAAAATTGTATTTTTTGGGGCATCAGTAAAGTTATAATTTAGTGTAGGTTATTCGAGAAGAGTACAAAATTGGATGGAGTTAATGTTCTTTGTGTTGTGTCATCAGCCCGCTGTGTGAGGATTGAGATTTGGGGCGACGCAAATTGTGTTTCGACTGGTGTGCGTATTAAGGAAACAAAAAATGAAACTTATATTTTTCAAGGGATAATGATACAATGAAGCAATTATTATGAGGCCTAAATCTGTAGGTACTTACAACGTAGGTAAGCTTTCGTTTGATCCAATAAATACCTATTTAATTAGTATTTTCTCTACAAAATGTTACAAAATAAAGAAGGCAATAAGACAGCTCAGGTTAATTTATTAACACACAATTTGATTTACTAAGATCAAGAATGTGGTCTAGACGTGTGTGTGGTGGTGGTAGACTTAATGAAAATATCTCTACATTCAAAATATGATGTTTTTTGCTTTGACAAGAATCGGAAAAGTTATGTTCCTTATATTTTTATTCATCTAAGAAAACTGTATCATAGAATTTGCCATCAGTAATTTAACAGGCGCTTTTTTATTTAAATCTGCCTACGTCACCAGTCGAAATACAAAAGGTATGGGTTATTTCGTACAGTAAATCTATAATCTTTCTGTATATATCATATTATATTTTCATGGCCAAGAATATACGAACGGTGGACAACTGAGTACGCGGTAGTAGATTGGTATAACTAAACAGTGAATTAAAATTGTAAGATTGTATAAACCAGGACGGTTGTAAAACTAAGTAAATAGGGTTTTGTACGTAGCAAAGTAATGCTTTATAAGAAAATAATTCGGTCGTCGGTTCGGTGGTCAATGTCTGTAAATGGAAAAGTGATTGTCTGTGATTTTTTTAAGCGACTTTTTTATATATATGGAAGAAAATATAAATTCCTTAACAGTAAGAATAGCACTACTTGTGATTTACACTAGATATTTATTAGTTGACTTCATTTTTTGTACAATATTATAGGACTAGTAGCAAAGTGGTTTAGTGAGTGATGCGGGTTGAATGTACAGACACTAGTAAATGTAAAAATGGCAGATGACCTGGTGTTTCGCTGGTTATAAGATGTTCGGCAAATGGTTTAACCACATGCGATGCTTGTTTGTTTTCCCAGGGGTCGGGCGACCTCATAATGGGCTGAAAAGCCTCAAACGAATTAACAGGGCGAGGTCGCCCACCCGGTATTAGCGAATTGGTTTGTGCGGCGATTTATATTGTAACGGTAATCATTTACCTCGTAATAGCGAATTTTTTAGTGTGGTAACATTTTGGCGTATTTTGTTAGTTATGTGTAGTGTATCTAACTGTTATGTTTGCTTCAGGTATGAGGTACACTTGGCATCAGAGATTTTGTTTATAAAAGTACCTTTTGAAATGGCTCGTATATTATTGGAGTGTGTTTGCCAGTCGGAGAAGATGGGAGGAGTCTTTCTGTGTCTCTTGAAATGAATAGATTGAATTCTTCAAAAGGTACAGAAACTGAAATCCCTGATGGCTGTAAAATGACTTTCACGTTTGGATACACGCAGCATCTTTTACTATTTATGCAATAGATTTGAACGCTAAGTTTGTAGTAAGCAACTTTGCTATTGCAAACATTTAGGCGTTCTAAAAGTAAGTTTTAACAAGTCACTAAATTATAAATTGTGGTTGTATATTACATATTTTGTAAATAATAGTTAATTATACATAACACAAGGGATCTAAGTGTATGAAATGAACGATATTTTTTAAAGTATGGACTCTAGATGTAATGAATACCTACATACTAGTTTATTTAACTTTCACCCATTTTCTAATTAAGTAAATACCTATTGTTAAAGTATTGAAATGTTTTGAATGAAGTTATATTTTCTATCTAAGTAAGTACCTGTCAAAACTACCTCACTAATTTAAAATTTTGTCTTTTGTCCTAAACAAAGTCTCTTTAATTTTAAAACACGTTTTATCACGGTACAAATTTACGACGTTACGAATAGAATGAAATGAAGTTAGGAAGAAAGACACATGCTAATTAAGTACAAAGAAAATCTCATTAGGTACAAAGAAAATCTAAACGTTTCGTGAAAATTGTACAAATATTATATGACTTAGTTTAGTTTCGCCTGTTCTTTACAGTCATGAACTTTAAATTCGAATTTAAAAACATGGTTTAAATGCAGAGTTATCAAAATATTTCTCAAATACTATAAAAGCGTGTATCCAAACTGAAACTCTATGTGGTAGTAAAACAAAAATTGTTTTGTAATAAGTGTATTCTTATTAGAATCAGTACAGGTAACGGTATCGGTACAATCGTGCAGTACTTTGAGCAAACGGTTCTGAATCCACACACAATCTGACCTAGGTCTAGATTATATTGAAGAAGATTTGTTCCATTGTGGAATTCTTAAATTAATAAAAAAATGTTGCTAAAATATGCTGGTCGTTTTATTTACTGTCATCGTTGTTCCCCAAACGTCAATCTCTTTTACTGTAGAAATTCTTGAGCATTATTAAAATGCTGCCGATTTGATCATGCGCATTTTCCCTCCCTAAGGGGTACCTTAGACGCTCATGCACTGGTCAGTCAATTCCATCAATCATGATTGATGGTTGCATGACAAACAAATCAAAGTATCCAGATATTTGTCATGCAACCGTCAGTCACCGCATTACACGGCAGGTTATTCATCAGTCACAGCAATGACTGTGGTAAAACTGACAGCAAAACCTACCGTCTAAGGTACCCCAAAAACAAGAATTTAATCACTGAACGATTTTGTTCCTTTCCATTTTTGTACAAACCGACCGACAAGTTCACTTACATAAGCTGTCAAAATAAAACAAATGAAGGGAGAAGACTGAAAAGTCCTCAGTATACTTCAAAACGTATTTACTGTACGATAGTAAAACATTTTTGAAACAATTGTGGCATCTGGCACCGTGGCTAAGTACTTATTGAATGGCCTAGGTAAAATAAAACCGCGATTTAAATCTGTTTTAAAGTGAAAAGCTTGTCTCGGACGGACTCGTTGTTTTAATGAGTGGGGAATATAATAGTCGTACATAATGTACATAGTATGTAAACAATCTTAGTAACGGATATTATATTTTGATAATCCAATCCTACTTAATCTGATTGGATCATGTTTCTCAAAAAATTTCAAGGCCAGTAAGTTATATCTGTGATAACTTTTATGTGATTGACAGGTATTGTATGTAAATATGTTATTTGTTTAAATATCAATTGATCACAACGATTGAAAAAAATAATACATTTTTGTGTGTGACTATTATTTTCGTAAGGTACCTAGGTACCTTATATAAAAATAAGACTTTGATTCAAAATACAAGTCCGAAAAAGTAAGTTTTCAAGTTGTCATAGTGACAATTTGGGTATATTTACTTTACTCTATGGTCATTATCATAAAATTACTGTTTCCATGGAGACCGCTTGATGTTTTTCTGACTACGCCCATAGTGATAATAAGTATCGAAATCTCTTCCAAATACTAAAGTACAGTGCTAACAATGACTTTCTGTGTAGACCTTGTATCTGAAGATTCCTTCTACGAGAACATTACGTTAGGAGTGACGAAGCTTCTCGAATCTGATCCTCGTATCTGCAACGTGACGGTCGAGCGTAGGGCTCCTTGCGACCGCGTGGCTCTCTCTACTTGGGAGCAACGTCACTCCGCCATCCTACCTGAAGACCTTCGCAACTTCTACGCCTCCACCGACGGGTTCCAGCTTACTTGGCACTACAAATACTCCGCTGATGAAGTTCTACCAGTCGGATCGATAAAAGTCAACACTTTGAACGAGCTATGCCTGTCCCCTGCACTAAAAGATTTGCTAGACTTCTCATTGACGAGGCAGCACTCCGGCCCTCGGCCTATATTGAACACAAAGAGCAAAGTCTTCGAGTTGGACAGCTGCAGGACTATAGGAAAAGTCTGCCTTGTGTATACCGGCGGGTCCTGGTCAGTTTGGCTTGCAACCCGAGAAGGAGCTTGGGGCTGGTTGGCGGATTCCTTCACACACTACTTCCGAATGGCTCTGGTTCACCTTGGTTTACCAGGCTGGCAGGCTGGCTTCGCTAATCTACCCCTAATCCCCTGGGCTGAGCAACTATTTCTGTTACTAGCACCGCATTTATTAGACAAAACTGCAACAGAACCCAACTTAATCGCGATCCCGAGCGAAACAGGACTCAATCACATAGACCCGAATATCTTCAAGACGTCAGTGCGCCATCACAAAAATACTTCGAGACAGACAAATCAATAAACTATTGCACAATTACTCCATTACGATTCAAATATGTAACAAATATCAGTAACAAAATTTAAAGCAGGATGTTGTCACCAAGCGGAACCATTACCATGGTGTGATAAATTCGAACCAGTCCTATATTTTGACTTCGGCTACTCCATTACATTACAACGTAAGTACCATTGCAAGAGCACTCTTATTTCTTAGTGTTAAGGTTTAAATTGTCCGAATTCGCGACTAGGGTTGTTTGCGCGAGCGGATTTATTGCAGATCACAACAAAGAGTACTGAACAATTTTCAAGTTCGTCAAGTGACCGCTGTGTGTCGATTTAATATCAATGATCTCGCGTAGATGTGCTATATAAGCTCGCGTCCTGCCAAACCATACATTCATTCTTTGAGTGGACTATCTCAAGTAACAAAATGGCAGCTAAGGTAGGACACATTTTTATTTGTTGAAATATGTTTAACTGTTGTGAAAGTTCTCAGAAAAAAATAAAAGATTTGGATATATCCTATTTTCTATTTTCTACGTATTTACTGTGAAAGTGAATAAAACATGGCCTATCCATAATTTACAAACAAACGCATCAAATATTGAAAACAGAATCTAAAGGGGTGATTTAAACACAATGTGTAGGGTAAATAATGTTCCAATGATTGATTTTGGTTTGTACTTATAAAGTGAACTTTGTGTTTGTTAGTAGATCATACAAAATAGTTATAATTTATTTTTCTTCTTCCAGTTCGTCGTAGTGCTCTGCGCGTTGGTGGCCGCGGGCCAGGCCTCCGTGGTGCCCGTCGCGAGAGCAGACGCCGACTACTCGAGCTTCGCGTACGACGTCGCCGACCCCAACACCGGCGACTTCAAGAGCCAGGTGGAGACGCGCGTCGGCGGCGCCGTCAGCGGCCAGTACTCGCTGCTCGACGCCGACGGCACCAAGCGCACCGTCGACTACTCCGCCGACGACGTCAACGGCTTCAACGCCGTCGTGCGCAAGGACCCCGTGGTCGCCGCCGCGCCCGTGGTCGCCGCCGCCCCCGTGGTCGCCGCCGCCCCCGTGGTCGCCGCCGCTCCCGCTGTGGTCGAAGCTCGCTCCTACGCCGCTCCCGCCGTCTACGCCGCTCGTACCTACGCCGCCCCCACCGTGTACGCCGCCTCCGCCCCTGCTGTGGTCGCTGCCCGCACTGTCGCCGCCCCCGCTGTATACGCCGCTGCTCCCTCCGTCTACTCTGCCTCCCACGTGGTTGCCTCTCCCTCTTTCTACTCTTACCCCAACGCTGCCTACTACTCATACTGAAGGGTGATGACGTCAAGCAAGTCCCGGCAATGATCATTTCTTTTTAGTTCTTGTAAATATGAATTATGTATTTATAAATACCTAAAAAATAAAAGTGAAACTACCGTATCTTCTGTTTTTTTTTTTCAATTGTATTGTCGCTCTTTGGGGACAATGAAACATAGGGTGAGATTCCACCAAAGTGGAGATGTGTAGAGTTGACCGGAGATGTGGCGTAAGTTGCCAATAGGATTTCAATGCTGAGATGGCCCCGTGTTGAAGGACAATCCTATTGGTTGCTTACGAAACATCTCCGCTTCGATCCGCTAAGCTTCGCTTTTGGAGAGTTTCATCCTTATTTAGACAAGAACAGCATTTTTATAGGCCTGATGTACTTGGATGTTACACGTGCCAATATCTTGTACCCAAAATAATACATGATCAATTATATAGGTGCTTGAATTAAAATTATATCAAAATTATGCATATATTCATAAACTTCCCCAGCGGATGTGTGCAAAATCTTAATCAGGACTACGTACATATAAAAAATGTTCAAGGATACTATTTAAATGCCACAGCAATGAGACGACATACGCATAAATAAAGATTAAATGCGGCAACAGGATATCTAACGTCTACCTGTTATTAAACTATGGTCATACAGAGTATGCTAATTTGTGTACTTGTCCGCATTTTTGCGCAAAATTAGGAATGTGCAAATTCAAATTCTTAATTAGTCTACAGTCGAATATATTAAGAGTAGGCACACATTGAAATCATATGCAATAATTGCATTTTTTTCGTTTGAACATCGAACAACAAGTTGCTACTTTATTTTTGTGGAATATTATTTTGCAAACATCGATTTTTTTGTACGTTTAAGATTTGAGAGTAGACTATTATAAATTAACTACACATAAATTATTTTTTGACGCAAAACTTTAATCATAAGAAGCTATGTTTGTTTGTTGTGCTTTTGCTGACACTTAAAGCTGGAGATCGTAGAAAAATACCCAGCTTATGAATACGAAACAGTACTGCCTCCGTGGTGTAGTGGTTAGAGCGCTGCGCTCAAAAACTACGAACTCGGAGGTCGTGGGTTCGAATCCCGCGGGGAACACTTTCACTTTGTGTTGGTTTTCCCAGTTTGGTTAGGACATTGCAGGCCTGAATCACCTGATTGTCCGATAAGAATGATGATTCCGTGTTTCGGAAGGCACTTTAAGCCGTTGGTCCCGACTATGATCCAAATTGTCTGGTTTCCCTTGTGGTTACGGAGGTCAGACGACAGTCGCTCCATTGTAATAACCAGGCTTGTCAATTCAGGATCATAGTCGCAGCGTACCCTGGGCTCCAAGGCAATGGCCGAGGATGCAACCGGGAGAGTCGCTAGGATGATGATGATGAATACGAAACAGTATGGCAATATTAAAAAATAAAAAAGCTAGTCCTTTGTACATAAGCGACAATAATAATGGCAATCTTTTTTATGTCTCACATTTCGGTCCCTTTCTTTTGTAACCAATTCTGTGATAGGTACTTGATTTTTGTAAAAAAATACATCTTCTCGAGTACTTAAAAAGACACTAGGAGTAATTGGACCATTATCTTGTTCAAGTTCGAGGTCACTTTAACATGTTATGCTTTCAATGTTAATGATTTCCATAAAAGAACATTTTTGTGGGTGTGAGTGTAATTGAACGAATGTGTGATCTTACCGTGACAAATATGTATAATGCTTTTAATATCTAGTGTAGGAAGTAAGTAGGCTGGTACAAAGGCTATGATTGCCTGGACTATCATAACGACTGAGGTCTTTTACAGGATTTCCGTGAAGTAATTTCCCATTTTAATAATACTAAGTAGTAGGTCTCATAAGTCGGAATTAGTGAGCCGAAGAATGTGCTTTTAAGTTACCTCATATCCGTGTCTTTTTATAAGCTATCGCCATCGCATTATGATGTACTGTATATAAGACTACGTTGACAACAATTTCTCTAGAAAGTCAATAAAACAGTCTACAAAGCTTTCTTACATTTTCGTACCTTACGTATAACATAATGGGATGTTTGTCTTTCAGTTTATTTATTTAAGCAAAAGAATTGCATTAGGGTGAATTTAGTCTTCTAGCAAGTTGAAATTCTTTCAAAATTGATATCAGTTTATCATAATATGTCGTAGGGGTCTATCAACTGATATAAATAAAAGGTAAAAGATGTAATTATTTAAGTGACTTTATTTTCTTACATACCTTTGTACAAACAAGTAACAATTTACCTATTTACAATTCGAAATCGGAACACTGTGTGGTCTATTGCTATTGCTATGTTGCCGTGAGGCTGACGTTTACCAGTAGGAGACGGAGGGGGCGGCGTAAGTGGAGTAGTAAGGGGAGGCGACGGTCTTGTAGGCCACAGGGGAGGCAGCGTACGCAGAGTAGACAGCGGGGCCGGCTACGGTGCGGGCAGCGTACACAGTGGGGGCGGACGCGGCGTACACAGCGGGAGCGGAGGCGGTGTAGACAGCGGGAGCGGAGGCGTGGTAGAGAGCGGGAGCGGCAACAGTGCGGGCAGCGACCACAGCAGGGGCGGAGGCGGCGTACACGGCGGGGGCAGCGTAAGTGCGAGCGGCGTAGACGGCGGGAGCGGCGTAGGAGCGAGCTTCGACCACAGCGGGGGTGGCGGCGACCACGGGGGCGGCGGCAACCACGGGCGCGGCGGCGACCACGGGGTCCTTGCGCACGACGGCGTTGAAGCCGTTGACGTCGTCGGCGGAGTAGTCGACGGTGCGCTTGGTGCCGTCAGCGTCGAGCAGCGAGTACTGGCCGCTGACGGCGCCGCCGACGCGCGTCTCCACCTGGCTCTTGAAGTCGCCGGTGTTGGGGTCGGCGACGTCGTACGCGAAGCTCGAGTAGTCGGCGTCTGCTCTCGCGACGGGCACCACGGAGGCCTGGCCCGCGGCCACCAACGCGCAGAGCACTACGACGAACTGGAAGAAGAAACGATGATTACTATGGACCGTTGGAATATCACATCCATATTAAAATTAAACAACCAGCTCTATCGCACACTCATTAAATAATATTTAAGGGCACAGGGCTTCTTTAACAATTTCACATATTCTACAAAGTCTACTTTAAGGGTAGCATTAATTTTAAATTCAAAGTTGCAATTAAACTTTGTAATTCACCAATTTGAAACTAAAGCTAAAGTAAAACTTTATTTTCAATTTTAAACTAGTCATAAAACGCCCTAATAAATTTATTAAAACATTGCTAATTTCCTTGATCGATTCTGATCAAAATCTCAAATCCAATTACAACAAATCAATAATTTATAGCCCGTCACAAAACAAGATCACTTGACGCCACCGTAATCTCGCTATTAATCTACACGTCACATCACAAGTAATCACCTTAGCTGCCATTGTGTGAGACTAGAGATTTCCACTCGAAGAATGAATACTGCCTCTTCGCGCCTGGAGCTTATATATGTGGTCACACGCGAGGGCGGGGCCTGCGTGGACACCGGTTGATCTTTGCGACGTCAGACGAGCTGATCCGGAAACGCAAGGCCGTTTAACATCTGAAAGAAAGGAGTGTACCTAAACGCCGAGATACGAGTAGGTACTGGTAACGTAGCGTGGTATTTGTGAAGATCAAGGTTGCTTTGAAGGGATAATGGTGACAGATGTAGTAAGAATGATTATGATTACAGTTATTACACGGATAATTTTAAATGAATCATTTACGCACCATAATAATGTCTTTGTACATTTGTTGCTAGTTGAAGATTGTTCTGATATCAGACAATCTCGGTTTGGATGCATTATGAAAATTGATGAAGATTTATTTATTGTTACCCTTTTTTAACCGACTTCAAAAAAGGAGGAGGTTCTCAATTCGTCTGTATGTTTTTTTTTTATGTATGTTCATCGATAATTTCGTCAAATATGGACGGATTTCAAAAAAAAATTTTTTATTGGATAGAGTTCAGTTCTGAGGTGGTCCCATTTTCACCAGTCCAGGATCTGATCATGGAATCCAGGAGAAATTTATCCACACGCTCATTTACTTGTAACAACAACTAAGTTCCTATTAATAATTAAGTTCACGACGCTTTAACACAACTTAAAATCATGAAATAAACTGACTTTTTAAAAAAAAATTAAACCGACTTCAAAGAAATCGTGAACACAAAAATAAACTAAAAATTAAAAAATAATTCCTAATATCTATTACCCAATACTATAATTTTCCTAAACTATGTCAAAGTAATCTTAAACAAACTAACTGAAGTCGGTGCCTGCCCAAAAAAGCAGAAGAGAAAAAGCACCGACTTCAGTTAGTCGGTTTTAGTGATGAACATTTGGTTTGGTTAGCATACTATTTACCTTCATTTCACTCCAGACAGATTTAGTTGAAATTTGTTGCTTTGCAGTCCACCAGTGGGTACTGATAAAACAATCAATGGAAACCGGGACTAATCGTAACGAAAGTTATAAGATACAGACGCAAGACAGCACAACTTATGATTTCCATGGTTCTGAATGTTCAGTGGTAGAAGATTTCAGAAGTAAAACTATTGTACCACGGACATTGTAATTTTTTTTAATTCCTTGTTAAAATAAAAAGGTTCTGAACTTAGATAAATATAATAACTACAACCGTTATCCCAAATAAAAAGTGGTTCTCCTTTCATGTACTTAGCGAATTATTATCAAGATTATACATCTTAGTATTTTGGCTGACAATGTTATCTAGATCTTGTAATGTTGGCGTGTGGTAAGTTTAAATGTTAAACCGAGCTCATTATAGACCTTGCGTAGGTGCTGTTATACCAATATCTGTCACTACAGATCTAATTTGACCAAAACAATAGCCTGATGGCTTTTGCATGTCAGTTGTACAAGCTATTAATCTTTAAGTTCGGACCAAGCATCTGGTTGACATAAATTCAACACTTGATAATATTATAAATACCTACACATGCAATATGAAATTCGTTTGAAAAAAAAATACACAATTTGGAGGGTAGACTAATGCTAGTAGCTCAGTCTCGATCGTGTCGGTACCAAGGACGCGTCATTGTCCTTTGAAAATCTTAACCTTTAAATCAAATCCATTAGTTTTTGTCTCTATCCGCAATTAATCTCAAACTTAAATTGATTCTGTTAAACACAGTGTTTGTGAGTGTTAACGAGCTATCTTAACATACATATGCGTAAGAAAACGCAACTTGTTATTTTCGGCATTTTTTGTGTGTGTAAGTGGATGAACCAATGAACTATCGGTTAGAAGAAAGGAAGAACTTTCAAGGTGCATATCAATTGTGTGTATTATGTAGAAGACTAAGTACCTATGGTAAGCAGGAGGCTATGTTTTAAGGTAAAAAAATATAATAAAGTATTATCATCATTTATAAGTGGTTATGCTCCACCCTCCACCGCATCATCGCTTTCCATCAGAAGACATTGCAGTCAAATACCCACTAATTATATAATAAAATAAAAATTATGTATACGATAGTATACCGCGAGATACGATGTGATTTGAAGTTTTCTGGGAGTCGTTGGGTTTATCAGGAATATGCATAGGATTTCTTAATTTTTTTTTTGTATTTTCTATTGTTTCAAGCCAAAATAATATTATTACCAAAATGTGTGAGTACTTACATTCTATTTTATAGGGGTTCGTTTATTAATCCCAACTTCATTCGCTTAATGCGATCACTGATCGCACCCGCCAGTCAAGACAAATTAATAATACCTATGATGGAAGGACAGTAGTTGGATGGGAATAACAGGGCGGTTTTTGTAGGTTAGAAATTATACTTTTTTTACCACATATGTCTTTATGAAAGAATGGGATATCATTAGGTCAATTTCTAGCCAGTCAACGAAAAACACGCATTTGTAGAAGATAAATGGCATTAAACTTGATGTTAATCGCATTAATGCATTGCGGTCGCTCCACATTCAAGTTCCAAGGTAATCTCGCGGAATAAATTGTAGGAATCTTTTTGTGCGTGTAGTTACTTTCCTGATAGGTTTTAATAGGACGATCCAATGTTATCCTGGTCTGGGTGTTTATTGTATTTATTTTAGTATTGTTATACCACTGTTGACACTATT
Source organism: Nomophila noctuella (assembly GCA_958496325.1). NCBI lineage: Eukaryota > Metazoa > Arthropoda > Insecta > Lepidoptera > Crambidae > Nomophila > Nomophila noctuella. The sequence continues at coordinate 3,105,427 of OY292485.1, forward strand.
GTCTGTAACGCAAGTACTTAAACACGGAGTTGGGTCAATGTATGCGATGTTTTGAGATATTTACTTAATACTTGCGGCCGCCCGCGACTCATGCCGCGTGGATTTAAATTTTCGCAATAGTGTTAAACTACATATATCAAAAAAAAGCCTTCCTCGACAAATGGACCATCGAATATAAACATTATTTTCTCCACTAGAACTAGTTGTTCCTGAGATTAGCGGGTTCAAAATAACAAACATACTATTAGTTTAGATTTCAATATAAGATTTTAGACTTTCGCGTTGCATTATGACACTAGTATTATTTAACGGGACTTAACGCGATATTAATTATGTAGTATATGTATACTACTTACTGCTTGACGTTTCGACTGCGTTACAGCAGCCGTGGTCGCAAGCGGACTGGTGATGCGGGGCGTCGTCTGCTCGGGCGCGGTTGAGAATGTTCTTCCTCTACCCCCAAATTGTCATTTATTAAATTGTCACCCACACTTTCACGGCACACAACACAGAGCCCACATGAGCCCACATGCTCTGTGACCCTGAACACCTTCAGGCGGAATTAGCGCATGTTCAGGAGTTACTACAACATAACGGATATGGGTTGACTAGAAATATGAGGAGGTCCAAAGAGAAGGCAAGATGTCCTGAGGTGAAACGGCAGGCTATGTTTTTACCGTATTTGAAAGGTGTAACGGATAAGATTGGAACAGTACTTAAGAAATTCTCCATCAAGACTGTATATACTCCGTTATGCAAGATGTCAAAACTATTGCGATCACCTAAGGATAAGATACCATATCAAACTTCAGGCGTTTACAAAATCGATTGTAGCTGTGGTAGTTCCTACATAGGCCAGACTAAGCGTTCAATAGCTGAACGGGTCAAAGAACACATTGCCGCAGTGAAAAATCGACAAACGAGTAAATCTGCGGTTGCTGAACATCTACTTGACATGGGACCGAATCACTGGATGGAATTACATGAGCCGAAAATCCTCTCCACTGAACGCCATTACCATTCTAGGATGGTACGAGAGGCAATTGAAATTAAGAAGTACAAAAATTTCAACAGGGAAGATGGGTTTAAATTAGCATCAGCGTGGAATCCAGTGATTAGCAAGTGTCAACCGCGATTTGTTTCGTCTCGACCAAACCCTGATACTGTTAGTGTTGTGTGCCGTGAAAGTGTGGGTGACAATTTAATAAATGACAATTTGGGGGTAGAGGAAGAACATTCTCAACCGCGCCCGAGCAGACGACGCCCCGCATCACCAGTCCGCTTGCGACCACGGCTGCTGTAACGCAGTCGAAACGTCAAGCAGTAAGTAGTATACATATACTACATAATTAATATCGCGTTAAGTCCCGTTAAATAATACTAGATTTCAATACACTAATTTCGTACATTTAGATGTTTATCGCATCAAATATGTACTAGGTATTTATGGTAAGGAAATAAAAATGTATGTTGTTACCTCTTATCATTTACATCTAAAACCAAACCTTGTTTCTAATCAGTTTAATTGTTCGCCTTTACCTTAATTAGATCACTCGTTTGTCAAATAGTTTTTATAGTAATGGCTCATTTGTTTGAAATTCTACATATAAAACATACTGGTTTTAAAGGAAATAGTGCCATTTACATAAGTTTTTGAACTTTTTAAACTTATCTTAGTCGATTTGAGAAAATTAATTAAATTTTATGAATAAAGATCAAAAGCTTAAGGTCTAATGTATAAACTCGTATCTTTATTAAGCTGTAACTAATAAATTTATTTTAGATTGCCAAAAGGATTTCACTTAAACAAGTTAACCTTTTTGAACTTGTTTAAGGGTGTTAATACACCAAACAATCGTTCGTTGATCGAGGGCACCGATTTATGGTAATATGGATAAGTCGACGTATTGATGATTTCTGCCATACCTATTAATATACACATCTTGTTTTTTAGCGCACCATGATTGTATAATTGATTACAATGAAAGCTCAATAAAGTCATGATGTAATATTTGGCAACAATTCCTGCCTAATGCATATGATTTACTCTATGGGGTAGGTGCACAGTGAATAATCCATTGAGCTGTTAAAGCAAATAAATGAATTGTTTGCTGTATATAACCTTCACCCACTTCAATATCAAGAGTTTTTACTCAGAACTTTGCGATTTGCAATAGGCATTAATTATGGAGCGAAATTACTAACATTGCCTGCGTAGGCGGTACCTGACGGTATCAGTGCACTGAGTCATAATAGCATGAACTTGTTTAACATAAGTAGCGCTTACTAAGTGAGCAAGACCTAAGACTAACATGATAGGACCAAATCAGAAGTGTGGAGGCTGAAAGCTTTTCAATACCTACTCATTATCCTCCCAATACTAAATGCGGTTGAACAACCACATTGAATGATGAAGAAGCAGAGTTTAGAGAGTGCTAATTAGACAAAACTGTCTATATAAGAAATACTGTATTTATGATACGAGATATTCGACGCTAGACAGGTAACCAACAGATTGTTCAATGAAAATGCTTCCGTGATATTATGACACTTTTTTATTTGTACGATAAACATATTCCTAAAAAAGTATCACCAATATTATTGCACAAATGATATAATATAAGAACAGAATATGAATGAAAATTTTGAAAAGAAAAAATATTTACAAACTTGAGACTATAAACAGATACACAAAAATAAGGTTATGAGTTAAGAAGAAGACGTGATTAAATTCATCTGTCCGTTAAGCGAGCCAAGGTGTTTCCAAATTTTCTGAATTACCATCCAAGACGACCAGCGCCGTAAGCAACCTGTGAGCCATAAGACTGAGCGAGTCCGTGGCCGTAGCCGCCGTAGCTGCCGTAGCTGCCGTAGCCGCCGTAAGACAGGGGAGAAGCGAGGCTGCTGTAGCCGTGGCCGTAGCTGGCGGGAGCGACCACGCTAGCGTAGCTGACGGGGGCGGCTTGAGCGTAGCTGACGGGGACGGCTTGAGCGTAGCTGACGGGAGCGGCCACGCTAGTGTAGCTCACGGGGGTGGCGTGAGCGTAGCTGCCGTAGCCTAAACCGGCAGCGTAGCCACCATAGCCGTGAGCGGACGCGCCATAGCCGAGAGCAGATGCGCCATAGCCTGTAGATAAAATAAATTGTTAATTATTGTCAAAAATGCATGTCAATTTTGTGTTGAGTGATGGTAGGTCGCACATTATTTGTTTATTTTATTTGGGACTGTGTAGATTATTAAAACGTGCTAGGGACCACCATCACATGTGATGGTAAAGTATTTGAAGTAATATCTCAAGACCACAAGGGTCTTTGAAGTAATGGAATTCTAAAAGAATACGCTTGATATTGTCATGATACAATATTTTGTGTGTTGTGGCAAAGTAAGCATGAAGTTATTAAAACAAGAGGTCGCATGTTTGATTCTCAAACAGGACAAACATTTGTGTGCATGAACGTTTCTGTTTGTTCTGGTCTGTGTAAATCGGTTAAGTGGTTGAAGCGGGAAAGCGTAACATGCAGAGAGGCATAGTTGCTTTCACATTTACAAAATAAGTAGGGATTATTAGTACCTGAGTAACCTTGAGCTCCGTATCCCAGACCGCTAGCGTACGACACTGGATGAGCGGCGACTCCATGCTTCCTGACGACTGCGTTGAATCCACTGTGGGGGTTAGCATTGTAGTCGACGATGCGTTTGGTTCCATCAGACTCTAGGAGCGAGTACTGGCCGACCACGCTGTCTCCGACGCGGGTCTCGTGCTGGTCCTTCACGTCGCCGGTGTGGGGGTCGTTGACGCCGTAGGAGAAGCTGGAGTAGCCAGCGTGGGATGCGTTGGCGGCTACGGCCAGGACGGCGATGAGGGCGATCTGATGGAGAAACGGTTAGAGAGTTTGATAGGTTTATTCGAGAGAAGCAGCCGCTCGCGACTCTGTCAGCGTGGACTTCGGTTACCGCACACATAGTGTTTGTTATAGGTACTATAGCTCAAAGCCTTCCGCGTGAAATGAACTCATCATCAGCCTATCGCAGTCCACTGCTGGACATAGGCCTCTCCTAGGGCTCTCCATTTAGCTAGATCCTCGGCGACTCAAATGAACTATGCAACACAAGTTTATTCAATTCGAACCAGCTGTTCTTGGGATTAGCGCGTTCAAATAGACAAACTCTTCAGCTTTATTATATTAGTAGAGATAGCGTGCACACGTTTGTTTTAATCTGATCAAGAAAAAAGTGATTATTTAATGATTGACTGGTAGAACGATGAGAAAAATATTGAGAAGTGTTTAATATTACCGCCAATATAATTTAATTTATTTTATTGCAACTTTACTTCCGGAATATTTAGAGGAGCAAGTATAGATAAAGTTTTTTAAAAAAGTTCGACAAAACCGAAAAAAAATCTTAAGTTCTAAAATTTAAAAAAATATATTATGTTTTTACTCAAATATGATGAAAAGATATTGTAGATGTGAAAGTAAACACTTAATTATAATTAAAATGTGTACCTTAGAGAACATATTGTTGTTTGCTGTTTGCACTGCAACTGATGCACCTACTGTGATTTACTGTGTTTATATACTTGTGAAATTTGGAGATTTATATTCTTTAGTTAACGCAATCAGATTTAGCGCAGGAAACATTGAAAGATATACACAAACTTGCGCCGAGCGGAAACGGTCTTCCTTTACTATTACTAGTTTATAATGTTAATGAGCAATAATGAGATCTTGTAGCCGATTGTTCTGACAAGCTAAGTTAATGAAAATGTCTGTCAGAGATACACATCGATATAAATTGAAACATTGAATGAAGTGAATTATTGAAATTCCTTAGTAAACAATCTTGTCTTTTTGAAAAAAGCTTGCTTTTCTTTCAATAAGAAATATGTTAAGCTGCAAATAATAATACTATGAAAATGTTATTAAAGCAATATGTACCTACTCGTAAGTAATAAATTAAGAAATTAACAGTATAATAATATTAATCATCATTATCAACATACTATCGCAGACCACTGCTGGACATAGGCCTATTCTAAGGCTCTCCACTCAGCCCGATCCTCGGCGACTATAATAATATTAAACATTCCAATTAACAAAACTATAAATCATACGCATACCTCATGTTCATGGTAAAAGGTACAAAATGATAATTAAAACTAAGCTTGCATTTGATAACGCATACTTAACACTTCGTACATCTAATAAAGAAATGTAAACGAGGCTATTAGCCATTATTCTTTCAGCTTAATGATATCTAAACTCAAATTACAACATAAAATGTAGTAAGTCTTGTAAGAATTTCATGTTTTGACCCCCAACATTGCAATTCGGAGCTTCTGTGTGAATATAAATATGCCAAAATCTCGGGGATCATCATTCTAAAAGTGAGATTTGAACCAGAAACAACAACAATGGCTGCTAAGGTAGGATAATCATCTTAAAACGCTTGCAATCTTTATTTTACAGTTGAAAAGCATAATAATATTGCATTGCTTAGACAATCAACGTCTCAATTAATCTAATTACCAAGAATTTGCTAAATATTCTCGTTTTTATTTCACAGTTCATAGTTCTTGCGGTCTTCGTAGCCGCTGCCAGCGCCGGTGGTGCTAACAGAGGAGTCCACGCAGGCGTCAACCCCGCCGTTCTCCAAGGAGTGAATCCTGCTATTCCCGGAGTAGCTGGTGTACCTGGAGCTGTCAACGATGGCCACTACTCATTCTCATACGGAGTGAAGGACCCCAACACCGGTGACGTGAAGGACCAGCACGAGAGGCGCGTCGGCGACAGCGTGGTCGGACAATACTCCCTCTTAGAATCGGATGGCACTAAACGAGTAGTCGACTACACTGCTGACTCCCGCAACGGGTTCAACGCCGTCGTCCGCAAGGAAGGCGTCGCCTCTCACCCTCCATCCCCCCTCCAGCCTTACGGAGCTCGTCCCGGGTATGGCGCGTACGGCGCTCCTGCGCAACCAGGATACGCCCCATTCGCCAACGGCCTAACTTCCCCTCTGGCGCATGGAGCCAATCCGCTCGCGTACGGAGCGCATGCCAACCCCTTGGCTTACGGAGGTCGCGCTAATCCCCTTGCTTACGGCGCCCACCCTGGTGCCTTCGGTGGTTACTCTACCGCCTTAGGCCCCAATGCTTGGGCCGCTCGTAACCACGGCGGATTGGCCTCTCCTCTCGCTCACGGAGCTTACGCTGGCCCGTACGCAGCGGGTGCGTATGGAGCCTCCGGTGCGTTCGGTGCCACTGGCACGTATGGTGCCCCCGGCGCGTATGGTGCCCCCGGCGCGTACGGTGCCCCCGGCGCTTACGGTGCCCCCGGCGCTTACGGTGCCCCCGGCGCTTACGGTGCCCCCGGCGCTTACGGTGCCCCCGGCGCTTACGGTGCCCCCGGCGCTTACGGTGCCCCCGGCGCTTACGGTGCCCCCGCCGCGTACGGTGCCCCCAGCGCGTATGGTGCCTATGGTGCTCCTGCTGCGCATGGCGCGTACGGATCTTCCCTAGCTGGCGCTCGTTGGTGATATCTATTTATTATTGTTGTAACCGACACCAAAACAATTACCTTATTTAAATATATAAAATGACGTGAATCTTTTTTACGTATTTCATTTTCTAATCCCTATTTGTAATGGAATGAGAAATTCTGTGATTTTAATGGAAAAATATTTTATTGTTTTCTGACGTCCTCTAATTAGTAGGGTTTCATTACTGACTAGCTGCACAGGATATATGCAAAAGTGATTGCAAGCTTAGATGTAGATTTACTATTCGTCTATAACTGTTTAATAGTAACGTCGATATGACAGCGATTTGAAATTAATGTCAAATTATACACAATTCGAAGACTCTGGATTAGCACTAATGTTTAAACAACAGCTGCATAAACTACTTAATTTAAAACTGAGCCGGTATAAGATCCTGGAACCATGAGGTATTTGCTCTAAAAAGCGTGTTACTAGCCACTTAACCGACGAAGTTTTTCTCAGTGACTCAGCACAATCCTTTGTTTGACCACTCCGTGACCAGTGACAAAAAAACTATTATCTAGGACTTTATAAAGGTCATACGATGACATAAATATACACAATAATTAAATTGAAATCAAATAAAGCTTTCAATGACATTTGCTAGGGAATGCTTCTCGTGAATGTCAAGTCATGGTATATGTAGATGCATTATGTCCCATTATAATGATATTGTTCACCTTTGCTGCTGCTTATTAACTTTGTAGATACTTTTGCTTTATTTCTGCTTTTGTAATTTTGTTCCTCATAACTGGATCGTGTATTAAGTGTAATGAAACACGTAATGACTTACAGATTACTTTGGATGCTCACGAGTTGTATAAAAATGTGTAAGATGTAATTAGTAACTTTTGGTGATAGGTAATTGTGTATGTTGGTATGCAAAACATATATTTTATTCCTACTCCTCGAAAAGTACTATTAAAACACATACGCACCTATTGATTGTATGGAAAAAGCAAAAATCTGAATATCCTTTATTTTAAATATAAGTGCAGTACTTATCTGCAATAAACCTGAATGCTGTTTAATGTCGTATTTTTGTTTTGACACAATTTTTTCATGGTAATAAGAATACTTAAGAAGACTTTCTAAAAGTAACCTTAAATTGAAGGAAGTTAATTATTTCAATCGGCTATGTCTCTCAACTGTTTATTAATATAATTACAGACTTGTTGTAAATTGGTCTATTTTCAATTTGTTAGGTCAATCGGCATTATAAGACGTAATGGGCGAGCGTGAATGGCATGGAAATTATCAATTTTGCATAGACAATTATTAAATCAAACAAACACTAGTATTGAAATATCGCATTGAACATTACTTGAGGCGATGTAATTGTTTGTACACATATTACGCTTTACAACAATACGCTCGTATGAATAAGCCAATATAAGTAAACCTATTTGTTGCAATAAAGTTCAATAAAACATGAAGTTCGAGTTACCAAAAGATATTTATTAAATCACAGCTTCTTTGATTCGGGGTCATAGTTTACTATATACAGGTACATTTAATTTATCTAGTAGCCGTAGCCGAGGTGAGCGCCGTATCCGTAGCCGTGGCCGTACGCGCCGTGGCCGTACGCGCCGTGGCCGTACGCGCCGTAGGCGTGGGCGGCGGGAGCGGCGTAGGCCAGGGGAGCGGCGTAGCCACCGTGGGTGAGGGAGGTAGAGTAGGCGGAGACGGAGTGAGCGGGAGCGGCGTACGCGGCGTGGGCGAGGGGAGCGGCGTAGGCAGCGTGGGCTACAGGGGCGGCGTATGCGGCGTGGGCTACTGGGGCAGCGTACGCGGCGTGGGCGACGGGAGCGGCGTACGCGGCGTGAGCCACGGGCGCGGCGTAAGCGGCGTGGGCGACGGGGGCAACATGGGCGACCAGAGCGGGGTCCTTGCGCACGACGGCGTTGAAGCCGCTGTGGGCGTCGGCGGCGTAGTCCACAGTACGCTTTGTGCCGTCAGAGTCGAGGAGCGAGTACTGGCCGACCACGCTGTCTCCGACGCGGGTCTCGTGCTGGCTCTTCACGTCGCCGGTGTGGGGGTCGGACACGCCGTAGGAGAAGGAGCTGTAGTCGTGTCCTCCGTGGACAGCGCTGGCCTGGGCGGCCGCCACCAACATAGCTACAACGACGAACTGTAAACACAATATTGAATAGTTAATATTATTATTATCTTTGAGATTTGTCTTTACCCCGTGGAAATGTGGATATGCCATTTAAATCTCAAAATACTGTTGTGACTTCTTTGATAGTGTTATAAAATGTGACCAATCACTTAGTTCATTTATGTTTTACTTTTAAGATCCATTAATAGAATGAGAAAAAACGTTTGAGCCGAAGTTGTGGCAAAAATAATATTTTGAAAAGAATAATTATCCTCAATACTTCGAAGAACCATTTCACAAATTAAACTTTGTCGCAAAGAACAATATTATTAAAAAACACAATGAATAAATTAAAAGGAAATTTTCATATTAACAATGAACCACTAAGTTATTAATAGCACGACATTATATCACGGCACCGCACCACTCGAATTACACCGCAAGGGACATTTACCTTAGCTGCCATTTCGATACGTTTGTTTTACTTGCACAGTCAACTGCGAATGATTAATCCTGGTCCAACCCAGCTATTTATACCGATCCTGTACAATCATACCGCACTAACAATAGGAAGTAGAAGACAGTACTTCGTTCTAGGTCACGCGAAGTGAGGGTTTTTCGTCCACTCCAATTTCGTCAGTCAATCAGTTATGCGGAACTAGCACTGACCACTGCACACATTTTGATATTTATTATGTTTAATAAAATTATAATTTAAAAAGGAAACAATTATATACCAAGCCTATGCTTGCGTTTTCAATGATACACCCTTGAGATATTAGATAATACTACGTTTCGACAGCGGCTAGCAAATTCTTTACTTATTGTGTTAATTCAGCGATTTGAATGTAAATGAGGCGTGTTTTAGTGGTCAGTAGCACGTAAGTTGGTTTAACACTAACTAGTAGTAAACTTACAATCGTCAAAATTGCATAGACGTAGGATTGCTTTCCGATGGTGTTCCTTAATAGATAAAATGGGAAATTAGTGTCTCTTAACATTGCATCGGATGGATATGTACAAGTGTACATGACTTTCTTACGCTGTTCTGCTAAATTCAATCGGGAAATTCGGGCATAACCCCTCTCTGAATGAAGCCTGGATGAATCCAGCAGTGAACTGAAACATTATATGATTATGATATTAAACTTCCAACTTGTAATTTTTGTTATTGGAATTCGGTTTCAGTCTGATTTCGGTTACCACACACAATATTTTTAAATTCATCTTTTTCATCCCGTGACGAATAGAATTTATCAAAATCTTTGGGGATACTTAAGTCATAATATTAACATCCACCTGCATGCCAATTTTCAGCCGATCCCTTCAGTAGTTTGAGCTGTGCGTTGATGTCAATTAGTCAGGCAGTAAGTCACCTTTGAGATATTGCATTTCACGGGCCCGTTGGTCTAGCGGAAGACCCTGTCTACAAAACCAAGAGTCGCGAGTTCGAATTCCACTAGGGGCAAAGATCTGTGTGATGAACATCGACATCCAACACAAATTTTTTTTCAAATCGGAATAGTAGTTCCTGAGATAAGAGCATTCAAATTAGCAAACGAACTCTTCAGCTCTATTATATGTATAACTATGATATGGTACACGTTACGATCTCAATGACACTATGACGCAGAACTAACTAGCTTTCCGACATACCCGCTACATCCGTATTCCTGGGATTACCGGGTCAAAGCTATAATTAAGTAGTTGTCTTTCTGTGAGCGCATTCTCAGTAATATTCAGCATCAGGAACTTGTAGACATTATTAAATATTGAGTATCAGGAACTTGTCAGATAATACCGACTTTAAGATACAATTAGTCAAAAGCCAATAATATTATGGATTCGTCAAAAGTAAATTGTGTAATTTCTGTGCCAAATAAAAACTTTTTATTTCTTTCTTTCTTTCAAAAGCCAATACCTGTGCTTGAATATGGATTCAAAAGTTTTTATTGTTAAGACATAAAATTGGGCTAATTTGACCGCTTAAATTATTGTCCGTTCAAGTTGATATAAATAGCTTATTCCGTTGATTGATAATTCGTATATTTTAGTGCTGCTCAGATAACTGAAGTTTACCAAGTCAACTCGAGACCAATTTTACCTTTGTACACAGCATAAATAATATATTTAAAATGGGATTTATACCGATTAAGAAGTTGATCAAATCAAACGTATTCTTTGGCTTCGAAGAAGTTATAAAAATTAAAAAAAAATTAATAACTATCTAATCTAGCGAATGTAGCGCAGAAGGCTTTCAACTGTTGTTGTCCATTGGTAGTCGTAGGCCTACGCCGTGTCATAGATAGAATCAAGCCTTAGGGAATACTAAACTTGTATTGTCAATGTCCGTAATCCATTCGGGGTTGTTGGCTTTAGGAATAAAAGCAATACTTTATATGTTATTACTCTTGTTTTTGCTATTTTGAAACTACATATCATTGCTTTATGTTATAACTAGCGGCCGCCAGCGACTCCGTCCGCGTGGGCTACGATTTCCGCACACAGTCTTACTATAAATAGCTGAATAAAACAACGGTCTATATGCATGCAGTCAACTTGCACACTTTTATGGGACTGATTACTCAGGATAGAAATAATAGTCAAATTAGGTGACGGAAAACACTTATCATTTTTTATTTTTTCGGTCGGACGTCGCTAGTGGTTGCAGAAGGCTACCTTAACAGCTTAACTGGACAACTGTGGGAGGGAGACCTTATAACTTTGAGAAATCATCTGTTCACCGCGATTCAGATCCGCGGCCGCTCCTCTAACGAGGTGCGCCATCTATCGGCACATTTTAGAACTAAATAGTTCGCTAGCACAAATTTACAATGATAAAATAAAGGAATATACAATAGCTCAAAGCCTACCTCGACAAATGGTAAGTGGTAAGTGGACTATCTGACACAAAATGTTTTGTCAATTCGAACCAGTAGTTCCTGAGCTTAGCGCGTTCAAACCAATTTGGATCTTGAGTTGCACGTGTTATTGTGAGTCAACCATAAAAGATAGACATATGCTGTTGGGGGATATTTTTTAGGAAATTTTATGTAGAATATTTCCGTCATACATGATTTCTATGTGACTTTAACCATTAAGACTGCACACGCGACTGAAGCTTAAGAAATGGAGTAAATTCTCCCGTTTTCCCCACATTTCCCTTCACTACGCTACTCCTGTTGATTGTAGCGTGATGAAAAGTATCCTATAATATGCCCAGGAGTATGAAAAATAATGGTACCAAGTTTCGTCAAAATCCGTCCAGTAGTTTTTGTTTCTATAAGGAACATACAGACAGACAGACAGACAGACAGACAGACAGACAGACAGACAGACAGACAGACAGACAGACAGACAGACAAAAATTTTATTGATTGCATTTTTGGTATCAGTATCGATCACTTAACACCCCCTGATAGTTATTTTGGAAAAATATTTAATGTACAGAATTGACCTCTCTACAGATTTATTATAAGTATAGATAATTGTGCTGCATTCCCTTATTTTAAACCTGGTTACTAACATAGGAGAATAAAATCAAAGACGATATTCAGATCACCTGGTTCTATTGTATATTAACGTCATTTCTATTAATTAATATTTACAGAAAATACTGGTATAAACAATTTGAGTGACTGGGGGCCAATATGTACATTCAGTGCGGTGTCTTCAGTAGTATTTAGCGTAGGCGTAGGGGGCGATGTTGGCGAAGTTGGCGTAGTTGGCGAAGTTGGCGTATTTGGCGATGTTGGCGTAGTTGTACGGGTAGGCGGCGTAGGTAATGGGCGCGATGGGGGCGGCGTACGCGGCGTGGGCGACGGGAGCGACGGCGACCAGGGGGTCCTTGCGCACGACGGCGTTGAAGCCGCTGTGGGCGTCGGCGGCGTAGTCGACGGTACGCTTTGTGCCGTCAGAGTCGAGGAGCGAGTACTGGCCCACCACGCTGTCTCCGACACGCGTCTCCGCCTGGTGCTTCACGTCGCCGGTGAAAGGGTCAGACACGGAGTAAGCAAAGCTGTTGAAGTTGGATGCGCTGGCGACGGCCGCGAGGGCGAGGATCATGACGAACTGGAAGAAAGAAATATTTGTATTATTGCCTGATTTAATAAAGAAAACCAAATCATCATAGTCGAGAACATTTATAATGTTATAGAAAGCGACTTTACCCCGCTGCTTTTCCACTTAACAGTAAAACATTTAATAAGTGGCCATGGAAAACTGATCGAATCAGTTGATCAGACCAATTCAACGTTAATTATTACTGGAACATAATTATAGCAAAGGCTTATAATTGAAAAGGCATGACCCAAGGCTGCTTAGATTGGTTTGCTTTTG